>JALJEV010000058.1:0-1200000 GCA_026586105.1 Hylodesmum podocarpum | reverse complement strand
TTGGGATCAATTGAAAACGCATATACAGATGGCAGCGAACATAATGTCGAGTCTACTTGCGATTAAATAAAGGAGTGAGTCAATCATACCTCGATATCTTGTCGATCAACGGACTTACCTGACTCATCCTTGTTGAGATTTGCTCCAGACGAATGCATTGGGGTCTTCATAGGCTTGGCGTTTTCCATATTGAATTTCTTGATAAGTTCCTTTGTGTATTTCTGTTGATGGATGTAGATTCCTTCTTTCGTCTGTTTGATTTGAAGTCCTATAAAGAACTTCAATTCTCCCATCATACTCATTTCGAACTCATCCTGCATTAGCTTTGAAAAATCCTTCCAAAGATAGTTGTTAGTAGCTCCAAAGACTATATCGTCTACATAAATCTGGACTATAATAAAGTCTTTTGAAACGCTTTTCTTGAAGAGAGTTGTATCAACCTTTCCTCTTGAAAAACCATTTTTAAGAAGAAAAGAACTGAGTCTATCGTACCAAGCTCTAGGAGCTTGTTTAAGACCATACAATGCTTTCTTAAGTTTGAACACATGGTCTGGTTGAGATACACTTTCAAAACCAGGAGGTTGTTTTACATATACCTCTTCTTCAATAAAACCATTTAGAAAAACACTTTTTACGTCCATTTGATATAGAACGATATTCTTGTGAGCAGCAAAAGCAAGTAATATTCTAATAGCTTCTAATCTAGCTACAGGAGCAAAGGTTTCAGTAAAATCAATACCTTCTTGTTGATTGTACCCTTGTGCTACTAACCTTGCTTTGTTTCTTACCACTTTTCCAGATTCATCAAGTTTGTTTCTGAACACCCATCTGGTTCCGATGATGCTTTTGTTCTTTGGTCTTTCAACAAGAGTCCATACATCATTCCTTGTGAACTGATTAAGTTCTTCTTCCATAGCCAAAATCCAATCATTGTCTTGAAGAGCATCTTCAATATTATTTGGCTCCATATTTGATACAAGAGCATAGCTTGAGATATACTTCACTCTTGATCTTGTTTGAACACCTTGGGATCTATCTCCAATGATGAGATCTTCTGTATGGTTTGATGCAAACTTCCATATTTTTGCAGGGACTTGATCTCCCTGTTGATGAGTATCAGACGAAGAGGGTTAAATCCATTGCATCTATCATCTGTCCTTGTATCGTCGACCCTTGTTTATCATCTTGTCTTGAATTTTGACGGAAAGGGTTAATCTGCAAATTATCAAACAAATTTTCTAGGTCTGATATTTCTTTATCAGCCTTTGAGTTATCTTGGAACTTTACATGGATTGATTCTTCTACAACTTGCGTCTTAGAGTTAAATACTCTATAGGCTTTAGATGTATTAGAATATCCAAGAAAGATTCCTTTAACCACCTTTGAATCAAACTTTCCAAGTTGATCTTTGGTGTTTAGGATAAAACATTCACATCCAAAAGGATGGAAATAAGAAATGTTGGGTCTTCTTCCTTTCCATAGTTCATATGGAGTCTTATTCAATATTGGTCTTATTAATATTCTGTTTTGAATATAACAGAAGTATTGATTTTTACGCCCAATAATATTTAGGGAGAGAGCTTTCATGCAACATAGTTCTAGCCATTTCTTGTAAAGTACGATTTTTTCTTTCCACAACTCCATTTTGTTGAGGAGTTCTTGGAGACGAAAAATTGTGAAATATACCATTTTCAAAACAAAAGGCTTTGAACTCAGAATTTTCAAATTCTGTTCCATAATCACTCCTTACAAACGCAATACATATTCCTTTTTCTTTTTGAACACGTTTGCAGAAATTTTCAAAGATCTTGAATGACTCATGTTTATGGGCTAAGAAGTATACCCATGTGAATCTAGTATAGTCATCTACAATGACAAATCCATATCTCTTCCCTCCAAGACTTTCAGTCTGAGTGGGTCCAAAGAGATCAATGTGTAACAGTTCTAACGGTCTTGTCGTGGAAACAACATTTTTTGATTTAAAAGAAGCTTTGAGTTGTTTCCCATGCTGACAAGATTCACACAGACGATTGGTTTTCCAAGATATTTTTGGCAAACCTTTTACGAGATCCTTTTTAGAAATTTTTGAAATATACTTGAGACTTAAATGTCCAAGCTTTTTGTGCCAAATATCTCGTTCATCGTCTGCTGAAATCAAACATGTTACATTCTGATCACTCAGGTCAGAAAGACAAACCTCATAAAGGTTATTCTTTCTTTTCCCAATAAAAAGAATGGATTTATCTTTGTTCTTCACTATACATTCATCAAAGTTAAAAGCTACTTCATATCCACTGTCACAAAATTAGCTTATGCTAAGTAGATTGAAGTTAAGACCTTTAACATATGATACGTTCTGGATAAATGTATTGGGTGTCTTACCAATAGTCTCACTGCCAAGAATTTTACCTTTTCTAGAACCGTATGAGACAGACCCTTTACTTGGTCTGAGATCTTGGAACATAGACAGGTCTCCCGTCATGTGTCGTGAGCATCCACTGTCTAGGTACCAGCTTGAAGTCTTGTCTCTTCCCATTGAGGATATCTGCAACAGGAACAATAAGTGACTTTGGTACCCAAATCTTTTTGGGTCCTTTTTTGTTAGTTACAAAAGACTTCTTTTTGTTTTGAGCCTTTTTGTTGATATTAGGAACCTTGTTGTAATTCATCTTCTTTTGATCAGACGAAACAGGTTTGTTTTTCCTTTCGTTTGTCTCAACATAACCAAGTCCACTTTTATCTTTTGGCGATCTCCCATATTTTAAAATATTTTCAAGGATGGAGGATCCCTTAGTAAACTTGGTTAAGTCATTGAGTAAAGACTCATTTTCTTTCTTTAATCTTTTGATTTCAAGAATGAAACTGTCCTTTTCAGACTCAGACGAAACATCACTTGATACTTTCTTGTCTAGAAACTCTATTTCAGATTTCAAAACTGCATTTTCTTCCAGAGCTTGTCTAAGCTTGGTTTTGCAGGTTTTGTATTGCTGAGCAATAAAATGAGAGTGAGCTAGAAGTGTATCATATGACATTTCTTCTGATTCTGACTCAGACTCAGAAGAGGAGGATGAAGAAGTTTCGTTATAATTTACCTCTGTTGAGACATGGTCTCCAGCCATGAGGCATATGTTTGCTGTTTCTTCTTCTTCAGAGGATTCCTCTGAGCTTTCATTATCAAGGTCTTCCCAAGTTAGTAAGCTCTTCTTCCCTTTGAATCTTCGAGGATTCCACTTCTTTTTCAACTTGGGGCATTCTGACCTCATATGCTCGGGTTTTCTACATTCATAGCACATAACTTCTGTGCTCTCTTCTTTGACTGATGACTTCTCAGGGAGCTTCTTCTCCTTTTTCTTGAAGAAGCGTTGACCTCTGCCCTTCTTTATCATCATTCTTTTGAATCATCTGACCATGAGAGAGACTTCTCTTCAGACGAACCATCAGACGATTCTGATTCAGTTGAATCAGCCTTCAAAATCTTTGCTTTCTTTTTGCTGTCCTTCTTGACAGATTCTTCTTTAGGAGTGTTGCTGACAGACGGAAGAGCTATAGGTTCTTGAACCTTGATCTTCTCCCTTTTGCATAAGAGTACCTCATGTACCCTTAGAGCTCCTATTAACTCATCTAGAGTTAATGTCTTCATATCTCTTCCAACGAGAGATAGGCGTGGACATGGCTTCCCAAGGAGGTGGGAGACGTCCAAGATCTTCATGTTGTTCTGGGCCTTTGTGAAGGTGATTCCCAGAGCAGTGAGTCCATTCAATATGGTTTGGAATCTTCCAAACATCATATCTATTGATTCTCCTTTCTTCATAGAGAACATTTCATATTCTCTTTGAAGAGTGGCGGCCTTCCTCATTCTAACATTTTCAGTGCCTTCATATGAGATTTTGAGAGCATCCCATAGTTCTTTAGCGGTTTTATAGGCACAGAATCTGTTGTACTCAGTTCTGGAGAGAGCACACATAAGAGCATATCTTGCTTTGTTGTTCAGCTCCATCATAGAGTATTCTTCATTTCCCCATTCTCCTTCAGGCTTTACAATGGGGATATCTCCTGTGGTGATTATGTTCCATAATCTGTATTGGGTTGACTTGATGTACATCTCCATCCTGTCAGCCCAATAGGGATAATCATCTCCAGAGAACGCTGGAGGTTTGTTCATGGAGGCTCCTCCGGATAAGAATGACGGTCCTTGTGACTCCATCTAGGATCTTTTCCTCTAGCAGCTGTAAAGCGCTCAACCCTTAGAGGCTGAGCTCTGATACCAAACTGTAAAAGATAAACACAAGAAGGGGGGTTGAATTGTGTTAATTAAGAATTTTATCCCTTTCGTCTGTGGGTTACAAAGTTGTTCAGACGAAACAAAACTTATGTTGAAAGATTGATTTTAATGAACAGACGTTATGATGTGATTATCCCCTGTTAGTTGATCAGACGAAACAAAAAAATAAACACAGTTATTTTTATACTGGTTCGTCTATTCAAGACTACGTCCAGTTACTCAGCAACCACTGAGTTTTCACTACAAGCCGTGAAAAAGTTACAAGTATTATTTGAACCCAGCCACTTCTGGCTATTAAAAGATATTCTTTGCTCCCAGCCTTCTCAGGCTAAACCAACAGGGTATTCTTTGAACCCAGCCTCCACAGGCTAATACAAAAGGTATTCTTTGGAACATAGCCTCCTCAGGCTAAACTGCCACACAAGTGGACTTTGAAAGATGTTTTGAAAAACAAAGTTTTCCTCTAGTGTTTACAATATAGCATAATCAGAGATTTTGAGCGAATCCTTAAGGGATAGAAGAAGATAAGCGTATTCGCCAACTGATTCTTGAAGCTGTGAAGTCCTTTTATAGGCATCCTCTTCAAATAACTGTTAGACTCATCTGAGTGCCGTTGAAAATCGTTGAGAGATCTTCTAGAGAGCTTTCCAAAAAGGTTGTCAGTTGTACTTGATTGATTGATAAGAGTCGCAGCGGATATAGCAGACTAGGTTGTGCGCAATACTACTTCTGACTTGTACAGAGATGTGACAAAAAGGTGAAGACCTTTTTGACTTTGGTGTGTAAGCTCGAATCCCTATACTGATCTTGGATGCTTCTCATGAGTATATCTTTAGATTTCAAATCTTGGCGTGAAAGACTCAACTTGACTTCAGCTTTTGGATAGACGATATGGCTCTTCAGTCTTCAGTTGTTATTTGTTTCGTCCTATCCTATCGTCTTAGACTTCGCTCTTTGGACATACAAATGACTTAAGCTTGAGTAGTCCTCTTCTGTCTGTGCATGTATCGTCTGATGACTTGGCTTTTTGACAGACGCAGAAATTCTTCTTTTGAAGGGTCTCGTTCCATCTGTGCTGGTTTCGTCTTAGCAAGTCTTGGGTAGTTTGGTTTCGTCTGTCTTGTAATTAATCAAAATCTTGAGACGTTAATCATCCTTGATCTAACATCATTATATAAGAATCGATATAAAAACCTTTTGTATTATCTTTTATTTATCTTAGAATTATCATGTTTGAGAAACCTATTTTTTTTTTTTTAGAAAATTTGTTTCATTATCTTCTTTATAAACTTGTGTCTGACTTATCATATGATTTAGTCATACATTGAGAAAAATTCTTACGAAATTATTTTTTTAACATAATTTAGTCACTCTTCTTATGTTTTTTAAGTTACACGTTATGAGAGTTACTTACATATAAATAAAGGTTTGCGTCGACATGACAACTTGATTAGCCTTAACTATGAGTGGAAAAATAATCAATTTATCTATGATTCATCCAATTCATTCATGTAAAAGCTTTGGTGAAGACAAAGTTGAAAATATATACGCTGGTCAAGCCTGAGCCGACAATACTTTGATTGAGGTTGGTATGAAATTGTTTTAGTTAAGGTCGGATTGAAGATAAATTGGCAAAGGCTAAGTTATAGATACCCCAAGGCTAAGTTGGCAAAGGCTAAGTTATAGATACCCCAAGGCTAAGTTGAAAATACATTGATGGAGATAACGGTGAAAATTATACTTTGCTTGTTGCTAATTAAGGTGAATATAACTTTGTTAGATAAGTTAAAAATACTCATTGAGGCCTAGGTGGAACTACTTTGATCAAAGCTAAGTTGAATATATTGTGAATCGTATTTCATGAATATGATATCTATCTAGTGTGATGTATGGAATATATGACAAAGGTAGAGTGTTAGAGTACTTTTATTGATTGGTCATGTCATATAGGCATGAGTTGGACATCCAATTGGTTCAATTTGAATTATCCGGAGGATATCTTATATATATTTTATAAAAAAAAAAACAATTAAACCTATTTCTTGATTCAATAGAAGCCCAAAGAGGTGAATTTAATAGGGTCCTAAATAATGAGAGATATGTAAAAATCAGGTCTAATTACGCCTATTCCTAATTCTAAATGGAATGTAACAACACAAACCTAAGACTAAATATAACAGAGAGGAAAGAGATAAAAGAGAGTAATAGGAAGCAGAAACAAAAGAAGAGAAAAATAGAGATCTACTATAAATCATATTCTCGAACTAACTCTTCTTAAACCTTGGCTAACCGTTTAATAACTTACTGAATGAACCCCTTCATTACATGGACTAAAAAACTTAGGTCATTATAATGGAATAAGTGAATTGTTTAGACATAATATCAACAACAATAATTAGGTTTAATTCTACTTTTTTAACTCACTTTTAGAATCTTACCATTTGTGTCTCCAAAATTTTATTTTATTGGTAGATTTTGTCTCAAAAAAGTTTCATGATCATACAAATTTTGCCCTTTGTAGTACAATTAAGACATTTGTAACGGTTTTTTCCTTCTAAGTCGTCTTAATCAACACAATTTTGTAATAGTTTTTACCTTAATTGTGACGCTTTTTATATGGGACAAAAATCATAATATTATAAAACTTTGGGGACGAATTTCAGTAAAAAATAATAATGGTTAGGACAATAAAAATAACAAGATTATTAGAGACAAAGTGTAATTACAGCTAATATATTTTAAAATCGAATTAAAATTAATTATACTGCATTTCAATTAATTTTTAAGAATTTAGAAAAGACTAAAAAAAAAAGGACAATACCTATTTTAAATTTAGACCTGTTAAATTAACTAGAATGTAAATTTAATTAATAGTATTTCCATTTCACTTTGTTTGGGGTGGTGTTTTCCACTGTCCCCCTTCTTTCCAACCATGTCATCTTGCATTTCGACAAACTGTTAACCCACTAAACCACTACTACCAACAATCATAACTGTTTGCGATGCGTGTGTTCTTATCATGCTACTTTACTTTTAGAGGTGATCATCATCAACCTTATTGTTCCCTGTCATCCCCAACTTACGTTGATCCGTTCAACACAATTCTATGCATAAATATATTTTAAAAGGTTTGGTGTAATGCTCTATGTGCTTGTCACATCTCCTAACTGCTACCACCTGCCCCTAAATCGACACATTTTATTTTTTATTTTTTTACATGCGATTATAAATGAGAAATTTCTAGTCAACTTTTAATTCTTTATTTTTTTTTAAAAAAATTATTTTTGACGGTAAATTAAATCATTACATGTTAACATGAAAGTGATACGAAACTGATCTTGGTGTATGGTCAGGTTAGTAGTTAATAGTTTCCATTTCATTGTAAGATCTAAAACTAATAAGAAAAAAAATAACTAAAAATTTATAAAAGATATTTTTTTTTAGAAATTAAAACCTAAAATGTGAAACAATTGACGAAAAATTTAATTAACTTAATTTTTTTATAAACAGAACAAAATTTAAATTCTTAATCTCATAGTTAAGAAATACTAGTTCATATTACTTAACCACAAAAAAAAGTTAGCATAGATTTACCAATGATCGATAATGGTAGCTAAGTTCGTCAATTATATGCATCTTTTAAGCAAGTAGGTTTTAACCATGATTTGTGTGAGGATATGTATCCGCTAGAATGAACAGAAACAAACACAACGCAAAGCACACGCAAAGACGGGTTGACCTCAGCATCTGTGTCGTGATCGCCAGCACCAACTTTTTGTGTGTAGTGAATTGGATTTGGAAAAAAGGCCACGATACTTTTTCCTGAGATCATGGCACAGAATTTTGTAATTTCTCACGCAATTTACAGAAACAATAATTCAATCAATACTATTACTTAACACTTGACAGTTTGAGAAACTACTTCAGGATTAGCTTTATTTCTCTAAAAGTCGATCATTCTGTCAGGATTTTTTTTCCTAAATATACACAAATACGCAATAATATACTAGTAGGTCTTAGACGATTATCAAGTTTGGTTTACGTATGCCTTCAAAAAAAAGTTTGGGTTAAGTATATAAACGAAAGTTTGTGTTATATATATAACTTGCTTTTTGCTTCCAAAGAAAGTTTAAGGGGCAATTCTGCTATGCATAATAGATTGATTGATCATATATATATCCCATATGTTAGAAAGTTTTATAGGTCTCGTCATGACATTAATTAAAAGTTATTTTTGAAAATATTCCATATACTTTTTTATTTATATCAATTTAATATAAAAAAAATTTATTCATTAATTAATTTTCAATATTTGTTGAATTTGAATATTTTACCTATGTACCGTGCTAATTATCTTTAATTAACATAATTATATATTTCTTCTTTAATATGAAATTTCAATTTCAAATTTTGTATATTGGAAATTAAGTTTCATCATTATTTTTTTTTATATTTTTAAGACTCTTACATTTTCTCAATCACATTTTTTCTTTTGTTATTATTATTATTTATTTCTTCACTTTTTCCTTCTTCTCTTTATAGTTGGCAAGTCAGTTTCTCTTCTGTATTACTTCTTTTATTACCTTTTTTTTTTTTTTTTTTTACCTTTACTCTTCTTTTTTCATTTTTATTCTTTCTCTCTTCTCATCCACCACATCAGCAAGAACTTTATTATTTCTTACGAGGAGAAGGGAAGAAAGATGGTTACTAGACCTAACTGTCAATCTTGTACAAGCACGATATATTTGTATTCATTTTCTTTCTATTGATCTTCTTTTTCGATTTTTCTCTCTTATGCTTATTTTTTGTGTTTGTTTGATTTTTTCAATATATTGGTTTTTCACTCGGCTATTTCTCCACATCATCTTTCATTCCTTTCTGTTTGGGCATTAAAGATTAATTATGAAGGTGTATTGACATTATCATTATACAAGTATTTGGACTTTTGATTTTATTTTATTTTTGGGAGATTTTTGTCATTCTTAATTTTTTATGGTTGTTTCTTATATTGTAGAATTAGAAACATAAGTCTGCTACGAGGAGTTTCTAGTAATATGATTTATTGGCGTTCATTTCTCGTATTCAGCTGTGTTGAAATATGATTTATTTTGTCATGTCGGGTTTCTGGTAATTAATTATGTTGCACATTGGCTAAAAATTGTTAATTTTTTTTTTATTTCATGTTTTTTAATTTGCTATATTTCTTCTCGAGATTAAATAACTATATTTTTTGTGCTATTTGCCAATGAAATAAAAGAGTAGTATATTGACAAGCCTTAAGGTAATAAAAACGAAAGAATCGTTGAATAGTTAGAGCTTCAGTTTATTGAGAATAGTGGAGCGATTATCCTATATAACTAAATAATATAAACTCTGAAACTTTTGCCAAGCCATAAAAATAGACATCAAGGATGATATCATTCGTTGTTTTTTATTAATTGTTTGATAAGATTATTTATGGAGGTGAATGAATATATGTATGCTTGTTTTTTATTTTCTTAACTTGAATTTATTTTTCCTTCTCTCATGTGTTAAATTAAAGGATATGATTTATTGAAACACCTTTTATTAAGATTTTTAATGGGAAGTCCTCCCACCTAAAATGTTTTTATGGAATGTTTTCATGGTGAGTTGCTTATATTCATGATAATCGGTTGAAATTTGTATTTTTGAAATAGGAGGGACGGATGTCTATTGTGGGAGGGGCAATAAAGTTGCCCTTGGTAGACATACTTGTAACATGGTGTTTTGAAAATTAGTAAAATTATCGTGAACACTAAGTGAAGAGTAAATGTTTTTGAAAAGTAGGAATGAATGAAACTAGGACAATTGGTCCATGATAGGTCGATGTAAGGGCATAGAACTTTGATGGTATTCGTGATGGGGAAAACTTCTACTATAGTCAATCACCATGAGTGGGAAGAAACTTTTGTTGCTACGCTAATTACCCGTGTTATAACTGTCTAGTGTTTCTAGTGAGAGTGTCAGAGGTGACATGAACTCTTAGACATCACTTAATTTTTTTTATAGTACCGCATGACATGAGAGTGGATGTTGAATTGCATGCATCATGTTGGGGTGCAAAGTATGTTTATTCGTATGTGTTGTATGTCTTTTATATCTCTTTACATTGTGATGTATTATACTGTTTTGTATCTCTTTATTATTATTAATTTGTGAACTAACTCCCACCATTGTGTTTGTGGTTTGACACCTGTGACCCATGAATGAGCGAGCAGATTGACAATAGGTGAAGGCAGGAGGGTCTTAAAATAAAGAGTGATCGGGCTATGACTTTATTTATTGCATTATTGTGCTTTTATTTCCTATTTTTGATTTTGTTGACATTGACCATGAGTTTTAGAATTAGGGATTTTATGCTAGATTAGGTTCTAGTTGAGATATTTTTACTGGTTTTGTTTGGAGTATGAACAATTGTAGTTATACTTTAAAATTTACTTTATAAATAAAGTTAGGTTATCAACATTTGATAGCAATGTTAATTGTTGCGAGCTATAGAAGATTAAGACATTATGACTATTGACGTTGAGGCGTGTTACAATTTCGTATCTGATCTTAAGTTTTAATTCTTTAGCTTGTGTGCTATGTGGACTACCTTGTTTGTAAGATGTACTCTGATGATGAATTGAATAACTTACATTGAATTATGAGATAGGAAAATGTTAGCTTCTTAATATGTTTCTTTAAGTCTGTTGTTTTTGTGTGAACAATAAGGTTAGCTTTTGTAGGACATGTGATCTCTAAGGGAGATAGTTATAAACCTTAAAAGAGGTTAACCTCAATCTCAATGAAGGTTTTGCTAGACCCTAATCAAAGATTTGTAGTGTATTGTGATGCTTCTAAATTAGGACTTTGGTGGTATGTTAATGTAAGAAAAAGACAGGCAATGACTTATGTTTCTAGGCAACTTAAACATCCATAAGAGAAACTACCTCACGTATAATTTGGAATTGATAGTAGAGACATTGTATGTTTAGCTCTTACTTTGGGGTTTCAATAACCATAAGAGTTTGAAAGACTTAGTGAAGAACAACTCGTCAGGATGTAAACAGACTTTATATTGCCTCCTTATCTTTCATTAATTTAAAGCTATGCATGATATAAGTCTCATTCTCCTCAAGTGTTTTCCATGTCTTTAACTCATCCTTCTTTAGGATCACATATTTTATCAACATTTCAACACATGAATAATCATTTAAAAATATTTAACATTAAAATGTGCATTTATTGACATAAAATAAATGGCACAGCATTTTTTATCCATGATGATTATTTTGACATGCTGAGCCTTAGGTCTAATCTTAACAAGCCAAATATTCACAATTAAGATTCTGACAACAAGCTTGAGTGTCCTTTGAGTTATCAATATCTTTTAAAAAATTTACACTATGCGCCATTTCTGTCAACCAAGTATACATTTAATAGTTGAAAAAAAATAAAAAGTCAATCTTAGCAAAGAATGATGAGCATTAGCTTTCTTTGTATCCTGTGTTGTTTAATAATTAGATCAAACAGTTAAAAATTTCTGTCAAGCATGTATTTGCTATGTGTTGCAGCAAATGTATGAAGAGAAATCGTGTGAGAGCATCAGATAGATGTAAGTATTAATCTTAAATCTGAATTTTAAATATATAATTGTACTAAATATTGTGCATGAGAGCCACCAATCCACTATATAACATGAGATCTACTAGATGGCATCCTTGTGTGTTTGTAGTAGGGGTTGTTGGTGATGGTGAGGCCATAAAAAGTGGTCGACAACACTTGATCCATGTGAACGTGGTGGGTTGTTGAAACAGTTGGAGACAGAGGAGTGGCAAAGACAAAGACACGTTGAGGTTTTGCTATTTTATTAAATCATTGTGTGTTTGTTTGTTTTAAGTTGATTTCAACAAACAACCAAACTTTGTAAAATCTAAGACATTAAACTTTAAAAATCGTATATTGAAATAAACAATTTCAACGTAGTGTCATGGTGTAGTACTAACTAATCAAATTTGGAGGTAACAAGAAAAACTTACCAGAACTAAACAAATAAGTTAATTAATGGTCATAATATGTTGAATCGCAAACGTACTTGACTATGAAGATATAGCACGAAATGAATTCTATTCTTCGATGTTTACTACCCTTTTATGAATGTTTTCGTAGATTTTCTTTTTAAGGTTTTTCCAAATTTCAGTGTATAATCGACAATTTCCTTAAGTTAGTTTAATATGTTAATGCTAATTATTACGAACTGCTGTATATGATTCAGCTGTGACCGTACACACAATTAACAAATTATACGACAAATATACTTAAGAGTCTTTGATTAGTTTGCAGCTCTTCACTCCAATCATATATAACACTATATAGAAAATCAAATTAATTAACCTTCAAAAAATTTAGATAAAGGACGAAAATGATAGAAAAAAAAAAGTTGTCAAAGAAAATAATTAAAGAGAAAAATAAGTATAGTAACGTTCTTTGATCAGTTTAAGCAAAAATAATTTATTTTCTGTTTATTGCTTGGACGGATAAAAATATGGAAAGAAAGAAATAAGAAGTGGTTTAATCTCTTTGATTTTAATTCTATACCACTTTAGTCATCTAGATATGTGTTCTTTCTTAGTAGAGTGAGGATATTAATTTTTAAAATTAAATAAATTTCATTCCTTTGTGAATTTTCTTCAATATGAAACCTTCAATTATCATTTTCTATTAAAAATAAAATTACAATATGAAGCAATTAAATTGTTTGAAACCTTCATCTACTTGTAAAAATAAATAAACTTCTACCGGCCAGATCTCTTTAACTAAAACATTAAAGTTCAAAAAAAGGAAGGAAAAAAACTCGTGCAGGTGGGTTGTGGCAAGATCTATGGATATCAGCGTGAAAATTGTTAATTTATATCTTTTAATAATTTTAACTTATTCAACCATTTAACTTCTAAATGTAGATTATTAGAGAACGTACTTGAAATTGTATAAAATTTAATACACATAATTATAAATATTTAAATTTGATTTTTTATGGTATAATTATATATATATATATATATATATATATATATATATGTGTGTGTGTGTGTGTGTGTTTTTGTAATTATCAAAGTTCATGACTTGTTTCGTAATGGATGATGAAGTCCTAATTATATTGGAGGTTTTGGTTTTTACATTTATTTAAAGTTTTCGTAAACATGCATATAGGAACATAATTAAGAAAATAATCCGAAAACCTTTGCACAAACTACGAAATGAAGTGATAAAGAAAATTAAAAGTGATTGAAGTTTGAGATTACCTTATGTGAAGAAGAAAATATCCATCCTAATTAGTAATTTCCATTAGCTCATGTATGCTTCTCTTCCACGACAGAGATGATCATAATTATGCACCCACTGCATCATGATAATGTTTTTTATTTGTATACAATGGCCTCAACAAGGTTCCACCATATATGATCTTTATATATTTTTCTAACCTTTGTGGTGGTCTAATTGATTTGCATTTAAAGGATATGCAATTTTGTTATTTATTGTTAATAAATGTTGAGGAATGACAAGCATTCTCGAAAGAAGAGACGATATGCTACATTGTTTGTTTACATAATTCCTTTCGAAACCTTCAGGAATATGTCTTTCGACCAAGGAGGACTAATTTATTTGAGGCATTAAACTCATAAAAATAAATATTATTTCTTTTAATAATTTTTTTTCTTTATACACGAATTAAGCCTCTCATCTATACTAATTCATCATGTAATTTTTTAATACTGTTCCAATGCTAGAGAAAGATGAAAAGATGAGAGGAAAAAACCTCTAAGGAGCCATGGACTTGCATAACAAGAATTTAATTTCTTAGATTTATTAAACAATAAACTTAAGTTTAGATAAGTCAAATTTTATGGAGTAATTCATTTATTATGTGAAATTGAATTGATCTATTTAGACGAAGTATTCAGAGAATTACAATCTTATTTCAATCTCCGCTTACCCTAATTACTAAGACATCTTTAAATTCTCAGTTCAAACAGAAAGTAATAATTGTACATTAAACACAAAGGGAGGAAAATTGTGGAAGAAAAACGTTCGCGCAAAACCAGGAAAGTATGTTTACCCCATTTTCTAACCCAAAGTGAGTCTTAAAAATCTTTGTTTCTTAGTGCTTTTCTACCTTCCACAAGAAAAAGAACAAATAACTTTTGCCCTGGTATATTTTCTAAATCAATCAAGATCAAAATGACTAAATTAAATAATTAATGTTTCACGTAGATGCACGTTCAAATCACATTATTCATGTGATAATTTCATTACACATTTTAAGTGTTTTTTGAAACTTAAAAACATGTATTAGTTTCGGTGTTACTTTAAGTCTAACTGCTACTACAAATAAATATTTTTCAAAAAGGCTGGAGAATGAGATCATGTACAAAATCTATTATGACTTGTATTTTTTCCAATTAAATGTGAGACTCACAAAAATAAATATTTTTAAAAAAATGTGAGATCTATATGGGACCCACAAAATGTTTATGCTATTATTGTACACGGATTAATTTTTTATTAATAAATAAATAAAATTTTTAGGTTTATATAGATTATTAACATGTCCACAACTTTGAGTATTCCATGGTGTCAAGTATAGCATGTAGGAACTCGGAAGTTTTGCAAAGAATATCTTGTATGATTTGGATAAAGCATTCTTTCTTTGCTTCTGGTGGCAGTGGAAGATTCAAGTTAATAATAATTTCCAGTTTCTGTTTAACAAGAAAAAAAGCAAAAGGAAATTCTTTAATTGAATATAAGTGATACTCAAGTCCCAGGTCCATATCCACTATAGAATTGAAATTTTCTCTATTAATTGTATGTGAAAATCTAAAAGCCTTTTTTTAACTAATAGCAGACTACGGGCTACTTGAAGGTAAATTTAATTAGAAGGAATTGGACCAGATCAACTGGACTACATAAGGAATTTGGAAGGAAGAATTGAGTTGTTAAAAATTTAGCTGACAGAAAATTGAGATATGCGTTAAACACACCAATCTCGTGTTAGAGCACGATTAGCAACACACCAGATGCATTAACCCATTATTTGATTTATTAAAGGCTGGTAAATTAATGCAGTCATTATTTGAATTTGTTGATCATGTTGTCATTTTAATTCATCTTCTTTCTACTCCATTTTTTATTCTTGAGTTCATTAATGAATGTTATAAACGCAAGTGAAAAACAGATTTAATGTGAGTTAAAATAAACCTACAACATTAGTTAAAATCTGATATTAAAATGTGGATGAATTCCACATTAAAAATCATTTGAAAAATTTTTAACGTTAATTACAGAATCATATTAAAATTCAAAACTTTTAATATCAGTTCTCCGTAACGTTAAGGGTGTCAATTTATAAATTGACATTATTCCTTTTAACATCGATTTTATAAAATAATCTATGTTAAATTTTTTTTAAAAATTAAAAGAAAAAGTATCTGTGACGTCAGTTAATTTATCAATCAATATAAAAAATAATATTTTTTAAAAATTTTGTTTAATTTATATAATATTTGTATGATAAAAATTTATAATTTAATATATTTAAACATTTTAGACAAGCAAACATCTAAAAATATAGTAAAAATATGATAAGGTGATATCTATAAGTAATTTACATTAACTAACAGAATATATATATTTACATTAACTAGCAGAATATATATTGAACCAATAATAATGAGTTATAGCATAAATTGATGCTCATCACTTATGTTATATTTTCTACACTTATTCTAATAAATTGGCTTGAATCATAAGTTTATCAACGCTCCAATTGAACAAAAAGACATTACTTGATCATTCTAACAAGGTGAAAATACGTTGACTTGCATTTTCATGCCATCTTCATCAATCCATAAATGATCATAAATCCTTGGCAGATACAACTTGAAGGCCTCAGAATTTGAATCTTCCACCCAATAACAAAGCATATTTAACACATGAATAATAACCATTGACAACAATAATATTAACTCTGTATTACAAAGCATTTACTGGTTCAGGTGGAAACATAAATTGATCTATAAGTGCAACCTTGAAGGGAGGCTCGCAGGCATCCATAAAAAAGATATAATTGACACAATGAAAATAAATTAAAGAGGTAAATTAAATAAATGGTCAGTGAAGGAAAACTAACAATCATTCAATAGTATGCTAGTATCTCACTCTCCTACTCAATAACCGGAAAGTAAAAGAACAATGAACAATTTGAAAGAGGATTTTGTGGATGCCTGACCCCTTTCAACAATTACCTTATTTACAGGACCTATGCAAATA
The DNA here is from genome assembly GCA_026586105.1 of Hylodesmum podocarpum. NCBI lineage: Eukaryota > Viridiplantae > Streptophyta > Magnoliopsida > Fabales > Fabaceae > Hylodesmum > Hylodesmum podocarpum. Next base: position 1,183,388 of record JALJEV010000058.1, on the reverse strand, counting down.
TATCGTGTATTCTGATCTTTGTAATGTATATGATAGTAGTTCTTGCTGTTCTTTAGGTGTGTATTACTTGCATCTTCCTCTTCATCAAGTAAATTTCCCTTTTGAAGATTGTTAGTTTCATCAAACTTAACACGTGCAGGGTCTTCAATGTGTAGAGTTCTTTTATTGAATACTCTATATGTCTTGCTGGTTGAAGAATAACCAATAAAGATATCCTCATTCGCTTGGGTATCAAACTTACCAAGTTGTTCATTTCCATTACTCAGAACAAAACATTTACAGCCAAATACCTTAAAATGAGATATATTTGGTTTCTTATCTATATAAAGCTCACAGGGGATTTTCTTTAAAATTAGCCTAATCACAGTCCTATTTTGAACATAGCATGTTGTTGAAACTGCATCAACCCAAAAATACTTAGACAAAACATTCTCATTCAACATTACTCTAGCGAGTTCTATTAAGGATCTATTCTTCCGCTCTACAACCTCATTTTATTGCAGAGTTCTAGGTGCAGAAAAATTATGATCAATACAAAACTTTTTATGAAACTTTTCAAAAGACTCATTTCAAATTCTTCACCATGATCATTTCTTAGAGACTTTATTTTCAAAACTTTTTCGTTTTTGTATCCTTTTGGCAATGATTTTTAAAACTTTAAAGGCATTATCCTTACTTGGTATAAATGCAACCCAAGTGTATCTAGAGTAATCATCCACTAAGACTAATCCATAAAGGTTTCCACCCAAACGAGTAGTCCTAGAGGGTCCAAAGAGATCCATATGCAAAAGTTCAAGTGGTCTAGAAGTTGAAACAACATTTTTGCTTTTAAACGACTTTCTAGATTGCTTGCCCTTTTGATATGCATCACAAAGACCTTCTCTATTGAACCTTAGATTAGGTAAACCTTGTACTAGGTTCTTAGATGCAAGCTTGTTCAGTTGTTGAACATTTATATGAGTTATACGCCTGTGCCATAACCATGAAAGATCATTGTTTGATGTAAGACATGCATGATATGATGACGAATGATCAAGTTCTAGAATATAGATGTTGTTATGCCTCTTACCGACCATCAGCATCTCATTTGACTTTTTGCCACTAATTATGCAACATTCATTGTCAAACGATACCTTGTAGTCTTTGTCGCATAGTTGACTCATACTTAGAAGGTTGAATCTTAACCCTTCCATAAGTAGAACATCTTCAATGACAGTGTTGGATTTGTCTCCAACAACACCTATACCCAAAATCTTTCCTTTGTTGTTATCTCCATAGACTACCTGATGTAAGTCTCCCATGGAAGACTCACGAATTTGCCCTATCTTCACTTCAACAAGCATGAACTTCACGGTTCTACTGGAGAATTGGCGGAAACGATTATCAAAGAAGAAGAAAGGTATAAAACAGAATAGATTTAGAAGATGAAAGCGCCATGCAAAAACAATAAGCCAAAGGGAGAATCGCCACAAGGACCATGGATCCTTGATAAGATTCGAGAATCGCCACAAGGAATAGTTTCCCTGATAAGATTCAAGGTTCACGAAGAAACCTTAGAGAGAATCCACTCTCAAAGAATTAGCACTTGCTAAATTCAATTTCATTAAAAATTCATCAAAAGATCCTTTACAATTCACAATGTTACGTATTTATACTAATTACAGTAGGGATAGCTTGTACTCCACTATTCCCGTTACAACCGAAACAAACAAAAGCCAAAAACTAAAGATGCAAGTGGTAATTATTCATTCGTCTGACTGGGGTATCGTCTGTTGGGTCTTCAGACGGAACTTCATTCAGATGAAATTGGTCCGGACGAAAGGTTGCTTCATGGTATCGTCTGTCCGCTGTCTACAAACGGAATCATTCATTCAGAAGGTGTCTTCAGACGAAGCATTCCAAGCATCAGACGAACGCGTCCTCAGATGAAGCTTCAGACCGAATGCTCAGACGGAACAGATTATTCAGACGAAACTGGTACCCAACTTACGCTCCTATATTCACATGATACACGTCACCTCTCCAAAACGAGGTTCCGATGTTTCGTCTGTGGTTGGTTATGAGAGTCTCGTTGGTGGGTGACTTCGGTTGTATCATCTGTCTGTGAGTATAGTCTGTACAGAGTATCGTCTGTCTGTGGTCAGAGTCTATCCATGGGTTTCATCTGTCCATGAGTATCGTCTGTCCATGGGTTTCGTCTCGTCCGCCGTCTTGAAGATCGACGAAACGAACATTCATCGACGCAAAAAAGTGCACCTTCAGCGTCAGACGAAACCTGTTTCCATCACCCCTTAGCATATAAGCCTTTACTTTCTCGGCCTTGTTTGATGCTCAATTTATTAGAGAGTAATGTTGAAGAGTTTGTTGAGCTTTTGGAGATGGTCCTCCATCAAACCCTCCTTCTTGTGGCCAACTTGTCCTCAAGTGGCCTTAGGTCCTTACCTACAATAAAATAATCCACCAGGATCAAAAATTAAACAAACTCTATCAAGTTTTATATTTAATATCAAAGTATATTTACAACTCATTTTATTAACACAATCATGAGAATATAGGAAAGCATGTAAATGATGTTTCTCGGCTTGGTAGAATTTCCAAATGCTCCCTTGTTTCTCATTAAGGTGTGGTGATTTTTGTTCTCCAGGAATTGTGGAGATTTTTGATGTACCCTCCTTCTTAGATTTTTCCAATACCTTGAAATATTCATCCTTATGAAAACAATGGTTAATAGGTACAATCAAAATTTCTAGATTTCCATACTCAGGAATTGTCTGAGGCTTAAAGCCACAAGACTCTAGGCTATAATATGAAATTTCATCTTTATTAGAAATGACAGATTAGTAAGTGATAAGGAAATTTCCTCAAAAGGTAATGCAAATTCTAAAGGTATTTCCTTTTCATGTTCATAATTATTCCAAGGCTCATTTGTACACAACTCTTGATTAGAAATCAAATCAAAAGGAAGTTTATAAAGATGGTCACATGCATCTTTAATTGAAGTATTAAGTTCATTCCTTCCAACTTCTTCACACAAGAGATGATCAATTTGCTCTTTGGAATATTCTATTGGCACAACACCTACAACATCCTCAAAAAAAGAATCAAAATTGTCAAATGACGGGTTAGTAGAATCAAGTAAAGAATCATTTTTCTCTTTTATTTGTTTTTCCAGCAACTCTATTTCCTTAATTTCTTTTTCTAGTAATTCTTTTTCTCTCAATTCCTTGATCATTCTCTCTTTCTCTCTTCTCCAATACGCATCAAAATTTCTTTCTTTTCTTTCCCTTCTCTCCTCGCTTAGTTTCTTTTCTCGTCATACTCTTTCTTTTTAGCCTCATATTCAACTCTATGGCTCACTCTTTCACTTCCACTCCTTCTATGAACTTCGCTTCTCCTTTCATGCTCTTCTCTTTCCTTTCTCTCATGGTTTTCTCTCAAGGCTTTCTCTTTCCTCCTATAATGTTCACGGGTTCTACTAGCCTCCTCAAGGTTCTCTTATCATGCTCCTTTCTCAACCTCCTTTCCTCCTTTTCTCTCCTTCTTTGGTCGAATCTCTCTTCCAAAGTTGTGTGAATCATAGTACTCATCAATCCCACCATCTTTCTTTCTTTAGATGAGAGATCATTCCATACACTAGGAGAAATTTCCATGACTGCACAAAGAAAGGTTAGATAACAAGTACAAGCATATAAAAGATCCTTGCCACTCTCTAAGTGTTTCACTCTAATAGCACTCGTGTATCACACTTTTTAAGACTCTTTCTCTAATGTTCTCTCTTGTCTTTTTCCACTCAATTCCCTACCAAAGTTTCTAATTGAACCTCTAATCAATTATAGAGAAATTTCCTTGTGAAAGAGGTACAATTCTCGGGTAAGCTCAAGAATTCCAAGGGAATAAAACTTCTAAGACAAAACCAAGATTCCAAAAGAGACAAGCAATAAAAGCTAAAATGAAGGAATAAGCTACTCAAACGCAAGGAATGAAATGCGATGTGACAATGGCACAAACTGGACAGCAAAGAATTGGAGAATATGCTGGTTCAATCACTAACCAAGACAAGCAAATAGTCAAATACAAACTCAAATTTGGCAATGATCACTTTGAGACCGGTTTTGAGCACATTAAAATTGCAAGCTATTAATGCACTAATTTGAAACCAATAAAATGAAGTAAGTGCAGTAATATATTGCTGGACAAGTATAAAATACAGCAGTTTCAATTATGCAAAAATTTGAGTCAAAACAAGCTAGTCACAAGTACACACTACTAGGCTTAATTTCCAAGCTACTAGTAATTTTACTAGGTGAATGAGTGTGCTATGTCTTAGCTCTAAGTCTAATTTGTCTTGCTCAAATTTTCTTAACACTTTGATAGCTTGCTGGACAGTATTTACAAGTCCACTAATTTTCACTTCAAGTACTCACAATTTCGGTACTTTCTGAACTCTTTTTCTAGCTTTCTTTTGAATTTTCTCACTTGTTTTCTTCTTGTTTTTGATTTGTATCACTTGATTTCTTTTCTTTTCTTTTGTCTAAACTACTGGACAGAGATATATTTTGCCTAAACAAGCACTCCAAGCTCAATTACTAGTGTTAATGCTACTACAAGGTGTAATAGGGATTTAGACCTATAGTAAGCACTCTACTAGCATGTAATGATGTTGATTCCTCAATTTTGCATGCATGAACTTGAATGTACAGATTTATAGGCTCAAGTGCAGTACCAAACAGGAAACAGGGCATACAATGATAGATAACTCACGGTACACCAAATTTCACAAGAATTAGAAGCAAAATTGGTACTAGCACATGGAAACAATTGCTACTGGACGAGTAATTCAAGGAATTGAAAAATTACTACGAATTAACTCAAATTGACTGAACAATTTAAGAACACATGATATATTTTCCAGTTTTCAAATCAAAACACAAGATGACACATAGATCTACAAGTTACACCGATTGAACCCTCTAAGACAACTCAAAGAACTCAACGATGAACAAGAACATGACTCAAAGACGAATAAAATTCAAAAGAAAATTCAGATCTAGAAATTTAAACTCACAGATACGAAATTCTACTTGAAGAAGGAACAAGCTCTGAATACCACTTGATGTAAGTCTCCCATGGAAGACTCACGAATTTGCCCTATCTTCACTTCAACAAGCATGAACTTCACGGTTCTACTGGAGAATTGGCGGAAACGATTATCAAAGAAGAAGAAAGGTATAAAACGGAATAGATTTAGAAGATGAAGGCGCCATGCAAAAACAATAAGCCAAAGGGAGAATCGCCACAAGGACCATGGATCCTTGATAAGATTCGAGAATCGCCACAAGGAATAGTTTCCCTGATAAGATTCAAGGTTCACGAAGAAACCTTAGAGAGAATCCACTCTCAAAGAATTAGCACTTGCTAAATTCAATTTCATTAAAAATTCATCAAAAGATCCTTTACAATTCACAATGTTACGTATTTATACTAATTACAGTAGGGATAGCTTGTACTCCACTATTCCCGTTACAACCGAAACAAACAAAAGCCAAAAACTAAAGATGCAAGTGGTAATTATTCATTCGTCTGACTGGGGTATCGTCTGTTGGGTCTTCAGACGGAACTTCATTCAGATGAAATTGGTCCGGACGAAAGGTTGCTTCATGGTATCGTCATCCGTGTCTACAAACGGAATCATTCATTCGAAAGGTGTCTTCGAGACGAAGCATTCCAAGCATCAGACGAACGCGTCCTCAGATGAAGCTTCAGACCGAATGCTCAGACGGAATAGATTATTCAGACGAAACTGGTACCCAACTTACGCTCCTATATTCACATGATACACGTCACCTCTCCAAAACGAGGTTCCGATGTTTCGTCTGTGGTTGGTTATGAGAGTCTCGTTGGTGGGTGACTTCGGTTGTATCATCTGCGTCGTGAGTATAGTCTCGTGCAGTATCGTCCATGCGTCCGTGGTCGAGTCTATCCATGGGTTTCATCTGTCCATGGTACCCATCTCTCCAATGAGTATTGTCTGTCCATGGGTATCGTCTGCCCATCAGTATTGTCTGTCCATGGGTTTCGTCTGTCCATTAGTATCGTCTGTCCATGGGTTTCGTCTGTCCGCTGTCTTCAGCATCAGACGAAACGAACATTCATCAGACGCAAAAGTGCACCTTCAGCGTCAGACGAAACCTGTTTCCATCACCCCTTAGCATATAAGCCTTTACTTTCTCGGCCTTGTTTGATGCTCAATTTATTAGAGAGTAATGTTGAAGAGTTTGTTGAGCTTTTGGAGATGGTCCTCCATCACTGCCGAACTGGATTCCTTTTATTCATAGGAGATAAAGTTGCTCTTGTCACTTGTCATATGTCTTGAGCAATCATTATCCAAGTACCAACTTGAGTGTTTGGCTCTCAAGTATACCTACACAAGAAAGTTATCACTTTGATTTTGGTACCCAAATCTTTTTGGGTCCAACAATGTTAGAACTGTGATCACCTTTCTTAACCCATTTAAGCAAATCACAAGAAATGCCTTCTTTCCTAGTCATGCAACTATATGTGTTATGACCATGTTTCATGCAATAACTACATGTGAAGGTTTTGTTTTTACATGGTTGTTGAAATGCATAGAACTTCATATTCTTCTTTCTCAAAGAAGTAGCAATTGACTTACACTTTGAACATGGTTGCCTCAAAGTTTCATTCTCATTTTTCAATCTTTGAACATCAATTTTTAAAGCACAAATATTGTTTTCCAAATGTGAAACATTTTTTTCAAAACCTTGTTCAATTTGCTCAATCTTTCGGCTTCTTTGTAAAAATCATAGAAAGCAGTATGTAACTCATCATAGTTACAAGTAGATGAATCGGAATCACTTACCTCTTCATCCAATGCTGGTTTGATCATGAGGCACAAGTTTGCTTCCTCAGTCTCGCTCTCACTAAAAGTGGAGGAATCGTTCTCTTCCCACGCGATGTAGGCTTCTTCCTTCTAAATCGATCTTTCTTGGACTTTTCCTCATGCTCAACTCTTCGAGGCTCATTGTTGTTGGTTTTCTTCATATTGGGGCACTCCGACTTGTGGTGTCCAACCCTACCACACTCATAGCGAGTTACCTTTGTAGAAGAGCTTTCACTTCTGTTGAAACCTTTCTTGGAACTGTTGAATCTCTTCTTGCCATTGTTCTTTCTCATGAACTTCTTAAACTTTCTTACTATAAGGTTCATGTTCTCTTGTTCAAACTCACTTGCACTGCTAGATGTATCATTCTTACTTGTTGTGTCTTCCATCTTCAGTGATAGACCTTTGGCTTTCTTATCTTTTTGCTCCTCATCAACAATCTGGGACATATCCATCTCATACTCCCTTAACTTACCAAACAACTCTACACTTGTCATCAAGGCTAGGTTCTTAGATTCAGTGATTGTTGTGACCATTGGTTGCCACTTTCTACTTAAGGATTTCAACACTTTGACATTTACCTCTTATTCGACGAAGATCTTACCAAGTCCTTTCAAATGGTTTATGATGTGTGTAAAACGTTTTTGCATATCCATTATGCACTCACCTTGTGTCATCCAGAAGGTTTCGTACTCTTGGATCAAGGTGTTCTTCCTTGCTCTTCGTACTTCAGCGGTTCCTTCATGGGTGACCTTTATAAGCTCCCAAGCTTCTTTGACTGTGGTACAAGCCGAGATCCTGAAAATCTCATCAAAATTCAAAGCAAAATGAATAATATTCAAAGTTTTTGCGTCATTCTCAACCCTCCTAATTCCATCTTGTTCCCCACCTCTCAAATGGTTTTTCAACCTCACTCTCATTCTCTATGTATGTGGGGACTTTGAAATCAATAATCATTGTTTGCCAAATGCTTCTATGTACAGACTCCATGAAATATACACAAACTAAGAGAGCATACCTATTAAGAGTATATAGGAGAATTTAATTAATTTTTATCTTATTTTTATTGAATAGTTTTACCTTTTTATAAAGTTATTTATTGTATTTTGAATAATTGTCTTTTAATCAACATGCATGTTACTGTTGGTCCCTAAGGGTGATTCTAGAGGGGTGAATAAATTCTTGTTCCTAGATAGCCCAAATTAGCATCGTTTTTACTTTCCTTTTTATTTTAAACAAAAGCTAATCTTGTTTAACTATAGACACTTTAAAGAAGATATCAAGGCATACAACCAAAAAGTGAATAAAGCATTAGCACAAGATATATAAAGAGTTGACAGTGGAAACTTCAAAGAAAGATCAAAGAAACGTGTTATTAATCAATTATCTTGAGAAACTAATATCAGTAATAAAGCGTTCCAGATTTTAGTTGATTACTAAATCAATTACCGAACGAAAACAACGTTTAAACAAAGTTACCGTTATGCGTATTGGCAAAAGATAAAAGCGTAAGGAAGAAGAAGAATGCAATGGTGATTTATATTAGTTTGGCTTTCAGCCTACGTCCAGTCCCAACCAAACAACTGTTGCAATTGGTATTCCACTATGATCCCTTTGTGTTATTACAAGCAAACTGTACAAGCAACACAAAACGAAATCAAAACACCTAATACAATATGTTCTTTAACCCAAATAACAATTCTCCTTGATCTTGACACCTCCAAGAATCAAACCTTTGAGAAACTTTTCTCAAAGAGACTTACTCTTTCCTAGAGAGACCTCTCTCTTAGAGTAATCAACCCAAACGAAATGAACAATAAAGATCAGTTATGGAAAACACCTGATAGTGGAAGATCCGATCCATATGAAGCACTAGCAATGTCAATCAATCAAAACTTCAATCAAGATTGCCCTTTGATAAAACTTTTCTTGAGGAACTTTGAAGTTCTTTGAAAGATTTCTTGGAGAAAATATAAAACTCAGTTTAGAGAGAATATGAAAGTGTTAGAATAGTCCTTTTTCGTGTGTTTCCAAGTTATGAAAATATTTGAAAAGAGAAATTATTCATAGTTGAAAACAAAAACCCATTTTAAGCAATCCAATTAATTTTCTGATGGAGGTAATTGATTATAACAGTTGACAATTGATTATCCCAATAAACAAAACTCAATTCAAGTGGTCTCAAGCCTTGGTAATCGATTAACCCGTGGAGGTAATCGATTACCTGAGAGACAAGTCATAAATCTCACTCTGTTATCCACTTTGGTAATTGATTACAACTTTTGGGTAATCTATTACTTTAGTTGGTTACCTGAAAAACTGATTTAATCTATTACCTTAGTTTGTAATTGACTATCCATGTTTGATTTGAAAACATAGAGTGAAAAGAATGATTTGTAGATGAGATAAAACAAGTGAAAAACTTAGCTTTACTATGACATTTCAACCTAGATCAAACACAAACAAAAGGTTTAGGCTAAACATCCAATACATGAAAAGCTTAATATAATTCATGTAAGAAATCCAAAATTACATATCATCAAAATTAAAATACAAAAGAGTAACTTCAAGCATCTTTAAGCTTTAAGTCCAAAAGTTACGTTCAATAAAATTTAAGAACTAATTTAGTTCTATATTAAAATTATTAAATTTATTATTTTTACCCATTTTAATCACTTAAAAATACAAGACAATGCATGTATTTTTCTCATGTAATTATAAATAATTTGTGTACATTATTTTTTTTTTATGAAATTTTATTAATTACTGTGTGTTTAAATGAAGAAATTTTATAATTTAAGAAAATTAAAATACAAACATTTGAATTACTTATAATTTGAATTCCATTCATTAATTAGATTAATTGTTTACATGAAAGACATTAAGTAACAAGAGAAAAGAGAAATAGATAGATGGGAGAGAAAGAGAAGAGAGAGAAAAGATGGATGAGAAAAAAAAATTAAAGAGAAGAGATGATGAAAGGAATGAGAGAGAGGAGAGCGTAAGAAGAGAGGAAAAACAATTCCAAATCCTTAATTCACAAGTTAAATTTAAAAAGCATAATTTTTAATTATCTTAAATTTTTAATTAAAATATTAAAAATTTAAAGTCTTTATGATAAATTATTCAAAGAACATGTTTCATCTAAAGTTCTTTTACAAATTAATTTTTCAATTAAAATCAATATGTGAATTTGTCTATCTCAATAATAATAACACCTTTAGTGTAGTTTATTTTTTATTTTATTTCAAATATGTTTCAGTTAATTTAATTTAGAAAAAAATTATAAAAGAAGTTTAATTAAAAATATATAAAATGTCTGCCTCGGAAAAAACACTATTCACTCAAAAGAAAAATTTTAGAGAAAACTTTTCTATTTTATTTTTAGATTTTAAAACAGTTATTTTGCTCTTTAACTTTTGTAATTTTTTAAAAATAAAAAGCCGGCCAATCACAATAAGACAACAAACAATTATATCTAAAAGGAAACAGACAAACAGAAGCAATATTGATACTCTGAAAAGTTTGTTCATTTGATTCTCTTTGGTTCCCCCAATCAGTCACTGGGTGCAGTTCCATGTGGTTGGTTTATCTTTTGTTTTTTCTCAATTTTGATAAAAACCACAATTTGCAACAACCTCTGCTTTGGGTCAGTTCAGTTCAGTGTTTTTCTTTTTTTATTTTTGCATTGCAAGTTGCAACTGAACCAATTAAACTCTCTGAAACTCAAATTATCATAACCATTACCAATCCTCAAAATCAACAGTGACAAACCTTTAAACAAAAAATGGTAATGTGGGTATTTGGGTATGGTTCTTTGATCTCGAAAGCTGGGTTTCACTATGATGAACGTGTTACTGGTTTCATCAAAGGCTATCGACGTGTCTTCTACCAAGGTATCATTTTTTTTTTTTCTCTTTTCCCATCATTCTTGTGTATAAGTATTTGATTCAATTACCCTATAGTGCATCAATCACAGTTTCCATGGTTTTGTTTTTTCTTTTGTGGGTTTTGCCTTTTAGGCTCTACTGATCACAGAGGAACCCCTGAGTTCCCTGGAAGAACAGTGACCCTAGAGCCTGCTGAAGGAGAAATATGTGTAAGTTATTCCCATCCCAAGTTTTGATTTATGTTTTTGTCAAACCCCTTTATTCATGTTGATTTATCAGTGATAGTTAGTTCCACAAATCATCTAATTAATAATTGTTATGTGAAGTTTATAGAGATGTGTGTGTAAAGCAAACTAATAAATTTATGATGCATATATGACAGCTTATTATGTGGTTAATTTGATGAAAATTGCCGTCTACAAGGTTAAATGCTAATCAATACATTTAACTTTTTTGTGGGTGGATAGGCTAACTAAGAGTGGATATGATCATCTCTGGATGTGCCTTTTGCCTTATTTTTGAGTCTTTCTGTGACTATGCGTTATTTCTTTAGTTAATGTTTCTGTTATGGTGTTGGCTGTTGAAATATCCATTGCCTTATTTGTTTTCTTTTTGTTTTTCTTTATTTGTTTGGTTGTTTTACAATGAGGTTGATGAGAATTGAACCTAAGATTTCATGCAAACTACCCAAAACTCTCATCACTAGGCCTATTCTAGTGAGGGGCCCTTGGCTGTATAGCTGTTACACCTAGAATTTTTATGCTTATTTAGTAAAAGATGTTTGGCAAGATATTTTGTTTTTTGGAGGAGATATGTTATGTTTATCATTTATGAATATCTAATGAGCAATGTTGTTAAATAGCGGCCATGCTGCCATGGTGGAATAACATGATGGATTTTTATTTCCAACCACAATACGCAATTTGTGAAAGGAGGTTCACCATGGCAGCATCATAGGGTTTCCACCATTGATAACATTTATTAAGAAATAGCCTGTTTGTGCTAGGAAGTATGGTAACTCACTAAAATTCTACATGGTTGTTGGTTGTAAATGTGGAATTGCATTCATTCATTGTTCAGTCTTGTTTCCACATATAACATTTATCATTTCCGATACTTTGACCGACCTTATTATTTCTTGTTTTTCACTTTCAATTATTCTGTGAATTTGTATAGTTTATAATGTAATTTTCAATTTCTTATGAGTCAAAATCATCAATTGCAATCACTATTTGATACTATATTTTGCAAGGATAGTGGGGAGCTGCTTACAAGGTCACAAAGAAAGAAGATGAGGAAATTGCATTAGCGGTACACTTTTTAAAACATTTCTATATTATTAAATATTATTATGCTGCAACTAAGTTCAGATTTATTTATAGATTATTCTTTTTCTCCAATCTCAACATTGACTTGGCTTAAAAATGAATTTTTTGTTGTCAATATAGTGATTGTGCATTTTCGTTGTATTTTCACTGTCTAGTGTGTATACTTTGTGCTATTGTTTAAATGAATTGAGTTGGAATATACCATCTCAAACAAATCAAACCAATAGACAAGCATGCACAGTGTCTGCTATTGTTAAATGATCTTTGTAAGATAAAAATATGTTAATAAAAAAAAAAAAATAGTGTATATGTTGTATTACCAGAATACTATACTGATTTATGCAGAGCATTATGATTCACTAAGCATTACATAAGTGTTGTAGTATGTTGTATTCTGCTATGAAATGATGATATTTAATTAATTAAATATAAATGAACAAGCATTTATTTTTTAGTGATAGAAGATCACGTTGATCTATGTTAGAACATTGTTCCTTTCTACACACTACAGAGATGTTATGACTGTTTGATATGCATGATATTGTAAGATAGTATTTGACAGTTTTGAATTGTTTAAATATTCATGACACAATATGCATGCATCTATACCCAATTACGTCAGTTGTTTGGATTAACCTGGTATTTGGTTAGAGGTTCTTAGTTACTTAGATTTCCCAATTTATATTAGGAAATTCTGGACCCTTGCTGTAATAGTTCATCTAATCCCTCAATGTAGGGATTCAATTATGTAGTGATGTAAATATAAAGCAGGAGACTGAGAACTGCACTCAAGAAATTAACAAATCCATTGCCAAGTTCAGTTAAAGTTGTAATTCTTCGTGGCACTAGACATAAGCTCAGAAGATGATCAGAAAGTCCAATTGAACAACAGAGAGATCATCAATTCATCATAACCATTGATTGAGGCTCACATTGGAAACTAGGAACACTGATAATTCGAGGTTTGTTATGTAGCCATGGATGTGATTAATTGGAAAATTGATATTCAAGCTTAAGTTCAAGCTCGAACTGAGTTAAAACCTCTCGCTAGGCTTTGGGATTTTTTACTATCTAAGTTCTCACCATATGAGTGCATGTTTGGATACCAGTTAGTGGAGATCAAAAGATTTTTACTCACCAAAACAACAAATTCTCCCTTCTTCATTCTGTGCCTTAGAATTTGGGGATGTGCATTAGAATTTCCAGAAGCACGTCCCCTACTTTTATCCAAAGATAGCTTGAGTTGGTACTATATTTCTTTTGTACATTTGTAATTGAATGAGATTTTGCTGGCCTTTTTGAGGATTGCAAATAGCTCCATCTTTACATAGCAATGATGTTTGGGCAGACATCCTGGTAATGTTGTGTAATAAGACATTTATTACCTCAGCAATAATACCTCAAGGTGCTGCCAACCCCCCTTTTTTTAATATATAATGATAGAGTCTCTAGTTCAAACTCTGATATAGGAAAGGATTTAGTAATTAGATTTTGGGACAACAACAAACAGAAAGGACCCAGAATTTGGAAAGTGTATACGAAATGAAATTAGATTTTAGAAGGGTTCTAAGGTAGTTGATTGGATAATGTGGCAGGTTTCGCGTTTGATGATACCCTTCTGGTGAACAAAGGGGGTAATATAGTGTCTGCATGAGAGAAGGGGAGGAGGTTCATTTTGCTTAGGCCTTTTGACTGGGCAGAGAAAGTATATTCTACATTCCAATTAAGGAGATCTTGCTGTAGGAGAGGGAGTGATTCATCTATTATATTATATCTACTTATTGATATTGTTTATGGATTCAATAAAGCCCTCATTTCTATTCTGATTTCTGATTTCTTAAGAAATAGCATTATTTGTAGAATCTTTTTCTCATCAATCTTAACCTACAGATAAACTTCCCCGAACATCACCCTCTGAACCATGTCATCTGATTGTTTAATAATGCCAAAATTGCTTAATTTGTTTACAAAATTGATTATGTCATATGGATATCATATTTTGCTCTATAAGCTCATGTGGATTAGGCATAATTTTTCCTTTTGAAAAGGCATGTAAAATCATCACTATAGAGTGAAAATCGCAACTATATTGGCACCTAAAATTTGGCATATAGACTCAATTGTGATAGTAGCCCACATCTTTCATTTTTATTATATAACCAGATGAAAAGAAGTAACCGACATCTTTTGAAATTGCTATACTTGACATGATCATAAAAACGGCACTTCATTGTCATATCCCACAAGACTTACTATCTTTTTTCTTGTATATCAATATCAGTACTTCAGATTAATATATTCAAGTGTAATTACTGCACAGTATCTGGAAGTGAGGGAGAAGCAATACGACAAGAAGGAATACCTTGATTTTTACACTGTAAGTGCCAAATGCCTAAGTCAATTAGTAGTTATTCCACTTGTGAAAGTTGACACTACTGAAATTTGTTTCAGGACCTTGCTGCTACATCTCCAGCCGTTACTGGAGTGATGGTGTAAGTTAAAGAAACTACCTTATAACCCTTTCACCTTTTGCATGTTTTGATAAATTATTTATGTCGGTATGAACATTTTACAGATATATAGCAACTCCAGACAAGAAAAACGTAAATTATTTGGGCCCTGCATCTATTGAAGAGATTGCAAGGTATGTATTACAACCTTAGTTCATCCATCGCATGTAAATGCTTATTTTAGTATTCAAGATTATATAACCACTAGGGTCGGCCAAGAAATGAGGAATAGGGGAATATCAAAAAGGTCTTAAAGATCAAACTTTGTTGTCATCATTTTACACACAGAAAGAAAGCATTCAAAATTATACATTACTTTGGAGTTCCTGGGTTCAGGAGGCTTCTGAATTAGGTTCTCTTTTTTCATAAGCGTAAAAGAAAAAAATAAGAAGGAAAAATGAGATTAGTTTCTCCCAGAAGTTACCTTAACATAGGATTCAAAACTTTCATGTATGATTCATGCATTATAATTTTAGTTACCATGCCTTGTGGAAATTTAGGCTCATAACTTTCTTACACCATTGCCTTTGCAATTTCTTTTTCATCCTACAGGCAAATAGTTCTGGCTGAAGGACCCGCAGGACCTAACAGAGATTATGTTTTCAACCTTGAAAAGGCTCTTCTTGAAATAGGTAGGTTCTGTCCCTGTCGTTAAAAATAATAGAGACTAAAATACAACTCAAGTACTTGTATAGGAATTAAAATAGAACTAAAAATATTTGTATAAGGATCAAAATTGACGGTTTTTAAGTGCAGGAATTAAAAATAAAGTTGGTATAACTAGACACTGAACGAGTAATTAAACCTTTATTTATCTACTTCTCCCTCTTTGCTAATTGTTTATCATTCTTTAGGATGCAAAGACCAACATGTCATTGACCTTGCAAATGAAGTCAGGCGAATTCTTGTAGAGGAACAATGAATGTGTTAGTGTGTTATTTAGCGCGCAACATTAGGTGACATTGAATTTACCCTATATTTAAATCCATTGGAAACTTCAATTCTTCCAAAAATGTAATGTTGGAAGATAATATCCAACACTAGTTGCCTGTAATCATCTCGTGTAAGATTTATGTGCAGCTAAATAGAAGTGGAAATTCACAAGGTTTGAGAACTGATTTAAGGTCCTATTGCATTCACATGAACAATATATTTCACAGGAGAATTGATCAAATTCTTTTTATGTGTAAAATTTCTTTGGGTCAGTGACAAGACACACCTATGATCTTTTACCCAGAACAAAACAAACCTAAATAGAAGTGAAGTCGAATGCAGTGCATATAGAACAATGTTATCTAATCTATTAAATATGTAATAATAATATATATGTTGTACGGTAAAATTGAATTAAAAATAAGTACAAATATGTGAAATAAACTATAAATTCTTGGAATTTAATAAAAAGTATTATTATAAAAAATCCAATGAAACATGAGACTAAGGTATATTCATAAGAAATAATTCTTTGAAGGGTTGTTAGAGGTTATTTTTCTATTTGAATGATTTTAAGTAGGGGTGGGGAAGTGGGTCAGCCCGCCCCGCCTAAGGTCCGCTCGTGTAGGCCCGCGAAAAGTTTGGTCCGCTCCTGCCCTGCGGGCCTGCGGGCCAAATGGATCAGGCCACGAACTAGTTCAAAAAATAAAATAAAAAATGTAAAATTTTGAATTTTGAAAAAATGTTATATTTTATCTCTTAAATTCTTGATAGAATAAGTTAATAACATAAATTTTTAAATATCTCCAATAACAAATTTAAATTGTTAATAAGTCAACAATATAAACTTTAAATTATCTCCAAAAAATAATTCCATTTTTGAAGCTTATTCTTTTTTCATCACCACATCTTCATCTTCTTTCCCAAAAAATGGTGTTGTCATTAGGGTTTGAGATTGGGACTGTCGGAATGGCAGCGGAAACGAAATTGGTTCTAACGGAACGACAACGAAAACAGAATTGATATATGCGAAAGAGATTGGGAGGGTGTGACGTGCGAGAAGATTAAGAGGCGGCAAAGAAAATGAAGTGAAACTAGGGTTTCATCTTTCAACCTTTTAAATAGTGTGGGCTTGCGGGTTGCTCCGCGGATCCCACGGGTTTGGCCTGCAAAGCCTGCGGGTTGCGCGAATAATCTTTTGTCATTTTTATCTTAAATTCAAAAAATTGAATCAGTTAAGTTATTAACTTGAGATTTAATGGTTTAATTTTAATTAAATCACGGCTAAATTGGTATTAATAAAATAATAATAATAATAATAAGTAAATAATATGTAAAATATTATTACAAATTTAAGTTTAATCATCAATACAGGACAATATTTGTTAACAATAATAACAAAACGTAGAACAACATATCCCAAATTAACCAACATAAAAATATCCTAAATCAAACTTAATGGTTATCCCAAAATCAAATCAAATTATCATCCCTGAGTGGATGGTATAAAAAGTGGGTCCGTGATATTAATATTAATTGGTTCATTAAAAATTAAACATCAGAGTGTCATTGTTGATTTTTAATGCTAAAATTAAATTATATCATTATTATTTGAGCTAGATGAAATGGTTTAAAAAACAATACAAGTGTCAATATCTAATGTGTAACAACTCTGCTTTGGGTGGAAATCAATTATAAAAACATTTAATACTAATGATGAAATGTGAAGAAGGTATTTAAATGATGTCATACACCTAAATCAGCAGGAGTAAACGTAAAGTGGCTCAAAATACATCCTTATTCTTTAAATTATTATTATTATTATTATTATTATTATTATTATTATATTGTATATGCAATTTAGTAAATATTTTTTTGTGTATTTTGGATTTCCTGGTCATACCAATTTTTAGCTCCATTTTAACGTGTATGATGTCATCTTTACAAGGTTATGTAGGTTAGGATAATGTCCTAAAAATAAGAAAGAGTTGTTCAATTTTTTCCATATGTCTTTAAAGAATATGATTAAAAAAATAATTGGTATTTTTAAACTAAGATTCATTATTTTTAAGTCAATATATCTATTTTTTTTTTATTTAAGACATAAGTGAATTTGTATTAACATATGTAACACTAAACAACTTCCTTATTAAAGAATGTTGTTCTAATGAATTTTCAATTGAAAAAGTGGACAAACCTCCATCTTCAACATTACTTCTTAATGAATATCATAATTTTGAGCCGATTTTTCAAATACTGGAGCAAGAAGGCAATAATGCTTAGAGAACTAATATGATTATAGATGCGGGAGTGAATGCTATCTAGAAGAACGTAATATTATAGAAATTATTATTATTATTATTTAATTCTTGTGTTTTATTATTTTTATCTTTGAGTTTTTTAAATTAGAATGTATGAAAAAAATCTTAAACTCTTATAGTCGGTCAAAAATCCACAAAATTCTACAAAGTCCCACAGAAATCATTAAAATATTAACTTAAAAGTTTTACAAAATCCATTAAAATCTTGATTTAAAGTCTTACAAAATCTTGCAAAGTTTTAAAAGTCATAAAAATTCTAAAAGTCTTTTGAAATCTACGGTAAAAAAAGTACTTTGAAATCCTAATCTAATACACTCTAAATTTAATTCGTAAAAATTGTGAAGAAAAAAAAAAAACAATTGAACCCATTGAAAAATTTTACCAAACTCCTACCCGTGAAAATTCTCAACTCATACGTTTATTTAATCTTATCCTATGTTTCTAACCGGTTATTTATGTTTCCTTCGTCTTATCCTATATTTCTAAGCAATTATTTTGGCTAATAACTTTTTAACATTGCAAGTTTCAACGATGCCACGTTAAACCAATTCATTTTGTTCGAAAATGTTTTGGGAAGACAAGGTCCTACACTATAATATATACTAAATAGAACCAATATAATATGAATGAAATACTATAAAAAAGTATGGTATTTATCCTTAATGGGCTATCTATATCGAGACCATACTAACACCACAGGGAGAAAAGAGAAAATTATCTACAACTCCAGGAATAGAAAGAAACGATGAGCAACGGACATTTGGAGTACTGCCATCTCGATTTGCAATTATTTGGCTTTAGCGTGTGTTTGGCAGATAGATACACTAAAGAAAAAAAAAATTATTATATGTGTATGCTTAACATATAATATTATTTATTTATTAACCCTAAGATTAAATGATAAATATATCAAATTAAAAATTATACACATGTAAATTCTCCGTTAACTAAAATAATCGATATACACATGTAACACTTAAGGATAGTGTGGTAATAAGTAAAGAGAGTAATATTGCAAATAGATAAGTCATTGGAGAAAACTCAATTTGGGGGAGGGGGAGTTGCTCTGCAGCTCATCTCGTGCGAGCTGAAAACACTGCATTTCAACAATATTTTTCTTATGTCTATTTCAACTTGGTCACCGTTGGATGATTGTGAAACTTTGACAGCCAATTTCTAACACATGGAAATTAATATTCAATTGTGGGTTTTGTGAAATAATGTCAATTACTAGAGATATAAAGATAGAATTACGAAAACGTAAGATGTGATCTCTTGAGCACCATCTCGCGCGAGGTAAGTATATCTTGCACGAGACAATGTATCAGAGACCTTTTTTATGACATTTTTTATGTCCTTGGAGCCCTATCTCACGTGATACAAAGTGTATATCGTATGAGACAAGGTGACAAAGACATTTTTGAGGTCTCTAAAGCTCCATCTCACACTTGACGAGTTCCTACTCACACAAGACATGTTTTGAACCATGTTTTTGCTTTTTTCCTTACTTCTTTGGATGTTTGAAGTGTCTAAGTGCATATATCTTTGCTCTATAAATTTGTAAATCTTTTTGGGTTGTCTGAACAACCATTGTGGAGTTAAATTGTGATTGAATTGAGAAGTTTTAACTAAATTCTGTAATGAATGTTGATGGGTAGAGACCTACCAATAAACGTCAACAAATACATGTGGTTTCACTCGACATGTGGATACGCAGACCAAAAGTACATGAGAAACTATAGGACGAGATGATGTCCATAGTAAATATGATTATTTGATTGATGAAAACCCCATATTTTCCTCTTGATTGATGATGATTATGATGTGGTTAATGAAAAATGAAAAATATGATGAATGGGAGAAAATGTGGAGGTTCCATAGCGGATTTTGTATTGAATGATACCAATGGCATGACAATGTACCGAGGGTTATTTATGTTAGGTGGACATTTGTTGGGTAGGCATGCTATGACAAGGTGTTTTTATGATAATTGATACCGAGACAGACTTGGGATGAAAGCCCTCAAAACACTTGCCGGTACCATGAAAATCCGTAACAGAACAATGTTGATGATGAAATCACCTAGTGAGAAGTGACGGTGAGATAAACCCCAGTCTTTGATGAAAAAGGATGACATTACGTAGGTGCGCGATGAAATATGAGAGCGCGTGTAAGTCATTGGGGAACAGGTTTGCTGAGTTTTGATACTCTAAAAGGAGAATATTCATGTAACATGCTCGATATCCACAACAAAGCTTCATATTTTCTACACTAATGGAACACTTTCGGTCTTGTACCACTCAGAATGTTATCTCAGATGTCACCCGACAATTTAAAGTATAAAGACCTCGAGATAGTGAATCTCGGGCACAAGTCCATCAATGAACCTTGACTGATAGATTGGAAGTTGTAAGTTAAGTGTTGAGTGACTATTATAACAACACTTATTTTTCAGGCTCTAGGCCCGGTGTTTGCATTCGCTTCTTGTTGTAAGAATTCTCAATACTCATGACAAATGACAACACTGATCGAGCTAATGAACCTAACACTGAAGTTAGTGACCATTTCAGATGTGGTTATTGAACCCACGATAAGCTCTTTGAGGAGACTCTTGTAGTTTCACCGATGACTCTGGTAGATACAAATATTAAGGATGGTACGACAATGTAGAGTGATTCACTTGATGGTATTCACTAGTATGAGGTAGAGTTCTTAGGTAGTACATATATACTACTAGTTGAACATTTATTAGAATTACTCTGATGTAGACTTTATTTCCTTCGGTTATATTTTGTGGGAGAGTAGCCTATTTTTGTTAGTATTTACATAAATGTAGTTAACTACCTACTTAGATATAAGCGATATATCTTTTGATTATTCTAAATCATGTACTTAATATTTTAACCGAAGATAACTGAAATAATTTTAATTAATAAAAGCTTACATTACTGTTCATTGACTTATTCATTTCATAATATTTATATTATTATAATTATAATTATTATTTTAGTCTATGTCTCTTAAATTAAAACTTAATTTTATTATTATGATTATAAAGCTGTAATTAATAATCGACATTACTTATAAAATATCAAATTTTATGTAATATTTTACATTGAAAGTACCTGCCAACATTTATTATCGTGATAATATCACTATAAGAAAATAAAAGATTTTATTCTATTAGTCCTGTGAATCCAACTTTGCTTAATTTACTCTTTTGTTCATATCTTAAAAATAATTTACTACAAAACTTATTGAAATTAATTTTCACAATTTATTTAAAAATAAAGAAATTGCGTTGAGAATCTATATATGCCTTTTAAATAGTAATAAAAACAAGTATTACACTTTTTCTCTAAGAACCCCGTACCCGTAAATTGTCTAGCTAGATCTTATTTTGTAAAAAGTTAACCAAATGGTCCGTCGGTCGTTTTACCAAATATTGAAGCAAAATTAATATTAATAATTTCAAAACGACGAAGTCGTTTCGTGCCGTGGATATTCTGTCTATCCATCTTCACCACAACACGGAAACGACGACAACTCGTTTCCTGCGAAAACCGAAACCCTATCACGACTCCAACAACCACCAATCCAAAACCCTCCCCCAACCATGCGAAGCGTAGAGGTGGCCAAAACGGTGCTCGAGGTTGCTGACGTGGCTTGGACCGCCGTGGAACACACCCAACATTTCCGCCACCGCAATCATTCCGTCGCCCCCGCCCCCGCCGATGAATGCGCCTCCGATTATGATTTGGACTCTCTCCGATCGGAAAATCGAAGGCTCAGGAACCTTCTAGACCAGAATCTGAAACTTCTCCAAAACCTCTCTGATTCCCCTTGCTTCGATAATTGCCCTCCCGATGTATATTACTTTTACTTTTCTTTTTTTTCTCTCATTCTATCATACAATGTTATTTTATCTAATGCGTTTTTCTTTTCTTATGATTGGGCATTTCAATTTCATGAAAGGAATTTTTTAAAATAAAAATAAATAAATTTGGTACTAGTCTTTTTTCCTGAATAATTGAAAAGGAAATTCAAAATTAATTGTTTTGTCAAAGAGGCTGATTTTCACCTATACTTCATCCTCAAAGGGCCTTTTGTTTTGAAGTTTGATAAAATGGATTTTGATGTAATTAATTTTGATGAAAATTAAGAGGAATGAATGTCCAAATTAATCTCAATTATCGATTTTACATGGGTCACCATAGGAGGAAATGAGTCTGTGTTGTTCCCAAATTAAAATGAATTTGTGTCAGGCTATGCATATGGAAATACAGGTAGGAAAAGGAAAGAAGCTATTAGTATCTGGGAATGAACTGAAACTCTAGACATTAGTACATTGGGTGCACTTCACCTAACCATTAATCTCGGTCCCATGATTTAGTTGAATTAGCCTTTACTTTTGGGAATATTGGTAAATAAATTAAAAAGAAGCTATTTTTTGGGAGCTTTTAGTTTCTTAGTGATTGGGTAGGAATTAAGCTACTTTGGGTGTAGGTCAATCATTTTGTGCGATATTATTTCACATGCATTTACAAAACTAGGAAGCACTTACAAAACTAGTAAGCATTTCCATAATTTCGTTCCAATGGTAAATAGTTTGGCTACATTGTGTTTCGGGTGTTCACATGATGTTCTCCTCCTTCATTTTTTTTTTTTTTTTTATTTATATTTTGGAGGATTTTTTGTTGTAGTTGAATGACCGGTTAGTTGCTACCTTGAGGTCTGATGAGTACTTGGCTCGGCTCAAGTTTCTACGAGAGGAAACTGCTAGTGGAGGAAATCAATTTCCATTCAAGGAGGCCACTGGTATTTGATTAAATTTCTTTGCTGTTGGATGTGTCTTGTGTGCGTCGAAAAACTTGCATATTGAAAGTGTTTGTGGCTTTTGGTTGGTATTTGACAGAGGTTGATTATCGATCAGCTGACATTTTGGTCAATGTTGACTCTCAAGAACCCAGTTGGTGGGTTTGGGTTAAGGATGAGACCGGTCCAATTAATGTTGAGGAATGGAGTGGAATTGATGATGAGAATTACTTGGTCATCAGTGAGGAACATGTGGTTGATGGTGTTGCCAACTTTATGGCCAGATGCATTTTGTCAAACCCGAAATCTCTGGTGTGTATCTGTCTACATTGAAAATGCATCAGTGAAAATGTATTGCGATTAATTGCTTTTGCTAGATCTGACTGACATTATTTGCCTTATATTGCAGAAATTGTCACCCGAAGAACTGCAAAAAAGTGAGTTTTTTTGTCAGATATTTGTATCTTAATGCTCTTTCCTTTACATTTCCTTGATGTAAATTGTAAAAGAATTAAAACCAATAAGAATATTTTTAAAGAAAATAAGTGCACGTCTCATTAATATTAGGGGTAATTTTTGAAAAATATACAAATTTAGGATAAATTTAGTACTGTAACTAAACTAATTAAGCTTCTTAATCCAGGTGAATTAGTTTACCTAGTCTTATAAAAAGGACCGGAGGGTGTAACATTCATGTAACAAACTATAGTTCATAGCAACCTTCAACTTCTGACTTTTAACTGCTTAGTCATTAGGTGGTGACTGTTGTTCAGCATGATATATTATAGTTGATAGAGTCCCTTTTAAACATGATGGATGAAACAATTTAGGAGTGGCCAACGGATGGGTTTAGGCTAAAAAGATCACCCATTAAAAACCAAACATGAAAAAATCAGACTCGCTACTGTCCATTTGGTTTCCAGATTGAATTAGGTTTGGGTTCCCCGGGTTGGGTCCAGACGGGTGGTTACTGGAGGTTCAACAATGTTTGCAGAAAAAGGTGGTCACTGCCACGTGGCGCTTGCTAGAGAAATGGGTGGCCATACATGGCATCTGAGGGGAAGCACCCCCACCCTGCCTTGCAACTTGCCAGTCCTTATTTGCTTCCTTGGTTTCTTTTTTTTTTTCTCAAACCTCTCTTTTTCTTCATTTCACCTAACTAATTTACTAATAATAATAGGTTATTAGTAAAATGGACTGAAAAGTGAGGCCGTGAGTGGATGGATCATCGAGAAATGCACCACTTGACTTCATTGTCCACATGATGTACTAATGCAGTGTGTCAGAACGTCAACTTTTAAATGTTACCACTTAACTTAGATGGGTTCGGTTTTCTATGAAAAAAAATCAAAATTGAACCCACCCTCTACAATGCATAATTAATTTCACCTGTTTTACTAGAAAACCTTTACTAACCCACCCAATAACTCCTTTTCCTTTGCTTAGATTGGGCCTTGGTTATCTCACCCTTAATGCAAATACATTTTTATCAGATAATCTTCCAACAGAATGATTTCTTCCTTTTCCTTTTTGTACATTTAATGCTTTTATATCAAAATTTATGATCCTTGAAGCTCGGAACCCTTGTCATGCTTTCACAATCTGAAACATGTTTTGTAGACATAAATTAAAATTAGGTCCCTAATTATACTTGATATTGTTTTCTGTTTAGTCCTTACATGAAAAAAAAAACCTTGCATTTCGATTCCTTTATATATATATATATATTGAAAAAATGAAGTTTATGAATTGATCCCTACTGTTTGTCCCAAGTTATACCTGACAATGTTACGGTAGTAATTGTTACTTGAAACTTTTATTTCTTAGTCCCTACATCAGAAAATTTCTGTACTTAATTTTGTTCTCTACATGAAAGAAAAGCTCTGCATGTTGGTCCCTACTTTTGTCACTCAACTGAGTCCTCAATGTAAAAAAAATCTCTAAATTCTGTTATGACCTCAGCAAATGGCAGGGAGTTATTTAAACATTTTTTCATGTGAGGATAAAAATGTAGGATTTTTAATGTAGGGACTAAATTAAAAATGCATCAGGTGTAGAGAGACCAAATTTTACCGTCGGCAATACTTTTATGGATATGATTTTGAATGAAGTGTCCAATTTACACAGTTTTATCCTTTGTGGTTAATTAACAAAACCTTTGTATCTCATATTTTGAATTATCTGATGACAGCACTATCAAAAGCATTGCAAGGTACCAGCAAACTGGAAAAGATTTTAGATATTTGGAATGCTGGAAAGTTGTTTTATGCTCTGTCTACCTGGGGACTTGCTTTGGCCGGGTAACTCTCTCAACTGTTACTATTCTTTCAAGAACATACTTGTATGCCCTCTCTTTTCTTGAACATGAGAAAGATTTGGAATGCTGAAAATTGATAAAGGTTCTAAAATAATTTCATTGCTTCCTTTTGTGATCTTTTAACTGTAAGTCTTAAAAATTGTTAGATCCACACTAAGACAGGCTTTTTACTACTGTTATGATCTATGATGAGTTATATGATGAACAAGTAGAATTTCAGCAGGGAACTTTTCTTAAACTTGCATGCATGTGCAGAGAAATTATTAGAGTTTATACAGATTGATTCTATGAAACGCAACAACTTTGGAAAATACCAAAATGTAAGGAAAGTATAATGGATGTAACAAATTATCAATGATTTGGAAATATTTAATCATATGAATTCTAAATTGTTTGTTTTCTCTGCAAATTTAACGAAGTTAAGATCCTGCGGACTGCATAGAGTGCTATGCTATACTCAAGTTTCATAGCAATGTAATACTAGCACATGTCAATGGCAATGTTTCACTTCACTAAGTTTTTAATATTTTTTTATTTGTTACTACTTTGATAACAGGCTTTACCAAAGTCGTGCGTTGTTAAGAGTTGCTGCCAAGGGTGTTCATACAGGCAGTAAACTTGCTCTTAAGGCTCTCTAAAGGTTGTTTCCTGACCATGCCAATTGTATAATGAATGCCGGTACGTGGAGCAGTGCCTTGCCTGTGTATAAACCTATTTGTTAATCACTTACTACAACATCTAGATGATGACGTAAACAACTTGTAAATAAAATTGTTCGTTGTCCTATCTAGCTGACTGATAACGGTGCTGCTTGTGTTGTATTGAATATTTTATATTTTATTATTGAATGACTTAATAACGCGTGGAGATTTTTCTTACCCCCTTTCATTTTACTGTGTTCTTTCTTTATAAAAAAGCAAGTGTAAAATCAATGTTTTTAAACAATATGATATGATCCTCTGCAATTGAGACTAGTTTTTATTGACAAGATTTAGCATCATATTAATTTTTATTTTATTTTATAGAATCCGTAGCTTTTACAATTTAACAACCACAGAATATTAGCTTCATATTCTTATAAAATATTATTTTTCATCGCTGTCAATTTTCTTATTCTCTTATTTTTAAAGGTTTTTCTTATATTTGGTAGTTTTTATTTTTCTAATTTTTCTCAGTCACGTGTTATCTTTTTTTTTTTTGTGCTGTGGTACTAATTTTAATATTTTTTATGAAAAGATTTTTTTAAAAGAGAACAAGTATTACATATATATACATGTATATATATTATTAACATAAGATCAATAAATTGTAAAAATGTCAGGATTACTGATCGGTTGTGCAGCAGAAATCACACCAAAATCATTAAAACCTGGACACCAATATCCTAAAACCTGAATCGGAATACTCAATGGGTATACAGAAGGGTTACTCATGCAGATTTTTCTTCCTACATCCTGTGATTTTTTATTTTTTTTTCCAGTGCACCCTATTTTGTATTTAAAGCTCAATTTTATTCTTCA
This sequence comes from Hylodesmum podocarpum, assembly GCA_026586105.1. Taxonomy (NCBI): domain Eukaryota; kingdom Viridiplantae; phylum Streptophyta; class Magnoliopsida; order Fabales; family Fabaceae; genus Hylodesmum; species Hylodesmum podocarpum. Next base: position 1,156,853 of record JALJEV010000058.1, on the reverse strand, counting down.
TTAAATAATTGCTCTCCCACCTACACACTTTTATTACATTCTGGTTCACTTCAAATTTTTGTTTTTACACTTCCCGATGTGTGAGTTTTCGTAACACTTCCCAATGTGTGAGTTTTCGTAACTTTATGTGTTTTTAAAATCTTATAAGGTAAAATTAGTAAAAAAAGAATTGAGTTTTTTCTTACAGATTTTTGGATTCTGTAAGATACCAAATTTCAGAAATTCATAGGATTACCAAATCCGTAGGCAAAAAACGAAAAAATTTATGAGCAATCCTGCCTTACAGATTTTTGGTCACCTTTTTCTTATAGAAGTACGGAGACACTTTTGTATTCTTTGTTTATTCATTCTTTATAAAATCAAAAACAAACTTAGGACTAACATATTTTAGAAATCTCGTAAGTTAATTTTTTTTTAGAAAAAGTTTGCCTTACAAATTTATAAAATTTGAAAGTTAAATTTAGAAAGAAATTAATTTACGGATTTAAGAAATCATTAAGTAAAACTTTTTTTAAAAAGATTTTAACTTACAGATTTTATAAATCCACAAGTTAAAGAGAAGATAGAAGAAGGGTGCACGAAGAAAAACTCTTACTCATACATAACATACCATAACCACTTATAAAGATTAGGTTTATTTCGTCTAAAAATATTTCTTTATACATCATAAGTATGTTTTACACAAGATAATTGGGTAACTGTAAGTAGCAAAATTACCCCCCTCGCAAGGATTTAAATTTGTCACCAATGATTAATACAAGAAAAAAATGTTTTCTATTTTCATATCAGATACACTCAAGTTTTGTTTTGTTTTTTGTTTTTTTTTTTTACAAATCTTTTTAAAAAAAGAAAATAAGATATCATTTGTGTCCTCACTTTTTCTCGATCTAAACATGTCCTCACTTTTTCACTTGTCCAACAAAGTAAAAATCTTTCCCTTCAATCAAGAGAAAACTAGAAATGACTATGTATTGAAATGGTAAGAATATCACCCTGAGAGATAGTTGTAGGCCTAATATAAAAGAGGTGAAATGCTAAAAAAGGTGAAATACCTAACTACTATTGCAGCCGAAGTATTAGTTTACTGAACCACATTTGATTGGTAAATTGAAGACAAAAAGCTGTCACTCCCGTTGAAACAAGAGTGTGGAAGTGGCATCTCAAGGTTCTAATCCCATCAACACATGAACATGTGATAGGGACCCTAAAGATTTTAAGGGAGAATATAGTGCATTACATAAGGGTAAGAGATGTCAGTGGCATTATGCTGCAATCCAAGTAATGAATTGTAAATTTCTAAATCATTTTTAGAATTTAAGAATTCAAATTTCATTAATTGATGTTTAACAATGAAGAGAAGAAAATTAAAAGCAAAATAGGGTATTGAAATGGAAGATGCCACGAAAATGAATTCCATTAAGTAAATGGAAAATCGCTTTATGGGATGCTAGATCTATTGATAAGACTCTAAAAATGCCACTCAAGAACAAAAATAACTTTATTTCATAATTGCATAGCTAACCAGTCAACTCACTTATAAAATATATACGTATTTTTTGCTCTCTCACATTTTATACATATACATGTTTCTCTCTTCATATTTCTCTTTTACATTTTATATATATACATATTTTTTCTCTTTTTACATTTTATAATTGATTATCTAAATTATATCGTAATTGTCCATCAAATATTTTTCGAAAAAAAAAATGGTTCTCTCATAATTCAGGAGCACAATTCTCATATATTTCAAATCAAAGTTAATAAACATAAGTTAATGGAAGCTTATTTACGAAGTTGTCCGTAGAATCTAAACACATCATTATGAACCACTAAAGATCCATGAACCTTATTATTACACTTGAAGGTTGTTGAAACTTCTTGAAAAACCTCAAAAAATCACGAAAAGGAAAACTGTCACATGTTTGCACCAAAATGGCACAGGCATGCCATGTGCTATGATCCTTAAAATGGTTGACCTGCAAATGGCACGTGTGCACCAAAGTGGCTTAGGCATCATGCCACATGTCATAGTTCTCAAAATGAGCAATTCGTGTAAAAAATGCCTTAAAAATGGCACGGTGTGCTAGTCACTGTCTTTGTCAACAATGCTTCAAAAGTCTTTAATTTTTTAATGACATTTTCTTCTTAGGATTCTTTGCCTTCCTAGTAGCTTCATTAAAGACCTTTTCCTACCCTCTTTATCTTCTTTTCCTTGACTACGTACAGGCAATAGCGGAGATACACTCTAAGGGAAATGGACCAAATTTTTTTTTTTTTTTCATTTTAATTTTTTTTATTTCTTTTTTGATTTTTCACGTCGTAAAGGTTGGCTAAACTTAAATCGATCACACACAATAATATTTCTGGTCTAAATCTAATTAGGTAAATTGAATTTAAATTTTAAATTTATATTTTTTAAAATAAATTAATTTAGATTTTTTAAATTATTTTTAAATCAATTTTAAAATTAGATTTTGGTTTAAAACTGAGTTTAAATTTTTTTATGTTGTACATGTATATTAATAATATTAATAAGGGTGGGTATGGATTGGATTTTTAAAAATCCAATCTATATCTAGTTTAAATCTAATTAAGTAGATTGAGTTTAAAATTTAAATTCATATTTTCTAAAATAGATTAATTTAGATTTTTTAAAATTAATTTAAAATCAATTTTAAAAGTAGATTTTGATTTAAAATTGATTTTTAAAAATTATGCTTCATATATAATAAAGATGGTCATGGGTTGAATCTGGTCTAAATCTAATTAAATAGATTAAATTTGAAATTTAAACTCATATCTTTTTAAAAAATAATTTAGATTTTTTAAAATTATTTTAAAATCAGTTTTAGACTTTAGTTTTGGTTTATGTTATATATATATATATATATATATATATATATATATATATATATATATATGATATGATAAGAGTGGACATGGATTGAATTTTTAAAAATCGAATCTAAATATAATATAAATTTAATTAGGTGGATTGAATTTGAAATTTAAATTTATATTTTTTAAAATAAACTAATTTAGATTTTTTAAAATTAGTTTAAAATCAATTTAAAAAGTAGATTATGATTTGAGACTGATTTTTTAAAAAATAATTTATCTTATTTAGAGTTGACTTTAAAAACATATTCTTTTTTCAAAATTAGTTTTTTTAAAAATAAATTAAAATATAAAATCAACAATATATATAGGGCACTGCCCCATCATGCCCATATAAATTAGAATTTGGGGGAACTGCTCCATCATGCCCATATAAATTATTCCCTCATTTTAAAAGAAATTTGTCTTATGAGTTTAGGAGCAAGTATTGTCTTCTCTTCATGGAAAAAAATTGTTATGAATTCATGAACAAAGTACGTACGTTACATCAAATACAATGGACAAATGAAAAACTTGTTCTTACACTAAGAAAAGCAACATTCAACCTTTATGAAGAAAAATCAATTAGATACACTTGAGGAAGCTTGAGACCCTTAGCTTCTTAATAACAATGAAGTTATGGATCTATCCTCCTGAACCAAATATAAGCACCACAAAAACATTAAATAAGAATGTACCCGTAGATTTAACAAACCAATGGATGATTTCATGTTAATATGAACATTCAATTACATGAATGTATTTGATTGAAATTTTAAAGGATTTTAAAAGATTTTGTTATTTTTTATAGAAAGTCTAGCGGTATTTGATAAAAATTTTAAATGATATATAAGTCTTGTGATATCTAATAAAAGTTATTAAAGTTTCATTTTATTCCAATAAGATAATCATGATTTTTTTAAAAAAGTTACTAAAGTATAATGTTATTCAGTTAAGATGTTTTACAACTTAAAAAATCTCAGTATACAGATTTCGATGATGTTTGATATGATAGATTTTGAGACATTTTAGTATAAAATGTAAATACTTTTTTATTAAGTTAAATTTGTTTAAAAGTAAATTATAACTCTTAATTTTAATAATTATATATTATTAAAGTAAATTTTCATCTACAAGATGAATGGAGCTAGCAGATGAATAAAGTTTTATTAGACGATTCGTGTCTTAGTAGTCGAATGAGGTTAACCGATGAATGAAGTAAATCAAACAAATGCACTAATCAGATTAATGAATTAGTAAACAAAATTTCGCAACCACATAAGTATCATTTCTTTGAGTTACTTATAATTGAATAAACTTTAACTAACAAAAATGTAATTTCTACAAAGTCTTCTCAAAAGCTCGTTGCTCAAAATCAATATGAGGAAGTCAACATTTCTTTTGTGAAAAGTCGAGTAAAATTAGAATAAAAGAGGATGTTTTCGACACCAGAAATTTGGTGTAGAAACAAAGACACATTTTCAATATCTAACCCTCATCTTTTGAAGAAAAGTGTTGCCTCTAATATGATAGTCCATGTAGTTGAACTAAATGCATGAGGACGTTGAGCACATTTCGAATAGATGGATTAATTAAGTTTAAGTTACTAAGTCTGACGACTACTTCATGCTCTCCATCTATATAGCTAAAGATTAAAGATTTGAAGTTAAGGATTATTCTGTCAAGAACCAAAACTCTTGTAATTTCAAGTCTCAAATCACTCTTGTAAAAGTGTTGTGTTCTTTATTGTAAATTGTTCTTTGTGTATGCTATTTCTAGTTAAACAACTTTCTCTTTGTAAACCTTTTACCTTGAGGAATAGGTATTAGCATGAAGAGACTGTATTCAAAGAATATTTTGGGTGTTTATAGTTTGAAGAGGTTGTGTTCGAAGAATACTTAGTGTATTTAGCCTGAAAAGGCTTTATCCAAAGAATATTTGGGTTGTGTAGCCTAAAAAAGTTGTGTCCAAAGAATTCTTGGATTAGTTAGAAGTGGTTGGAGTTGAAACAATACTTGTATATCTTAACCATGGAAAATAGACGTATAGTTTGTGTTGAGAATTACGAAAAATTTTGTTTAACACAATTCAACTTCTCTTTTCCTGTTTTTCCCTTACCTCTACTTATTTAATAATCCCACACAAATCCTTGAAATTTTACAAGACTTTGTTTTTCTTCTATGATATATAATGATATTAAATTTTTTTTATCTAATGGTTTCCAATCACATACATTATCATTGTCACCACCTTCATCAAATATTATCGTCATCACCACAACCACCACTATTGTCATCACCATTACCATATACTATTATCACTACAACTTTCTTTGTCATTATTAAAATAAGAGAACGAAAATCACTAACCATAAAACAAAACAATAACCATGAAAATGCAATAGAGGAGAAAGGAAATGAGGGAGAATAGTATTGTTTTAGTTTTTGCCTCACAACCATACCATTCAACTATTTAACATTCATATTTAAAAGGAAATACATGAAAAAAATAATCATACACCATACTCAAACATTGGGATAGCAAAAGACATTTAACCATACTCATTAAGGTGTATAAGTTATCCCAAAATCAGACTTTTAACCTTTTTCCCAATGACAACCCATTACAAATAAAAAGAAACCATGATTACATATGAAAATTACTAATAAAACAAGCAACTTAGTTAATGTATTGAAAGAGTAACTTAGAAAATTTTTATAGCCCATTAGTTAGCACTCCTCCTTAAAAATTTTCTTAAAGACTCCCAAGTTGCTTTTTATTTCATTAAACTAGGAACATGGAAGTGGCTTTGTTAAAATGTCTACAATTGGCTCTTCAGACTTGCAATACATCAATTGAACATCTCCATTCTTTTTAACTTACCTTATGGCATGAAACTTGATATTAATATGCTTGGTTCTTCCATTCTGAATTAGATTTTTAGCAATTGAAATTGTTGAATTGTTTGTCACCCCATAGCACCATAAGTTTTTCTTATACATGATTTAAGTCTATTAAGACTTCCTTACTCTATAAAGCTTGATTTAAATTAGTGGTGCTCTTTGAGTCATCAATAAAACTAGCTCAATCACTATCAATATAACTTTCAAGTTTTCCATCTTTTTTGCATTACCAAATGTCAAATTTTAGAGTACTTTTCAAATATCTCAACATTCTTTTGCTTACACCAAAGTGTGTTAAACTTTGTAAGTGCATGAACCTTGAAAGTAGGCTTGTGGAGAACATCAAATTTGGTCTGGTGTAAAATAGAGAAAGCTACCAACCAAAATTATGTATTGTGTTACATCTACCCTTCCATCACCATCAATCTCAGACAATCTCTCATTTACAACAAGTAGAGTTGAAATTGGGTTACAACTTTCCAATTTGACATTTTCAACAAATCAATAGCATACTTTTTTTATGAGAGAAAAAAAATTTATCTTTAATCTAATGCATTTCCATCCCTAAAAAGTACCTTATCATTCCAAGAATTGAAATTTCAAAAAATTGCAACATGCTCACTTTAAGTTTATCAATTTCAGTAACATCATCACTTGTAACAAGGAAATCACCAACATAAAGAAAAACAATGTCATAATCTTTAACATAAAAAAGTGGGCTCATTTTGGATCCTTTTAAAATCATTTTGCAAGAATTTTGAATCAATTCTATTGTACCAAGCTATTGGTGCTTGTTTCAGCCCATATAAGGTCTTATGAATTTGTAAAATTTATCTTCATGACCCGTAATACTTCACCTAGAAATTTTGATTTGACATCCAAATGAATGATTTTTCATCCATATTGTGTTGATACGACTACAATCAATATAATTGTTTCATGCCTTGCAACATATGTCAATTTATCAATATAACTAACTCCAGTCATTTGAGAATATCTTGTCACCACAAGTCTAGCCTTGTACTTGTTAATAGAACCTTCTGGATTTAACTTTGTCTTGTAAACCTATTATACACCAATCACATGCTTGTCCTTAGGCCTTAGAATGAGCTCCCAAGCGTCGTTTTTGTTGATTATAGCCATCTTCTCCTTCGTTACAACATTCCATTCTATTTTAATTGAAGCCTCTTCAAACAAGAACCACAAAATTGCATTTTTCATATATTTGAGCCTAGGAAATTCCCTTATTCCTTTAGTTTTTTCATGTCTCAAATTCAGATTAGGGTTGTTCTAATTTAATAGTAATAATAATAATAGACTCTTTCCATTCATCTATTTTTATTTATTTGGTTTGATTGTGGATAGCTTAGATTTTTATTTTATTTCGTTGATATTCATTCCCTGCACTTCATTTTGTTGTCCTTTTGCTTTGTTGTGTTGTTGAAAAAAATAAACGATTGCCATGGTTCAATCACAATCCTTGGTGTTGCGAAAAAATCATGGTCAAATGTAGTTGTAATTGCTATTAAGGAGACTCCAAGTCTAAAACCTTTGATGTTGTGGTCGAAATTATGGTCACGGATTGTACCTAAAAGCCTTAGGCTCGACCATATTGACTATTTGACTATTATTCTTGTTTGTGTCAACATGTTAGTGGAACTGATTTTGATATGTTAAACATGATTTAGACATACGCCTTACTACTGGGAACTTACAAGAGCAATTTCTCTACAGTTATTTATATCATAAATTTTGCAAGTGCAGCGTGTTGCTCTTATTTTCTTTTGCTTTCTTTATTTTTTAAAAAAGTTTTTTATTATTGCTTTTATATAATGTTCTTCTAAATAATAACAATAATAAATTATCACAAAGAAAGAAAAATGGGAAAAAGAATAAATGGATAAATAAATAAATAAATTATTTCAAAAAGAAATTTTTGAAATATTAGTTACAATTTTTATGTTTAATTAGTAATAAATTTTAAGAGTCGCCCTTTTCCTCCTTACTGTGATTTATTTTAATTCTAGAATTCACTATTTTATTATTTTCCTAATATCATTATCCTTGTATCGTTTTCTTTTTTATTTGGTAATTCCCTCGAAATTGCTATTTATTGGTTTATAAATTATTTTGCTTTATTGTTTCCTTGTGATAATTATCATTTAATTAGCGTTCATTCCTGTTAGCTATATGATACTACTCATGTTTAATTAATTGTATGTTGATCTTAATGCATTTTGTTAAATTAAATATTCTGTTATGCGGAAGTGATTGATGTGGATTAAAACATTAATTTCATGGGACATGTTGCATTGTTGAATGCTAAGGTGCATGATAATTAGTTTTAAATGTTTTTGTTAATGAGAGGGGTGGATGTCAAATGCTGATAATAAGCAGTGAGGTTGTCCCTGATGGACATGTTTGTGAAAGATGGTGTTTTGAAAATGAGAGAGACTGTGAAAATGTTTTTGAAAGGTGAGAATGAATGAAACTAGAATGATTAATCCCTAACAGGTAGATGTAATGACCTAAGACTTGAAGGGTATTTGTTGTGGGGAAAACTTCTGCTATGGCCAATCACCATGAGTGGGAAGTGTCTTCTGTTGCAACACTGGTTACCCTAACTATAATTGTTTAGTATCTCTAGTAAGAATGTCATTCAGTTGTTTTGGTGGTACCATATGACATAAGAGTGAATTATGAGTAACATGCATTATACCGAGTTGCAAAATTAATTGTGATGAGTTGTAAATTGAGTTTTTTCGTGCTTTCTTTATGTCTGTTGTGTGTACTGTTCTTATGGTTCTTATTATCATTATGAAATTGTGAACCAACCATGTGGTTGTGTATATTGTTGACACTTGTGATGAACCCACGAAAAGGCGAGCAGATGAGTAGTTGATTGATGTTTAAAACATATAATCATAATGGTTTAAACATGTTAACTAGATTAAACAACATATTTAGGCCAAACAACGGAAGCAAAACATAAAACCATACCTGCAGCCATTGCTTGCACATGGAACACCGTAACCAACTTTGTCTTTCCAAACTCTCACTCACTCGTTTAGATGATGTATTTTCTGAATAGAGAAGTAGGTGTGGTGATGCAAAGTTGAAAACACTTTATCCTATTTATAAAGTCTGCCCATCATAGAATCTCAAACAAAGGATATTAAGAATAAAGTTGGTTGTTGAGCATTGCACAAAGGGAGGTTGAACGTGGGAGCTAAGTGGACCAGATTCAGAAAATCGCTTCTTAAAAAATCTCAATCGAGAATCTCAAGTTATGGGAAGTGGTTGAGAGGTTGTAACCGAATGTGTGTTATTGACTGAAGATGTTACAACCGAATTCATTTTTCATTGAAGACGCAAAGAATGTAGGCTATGAAGACAACCTTATTTTCTAAAGATGTGACATAATGTTCTTTTCCTTTTTTATGCTTGAGTGATTGTTGTTATATAGAAATGTTAGAAGTTTAAGATTTCTAGTTACATGATAGATATTTATTTATTTGAGACATTGTTTATTTGCTGAGACATATAAAGTTGTAGAATTTTATTTTAAAAATTACTCTATGAAATAATATTTGATTCGCTTCATCGAATGACGTAGTTAAGGAATTAAAGTATTATAATTGGAGAAATTAAGGGGTGTTACAATTGTGGTATCAAAGTTATGATTTAACTTCCTTGGTTTGTGATTTATATCGACTTCCTCGTTTTTGAGATATACTCTAATTAGGAATTGATATGCTTACTTTGAATTAAATGATATAGCAATATTAACTCTTATACTATTGTATGTTTTTTTTTTTGTGAATAACAAAAGATGGGTGGCAGGAATGACTATGCCATAGCTGATGTCTTACAGGCCTTAGCCTAGGCAGTGAAAGGGAAAAATCTGTACCAACAACAGGTTAATGTTATAGGACTTGCTCAATACTACGGATTGGGAAGCCTCCCACAGAATGACCCTCTGCTTTCATGGAGGCTTCAATCTGTATGGTGCTCAGGACTGGTAGAGAGAGATGGAAAAGATCTTTGAAGTCATGGCGTGCCTAGAGGAGTGAAAATTTGCATTTGCCACCTTTATGCTGAAAGAGGAAGTTAAGCGCTGGTGGGGCAATGACCGTAGATATATAGAGGTTGCGGGACATGTTGTGGAGTGGGAGGCTTTCAAGGCAATGTTTTTGGAGAAATACTTTCTGGAAGATTTCAAAAACCAAAAGGAGATGAAATTCCTAGAATTAAAGCAAGGCAATATGTCAATGGCAGAGTATGCGGCCAAGTTTCATGACTCGGTGAAGTATTTTCCGGATTACCAAGGGCTAAACAGGGAGAGGTCTAAGTGTGTCAAGTTCACCAATGGTCTACGTCCTGATATGAAGATGGTAGTGAACTGTTAGAGTATTCGCCAATTCTCTAAGCAGGTGAATATGTGTAGAATTTATTATGAGGATCTTTAGGAAGAAAGGGCACAATAGAGAAAGTGCAGGCCAACAAGATACTAGAGACCTAACAACACGCATAGGTATCAACACTATAAACCATCTTTTAAGCGACAAGGAGCTTCTTCAGGCAGTCCCAACTGCACACTGCAACAAAGTATTGACAATGGTAACCATTCATCCCCTTTTCCTATTATCAAGTGTTTTAGATGTGGTTAGTTGAGCCGTAGCTTTGAAGTGCCCCAGCAACGGTAACAACAATGTCAATCCCAATCTCACTTGCTTTGGATGTGGCCATAAGGGTCATATGTGGAGGGACTGCTTTATCCAAATGAAGGAGAGTAATGATAACTCACAAAAGTGAACTATTTTTATACTCTTTTTATATTATAAATTGTCCTTTTCATGCTCTTAATCCACCTAAAATAACTCTAAATTGATCTTAATTCATAATAATTTGTGTTAGAGCTTGTTGATGGTGTGTTAAGTGTTTTAGGGAGAAAAATAGCCAAAAACAGAAGAAAATGTGTCCAGAAAGTCATCTCTCGCGAGTTGGAACACAACTCGCGCGACTTGGAGCTCTAGTGAAGAAGAAAAGCTCTCTGGAACCTCATCTCGCGCTCATCTCTTCTTATCTTGCGCGAGGACACCTTTCTTGAAGAAGAAGTTAACTCTCTGGCACCTCATCTTGCACTCACCTCTCGCTCAACAACATCATCTTGTGCGAGGTGGTGTAACTTCAAGAAGAAGTTAACTCTCTGACACCTCATCTCGCTTGCGTCTCGCACCTAGCTTCCTCATCTCGCGCGAAGCGACGTGGATTATAACACACGTTTCCTCTCTAGAACATAAACTCGCGCGAGTTGTTTATTACCTCGCGTGAGTTGGACTCGCAGCAGGCCCAAGTCCAAAAGTGTTAAAAGGCTATAAATACTCGTTAATTCAGATTCAGCACAATTTTGCCCAGTCCGGAGGTAAACTCTGAAACCCTAATCCTTAGGCTCCCGATGGCTAAACCTTGACGACGACTACACTTCAGCTAAGAACTCTTCCAGTTCATAGACGGCGACAAAACTCAACCACGAGCAAGAAAAGAAGGAGATTATAGACTTCACTATGTATTCTCTTTCAATTATTACTTGTGTTGTTTTCTTTTCCATCATGAACTAACTCCCCCTTTGATTGGAAGAACGATGCAACCCTAATTATCCCCTTTATATGATTCTTGATGTTATTCAGTATATGTTTGGGTGTTTGTTCTTCGTTCTTAATGCTATTTATTAAAGTGATGCCTAATAAATTGATAGGTTAATCTAGGGACGCTTTGACAAAGTAAATGCTTAGAAAAAACTGAAAAATTAAATCATTATTGCGCTAGGATCCTAGAGATGAGAGTAGGTAATAATGCGAACTGCACCTAAGTTGCCTTTGGATTCATAGAACTAGATCCCCAATTAATTTGATATTAATCCGATTAACATAGGAGGCGTGAGTGATCCCGAGAGGGACGGTTACGTGGGTAAGAATCCGATCCGACCATGATTATACATAAATAACATAGGAGAAAAGTATAAAGGGGGGATTAGTGGTGAAATCGGGATCCCAATCATTCTTCTTTCTTGATCTTAAATTACTTTTAATTTGCTTTTTCTCTTTACAATCTAAATCAATTTTTAAATCAAGAACATACATGCTCTCTTCCCCTCTTGGGAAATTAATAAGATAAATCAAATATAAATATAGCTTTCGAGTTGCTTGTCCTCGTGGGATCGATAACCCCGTTTATACTTACCATAACAAGGGATGCGTTTGGTAATTACCACTCGTTTCCCGCGTATCAAGTAACAGGAGCTAGAATGCTTAACCAGTAAGACTAAAGCCATTGGGAAGCTCTTCACCTCGAATACTGTTGAAGCCTCTACTTCTCCAAATTTAATCCAAGGTAAGCTTCTCATTTTAGATATCCCTATGGTTGTACACCTTTTTCCTCTCACCCTAATATCTCTCTCACGCTCTAGTGTTGGCAAATTTTTCCCAAAAAGAAGAATGAAGTTCCTGATGAGAGTGGAGACTGGAACCCTGCTAATTTCAATTTTTCCTCACACTAGATTGTCTCGAATTCAGGATAGGGTAGTTCTCATTTAATAGTAATAATAACAATAGACTCTTTCCATTCATTTATCTTCGTTTATCTGATTTGATCATGGACAACTTAGATTTCTATTTTATTTCATTGTTATTCATTCCTTGTACTATGTTTCGTTGTCATTTTGCTTTGTTGTGTTGTTGAAAAAAAAATAAATGATTTTCATGGTTTGATCACAATCCTTGGTGTTGTTGTGTTGCAGAAAAATTATGGCCAAATGCATTCGTAATTGCTATTGTAGAGACTCTAAGTCCAAAACCATTGATGTTGTGGTCGAAATTGTGATCACTAATTGTACCTAAAAGCCTTGGGCTCGATGATATTGGCTATTATTCTTGATTGTGCTAACATGCTAGTGAATTGATTTTTATATGTTAAACATGATTTAGATGTAGGTATCACTGGTGTCAACTTATGAGAGCAATTTCTCTGTAGCTGTTTATATCATAAATTTGCAAGTATTGTGTGATGCTCATATTTTCTTTTTGATTATTGCTTTTATATTGTTCTTCTAAACAAACATAATAATAATAATAATAATAATAATAATAATAATAATAATAATAGTAATAATAATAATATTATTATTATTATCATAAAGAAAGAAAAAAAAGGAAAGTGAATAAATGGATAAATAAATAAATAGATTATTTAAAAAGAAAGTTTTGAATATCAATTAAAATTTTTGTGTTTAATTAGTAATAAATTTTAAAAATTTTCCTTTAATCCTTTATTAGACTACATGGTTTATATTAATTTTAGAATTTACGATTTTATTTTTTATTAATATCTTCATCTTTTCTTGTATCATTTTCCTTTTTGTTTGGTAATTCCCTCGTAATTGTTATTTATTGGTTCACAAGTTATATTGATTTATTGTTACAATGTGATCATTATCATTTAATTAGTGCTCATTCCTTTTAGCTATATGATTACTCATGTTTAATTAATTGTATGTTGATCTTAATGCATTTTATTAAATTAAATATTATATTATGCGAAAGTAATTGATATGGATTGAGAAATTAATTTTGTGGAACATATTGCATTGACGAATTGTTGAGGCTCATGATAATCAGTTGTAAATGTTCTTTTTGATGAGATGGAAGGATGTCTATTGCTGAGAATGAGCAATGAGGTTGCCCTTGGTTGACATCCTTATAAAAGATAATGTTTTGAAAATGAGAGAAATTATCATGAATTCCAATTATAGTGAAATATTTTCGAAAGGTGAGGATGAATGAAACTAAAACAGTTTGTTCCTAGCGTGTCAATGTAATGGCCTAGAACTTGGAGGATATTTGTGACAAGGAAAGTTTCCGCTCTGGCTGATCACTATGAGTGGGAAATGACTTCTCTTGCAACATTGGTTACCCTGACTATAACACTCTAGTATCTCTAGTGAGAATGTCAGAGGTGACATGTACTCTTAGACATCACTAAGTTGTTTTAATGGTACCATATGACATAAGAATAAATTTTGAGTGACATGCATCATACTGGTTACATAATTAATTGTGATGAGTTGTGAATTGAGTTTTTCTGTGCTTTCTTTATATCAATTATGTGAAGTGTTCTTGTGGTTCTTATTATCATTATTAAAATTGTGAACTAACCATGTGATTGTGTCTATGGTTGACACCTATGATGACCCCGCGAATAGGCAAACAGATGAGCAGTTGATTGAAGACGCAAATACCGTAGGCTTGGAAGAGAACCTGACTTTCTAAAGACGTAACATGATGTTCTTTTCCTTTTCTTGTGCTTGAGTGATTGCTGCTATATATGAATTTTAGAATTTTAAAATTTCCAGTTACACAATAGATATTTCTTTATTTGTTTGAGACATTTTTTTTATTTCATGAAAAACATACAATCGTAGAAATTTACTTTGAAAATTACTCTATAAAATAAGATTTGGTTTGCTTTATCAAATGACGTCATTATGTACCTTAGAGGAATTAAGATATTATAAATAGAGAAATTGAAGAGTGTTAAGACTTAGTTTTTGTAATTATCAAAACCTTGAATCCTCTTAAAGGATTAAAAGGGTAAAAAAAATTTGATATCTTACATTACAACTAAAATATGATGAAATAATATAATTAATTTGTTATTGTAAGCTCACAACAATGTTAATATGTATCTTATTATTATATTTGAATCAATATTATGTAATTATGTTACCACCATGCCATATAATTTATGCAAAATTTCTTTTATCATTTTTTAATCACATTTTGTGACATCTTTTTATTATATGACTATTAAAATTTAAGAAAAGAAAATAAATATTTTTTTTTCTTAAAGTTTTTCTGCAATAAAAAACTATCATATAACATATCAAGTTAACTTTATTTTCAATCGTAAATGCAGAGTCAAATAAAATACTTTTCAATTTGGTGCAGCATAAGCCATGCAAAACCTTATCATCTAACATAAAAGAAATATGAAGAAAGCAAAAATATGGCTAATATTGGACCCACATCTTATGAGAGCATATATCTCAAGCAGCTAAAGAAGAAGCCTATGCATCTTCTCTAACATCAACATTATGAAGTCTTCATATAACCCATCTATATTTGGTGTTCAATCGAAATACAATCTACAAGTGATAAAACACAATAAAGAATAAAGATTTTTATATTAGTTCATCTTAATTTAAGATTATATGTAGTTCCTTAACAATTATTAACGTTCAATTATATATCAAAAACTATAAGTATTTTTTTACTCCAACCTCTTTAGGTTAATAAAAGTACTCTTTGCGTATAATCTCTTTACGCTAAAACATATATTCTGTAATCACAGTCGTCTCTGTAGGCTACACTAAAACACTTATTAAATGTGAAAAAGGTAAGTCTTTTAGAGTTTGACATCTTTGTAAAGAAAGATTTTACAATGAAGCAAATGAAAGATATGAAAAAGAGTATTGAGATAGCTATTAAAAGATTTGAAATTTTTGCAGTGTTGGTCTCTACTTCAATTATTCAAATTATGGTCTTTATACATACAAGGATCTTGAACTAGTCATTAAACTTAATTTATCAGGATCTTTCATCTGATGGAAGCATGCTTGAGAAATATAGTTTTTTTCATGGAATGTCTTATTGCAGCTGAACAAAATATTTTGAGTTTGTAATTATGAAGTACAAATTTGCTTTCTTTAGTAGGTCTTTCTCCATAGAGATTTCTTCTTTTATTCTCTTTGTTTTTTTTTTTTTTTATTTTTATCTTGACATGTATTTTTATCCAGAGAATAGATAAATGCCCCCATGCTCTATTCTACCTTTTTGTATCCTTATCATAACCGCAAATAAATGAATGAGAAGCTAATGTTATAAACTTAACGTTATGAAGTGGTTGTTATAAAATATACTCCATCTTTTAGTGTGTTTAAGTTAAGGTTTACTTTGGACAATTTTATTTTGTCTATAGCTTAATCTGCTCATAAGTATAAGCTTGGTTTTCTCATGACTTTGAACTTCGTTAGCTCATGACCTTCACGTGCTTATACATTTAAGAATTGATCTTTTACTTTTTAAAATAAATTGTAACAATCAAAATTTAAGATTCTGATCGGTCTTTAATCTTTACATATTAACACAAACATATATATAAAAAATAAAGATATGAAAAAAACCTCACATCATGTTATTAGTGAGAAAAATAACTTAGAGTAACACACAAACACATCTTTAGTGTGTGTATATATAATGTTTATCTATAATGCTTAATAGCTTTAAATTCAAGTACATATAGTACTGATAAAAAAAAGTTTGTGAAGTAGCTCAAAAGTCCACATAGTCAACGAGCTATTACACCATGGATGATTTGATATTATCACTTTCACCAAAATGACACCACTGGCACTAGCTAGCCACATATTAGGGTTACCTTATATTGAATACATCAACTACTCGTAGGATCAACTTGAGCCACATGAAGATCCTACACTAGGTTCACCCTAGATTAAAGCATACTTTGACTTATTTATCTCCTTCTCATGTAGGTTCACAAATATCCTTCAAAAACATTCATTTCAACAATATAATGATGCATGACA
This sequence comes from Hylodesmum podocarpum, assembly GCA_026586105.1. Taxonomy (NCBI): domain Eukaryota; kingdom Viridiplantae; phylum Streptophyta; class Magnoliopsida; order Fabales; family Fabaceae; genus Hylodesmum; species Hylodesmum podocarpum. The sequence goes on along the minus strand of JALJEV010000058.1, from coordinate 1,140,407 downwards.
AATATCATGCACAAGGCTTTATATATATATAAACATGATTTTACATATACATCACACGACAAGTGCTATTGCGTGTTAGCTAAACCCTGCTTTAACTTATCATATTCATAACATTTATCGTAACATCTCTAATAAAATCACATAACACATATCCTTCTTCTCTATATATATATATATCATATAATAATTTATTACCATTTTCTTAACATATAAACACATATTACACCGTTTCAAGTAAAAATGTAAATTTCAAAATTATACTAATCATATCATGTTCATATTTATTTTGTTTGAAAAAAAAGATAATTATTTATTACTGATTTTTTTACACGTAAGTAGACAAATTAAATAACATGAATGAATTTTTGTTTTTTTAAATGTAAAAGAATTGGCATAGCATGAATAACACTTATAAAATAATGGTATTAAGTTTTAAAATATATAATACTAAAAATATATATCATAAACTAACACAATAATTACGATGAAAGTAAAAATAGATAGAAATTATAGTGTTTTAAACAATTAATCTTAATACTCGAGAAAATTAAAGTAAAAATAGTTAAAAACTAGGTGGTGTTCTAACGTACATTCAATTGAAATTTGAGACAACCTAAAACATTAGAAAGAAAGTGTGCAAGAAATAAATGAACGAGAAAAGAAATTAAAAAGAAATTTGAAGATGGAGTGAATCTTAAAAGTTATAATCATTAAAAGCTGAAAAATCCATATTTAGAGTTTACCATTGCAGTTAGTAGAATATATTTTTTTATATTGATAATTATCTAAACGTTTTTATTAAGCTGGCCGATTTAAGATATTGTAATTATAGAGTCTAGGGCTTTAAGGCTTTTAGAACTAAAGGTTAATCATTCCCATGTTTCTTCTACGATGGAAGAAGGACAAAGGGATAAAATGTTTCCTCTTCTGTTCCAATTGTCAATTATTACTTCTAAGATTAAATATTATATTTAAAAAAGGCTAAATTGAAACTCATTAAAAGAAAAACACAATAGGATTTTATAAAATAAAATAAAATACAAGAAAACTTTGTTTAGAAATATAGAGAACAAAATGTCTCCTTGGTCCATACTCACGCACGCACCCACATCTAAGAAACAAAATGACATGCTTTACCAACACCTTCGTCTACAAACCTTGGAATCATGTTTTATGGAATGAAATTGTAGTTTTTCATTAATTATTTTTTTTATTTTGTTTTGCTAAACAAAGTAAAAGGATAACATAATTTTAAATGATTTACTTGAAAAATCTGAAGTAATAGTTTATAAATATTAAATTAAAAACATCAATGATAAAATTTATTTATATATAAGATTTAATAAATAAGAAAATAATTTTAATGTCCTTAGTTTAAAATTTGTAATAACTTATTTATTCAACCATCTCTATTTTTAATATTATAAATATAAGATTAAATGGATTATAAAATGACTTTAATTTCCTTCATTTAGGTGACAAAGTTCACATGATTTATTTATATAATCATTTCTACTTTTATTATTTTAAAAGTTCTTATATTGACCTAAAAATTAAATTAATAGTTGTATCTAAACCTAATAAATCAAAGAATCATCACTTAATCTTGATAGTTTGATCCACATTATGTAATTTGATTCTGAAGCTATAAAATTCTAAATAAGGTGAAATCAAAATAATTAGTCAACTAACATCTAGTTGCATTTCTTTTCAAGATATCTACATCTAATTTGGTTATCTTGATGATTTGTTTTTTTAATTAAAGTAAAGATCTCGTGTGGTTGCGAATTTTATTAATTTAGAGAATTTTAATGATCATGACTTAACTCACGTACCTAAAACTAAGCATGTAGAATAGATTCTTACGTGTTCTCAATTAACTTAGACCTCTAAAAATAAAAATATAAATCCAGCCAATATATCAATTAATTGAGACAAATGCATCATACTCACAATTAATTAACTTCAATCATTACAATTAATTAACTTCAATCAGCTTCAAGATGTCCTGTCTAGAGTTAAAACAAACATAATAATAATAATAATAATAATAATAATAATAATAATAATAATAATAATAATAATAATAATATTAATACTTAGAAATTGGGTTGTTACACCGTCTTCATTTAATTTTTTTTCTTTCTTAATATGATAAGATTTATTTAGAATGATAGAAAATTAAATTAATAAATAGAATATAATTATTATAGTAAATTTTAAAATAAAAATACCGTTAAAATGATAGAAAATGGATTCCAACTTAATAAACCCCGGATGATAATTATTTTTTTATTGATAAAGAATGCCATTGGTTATGAAACTACATAAAAGACTAGACAATAGATGCTTACATATTTATTTCCCTTTAATTAATAAATTATGAACAAATTTGAATTTGTGAATGAATTAAAGACCATCGAAGTAAGACTTTTACATAATGAAAGTAAGAAAAATACAAAAAGAAATGGAATTAAAGTGACAATTATGAAAAAAAAAGGAAAGTACAAATATGCATTCAAAATCTATATGAATCTCTAAGAAGTATATTCACAAGTACATAATAGGAAAACACACAATCAAAATTTACATAAGAAGATGTAAATAAATAGAGTAAATGAATTATTATAAATGAATAAAGGTTAAAAATGTGAATTCCTCTATTTAAAAAATAACATTGAATATATTTATCATAAAAATAAAAAACACATAGGAAATAAAGACAAATAAAAGAGAGCAAACCTATATAAAAGAAGAAGAGGGTTTGGGTAAAAAAGAAAAAAAAAAAAAAGAAGGAAACACTGCTGAAGGGAGATACACGTAGGAGAGGAAACATATTTCATGGGAGAGAAAGATTTGTGGGAAATTAAATTTGTAGGAGAGGAAACATATTTCATGGGAGAGAAAGATTTGTGGGAAATTAAATTTGTAAGGAAATAGGAAACAAAAAGAATGCCAAAATAATAAAGAAAAAACATGAGTATATTTTAAGGATGAAATAATTAAGAGCGTAAGTACAAGGTAAACTGAATAAAATAATGCATAATTTATTTATTGATAATATAAATGTTTTAGATTGACATAACTGTAAGTTGTAGGGTAGGATGCGCAAGATAAAATGCTATTTTTACTATATTCTTTGAGAAAAAATGTATTTTATTGTGAATTTTTTTTATACTGTTCTCTTAATATAAAATAATTATTTAAGTTCTGCCTTAAATATATTACACAATATGATAAATATATTTAGTGACTATTTAAGTTTTTACCTTATGTTCTCATTATTTAGTTTTTAAATAATATAATAAAATACATGTCACTTTTAATTACTTAAAAAAAATTGAATATTTTTCAATGTATGCACAGATATGTGTGTACTATATATATATATATATATATATATATTATTTAATTAGAAATGTTTTTTAATTTCTATTTATTAAAATTTAATAATTAATACAAAAATAAAATCTCAATTAAATAATGATTAATATCATTCAATAGAAAAAAAAAAGTAGTTAAAATTTATTTGTCTACTTATAAATTGTTCTATAATAAAATCTAAATTTTTCCAATAACAAATGACAGTAGATTCCAACTAAATTTTATATAAATAAATAATAATAATAATAATAAAAAGAATTTTGTTTTGTTTTTCAAAAACCAAAGAATCTTAACTGCTTCTATTTATTTATTATTTTTATGGCATGCGTCTCTTTCGGTTGTTTATTATTAAATTCTATTAAATACGCGTCAGGATTTGAAAATCCCTCTTTCATTCAACAACACAACTCTCACCCGCAACTAAGCCATGGAGGATTCTCCGCCACAGCAAAGTTCTCCTGCGATAACCCAGAAAATCACCAGAAAAAGGAAATCGGCTTCAAAACTCACTCCAAAGAAATCTCCCTCAACACACACTCCAAGAAAAAGAACTTCAAAGGTCAAGGATTAATGGATTTATTATTATCACTATTATTGAGTTATTAGTCATTGCATGCGGTGGATTAGAGTAATATGCTGTTCGCCCCGCATGTGTTTCTCATGATTATTTCCCAATGTGCATGCACTTCAAAAAGAAAATGTGACGATTGAGGTTTTGGTAACATATGTTGTGATTTACTTGAGCAGAGTTCCACACCAAAGAAGAATGAATCTGTTGCTGCTTCACCTAGTTCCTCTACAAAGATTGATCTGTGGTTGGAGGCAAAATTGTCAGCCGAGGTCAGTGTTCTTTGTAGCTATGGTTAATGTCTTAGAAAATGGTCTGCATGTCAAAGTTTTTGGTTGCATGTCAAAGTTTTTGGTTGCATGTCAAGTTTCTTAGGCTCATTGTAGGTTTTTGGTTGCATGTCAAGGTTTTTACCCTCAAGATTTTTAGACTCATTGTAGGTTTTTGACTGCATGTCAATGTTTTTGGATTCACTGTGACTGCATATTTGTCCACAATTTTTTGTTAACATTAAAGATTGCGAAGAAACTGAAAATGCAACCTAAAACCTTGGTTATGAAATTTGAGGAATTTTTTTTTTTTTTTGGTCTTTTGAGTTGTGTGGAATGGTGATATGTGGAGAAATTTTAATCAAGTGACCTGTAGGTACTTGTGCATTGAATTAAGTTGTTATTGTAGAGTCTGTTTGTGTGATGTGATGTGTGCCTTCTTTCCCTTTCTGAATCACAGGAAGATGCAAGGATATATGCAGGAAGGAAAATACATCCATTTTTTACTTCCTGGAAGAAAAAACAGGAGCAGGGATGTGGTTCATCTTCAGTGAAGAAGAAGAAGGAAGAGGGACGAATTGCCTCTGGTCCTATTCATGTATTTGAAAATGTTCAGGTATGGTAAGGTAGTTGAATAGTTGTAATTGTGATTTATGTTGTTGCCTTTAATTTAATAAGATTGAAAATTGGAAGGTAGCTTGATTTGTTACAAGATTAGGATTTTGAAATCCTTTTTCTTCTAAAACATATAGCCATTTTGTGGGGGGTTACGACATGCGAAGGGATGAGACGATTTCATTGATTTTCTCCTTGCCTCCCAAGGAGGTTAATGGATTCCCAGTTGTCTGGGTTTTAATTTCTGCTATTTCTTCTTGTCAATTCAGGAGTATGCTTTACCCATTGACTGGAATGGCTTCACATTTTTGGAAGGGACTACTATTGCGGATTTTGGTCAAGAAAGTTCAAATTTACCTGTTTATGAGGGTTCTGTTAAATCCTTGAATTTTGATAACTTACCTAGTGCTTTAAGAGCCCCAAGTCAGAATACCATGTCTTGCCCAGATGAACTTTCTATACAGTTAGAAAACATGATGGAAGTATCATCAGCAAATCTAGCTGTGCTAGCCAATGAGAAAGCAAAGTGTTTTTCAAAGCCAGAAGATGCTAAAATGGTATATAATTTATTATTGTATAATCTACCAGTCGAAGATAGCTTAGAGGAGATATTCTCACCTCTCTATCAATTATTTATAACTTTTGCAAAAATTATTGTCAGGATCTGGACTTGGAGGTGACTGAAGCCAATACTTTTTCATGGTACAAGGATATTCTCAGAAAGTCAGATACTGATCCACTGAGTAAATTTCTTCAAGAAAGGTTAACATGAGCATGACCCAAACCAAATATGTTCGGTGATAATGCGTGGACACTTTACGAAAGTGATTTTATTTTATTTTATGTTTTCATCGTACACATTCTCTTCAACTATGGATACTGTTAATTATTATGTTTTTTTTTTTTTTTTTATGAATATATTACACTCTTTTTTTCAGTTAATTTTTTTTTTTCCTCTAATGCAATAACCACCAAACTGGGGCCCTCGTGTTTAGGAATGATGTATGCATTAATTAATTAGTTTGTTTATGATTGTTTTGACTGAAAGTAGGGTGGTTGTGAGATCATTTTATGGTGCTTAAATGTTTTGATAGACAATGCTATATACTAAATTTTGTAATTTCTTTTCACTGCATTCTTTGTTATACTAATTTTTGGCCATTTCTTTCCATTGCATCCTTTTCTTATTCTTCCCCTTAACCTATCTAAGTATGGTGTGGCATACCCAGTCTCTCTCAGCGGTTGTATATCTGTTTTGTTGTTCTTGTGTGTTTGACAGTAGTGAGACAACTGCAACTTCATTTTTTCTGACACTTATGCCATAATTGTTATTATTTATCTTGATAGTGAAGTTTTTCTACTTTATCTTACCTACAGTATGAGATCTTACTACCATAGTTGTAAAGTTAAGGCTGATGGCAGCTTATGGATACACAAGTACAAGCCAACAAAGGCATCTGAGGTGAGATATTTCTGGGTCATGATATTTCTGGGTCATGTTGTATTTATTTTATTCTTGTATACACATGTGTGCATATTTGTGCATGCTCACACACATGTTAAGTTTCATGTTTTTGTTGTTAATGTTGTATACAGTGAATCATTTTTTCTTTGTCTCCTGACTTTGTCTCAGGTGTGTGGTAATGAAAAGGCCATGAGTTTCTTGCGTGATTGGTTACACCTTTGGCATGAAAGACGTAGTCAATGCTGCAGAAAGGATAGAAATAACAGGCCAGATGATGGTTATGACACTTCAAAGACTAATGAGGAGGATCCTCTGCAGAATGTTCTTTTGATTACAGGACCAGTTGGGGTGCGTGGAAATATAGTTAAAACTCATGTCACTTGATTGTTGAATATATAATCTAATGGGTTAAAATTTAAGTGTGATGAAAATGACTTTATTATTATTAACTAATTAGATTTATTCCTGCACCATTTGACTACAGATTAATTTATTTCAATTGTCTCTTTTATTTTGCAGGTCTTAAATCTACACAAAACCCTTCCTATTTTATAAACATGATGCACACTCCATTATAAGGAAATTGACAATAATACTGTTGTTGTAAAATTTTTGACTAATTACATAAAAACCTTAATATTTGTACAAAACACTTCTATTTTATATACATCATAGTTAAATACCTTTGCCACAGTAGAAATTTAAAATTATTAATTTTTAAATCCTAAAAATTTCAAGATAACATTAAAATAATACCACAGAACAATAAAAATCTGATATATAAACTAATCTTAAAATTAGAAGAAAATAAATAAATAAATATTATTTAATAAAATATTCATTTATAATTAAATTAAGAAACTATTCTTTAATTTTATACTATTTAGTTATAAAATTGAGTTCAAATGTGTTTTGTTGCATCTTATTAATAATTCATGCAACTAATGTTTTACATTTTTTTTTATATAAAATTGAGTTTAAAGGTGTTTTATTCCATCTTATTAATAATTCATGCAACTAATGTTTTACATTTTTTTTTATATAAAATTGAGTTTAAAGGTGTTTTATTCCATATTATTAATAATTCATGCAACTAATGTTTTACATTTTTTCATATCAAAATTTCAAATGATATATTTTATTCTGGAAGCGAAATGATATATTATTATTTATTCTTTTATGTTACTTTAATCTTTATTCTAAAAATTTTGTGATTCAAAAATTTAGGAAATAATAATTAAAATATTTACTATAATAGGGGAATTTAATTGGAATATATTTATAACATAATGGGTTTTAAGTAATATTTAAAAATATCACATCCAAGGGAATGACACAACCCATAAAGATATTTTGTGAAATTTTTAGTTTTCTGTAGGTTTTAGAAGTAGAGGGAGTTTAGTGTAAAAAATGCAAAATAGAAGGTCTGTTGGTGCAATTTACTCTTATGTTTATACTTGTACTATTTCTCTTACCATCAGTATTTTGGTTTACAAGGAGTATACTTTATTCCCTGTATTTTTATGAATATAAAGTAGTGCAATTTTTTTGGTCTGTTGTATTCTAATATCTTAGCCTTGTTTAGATTAAAGGTGTGCATGTAAATCCATTGTCCCATTTGTGCCTTTAAGAATGCTGACTTAAATGATTTCGATATAGTTGTAGATAATTATCATTGTTCTATATGCTCTTGGATTAAATAATTTTAGTGTAAACAATTCTTGTTCATAATAACTTCTTACTGGTTGCTAAAGCATGAGTTTATAATGCTGCAGAGTGGCAAGTCTGCAGGTGTCTATGCTTGTGCCCAAGAACAAGGGTTTGAAATTTTGGAGGTATCACTGTTCAAAAATATATTTTTAAATATTTATGCTTTCAATTGTTCCATCTTTGTAATGACAGTATTCATTAATCTCATGCACCCTTCAAAGAGCTACCTTTAGTTTTTTAACTGAGTCAGTAAAGATCAAGCATGGAAATTAATTAGCCAGATTGGGTTTATGATGATGTATTGTAAAACTTGCCTTCTTTTTTGAATTTTGGAGTCATGCATTCTATTCCATTCCATGCTCAGTATGGAGAATGATAGTCTAAGATTGTCTATTAAGTTATGTTATAGCTAGGAATTGTTTTTCGTTTATCTTTTTGAGATAGAAAAAGAATATAAGAGAATATGAGAGAATATAAGAGATGATATGTTATCCTCTAAGACTAAAATAATCTTGTTGAAGGAAAGAAAAATAAAACCTTAGTATCTAACCATGAAACAAACAATTAAGAAGAAAGGGGAGATGAGAGCCGCACCAACTACCCTAAAAGGCTAAAACTCTCCCTAAAAACTGCCTCCACAAAATGTCCTCTGAGAAAAGAAAACTAAAATGAACAGAAGAAGACAACTCAACTTTCAAATGAACCTACCCAAGTCTTCTAGTTCCTCTAGATCATTCATTTACTTTTTGTTGCTTTTCTTCATTCTTCATTCTATAAATATTTGGAAGAAATGCTACCTTTACCTCCATACTCAAAGGATTAATGATCATTATATTTACTTGATAGATGAGATATTTTACTGAACAGCTTGACTGAAATTTATTTCTCACTCAGCTCAGATCAAGAGTACACAGAACAGACAGCTATAGCGGGGATAGAAAAAATACACAAAAAATTTTCAACAATACATGATAGAACTAAAAAACTACATTAGCACTCCCCCCAGCATATAAATTATATGTTCCAAGCTCGGTACAAATAAACTGAATCCGAAAGCCCCTTAAAGGCTTAGTTAAAATATCTGCAAGTTGATTATTTGAGCTGACAAACTAAGTGCTGATCTCCTTGGACAACAACCTTTCACTCATAAAATGATTGTCTATCTTGATATGTCTAGTTTTCTCACGAAACATTGAGCTGGAGGCTAGGTGAAGAACTGCCTGATTATCACAATACAGTTGCATTGGTTGAATTTTGTGAAACTACAGCTCTTGAAGAAATTGTTAGATCCACACTGATTCACATGTAGTTGAAACCATGACCCTCTGTTCAGCTTCAACACTAGACTGAGCAACATTACTTTGTTTCTTGCTCTTCTAGGAGACAACATTTCCTCCAATGAATACACAAAATCCAATAGTAGAATGTCTATCCATAGGACATCCTACCCAATCAGCATCATAATACTCAGAAATTTGTGTATTTCCCTTGTCTTCATACAATAACCTTTGTCCTGGAGCCTTTGTGGTATACTTGAGAATGTGTATGATAGAACTAAAGAAATATATTAACATATTTTATTCCCATTGAATCAAGAAGTAATTATGGATCACCAAAATCACTCGCAATTCCCTAAGGCCTTCCTCATTTAAAGCCCTTTTCCCTCTGGCTAAAATGTTTCTGATTTCCAATATCTGGACAAGGAAGAATCCCCTATCCAGGTTCAGTATTTAAAGAATAAACTTTTTTCTAGGAGATTATTCCCTTCTTTGTGATCTTGGCAACCTAAACATTGAAGACTTAGTTATTGAAAAAGCTCCTTCACTTGTATGTTACCATCAAAATTGGGACACTCTTCCTCAACATTCTATTGATTACTTTTTGCTCTTAAACCATCCAGGAGTAGACTGTCATCATCTTCAAAATTAACCTTCCCGTTTCTGGAAATTTGGAAGCCCAAATGTTTTGAAAACCTCCTCACTTTTAAAAATCTTTCTGAGTCCTTGTAAGTCACCACTTACCATCAATGTCAAAACGACCTGCCTGAACATCCAATTTCTCATATTGTTCCCTTAATTCATCCAGAAACAGACCTTCATTGTCTTCATAAAAGGAATCAAGATCATCTTCATCATTTAAACTCTGCCCACTTCTGTACCTGCACATAGAGAATCTTCTTCAGTCTCTTCAATGGAGTTTGAATCCTAATATATGCAGGCATTATTAATAACATTGTTTAATTTCATTCTATCTAGTCTTTGTGCGACTGTGTTGTGTTGTAGAGAAAACTCTAGACAGTCCACACCTGTAAAAAGTACTCCAGCACTCATCTCCTTCTCATCAAAATTCTGACACTTGACAAACTCTTTTGTGAGAAATATGTTGATTTTCAGCAGTGCCGATGCAACCAGAGTTTGTAATTTTGTAATCGCCAAAGTAATGCATTTTCAATAAGCCCATGTGTATCTCCACATAGCGTCACAAATTCGTTTGAAAGATTAGAGGACCAATAACTAGAGTAGGGGTGATCATAGTAACCAGTTACTAAAATGTTAATCATATCCACAATTAATCGGTTTTTACAATAACCGATTAATTAAAAATAGTTATAACTGGATATTATAGCCAATCATAACTGATTCTTTTAACTAGTTTTGGATTCTTATAATTAGTTCTAATCTTGAAAAAATCTGGCAGTATATTTTAAAACCAGTTACAACCATAACTGGTGTTGAAAATAAAATAAAAAATTGTTTTAATCTTTTTAATCAATTTAATTTAAAAATGACATAATTATTAAACCAAAAACCTTGTAAAACTTATTAAGCACAGTTTCAGTTTTGGTTTTTTTTTTTTTAATTTTCTAAACTGGTTTTGACTATAATCAGTTTTAGTTATAACTGGTTTTGAATATATAGTTTTTTAATAACCAGTTTTTTAAAAATATAAAACCGTTTTTTTATCAAAACCAAAACCGATTTTGGCATGGCTATAATAATCACTTTCCTACATGGTTATGGATAAATTATTCAAATAACCTAACCATGAATACCCCTAAAGCCAGACGCATATGGAGTGTTGGAAACTATTATTTGTGTTGCCCTTGTATGGCCTAGTCTCCAATAGGAAGTATTTGACAACTAGATGTGGGATATATCTCCACACTCCTATGAGCATCCTTTTTTAATATCTTCTAGTTACTTGTGTTAAAACTTGTTCTTTATCTGGTTTTATATATCCGGAATTATGTTTATGAATTTGGCCAAAAATATTAAAGTTTATTGTTCATGTCTTAACAGCTCAATGCATCAGATTGTCGAAATGGGGCTGCTATCAAGAAATATTATGGAGAAGCTTTTGAATCACATAGGATCCAAAGGTTTATATTAATTTGTCCTGTAAATCACTGCTAATACCTGTTGTGTGACTGAAATCATCTGTTGCTGTTTTTTTATTTCACCATATTTTATACATGTTCTTTCACTTTCCTTCAATATTTTCTTCACATATCTGAGTGTTACTTTTGTCTTAGAAAGAGAATTTGTTCTTTCACTCTTAATCATTTAAATTTACACGGGAATATAGTTGCCCTTGAGGAAATGCCATAGCCTAATGTTATGATGTTGTATATATTTTAGGAAATATTACAGGGATTTATAGAGATGTGATTTGATTTCAGTTTCCTATTTTAGGATCCGTCACAAGTATATATATAGATGTAATACCTCTTGATTACCATACACAAAAATTTTCTCCTTTCTTAATCCACTTACATGGTATCAAGAGCTAGGTTACAATAAACATGGAAATAAGATTAAAATGGAAAAATACTTCTTTTTATCACTGATAGGAAAAAAAACTGACAGACATCACAATTAGAGGACTCTGTAGGCTTTGTAAATGAATATGGAAAAACAGACTTAAGGAGACTAAATGGAGGCTGCCCAACGCATTTATGATGCAAATATATTTGAGAGGTGACCCAAGTGTTTGACTTTGCTTGTTGGCTTGAGAGGGTAACTCCTGGTTATCGCCTTTAGTCATTTTGCGCTCCAAGATGTATAGTGCCCCCACTCTTTAGCAATTAAAATCGTCTTCCCCATTGTAAGGTCCTGGAAGGCACAATGAGAATGAAAAAAATGTTACTGAGCAATTCAAGTATTTAGTAAGCTTGTGTACATAAATTATTAGCCAACTTTAGGACATGTAGCACATGAATGTTGCTGGAACTAACAATATGTAGAAAAACGATAATGAGAGAAAAGGAAAGATAGAGTTGAGAGAGAGTGTTACTATTATTGCTGTTACTAGAAGTTACTGAGAGAATCAGAATTTATAGTACAATGAGTAGGAAACTTCCAGAAGAAACTTTGACCCAAGCTAACTAACTACAATTAACCACAACTAACTAGGGTAGAAACTAACTATTGAAAATACAGCTATGTATTTCTACATATACACTAACATTTCCCCGCAAACTCAGAGTGGGCTTTGAGAGGAGCAGAGCACTCTGAGTTTGTTCCTTAACGAAACAAACTGGGCCTTCGCCAAAAGTTTAGTTAAAACATTAACAACTTATCAACTTTCTCAAATTTTAGAAAGGAAACAAACTAAGAGGTTTAGTAAAAATATCTCCAAGATTATCTTCATTAGGACACTACTTTAGTTGAATTACTCTGTCACTGCAGAGATCTCATAGATTCTTTGACAATTTGATGACAGTAGTGGCTCCTGCTTGCTTAAACTGCAACTCTTCAAGAATTCTCCTCAACCAAAGAGCTTGACAAGCACTTCTTAGAAGACCATGAAATAACCCTTGTACCTAGCATAAAAACATAACCTGAAGTACTCCTTTTGTCATCTTGATCTCCTGCATAGTCACTATCGGTAAAACCAATCAAATTAGACTTTTCACCCCTTTTATAAAATAACCCAAAATTTTTTGTTCCTTGCAAATAACAAAGGATTCTCTTAGCAGCCAACAGATGCATTTCAGTTGGATTCTCTGTATATCTACTTATGAGACCCATTGAATACATAGTATCTGGTCTTGTAGCAGTTAGATATATCAAACTGTCAATAATTTGCTTGTAAAGTGAGTTGTCTACCTTCTCCCCTTCTTCATCTTTGTACAGTTTCAACCTAAACTCAGATGGAGTGTTTGCAGGATTGCAATTTTGCATCTTGAACCTATCCAACAGCTACTGTACATATTTCTTTTAGGAAACAAAAATCTCATCATCAGATTGCACTACTTCAAGGTACTTCGAGGCCAAGAAAGTAATGCATCTTACCAAGATCACACATTTCAAACTCATCCATCATAGACTTCTTAAAATCATCAAACATGGCATTATCATTTCCAGTAAATATAAGATCGTCAAAATATGAACAAACAATGAGCATTTTCCCACCATCTCTAATTTTAATAAAGAGTGTTTGCTCATAAGGACATTTTTGAAAACCTGTTTTCAAAAAAATAAGCCTCATTACGACTATACCAAGCTCTTGTTAGTCAATAAAGAGCTTTTTTCAATTTATAAACTTTATGTTCATTGTCGATCTTAAAATAACCAAGGGTTGTTTAACGTATAACTCTTCCTCTACCTCTACCTCTACCTCTGTCCTTTCCTTTAGAATTAAAGAAATGAATATTAGCAGAGGCCTTCAAAGCTTGCTCCTCAGAAGATAAACTGTTCATCTTCTGCTTATGGACCAGCAAGAAGCTTTGCCAAGAGAGAATACATCTACTATATCTTTTGACTCCTCAATGCAGCAAACAACATAGTCAAACTTTTGGTGATAAGGAGCGCAAAATCTTCTCCACAATAATGACATCCTCCATCCTCTCTGGTGTGTAGTAGCGGGGTCCACCTAACCTTCTCCTCTTCTTCCAACAGCGGAGTCCACCTAATCTTCTCCCTTCTACTTGACCTTCAACCCTCTCTGGTGTGTAGTCCACTAGGTCTACCTAACCTTCTCCCCTACAACGGGGTCCACTTGACTTTCACTAGGTCCATCATCTGAACCAATCGAACAACATCTCTCCTACAACGGGTCCACCTGACCTTCACTAAGCTTACCTAACCTTCTCCCCTGCAGCGGGGTCCATCCTAAGACTATTATAATAGACTCAAGGAGCCGACTTGAGGCCATAAATGTCCTTCTGCAGTTTGCATACAAGCTGTTTATGTTTAGACATCCTCTTCTAGAAAACTGTTGACGGAGGCATTATTGATATCAATCAGCTTAATATGCCATTTCCGAGACAAGGCAATGGTAAGAATGGTTCTAATAGTGGCAGGCTTGACCACTAGGGTTTCAGAATAATTACAGCCAAGTTTTTTATTGAAACCTTTGGCCACTAAACCTGCGTTATACTTATTTATTGACCCATCAAAATTTTCTTTGATGTGGAACACCCATTTGCACCCTACAGCAGGGCGTCCACTAGGCAAAGGAACAATTGAACATGTTTGATTGGCAAGTGCATCAAATTCTTGCCGCATTGCTGATTTTCAGTGGGGGTCGGAGAGGGCTTGTCTTACGGAGGTCGGTTCAGCAACAGTGAGTAAAAGAGTAGGGTGTAGGTGAGGTTTGACAATGCCAAATTTTGATCTTGTCTGCATTGAGTGAGTGTTTTGTGGTGGAAGTGGTTGGTTGGAGGTCTGAGGGGTTGGTGATAATTGAGAGCTAATGGTAGGAGAAGCCGTAAAGGGTAAGGATTGATGGGAAGGAGATATTGGCCTGTTTGAGGGAGTTGGAATTGGGGAAGTTTCCGTAAAGGGTATGGTTGGATAAAATGTGTAGGGGCAGCAAGGGTGAAGGAATAGATTCTAGGTTGGGGGTATATGAGGTATCAGAAAATGGGAATCCGAATTCATTGAACAGCACATCCTTGGAAATAAACAACCTGTCACTTGGATCAAGATACTTATAGCCTTTATGTGATGGTGAATAACCTGATACCAGAAGCACTTCTTTCAAATATTCTGTTTATTTCTGCTCTTAATGAAAAACACAATCACGTCTTTATATAGAACCAAAATACTGCTATTCTAGGAATTAAAATGCAATTAAGTTCTATTAATCAACCACTAAACTCTTGGCCTTTCTCCTACCAGAACTCTTTATCTTTCCATTGAATTCTAAATTAAAACTCACTAAATATAGCATTTAAAGTTTATTCAACAAAACTCCCCTGTAAACTTAAATGCTTCTACCATCTGCCATACCAATCATCTTCTTGCACTTATCGAAGAGTAGTTTTGGTAGCGGTTTTGTGAAGATGTCCGCAACTTGATCCTGACTTGCCACATGCACTAGTTCCATATTTCCTTCTTTCACATGATTTCGAATAAAATGAAAACGAACATCGATGTGCTTGCTTCGTTCATGGTTTACTGGATTCTTTGCTAACTCAATTGCTGATTTGTTGTCAATTCGAATCACGGTTGCACCTAGTTGCTTCAGTTCCATCTGGCTCAACAGATTTCGAAGCCATATTGCATGACAAACACACCAGGATGCTGCCACATATTCAGCTTCACATGTCGAAAGCGTGACTATCGGTTGCTTCTTCGAAAGCCAAGTAAATGCGGTATTTCCCATGAAGAACACATATCCTGAAGTGCTTTTTCGATCGTCTATATCTCCGCACCAATCACTGTCGGAGTAACCAACCAATTTGTAATCTTCTGTTCTTGAGTAAAACATTCCAAACGACAACGTTCCTTGGATGTACCGGAGGATTCGCTTCAATGCCTTCCAATGTGTGTATACTGGCTCCTCTATGAATCGACTTACAATGCCTACACTTAACAAAATGTTCGGCCTTGTACATGTGAGATAGCGAAGACTTCCCACCAAACTCCTGAATCTGCTTGCTTCGACACGTTCTCCTCCATCGAATTTCGACAGCTTTGTTCCTGGTTCCATTGGTGTCGAGACTGGATTACAATTTTTCATGTTGTATTTCTTCAAGATATCCTTTGCATATGTCTCTTGTGATACAAAAATTCCTGTTTCTGTCTGTCGAACCTCTAGACCAAGAAAAAATCTCATTAGGCCCAAATCTGTCATCTCGAATTCCCGTGTCATTGTGCTTTTGAATTCTTCTATCATCTGATCATTACTGCCCAGAAAAATAAGATCATCGACATAGAGAGCTACAAGTAACACGTTACTTCCATTTTTCCTTATATAGAGCGCATGCTCATACGGACATTGCTCGAACCCATTCTCTTTGAAGTATGTGTCGATACGTGTATTCCATGCCCGCGGTGCTTGCTTCAGCCCATAAAGTGCTTTCTTCAATTTCAGCACCTTCTTCTCTTCTCCAACTTTCATGCACCTTCTTCTTCTTCGAGTACACCATTCAGAAATGCTGATTTGACATCCATTTGAAATATCGGCCATTTGAATTGAGCTGCTTGAGAAATGAGCAATCGAATTGTCTCCATTCTTGCAACCAGAGCAAATACTTCTTCATAGTCAATTCCGGCTTTCTGCTTGTATCCCTTCGCAACAAGCCGCGCCTTATACCGTTCTATTTCGCCTTGATCATTCATCTTTTTCTTGAATATCCACTTCACACCAATGGGTTGACTTCCTTTTGGTAATTCTGCTAGTTCCCATGTGTTGTTGTGTTCAATGGCCGTAATCTCTTCGTTCATGGCAGTTTTCCATTTTTCGTCACGCAATGCTTCTTCAAAACTGATGTTTTCAGCATCTGCCAAGAGACATACAAGGTGCACCTCACTTGTCGAATCATATAAATCTTGCAGACTTCGCATTCTGGGTTGTACGGGCTCATCTTCATTTTCAGAATCTTCAAGGTCTGTCGAAATTTTTATTGGTACAACAACTGATGATTCTCCAACTTCTGTCGAATTGTTCCAGTCCCACTTCCTCGCTTCGTTTATACGAACGTCTCTACTCACTGTCACCTTCTTGCTTATGGGATCGAATAGCCTATACCCTTTTGTCTTCTCATCATACCCAATGAATATGTACTTCTGGCTTTTGTCTTCAAGCTTTGTTCTTCGTTGGTCCGGTACGTGTGCATAAGCCACACTGCCAAATACTTTGAGATGAGAAACTGTTGGCTTCTTTCCGCTCCATGCTTCTTGTGGTGTTTGATCTTCTAACTTCGAATGTGGACATCGATTCTGAACATAAATGGCACATTGTACTGCTTCTGCTCAAAATTCCTTCGACATGTTCTTGCTCTTAAGCATTGATCGAACCATGTCGAGAACTGTTCGATTCTTCCTTTCAGCCACACCGTTTTGTTGAGGTGAATATGGTGCAGTTAGAAATCTCCTTATGCCTTGCTCTTCACAATACTTCATAAAGACTGTCGAGGTATACTCACCACCTCTGTCAGATCGAACAGCTTTGATGAGTCTGTCAGTTGCCTTCTCCACCATTACTTTGAACTTTTTGAACACCTCGAATGCTTCAGATTTTTCTTTCAAGAAATAGACCCAAGTTTTTCGTGAGAAATCATCGATAAAGGAAATGAAGTATCTTTTTCCGCTGAAGGATTCTGGGGTAATTGGTCCACAAATGTCAGTATGAATCAATTTGAGAATTTGTTTAGCTTGATAATCTCCCTTATTTTGAAATGAGGTTCTTGACTGTTTGCTAAGCACACATTCTTCACAAAACTTTCCTTCATAGTCCATGTCTGGTAGTCCGTGCACCATGTTCCTCTTTGCTAACCTTCTCAGACCAGCATGATGTAGATGTCCAAAGCGTAGATGCCACAGCGACGCTTTATCTTCGACTTTAACTTGCAAACACTTTTCTCGACGTTTTTCAAGTTCAGTTTGTACATTCGATCTCTCCCCATTTCGACTTGAGCAATCAGATTTCCTAGCTTATCTTTCAAGTGTAATATCCGATCTTTCATAAATATCGAACAACCTTTTTTTGTGAGTTGCCCCAGACTCAAGATGTTGGTCTTGAGATCTGGTATATAATAAACATCTTGGATTGATTCACTCAAGCCATCCTTCTATAAGTAACATATTGTACCCTTGCCTTCGACCTTCACCTTTGACGCATCTCCAAATGACACATGACCATACTGTAGTTTATTAGTGCTATATAGACGAAGGTGAGGAAAACAAGCACAGCCAAACACTTTGAGAGACGAATAATCAAGTGTTTTGTGAAAGAGTGTTTGAAGAGGAATAATTAGGTTATTAGAGGAAGAGGGGAGACGATTTATGAGATAAATTGTTGGGTGAAAAGCATGGTCCCAAACAGACATGGGAAGAGAAGCATGAGCTAAAAGAGTAAGACCTATTTCTACAATGTGACAATGTTTCCTTTCCACCACACCATTTTCATGATGCGTGTGGGAGCATAGGAGTCTATGATTTAAGCCCAAAGAAGCAAGATACTGTTTGAAAGACCGAAATTCACCCTCCCCCAATCAGATTGAACAACTTTAATGTGAGTATTGAGCTGTAATTCAGCCATGGTTTTGAACTATTTAAAAGTGTGTAAGGCTTCAGATTTGTTTTTTTTTAGAAAAGTAAATCCAAGTGTAGCGGCTATAGCCATCAACAAAGGAAATGTAGTAAGAATATCCCAAGGATGAGAGCTAGGGGCCGGTCCCCACAAATCACAGTAAATGAGTTCTAGAGAAGTATAAGAGGTAGTAGAGGGATGAAAGGGTAATCTATGGGATTTACCCAGACAACAAGCATTACAAAAAATGGAACTCATTTTATTAGAAATGGGTATATTACACAGTTTGAGTGCATGTTGAGCTATACTAGTATTCAGATTACCTAAGTGACTACGTCACAAAGAAATAAAGATGGAAGTGTGTGTGTTTACAGTGTTGGAATTACTACATGAATTTGAAGGTACAGAAATTGAATTAAGAAAGCACAAAGGATGTTTATTGGTGGTGCTGGAGCTAATTGCTGAAGAACTGTTATCAGCAAGCAGATTTTAAAAGGAATAAAGCCCATCAGCACCAAGGTGACCTCTAAGGAGAACCTGATGGTCAACCTGTGATTTCACAACACAAAAAGAATGATGAAATTCAGAGTACACATTACTGTCTTTAGCAAAACGACTGACACTGACAAGGTTCTTAGTAATAGTAGGAACAAGAAGCATGTTAGAAAGACATAATTGAGTTGTGGAACAATTTGGAGAGGGAAAGGATACAGAACCAATATATTTAATAGGCAGACCTTGTCTATTTCAAAGGAAGACATATGCCTTTGAGTTCAAAGCAACTTCATGAGCCATGTTTTCCGGATTTTCAGTGACATGGTGAGAAGCACCAGAGTCTGGCCATCATTTCTTAGATAATTTCTCCAACAAACCCAATTATTTCATGACACATTTACTCTGACAAACCTTAAAAACGAAAAAATGAATTTTTTTTTTTCTTTCTCCAACCAATTTAATGTCATTGTGATGCTTTGGTGAGCCTACACAATTGAAACCGCATCCTTTTGGAGGTCGAATGTTGTCTGACACGCCACGATGTGCCACTCTGATACCTTTTCTCAAGTGAGCCTGCGTGATCAGAACTGCATCCCTCCAGGGAGTTGATCAGAACTGCGTGACATTGCCTTTTCATCGTAGCCACGCAATGAACAATAACATTTCTGCACAACCATCATGGACTCCTTCCGACTTCCTTGTAACAAGGTAAAAATTAGTAAGCTTTAGCTTGAGGGGGAGTGTTGTGAATAAGAGTAAATCTTGTGCATTAATTATTTGAGAAAGTTATGGGTCTTCTATTCTTTGGATTCCTCCTATTTAATCATTTCAATTATATTTATCCCTTATAATAAAGAGTAATGTGATCATCTTTGATAAACACAATTCCAGTAAACATTTTTACGGAACAAATGTACCTAACAAATTACTAAATATAATTTATTCTGCTTAAAAGAATAAAACAAGGTTTAAAAGACTGACAGTCATTCAATAATTGACTCTAATGTATAACAAATAACAATTTTGTTGATGCAGCTGAAATTTCTTACTTATATTTTGTGATGTGACAGTTTTTATTTTATTTTATACTTTAAGTAAGAGTTGGTGTATTTTCTGATTAAAGTGTAATGGCCCATGCCTTTTGGAGTGTGTTCAGAAATGTAATGATGCTTGGGCAGAGAACCCATGCATGTTAGGTAGCAGGACTTTAGTTTCTTTCTCAATATATGTATCAGATTATCAACCTTAAGAGATGAAAGGGATGAATGAAGCATTTTCTGTTTTTCTATTTCTGATTCAAATCCTCTTGTGCCTACAATTGGTATCGAGAGCTTAAGAGATCTTGAGGGACTGTGAGAAAACCTTGAGTGAGATCTTGAGGGATTGTGAGAAAAATTTGAGTGTTGAGAGAAAACAGAAACAGAGTTAAAGTGAACCCAACCTGTTTTCAGAATACCCAACCTTCTAAATGGCCTCCAACAATGTTCCACTGCCAGCACCTCCTGTATTCACAGGAATGAATTATGAAATCTGGGCTGTGAAGATGAGAGCTCAGTTAAAAGCATATGATCTCTAGGAAGTAATTGAAACAGCTGAACCACCAGCTTTGGAGGAGAATCCCACTGTTGCTCAAATGAGATTTCACAGTGAGCAAGTTGCAAAAAGAGCAAAGGCTCTTACAATCTTGCACTCTGCTATGGATGATGATGTTTTTATGAGAATCTCAAATCTGGACACAGCAAAGGAAATTTGGGAGAAGATTCAAGAAGAGTTTTTTGGGAATGAGAGGACTAAGCAAATGCAGGTTCTCAATCTCAAAAGAGAGTTTGAAGCTTTAAAGATGAATGAAGCTGAAAACATAAAAGATTTAATGACCAGATTGATGAAGGTTGTGAATCAAATCAGATTGTTGGGAGAAAAATTTCCAGAGAGCAGAATAGTTGAGAAAGTTTTGGTAATCTTACCCGAAAGGTTTGAATCTAAGATTTCTTCACTTGAAGAGTCTAAGGATCTTTCAAAGATAAGTTTGACAGAGCTTGTAAATGCTCTTCAAGCTCAAGAGCAAAGGAGACTTCTTAGACAAGAAGAGTCAACAGAGACAGCCTTACAAGTAAAGCACAAAGGGAAAGGTCCAATGGTGAAAAGAGAGAAGAAATTTGTTAGAATGCATTCTGGAAAAGACTCAAAGAAAAGAGAAAACTTTCCAAAGTGTAGGATTTGTAAAAGAACCAGTCACAAAGAGGATGATTGCTGGTACAAGGGGAAGACACCTCCCCCAATACAATGTAGATACTACAACAAATATGGTCATATAGAGAGGTTTTGTAGGCTGAAACAGCAGACCAAAAATCAGAGTCCTCAAAAAGCAAATGTCACTGAAATTGAGGAGGATGAAGAATTATTGTTCATGGCCAAAAATACCAGAAGTTCAGAGGGTGAAGACACTTGGTTTATTGATAGTGACTGCACTCAACACATGACAAGCAAACCAGATTTTTTCTTAGAGCTGAAACCAGCAGGAGGATCGGTGAAGATTGGAAATGGAGATAAACTTGCTATCACGGGTAAAGGAGTTGTTGAGATCCAAACTGCAGCACGTATGAAACATATTTCTGATGTTCTTTTAGTGCCTGAACTGGATCAAAATCTGTTGAGTGTGGGACAAATGATGCAAAATGGTTATACCTTGTTGTTTAAAGAAAAAAGTTGTATGGTTACTGATGCTGAAGGTCATGAATTATTTGAAGTAGAGATGAGTAAAAGAAGTTTTCTTGTTAATTGGAATTTAATTTCTGAACATGAATGCAAAGTTAGCAAGACTGAACATGATTCTAAGTTATGGCACAAGAGGTTTGGTCATTATAATTTTAGATCTATTCAGTTTGCTCAAAAGAATGATTTTGTCAAAGATTTGCCAATTATTCAAGTTGTTTTAAGTCTGTGAAGGTTGCCAACTTGGTAAACAACATAGATTGTCTTTTCCAAGTTCAGCTACATGGAGAGCAAGCAAGAAGCTTGAGTTAGTGCACTCTGATGTTTGTGAACCTATGAAAACTGTTTCACTCAATGACAGTAAGTATTTCATTTTGTTCATAGATGATTTGACAAGGATGACTTGGGTTTATTTTCTTAAACAGAAATCTGAAGTTTTTTCTGTTTTTAAGAAATTTAAAGCCCTTGTTGAAATTGAAGGAGATTGTTGTTTAAAGAAACTCAGAACTGATAATGGGAAGGAGTATACCTCTGCTGAATTTAATGAATTTTGTGAAGATTTGGGAGTTGAGCACCAACTCACAATGAGTTATTCACCCCAACAAAATGGAATTGCAGAGAGAAAAAACAGATCAGTCCTTGAAATGGCTAGATGCATGATTTTTGAGAAAAAATTGCCAAAGACTTTTTGGGCAGAAGCTGTCAACACATCTGTCTATCTCCAAAATAGACTTCCTACAAGAGCTGTAGAAGGAATGACACCCATTGAAGCTTGGGGAGGAGTTAAACCATCCATTAGACATCTGAAAGTGTTTGGTTCACCTTGCTACAGTTATGTTCCAACTGTGAAAAGAAGTAAGTTGGATGAGAAGGCTGAAAGAGGGATTCTAATAGGCTATAGCTCAAAATCTAAGGGCTATAAAGTCTATGGAATTGATTCAGGCAAAGTCTTTATCAGCAGAGATGTAAAGGTGGATGAAGATGCATATTGGAATTGGGAAACTTCTCAAATGGAAAGGAATTCATTTTTGCCTTCTTTAGACAACACCATTGAAGATGAAGAAGAAGAGGTTGATGAAGACTTCCATGTGAGAGGAACTAGACCTCTTTCTGATATTTATCATAGATGTAATGTTGTTGTAATTGAACCCACCAGCTTTGAAGAAGCTAGTAAGGTTGAAGAATGGAACCATGTTATGAAGGATGAGATAACTACTATTGAAGAGAACAAGACATGGCAGCTAGTTGAAAAATAAGAAGGCAAAAATGTTATTGGAGTTAAATGGATCTATAAAGCAAAGTTGAATCCTAATGGATCCATCAACAAATACAAAGCCAGGCTTGTTGTGAAAGGCTATGCTCAACAACCAGGAATTGATTATGTAGAAACATTTGCTCCAGTTGCAAGAATGGATACCATTCGAGTTCTCATAGCTTTATCAGCTCAAATGAAATTGAAAATTTGGCATTTAGATGTCAAATCTGCATTCTTAAATGGGAATTTGACTGAAGAAATTTATGTTGCTCAACCTGAAGGCTTTGTTGTGAAAGGAAGCGAAGACAAGGTATATAAGCTTCATAAAGCTCTGTATGGGCTAAAACAAGCTCCTAGAGCTTGGTATAGCAAAATTGATGCTTATTTTTGCAGTCAAGGTTTCAGGAGGAGTGAAAATGATGCAACTCTTTATGTGAAAAGACTGTTGGATGGTGGCTCTCTAATAGTTTCTTTGTATGTTGATGATTTGTTAGTAACTAGCAGTAATCAACATGAAGTGCAACAGCTGATGGAGGAAATGCAAAATCAGTTTCAGATGTCTAGCTTAGGAGAAATGAACTATTTTCTAGGCTTGGAAGTTCATCAAACTGAAGAAGGAATTTTTCTGAATCAAAAGAAATTTGCACAAGAAGTCTTGAAGAAGTTCAAAATGGAGTCTTGCAAAGCTGTTCCTACTCCTTTGGTGCAGAATTTGAAGCTTTCCAAAGAAGATGGGGCTGGAAAAATTGATGCTTCTCTTTATAGAAGCTTTATTGGAAGTCTACTCTATCTTACTTCTTCTAGACCTGATCTTATGTTTGCAGCAAGCTTACTCTCAAGATTTATGCAAAGTCCTAGTGAGATACATTTTGCTGCAGCAAAAAGAGTGCTTAGGTACTTGAAAGGCACTAGTGAATTTGGAATATGGTACAAGCCGAGTAAAAATGGAAGTTTGATGGGCTATGTTGATAGTGATTGGGCAGGAAATATTGATGACATGAAGAGCACTACTGGTTATGGCTTTTCCTTAGGTTCTGGCATGTTCTCTTGGAACTCAAGGAAGCAAGAAATTGTAGCCCAATCTACTGCTGAAGCAGAGTATGTGGCAGCAGCTGCAGCAACAAACCAAGCTGTTTGGTTGAGGAAAATTCTACTTGATTTGGGAGTACCACAATTGGAAGCTACTGATATTCTTTGTGACAGCAAATCAGCAATTGCTATTGCTAAATATCCTGTTCAACATGGAAAGACAAAACACATTCAAATAAAATTTCATGTTGTTCGTGAAGCTACCAAAAATTGTGAGATTGAGCTGATTCATTGCTGTTCTGATCTTCAAGTTGCTGATATATTGACTAAAGCTCTTCCAAAAGCAAGATTTGAAAGACTAAGAGAAATGCTTGGAGTGTCCATAAGAAATTTCAAGGAGGAGTGTTGATGCAGCTGAAATTTCTTACTTATATTTTGTGATGTGACAGTTTTTATTTTATTTTATGCTTTAAGTAAGAGTTGGTGTATTTTCTGATCAAAGTGTAATGGCCCATGCCTTTTGGAGTGTGTTCAGAAATGTAATGATGCTTGGGCAGAGAACCCATGCATGTTAGGTAGCAGGACTTTAGTTTCTTTCTCAATATATGTATCAGATTATCAACCTTAAGAGATGAAAGGGATGAATGAAGCATTTTCTGTTTTTCTATTTCTGATTCAAATCCTCTTGTGCCTACAAATTTAAAATGGTGATTATCATATCCTAACAAATTTTAGATGTTCAGGATAGTAAAGGCATGAGCAAAGTATTAAGAAGAGTTGTTGAAGTCCCTAGATATCTAAGCAATAAACTCGTAATGATGGCCCCCTAAATCCATACTTAACTTAGAAAAGCAAATGAATGAGTGTAAGAGGGAAAACAAGAGTATGGAACTCAATCTTAATTTAATAGAATCAAATTACTCATTGTAAGAAGCCTTTCTGTCAAACTGTTTTGCGGTAATATATCTCATATGATGCTTCTCTTTCAGGTTATTTGATCACACTGTGAGTCCTCATAAGAAAACGGTGAAGTTGCTTCCAACTCCAGCTTTGCCTAATGATATAGCAGCTGAGGAGATGGATGATGGGAAGATTGAACCGATGAGCATTTCTGATGATGAAGCCCATAGTGTTGGTGGAACATCTCCAAGGTTACAGGGAAAGAGTAAAGTATTTCCATGTAATGATGTCCATACTCTACTTCTAGTAGAGGATGTGGACATCCTTTTTCCTCAAGATCGTGGATGTATCGCTGCCATACAAAACATTTCTGAGACAGCAAAAGGGCCAATTATTCTGACCTGCAATAGTGAGATGACTTCTTAGAATTATGCATCATTGCCCAACATATAGCTTTTACCAATGTGTTCATATTCATGACAATGTCACTTTTTTTTTCTTTTCAAATTAGGCAATAATACTGGCCTACCAAAGAAGTTTGCTAGACTACATGTTTCATTCTCGTTGCCATTGCCAGATGAGTTACTTTGTCATATGTACATGGTACGTGCTTTATGATTTCCAAGTTCTCAAAAGAAGGGGAAAATTGAAGCAAAATTTATACATCTTCTATGGATGATCTGCAGGTTTGTGTCACAGAAGGTGTCACCATCAATCCTCTTTTACTAAAAAAGCTTGTCCAATCTTGCGGTGGAGATATTCGTAAAACCATTATGCACCTTCAGTTCTGGTTCCAGAGAAAAAAATATTTAGAAGGTATATTACACAGCATACTTTTTTTGCTCGTGTGCATGTTTATGGCTTAAGATAACCTTAGTTATTCTAATTTGGGATTTTATTTCTGTGGTTTGATTGTTCTTTTCTTAAGGCCAACTTTTTGTCATTTGTGTTAGTAAATATTAATAGCTTGTTTATTGATTGATTTGGGTAAAGATTATAAGGTTAGAGAAGTTAGGTTTGCAAAGAAACAGCCATTGGGACTAGATTATCTTAAATAACATTGTGAGTAATCAGACTAGGCGGAACCCAATATCAGTTGCAGTGCTATATATTTATTTTTTTCATTCTCTTTAAACAAATTCTTTCTGTTCATTTAAGGAATTTTTCTTCCTTGAAATTGGCATGATGGTTAGTTTTCAATTAGCATCAAGATGTTTCCCACCACTTTTCCTCACTATTATTGGAGAGCGAGCATTGGCAGAGTAAGATTGCTGCCTTGTAACTTGGAGTTCTCAGACTCAAATCCTAGAAACAGCCTTTCCAACAAGCAAATATAGATCAAGTAGCAAGAGGTTGTCCTAGCTTGTCTAGCTGTCTTGAATTCAAGACCTTAGAATGCAAATGTGTTAAAACTCAATGGGAGCTCTGTCACCCTTATTGGTCCGTTCTGGCTCAAGCCCTGATAGTATGTGTGAAACCCAAAGAGCAGCCTCTTCATGTCCACTACCACTAGCCTCCTCTTTTGGAACAAGTCTAGTGAAAGCTGAAAAGATTTTTCCTCCATCCCTTTCCACTTCGTATTTTCTTAATACACTTTTAGTTTTATGAATTAACTTTTGTGGAAAGAATTTTTTTTTTCCGAGATACTTCTAGAACAACAAATCAATCTATTTTTCTTGTGTGTGAATATACATGCTTAGGTAATTAATATTGGCAAATAATACAACATATAATTCCCGTTGCAGAAACTTAAGTTTTCTTTCTTTGTTGTCCAGATAAGAAAGTGCAGAAGGCGAATGGGTCACTTCCTTTTGATCTTGAGGCTTGTCATCAGATAATGCCAAAGATACTACCCTGGAGTTGTCTCTCAGAGTTATCTGAACAAATTGAGAAGGAACTTTCTAAGTTAATGACCCAAATGGAGGTAAACTCATGCCTGCAGGGGTTAGTTGAAGAGCTAGACATAAATAAAAAGAAAAATGATTTAGATGTGCAGTGTATGGAGATTGATCATCTAGAAGGAAAAGTAGATAGGAACAAGAGATCTCTTACAGACAAGGGTGAGTTTAAAAGTCAACATAATGGTATTTCTGAGCTTTCAAATTGTTCTGGATCTCCAGTAACATCCTCTTGCCAAAGGAGTCAAAGTAAACTCATACTGATGTCCTCTGATATATCCTGTTTTCCAGGACCAATATCTGTTCCTGAGACAGCAATTCAAAATGGAATAAAGCCAATATCTGGACCAATGTCTTCTTGCTGTCAAGCTGATCCGGTTGAAGTGTCTCCAAATAATGAGCCAAAACCGTTCACTTTCAATGTTTGTAAGTGCTTAGCCAAATTACAACAAAATTTCAATCCATTAACAAGCACTGAAATTCCTGAATCTTCTTTGAAAGCAGCTGTACCAAATTTGAGAGACGAGAACACAGAAAACACAACTGCGTGTGATGTGATGGATGAGTGCAATCATGCTGATTTTAAATTGAAGTCAAATTTTGTTGAGTCCAGTCCACCCATGGCGATGGATATGATGCAAAACTTATGGAGGAAACTCAAAAGTGGAAAGGATGTAAGACAGCATACCAAGCCAGAACAGCCGGGCGTTAGTCAAGTTGTTAAACTTACTAGTGGTCTGACCAATCTAATTTCTGACGCTGACATACTGTTTCGTAATCACCAACAAAATCAATGTGTAAGTGCCTTCAAAAAAGTTTTTCTTCATTTATATTGTCAGTACCTTCATTATGATAATAATGAATGCGCAGGGTATTATAGAGCCTCCAATACCCCTTTGTGATGAAGTCACATATAATTGGTATGATGAGCAAACGATGATGTCTACTGTGGCTGTACATGGTTTATGTTTTTATGCCAAACACATATCAGATGTGGGATCTAAGTTTGGTTGTAAGAATGAGGTAGATCTAACTTCAGAGATGCTGGCTTGCTCTACTAATATTATGGCACTGGGAAAATTGTCTACACAGGACCAAACCAAAAGCATGAATATTAATCCTGAAAAGCAATTAGAGATGAACAACCCCACAACAAATGATACGAAGAGGTATTTGTCCTTGACTTTCATTTTATGTGAAGGCAATTAGATCTCAATTAAGAGTAAAAGTGAAATTTAACAACAACTACAGTTTAAAGTAGTTAGATATTTCTTATAATTAGAACCAAGAAAATGTTGCCTGTTGTTTCTTATATAGAGGACCGGAGATGGTATTTGCTTAATGTTAACCTTACTTTGGCGATCTAATGAAAACAGAACATCTTTGTCCAAAGTGATCAAGTCTATTATTCCTGCAACATCATCATTGACAATGAAAGGTCTTGCGTTGAATGAATATACATCTTCGCTACGCCAAATTGCAATTTCGGAAGGTTACCGCATTTCACATGGTTCTGGAAACATGAGAAAACAAAGGTACATGTTGTTTCTGAAGCAAATTCATTCAATTCTCAGCCTTATGAATTGAAAAGTTAACTGTGAATCCTTGAATATTTGTTCAATCTTGCGCAATGTTTTAATGCAGGAGGGGTGCTAAACATTATTTGCACAGAGTACGACGTACAATGTTGTCTCCTGAAGATCTATCATTGCTGTGTGAAGGTGATTTGTATCGAAAGATGTCTTCAGAATATACTGCAAACATGGAAAGCAACTGTGCATGATTGAACTTTCGAGCGTAGATTTAATTTAATAATAAAGCCATTTGATCTGTGAAATAAAAACACTGATGATTGGCAAAGGACCAGGAAAATTTAGTTTATTTTCTCCCATGATTGTGAACATGGGCTCTGATTGTAAAATAAACTATAGCAGAATGGATTAGCACAAGAGCTAAAAACTGTAGGCATGCTATTAATTACTGTTGGAATAATCTTATAGAATGTTGCTTGCTTCATGTTTATGACAGATCATATTAAAATTTGGATCCATATCTCTCCTCATGAATATTTATTTTCCCACAAAATTTTACACACCCAAGTCATTTAAAAATTAACATTCAAGGATCCATTCATCATGTTTAGTGTAGGTCATGTTGAAATTTTGTATTTATTTATCTTATAAATATTAGGATTAATTAGATTTATAGTTCCTCTGAGCAAGTTTGCAATGTGCTTAATAAGAGTGTTTGTGATATTACTTTTAAGCATTCAGGCGTACATTGGAGTATGCTGAGGTAGAGAATGTTGAGGTAGACAGGTACCGAGAAGAGAGATTTTTGGAAGATTCACGTACGGAAGATCTAGATTTAGGTATGGAAGATCTATAAAAAGAGTGATTAATAAGACATTATATAAGAATTATTGAAAAGGTTTATTTAAAAAAGAAGTAATGTATCCATATAAAATATACTCGATCCTATTGGACTTCTTAACATTTTCAGTCCCCGCAGAATATTTTATCAATTCTCAGTCTCATTAATTTTTATTGACATTTCTAGTCCTGCTCACTAATATCAGACGTTAAATTTTAAATTTGAAGATTATCATGAGCTTTCCAGCATTTAAGTCTGTCGCTAGCATTGAAAATAAAACTTTTGCTGAGTGCACACAGCATACAAAATGAAGCTAACATTTAGCAAATTAACAAAAGAGAATGACACAATTGATTTTGTTTAGTTTACAACAGAAAAAATCGTTAATTGTGGGATTTGGTGGCAGCAACACCGTCTTCTTCCTCATGTCACAGGACACCATCTCTGGGTCCTCACAACACCATCTTATTTTTCTTCTTCCTTCGGGCATGTGCACTTCATCTTGTTGACTACTGACTCTCACGGACACAAAACGATTCCCAACAAGAACCACCTACAAACACCATGACACTTCATCCAAACCCCAACAAAACAAAGTTTTGATTTTTACCATAAAAACCTGAGACCTAAATAGAACTTTAATCGGAACCGAGTTTTCCTTAAAACAAAACGGGATAGCTCAATTGTTGAATGCATGACCCATGAACCTACCAAATCATCTCATTTTAAGTTTCCTAATTTGTACATAATAAAGAGTCAAATAATTTCTTAGAATTAGAATATTTAATTTCCCGTATATTTGTTGTCAATCAAAATAGATTTTAAGTGATTTTTAATTTTTTTGTTGATATATAAATGCATATTATGTCATTCAATAAGAAAATACAGTCTTTTATAATTCAATATCTTTTTTTGTTCTTGCTACATCCCTACATGCATTTTTCTAAATAACCAACAAATTGGTATCAGAGCAAACTCCTTACGGGACCTGTGCCATGGATAGTGAGGCAAGTTTTTCACATGTTGCTCCTCTTGTGTTTAATGGAAAAAACTACAATCTTTAGGCGGTAAGAATGGAAAATTACCTGGAGGCTATAGATGTCTAGGACGCTGTAGAAGAGGATTATGATGTTCCTCACCTATTAGAAAATCCTACAGTCACCCCATTAAAAAATCACAAAGAGAAAAAAATCAGAAAAACAAAAGAAAAGGCTTGTCTGTTTGCTGGAGTCTCAAAAACAATTTTCATAAGAATTATGAAACTAAAAACTGCAAGTGTCATTTGAAATTATTTGAAGGAGGAGTATGAAGGAGACGACCAGATACAAAACATGCAAGTTCTGAATTTAATTTGAGAATTTGAATTACAAAGAATGAAGGAGTTTGAAACAATCAAAGAGATCTCAGATAAACTGCTTGATATTGCTAACAAGGTGAGATTATTAGGTGCAAAATTTGAAGATTCAAGAATTGTACAAAAATTCTTGTAACAATTCCCGAAAAATTATGAAGCCTATGTCACAACTTTAGAAAACACAAAGGATCTATCCCAGATCATTTTGTCAGAAGTTTTGCATGCTTTAAAGGCACAAGAACAAAGAAGGCTTATGATGCAAGAAGTATCTATGGAGGGGACATTTCAAGTCAAGTTGCAAATCAACAATGATGAAAAAAGTCATAACAACAGATATGAAATTTATGCAAGCAACAAAAATTAAAACAGCAACACTCAGTTATATCCACCCTGCCCTCACCGTAAAAAACTAATCACTCACAACAAAGGTGTTGGTGGAGGCCAGATGTCAGGTGTCATAGGTGTGGTCAGTTAGGGCATGTTGAAAAAGTATGCAAATTTCAACAACAAGAAGCAGTCAAGGTTGCTGAGGACCAATTACAAGAGGAGCAATTGTTCGTTGTATCATGTTTCGCTGCCAATAGCTCTACAGAAATTTAGCTCATTGACAGTGGATGTACAAACCACATGACCTATGATCATAAGCTCTTTACAGAACTTGATGATGTTGTTCTTTCTAAAGTCAAAATCGGAAATGGAGCATACATTGAAGTAAAAGGAAAAGGAACTGTGTGACGATTGAAGGCCACACAGATTTGAAGCTAATTCTTGATGTGTTGTATGTCCCGGAAATTAATCAAAATCTGTTGAGTGTTCCTCAATTGCTCAAAAAAGGTTATAACTTGTTGTTTGAAAACAGACATTGCATGATCAAAGACTCAGAAGATAGGGAGGTGTTCAACGTTCAAATGAAAGGCAAAAGCTTTGCCTTGGACCTGATGAACAAAGAGCGCTACAATGCATAAAGAAGTTAGTAACATAGTACTTTGGCATAAGAGATTGGGGCATTTCCATCACGGTGCTCTAATGTTTGTGAAAAAGAACAATCTTGCAAAAAATTTACTTGAATCAAAAGAAGAACTTCCTGCGTGTGTTACCTGCCAATATGGAAAGCAAACAAGACTCCCTTTTCCACAAACGATGACTCAGAGGGCTACAGAAAGGTTGCAATTGATACCACAGATGTTGAAGGACCCATGAGAACACCATCACTGAATGTGTACTTGGAGGAAAAAATCTTTGTTGAACAACCAGAAGAGAGTCATAATGAGCTTATTAATAAGTTCAAAGAAAGAATGAAAGATGCCTTTGAAATAACAGACCGTGGAAAGATGTCATTCTTTCTTAGTACATAGGTGCAGCAAAAGCACAATGAAATACTTGTGTATCAACAAAAATATGCAAAAGAAGTCCTCAAGAAGTTTAGAAGGATGGAGAAGTGTAACTTGTTCACTATAGAACAGAATATCAAAAACATTCTAACAAAGACACTTCCTAAAAACATATTTGAGTTCTTGAGGAAAAGACCTGGAATATGCAGCTTCAGTGTCAAAGAGGAGTGTTAAATGCAATAACCCATGAAGCTGTCAAATCATCTCTTTCTAAGTTTCCTAATTTGCACACAATAAAGAGTCAAATAGTTTCCTACAAATAGAATATTTGATTTCTCTTTTTAAGTATATTTGTTGTCAATCAAAACAGATTTTACTTGATTTTTTATTTCTTGTTGTTGTATAAATGCATGTTATGCCATTCAATAAAAGATACAGCTTTCTACAATTCAATATCTTTTTTGTTCTTGCTACAACCCTATATGCATTTTTCTAAATAACCAACAACACTGGACGCAATGACGACAACCATATACAGATTTGGAACAACCCTATATGCATTTTTCTAAATAACCAACAACACTGGACGCAATGACGACAACCGTATACAGATTTTATTATGAGGTTTTGAGTTTTGATTTTGGGTTATTTGTTTAAATAATGCTAGACGGCCAACCAGGCAAGGTTTAAATAGAAAATTACATCGAAAACTACTAATGTCTTAGACAAACTTATAAATGACTAGTAGACAGCCTTTGAAAACAAATTTCATTAGTAAGTTTTGTAAACAGACATTTATAAATAAGTTTAGAGAAATAGGTTGGCTATCAAGTCAGATTGAAAATCAGTCCATACCTGTTAATAGAAATCAGGTGCGACATATTCCCGGTCGAAAATCAGTCCATGCCTACAAATAGAAATTAGGTGTGACATATTCCCACACTTACTAGGCACCATGTGGGAAAACTGTATTTTTCATTTGAAAAAAAAAATATGTGGATGAAAAGAGGTTACTCAAAACGGAAAATCCAAAATGCATTTGAAAAATAAAAATACGCGGATGAAAAGAGGTTACTCAAAACACGCGGAAAATCCAAAGCGAAAAAAAAATGTCGTTAGAGCAAGTAAATCCTAAAGCACCAGAAGGCAAAGTGCAAAGAAAAAAATTGAAAAGGCTAAAGACCAAGAACCACTATATCACTATACCCCCTCTATTTGCCTCTGAACCAAGATTACAGCTTCCCTTTGTTTCCCTTTCTAATCTCCCACTCTCTCACAAACACAACGTCACCCACCACTCGCTCTTGTTCCCAGACCAGTCACGGTGTTTGGCTCGGGTTCCCTAACTATTAATGGAACTTTCTCCTTCCCTATCTTCAATTGCATTATGTAAGCTTTAATTGCATAGAACTCACTCCCCTTCTCACGTTTCTGACTAACTTATAGGTACATTTTCCTATCCATTTAAGGTTTCATGTTCGTTATTGGTTTTTGTTGTGGTTTTGGTTGTCCTTCGATTATAACAACACGTTTTGTTGATTTTAGTTTGTTTAGGACTTGATTTTTGTTTTTATTTAGGTTAATATTATCGCTTAGGATTTTGCTTCCTTGTTGTAATGTTTCTGTTTTGGTATATTTAGGGTTTCAAAACCATGTCATTGATATTGATTTGGTTGGTGTTAAACAACTTTTTTGGTGTTCCTATGTGTTTTTGTTGCATTTATGGTTGAGATTGTTTATTATGGTTTATGATTGTTTGAGCTAACAATTTATTTGTTCAACTGAGAATAAAATGATGTTGTCCCATGTTGTGTCATTGCATGCATGCAAAGTTGAACAACCATGGTGTGCTATTGACTGCAACAACAATGATATAAAACCAAATGAACCTTCTTGCCTACATACGAGAGCTACAACAATTTCTCTAATGCAAACTTCCCTCGATTGTTTAACAACATATATCAACAACATGCATTCAGCAGAAATTGTTAATAAATAACAATCAATAATAGTAACAATGCATAGAACTCACATCTGCCCTTATTCCCAAACAATACAACCCCTAGAAACAATCAATACGAATTCAAAATCATATAAGTAAAGATCAAATAAGAATACAAACAATGCACATATAAGAAACAATGACAATTCGAAGCATATTATTAGCAACTTTCATAACTACTAGTGATCTCCTATTAATAGAAATCATGTGCGACATATACAAATAATATAGTCAAAAAATATATTATTAAACTAAAATTAATAGTAAAGAAATAACAAATTTTTTTACATCATGAATTTTTAAGTACTTTTCATTTTTTATCATGTTATGTTTTAGTTTAGCAATCGCACCAATAATTAAATTTTTACTTAATGTATTTTTATGTGTACTTTTGTCCAGTATTATATTATTTTTAACTTATTAATTAATATATTTAGTGAATATCTTCATTCATATATTCAATTTTTTAATTAACAATATGTTTAAAATAAAAAATATATCTATATCCATATGAAATATTAAAGGTATACTTGTTATTCAATTTTAAAATTTTAGATCGATCAACTTACTTTCAATAAAATAAAATCACTATATTTTTGTACAGGGAGAATTTGAAAGCAATTAAATATTTGGATGGATAATTACTTACCTACAACATTATGCCCAAAATAAGGTTATATCAAAAATTATATTTTATACTGCACAGATTTATTAATCCTTGATAATTAGTAAATATATTTTAAAAAAAAAATTAATGACATAATGACAACGATTTAATTGTGTATTCAACTCCTTACCTTGTGCAATTTTAATTTGAATGTGGCAGCAAATTATATCTAGCAATAGAGTTCAAGCACACATGTTAAATATTTATTGATCTTTTACTAAAATATTTTTATTAATTATGCTAAGTTTAATTACATTATATTTAAAAATTTAGTCATATAAAATACATACAGATTCGACATATATATATATATATATATATATATAATTAAATGTGATGGCGTATTATATGATTATGTTTCTTTTCGATGACCATCACATATAGCTGTTAAAATGGGTTGATCAATCTGTTTGATTGACCTATTTTGACCCATCAATAATATAAGTTAATTTGATTTGTTTTGATTAACATGGGTTTACTCAATTAAGTCATAAGTTTTCATTCTTAAATTTATTGGCATAGATAAGATCAGGTTGAGTTAGTGGGTTGATCCAAATATTAAAAAATTGAAAATTTTAAAAAGTTTTTGTTAAAAGATTAATAATATTACTCACGATTTCTTTCCTTTATCATCTGTTTTATCTTTATCTACCATGAAAATAAAGTCAAATATTTAAATAATTTAATAAGAAAATTGTAAATGGATCAACTCGGGTGTGTTGTACTAAAATCGGGTTGAGTATTTTGTTGGGCTGAAAATAGGATCAACTCGGGTGTATTGTAAATGGATCAAGTTGGACTGAAAATAGGTTGAGCCCGTTTCTCACATATCTATAAAAAAGAGTATTTTGTTGTTATGCTTGAGCCGGCCTAAATATGTGGTGAGCCTAGTTAGTTTAGGTTCAGGTCCATTTTGTCCATTTACTCTTACATGTATATGCTCATAGAAAATATGTTAAGCAGAGGAATATTTCATGAAGAGCATTAGTATTATTTTAAATTAATTAACTCTAAATAATTCCTATAATAATGGTAACAACCGTCACGTATTTTCCTATAAATAAAACAAGAAACTATGTATGTACAATTTGCAAAAATCTTAGTCAAAGAAATTCCAAGAAATAAGGCGTTCCCAAGTTAAAAAAAGAAGGAAAAAACTAATTGGAATGGCTAAACATTTTTAACGTTAAAATAAATGAGCGTGTAAATATCAACTTAAAATACTATAGAAGTCCCTGAATAATAGAAATCGAAAATATTAAAAGTGGATATAATTTATGAAACTGATTCTGACAATATATTTAATTAGTTATTTTAAATTTTAAATTAACAGAAATTATTTTTTCCTATAATCCTCTAATCTAAAACTTAATATTGATCTTCTTTATAATTCTCAGCATCAATATGACACACTATTAATAATTAACGCTTTCTTGATTGAAATTTGAATAGCATATTTAAAAGGACAAAAGATATAAATTACAGTGCATACACCATATATAATATATATATATATATATATATATATATATATATATATATATAGTTTTATGGTATGTGTGTACTTATGACAGCACGTGACACTCCGTCTTTTATCAAATCAATCAAATATAAAGCACAATATGATTGTATCATGTTAATATTACACAAAATTTCCAATCAAGTCAAATTAATTGATGTGTAAAATTAGGTACAAGAATATCTAGCGGTAATCAACCATTGGATAAAAAAAATCATAAGATGGAACAATCATTATTGCTATTGATAATACTTATTGTAACTTACTGTAATAAATATATAAATTAGTTATCATATATTTCTCTTCCTTAAAATTTTTCAAAAATCCTGTTGAAAAAGAATTCAATACGCAAATGGTTGTTTGCTTGTATTGTGTACTCTTTGATGTGCTTTGATTGTTTAAATTGATTAATTAATTTTAACTTATTTATTTATTAAAGAAATTTAATTTTAATTTATGGTCAATTTTATTTTAATTTATTTTTGAATTCTTTTATGCATTGTCTTTATAACTCTCATGGATGGTCCTCCATTAAGGACAATGATAATTCACAAATGAGAGTTATCAACACTTAGTTTTTAAGAAGAAATTGTCCACTAATTAACATTTAGCAAACCAAAACAGTGTTTAATGGTATGAAAATGCAGTATCATGTTAGAACTCTTTGATTGTTTTTTTAAGTATTTCAAGGCACAAAAGTGACAACAATTGGAAGACAACAGTACAGTAGAAGCTTCTTGTATGAGTCACATCTTATTTCGCGCAAGATGTGTTCCCAGAGTTGAAGAGTTCTTCTCTACCAATACAACTCATGCACTTGCTCATCTAGGCACGCCATATTACTTTCTATAACATCAACTCGCGCAAGTTGCAGC
Organism: Hylodesmum podocarpum; assembly: GCA_026586105.1. NCBI lineage: Eukaryota > Viridiplantae > Streptophyta > Magnoliopsida > Fabales > Fabaceae > Hylodesmum > Hylodesmum podocarpum. The sequence goes on along the minus strand of JALJEV010000058.1, from coordinate 1,103,504 downwards.
ATAGCTCGCGCAACTTGACCATCCAATGCTGCCAAGTTGCTCTGTGCATATTTAGCTCGCGCGAGCTGCATTTCAGCTAGCCGAGTTAAGTTTTCAGCCCAAGCCCAACATGTTAATTATAAAAGGAGAACCTGATGCGAGACGAGAGCGATGGTAAAGTCGCAACCCGCGCCTCTGACTATGAAAAGTATACAACAAATGTCAAGTACTAAGTTTTTATAAACAAGGGTTGTCGATCCCACGAGAATAAGTAATTAGGAATCTTTAAATTTGAGAGTTGGCTGTGAAAGCAATAATTAAGAAAAAGAATTAATTATAACAAAAGCGATTGAAATCCCGATTTCACCACTAATTTCCCTAATACTTTTCTCTTTTGTTATTCAAATATAATCTATTGGTTGGATCAGATTTCTATCCTCGTGACCGTCCCTCTGAGGATCACCCACGCCGCCTAAATTAACTAGATTAATTAATCTATTAATTTAATACTAAGTCAATTAGGGTTTTAGATATGTGAATCCAGGAATAACAATTAGGTTATATCCACACTATTACATACTCCTATCTTTTAGGACTCTAGCGTAATAATGGTTTATTTCTCTAGTACCACCTAAGTTTCTTTTCTCAAAGTTTCCCTAGGTTTACTATCAATTCATTAGTGATCAGTTAACGAATAACATTTAGCATAGAAGCAACAAACACCCAAACATATATTGAATAACATTGAGAATTACATAAAGGAATGAATTAGGGTTACATCGTTCTCCCGATCAAAGGGGAAGTTAGTTCATATTTGAAAGGAAAACAACACAAAAGTAAATTGAAAGAGAATACGTAGAATATCAATTCCAATGGAAGTCGGATGATCCTTGTGTCTCCTTTGCCTTTGCTTGAGGTTGAAATCTCTGTCTTGTATGAACCGGTGGTGAATCAGTTGAGTCCTCTAGGGTTTCTAGAGTGATCAAAATATGATTTGCTGCTTGTAGTGTGAGAATATATAGCCTTTTTCTGAATGGACTTGGGCCTTTCGCGAGCCTAACTAGCATAAGGTAATAACCAATTCGCGCGAGTTAAGGTTGCAGAGAGCAAACGTGTTGTGAAAGTCAATCCAACTCGCGTGAGTTATGTCGCGCGAGTTAAGGTTACAGTGAGCACTGATTTTTCACTAGTGCTCTAATTCGCGCGAGTTAAGTCTTTACTCGGGAGAGATGTAATCTTTAGCACATTTTCTCCTGTTTTTGGCTATTTTTAACCCTGAAACACTTAAACAAACCATCAACAAGTCCTAACACAAAATATTATGAATTAAGAGGAATTAATGGTTTTTTAGGTTGCTTAAGAGTGTTTAATGGACAATTTATATAATAGAAAGAGTATTAATTAATAGAGAAAAGAATATGAAAATAGAAAATAAAACCCGGAGAACGACATAAGGCATACAAAAGAGAGAAAATCAAGGGACAACATGGATTCTTCATTCCTCTTTGTGGAAAACGATCGTCTATGTATTCTTCTTCTTTTAACTATTCTTGTACTATGATTCTGGTTATCATGAACTAAATCCCTCTTTGATTGGGAGAACAATGCAATCCTAATCTATCTTAATAAAATTTATGATGTTATTCAATTATATGATTATGAGTTATTTCTTCTATACTTAATGTTTTTCATAATTGACCACTAATGAATTGAATGTAAACCTAGGGGAGCTTTCAGAACATAAACTTAGGTGGTACTTGGGAATTAACCATCACTTAGCTAAATCTTAGAGATAACAATAAAAGGTGGTGTGAACAAATAACCTAAGTGAACAAATAACTTAATTGTTATCAAAGATTCATTGATCATAAATCGTAATTGGGTTAGTTTAATTTAAGAGATTAATTAATCAGGTCAATCTTAGGCGGTGTATTCGATCCTTAGAGGGACAAACATGAAAATAAGAATTTGTTTCATCTAATCGCATAATTGAATAATTTAGGGAGAGTATTAAAAGAATTAGTAGTGAAATTGAGATCCAAATCTCTTTAATTAAATTAAATTAAAACCTACTTTTTACAATTTGGTTACTTTTAATTCACTCAATTAATCTAAAAATTACTCTCAGTCTTATAGTTGATACAATTTAGTTTACTTATCCTCGTGGGAAATAATAACTCGTGTTTTAAATACTCATTACTTGACGACTGTGGTATATTTGTCGTAGCCATGTGAGAGTATTTCTCACTCTTGCATGGCCATGCATCAAGTTTTTGGCATCTTTGCCGATGACACACCAATTGAATTGGAACAACTATATCACTGACTTCTTGTTCTTATTATTATTTTTCTTCCTTTTCTTTTTTGGGATTCTCTACATTGTATCCGCATAACCTACATATTAATCTTTGACCTGCTCACCCTTTTAAGTTCGTTGATATTTTCACTTGGTCGACTGAATTTGAGTACAGACATTTGTGAAAACACGGAGCACCAAGGTTATACCTCAATCTTGAAATTGAGAAGACAACTCACTCAATCTCTAAAGCAACCAGAGAAGCCAGAGCCCACGCTCACCAACAACCTAACTCCTCGGACCTTCAGAACAACAACAACAACATGGACCCGCCTTAGAGGACCTTGAGGCATAATTTTGAAGAGGAGTTAAAAATTGGCTCACCTATTATCTTACCTCCTAGCATCGATCAAGAAAGGCGATTCCAAATTGTGAACTATCTCAATCAGAACTATTAATTCCATGGCTTCTTTCGTGAAGATGCAACAAAACATTTGAGGAGCTTTATCTTTGAATGTGAACATCTCATTGGGACTGCACACCAGGAGACTGCCCTGTTGAGGCACATCCCAACACACTACAAGGGGAGGCCAAAACCTGCGGAATTAACAACCAGCAGGAACCTTCGTCGATTTATGAATGAAGACAATAAAGGTAACTTAATCTACACCTACACTGTTGTCAAAATGGAAGATGATGAGACATTTGCCCAAATCATGGTGTAGACTCCCATATGCTAGTACGATTATTCCTCCAAGGGTTAACCGTAGAAGAGCAAAGATTGATAAATATCGCAGATGGCGATAATTTGGCTAAATTGAAGACACTAGAGGCATGCATAGAACTATTTAAGATGATGGGATGTATTCCCTATCCTAGCTCAAGGAGTGCACCACAAAAGAGAGAGGTACATGCAGTTGACTCTAACACAGCTATTCTAGCCAAGTTAGAAGCACTAGCCTTGAACCAGCAGAAAATTGAGAGGCAAATTACAGCCAATGTAGCCCCACCACCTCAACCACCTTGTGAAAAATGTGATTTTTGTGGAGGTGATCATCCAAATGGGGCCTTCTCAATTAATGAGGAGCAAGCTAGGTACGCGGCACGACAAAGATTCAACAACAACAACAACTTTGGGAACTCATATTACAGGAACCACCTTAGATTCTCATGGAAAGATACCTCTCAAACCCAAAGAACATCATTCCACCCTCCTCAAGAGAAGAAACGAGACAAGATATGATAATGAAGCAACTCATTGCAGCCAAAACTCTATGGCTGATTCTCTAAAGGCCTTCATGTAACAACTCGCCTTGTAATTACTAAAATACTTTCCGTTTTCTTCATTTTATTTTTATTAATAGAAAGCATTTCCTTTTTCTTTAAATTTTCTTAAAAAAACTTTGAACTAATTTATCTTTCCTTGTAGAAAAACGTCACCATTATTTAATTCATTTTTGAAATTAAAACACATCGTATATGTCATAAAATCATAACACATCAAAAGTTTTTTAAATTTTCTTGAAAAAATTTGGAACTAATTTATCTTTCCTTGTAGAAAAAAGTCACCATTATTTAATTCATTTTTGAAATTAAAACACATCGTATATGTCATAAAATCACAACACATCAAAAATTTATTTACAAAGTTTCATAACAGTAGGGAAATTATAAATATACATATTGTTCCCAAATACTCCTTAGTCACTATATAAATTACTTATTCTTCTGCCAACCCTCTAAATAGAATTATCAAATCTACCTGTTAATCTGCTCCCCAAAATAAAATTTAAGATCATCAGAGGTATCAAACCACAGACACAAACAAACAAAGTTAAGTTTCAAAAAAAATCTTAATTAGAATACATACAGTAAACAAATAAATAAATAAATTATGAATTAATGAAAATTTAAATATGATACATGATCCATCCTCATCTTCATTAATATGTCATGTGGTACCATCATGAAATCATCATCGTAAAACTTACCAACTAGTTGGGATCCCACAATGGTGCACAAAATATTATAAACTAACATGTGATCATCATGAATTAAATGTATTCTCACTGTTTTAAGATCCCTCAAGTCTAGCATCATGCGTAGACGCACAAATTAAGTTTATATCTACAACCCTTGCTGAGGCCACCTGATTCGAGACAATGCATGAATGAATGAAATCTTAACTCCCTTTCTCAAAATTATCAATTAAAACACCACCAATTCATTGGTATTACAAGTCCAATTCATAATTTTATTTTACATTATGGATTAATAATTCATAGTCTAGACCGCCCAAGTTCACAACACAAGTCATCCAAGTCCAAAAACATAGGTAATTAATCATAATCTCAATCATCATCCAAGTCCACATAATAGGTCATCCAAGTTTAAAGCGAAGGTAATTAAACACAATCCAAATAATCATCCAAGTTCACAACACAACAAGACATCCAAGTTCAAAACATAGAAAGTTAATTGTTATAAATTTAGTATTTTAACATTTTTAATTATTAGACAATTCTTTAATTATTATTTATTGTTGCTGTCAATTTCACTTAAGTGGTTTAATATACATTGGCTAAATTGTTTGAAGTATCAAATCACCTTGGAATCATATTAACCACCTTTTTATTAAGAAATTTTCCAACTACAATTGAAAACCGTTAGAAATATTTATAAACTTGGATTATTTTAGTAATATCCCTTAATGTTCTTAATACTTCAAAACTTCTTTAAGACTTATAAATTCAAGAATATATGATCATGTAAAAATTAAGATAACGAAGAATTTAGAAACTTTAAAACACAACTTTATAAAAGTTAGTATTTTAGAACCTTTAAAAACTTGAAAACTTAAGAAATTTGAAAACTTTCCTTACCTTAATTTCTTTTGATAACTCTTTGAAATTCTTTGAAAAGGCTTTTTAAGTTGAAATAAGGTTGGTCTTACACTCGACCAAAGTACACGTAAAGTAGGTTTTAGATAACTTAGGAAATTTTGGAATTTTGGCAAAGTATGCAACGGTTTTGGTGAATGGAAAATGGCAAGTGTTTTGGCTATTTTGGCTTCAATTCTTCAGGGTTGTAATGTTTTCAATGGTGGAGTATTTATCGGTAAAAAAAATCATTAAACAATTCCATGTAACTAACTAGTTAGGATGATTTAGTTACTTTATTTTCTAGTTACTTCAAACTAAGTAATAAATTTTCAAGATAAGTCTTTGACTTGTCTTTAATGATGGCTTATCTAAACATCAAATTGGACATTTTTTCTTGATTTTAAGATGCTAATACGTGGGTTTTGATGGCTACACATTTCGAATCGTGAAGATATGTTTCACATCAGGACAAAACTTTCAAAATTTTATTATTTTGACATTTTGTTTGAAAAACAAATGAAGTATCCCTGACTTCCCTTCAACCACCACTCTTTGTCTTTCTTTCATTCTTTTAATGCTTATTCAATTGATTTATAATAAAGGATAACAAATTGTACATAATTTTACACAATTATAATTTAGAAGTTAATAATCTTAAGGTTTTATAATGAATTAAAATCCTAATTTCTCTTTTAAATTTTATGATTTTTATTCCAACCGTCAAATATCATCTATGAATATGCCATAATTATGAAAAAATTATAAGGATTCTAAAAATTAATTTTTCCTAATTTTATGGTTCATAAACTATCTAGATAAATATTTTAGACGTTTTCTGTATTTAATTTACAGAAAATTGTTATAGATCATTTTATTCCAACTTGTATATTTATTTTTCCTAATCCAAATTATGTATCTAATGAGTCATATTCCTTTTTATTTCCTTGATGTTTAAATTTTTCAACCTATGCTATGTATACAAACGCAGTTCAGAAAATAATTAAATTTTTAGAAAAACGTACATTTTTAAAATCAATAAATTTTTCTATGTAACAATATATAATTTTTACGTATTAATTCTTAATAGGTTTCTCATACTAAATATTGAGACATAATTTTATACAAACAATAATATAATTCAAACAGTGACTATACCTTAAATCTAAAATATCAAATAACGTTTGAAACATCAAATAGAAATAAAAATGTCAAACAATGAAGTTATTTTTCAACTCCATTTTTATTTAGAAACGTAACCGTAATTTTCTCAAATTACATAATAGTATTACTACACAACGGTAAACTGTTTTGAATTACATTTTTCAACTAATTAAAGTATATCAGTAAATAGTCAATATACAAGTATTTACGAAAATTTTAGTAAACATTTCAACTACATTTTTAATGTACGTAGTTATTTATAGAAATTAATTTTGAGACTAGAAATTATGCTTTTAGTGTTTTGGAAGAAGTAAGAAACAAATTCAATGAGACTGACACTCTGCTAAGAAATCAATAGGTAGCCATCAGAAACATGGAACACCAAGTCAGCAAACTCTCCCATTAGCTTTCCAACCACTACCCATAAGCACTTCTAGGGGGTACCATTACTAACCCTCGAGACTATTCCAAAGTCATCACTATAAGAAGTGTCAAAGAGATCTTTGGAAACCCTAAAACACCAACAACAAATCTAGAACTAGAACAAGAGGGTGAATAGGAAGTTGAGGCCATAGAAAAAACTCAAAGTTACACAATACCCTAGAAAAGTGGGGAGAAAGGTAAAGCCATTTAGGAGGAAACACACACTACAACTTCAACTGCATATGTACCCCTTATACCTTTCCTGAACAGACTCAAAAAGGGTAAGAATGACACATAAGAGAAGCAGTAAACTAAATTCCTAGAAGTCTTCAAAAAGCTAGAACTCAATATACCCTTCCTAGAAGCTCTATAATAAATGCCAGCTTATTCAAAATTTATGAAAGACCTATGTACAAGAAAGAGGAAGCTTCCAGAAACTGAAGTGGTAATGTTGAATGAAGAGTGCAGTGTTATTTTGACAAAAAATTTACCACCGTAAAAGAAAGACCCAGGCAGCTTTACCATCCCATGTTATATTGACACCAGATATTTCCACAAATCTCTACTAGACCTTGGTGCAAGCATAAATCTCATGCCCTCATCCATCTTTACAAGTTGGGGGTAGGAGAATTGAAGCCTACACGTGTATCACTGCAAATAGCTGACAGATCCTTGGCATTCCCTAAAGGCCTATTTAAAGATGTCCTAGTTAAGGTAGATAAGTTGTACATTCCGACATATTTTATTGTGCTAGACATGGAAGATGACTAAGAGGTACCATTAATTTTGGGGAGACCATTCGTAGCCACTACAGGAGCATTGATTGATGTGGCTTAAGGAGAACTAGCTTTGAGAGTGCTTGGCCACCAAGTTACATTTAATGTCTTTGAGGCAAGAAGACATCCTATGGACCATGATATATGCAATATGATTGAATCTATAGATGCCCCCAATCTAATCCTATCTTGGAATTATCTGAAGCACCCTTAACAGCCTACAAGATGAAACCTAAACTATTAGATGAAGTTGATGGTAAACACCTTGAAGACAGTAAAACATCATGGAATCAAAAGGCTAGAATAAAAAAAAAGAAGCAATAATTCATATATGAGCATCACCGGTTCATCACTCACCAATGAAGAAATGTTATCCTCCCAAGAATTACGTTTTGCTCTTTACCACTCTAACTCGCGCAACTTGCGGTGCAACTCACGCGAGCTACGCTCACAGAAACAGAGGATTGCTCTTGGCCACTCCAAATCGGGCGAGTTACCTTACTGCTCACCCTAGTTGAGCTTACAAAGACGAAAAGTTGCTCTCTGCCCACCTAGCTCATGCGAGTTAGGGATTATGTAGCCACAACTCACGCGAGTTGACCCCTCAAATGAGCAGATGCCTTGCGTACCACTAACACCATCAACACCATCATTAACTAACCTCTCCACCCTGCTAGGTTGCCTGGACCTCATGCAACAAAGCCAGGAGTAGCAGGTGGTTTTTACCCGCGCTTAGGCAAAGTTCAACCGCCACCACTTCTTGTCTATAGGTCTGCAAGGTCAGTAGCATCTGTTTCGCGCAATCCACAATCACACCCCTCAGGAGCAGAGTTAGCTGCCACCAATTCCTGAGCGCCCGATCTGTGAGGAGTTCTTCAATGCCTAATGAGGCTACCCCATCAGGACCTCAGTAGAGTCGATTGGATCATCACCTTGTGCTACCACTGCTTACGCCGAGGACAACGCAAATTTCGAGTTAGGGTGAATTATATAAAAACAATTGAATTATGTTAATACAACCATGCGTAAAGTAGACATCACATCAGAATAAATTACATAGACCACCCAAACCAACCATAATAACATAAAGTTTAATTCACAATTTACATACTAAAATAAAGAATTTCACACCACATAATATTAAACTAAATAAAATTTCACACCACAAAGTTTACTAAATAAATAACATAACACATAAAACTTTACTAAATAAATAGATAATTATCATTTGGTTAATCTTGAATTGTTGGCCTAAAAGGACTTCAATTCTTATTTCCTAATTTTATTGTTATTATTTATTCATTCATTCTTTCATTTATTCTTGTTATTTTGTTATTTTTTATTCTTTTTATTTGTGCTAAACTAAGTCCAAAATTTATTATTCCCCTTTTAAAATGAAGAACTATTTGGCTAGTCATCTATTCAGTTTTTTTTAAGAAAAATATTTGAAAGAAAAACTAGATCAGAAGTTGCTTGGTTAACCCCAGGGGTCTTGCTTGGTTTTGCGGCATGGTTGTCAAACTCTAGAGTTTGACTCTGAAACTCTTATGAGTTTGAGAGATTATTCAGCTCAACGAGTCAACTTGTTCACAAACTCTTTCGGAGTAAACTCGCGAGTCGGACTGAGTTGAGCGACTTAGAGAGGGCACAAAATGTGCGTTTCATTTTCCCCTTCGAGTTAGGGATTTTCCCCTTCCGTCAAGTGCATTTCATCTTCCCATTTGAGTCGTCAAGCATCTAATGATTTTACCCTTTCGTTGTTTTGCAATTTGTAATGCGGTTATGCCCTTTCATCATCGTCGTCATTCGTGGTCCCCTTCCCTTTCGATTTGTGGTGCCCTGTTGTCGTTTTTCCATTATAGGCTTGCATTGACTCACAGAGGTTAGAGGCTTCGAGTGACTCGTGGCGGTGCACACATCACTCGTGCTTTTGTGGTGGTGCACTGTTGTTCCTCTTTTCTCTTTGTTGTGCTTGTGTTTGTCTCTTCTCTTTGTCATTTTTCCCTTTCGTTGTGCTCTTACTCATGCTTTGCCTTTTTGTCATTTTGTTGTTGAGGCCAGTTGCTCCTCTTGGTTGTGCTCCGTGCACTGTTCCTGGTTGTGCTATGTGCTTTGTTCTTAGTTGCTTGTAGGATGAATTATTGTTCAATTCAATTATTGTTCTTGGTTGCTTGTTAGATAATTTTTTGTTCAATTGTTGCTCTTGGTTTTTCCCTGTGTTATGTTCTTGGTTATTTGTTGGATGAATTGTTATTCATTTGTTTTTCTTGGTTGTTCAATTGCTTCTTGATGGTTGTTGTTCAATTCTTGTTGATTGTTGCCTGAGCTGCTTGTGCTACTGAATTTGATGTTTCTATTATTGCTTTTGTTGTTGTTGGAAGTTGGAGCCCGGTAGTCATTATAATATTATTGTCTATGTGGTTGGAAATGTCTAAGAGTGGAAATAGGTCAAATTCAGCTACCTCTAAAATCTTACCTTTGCTATATATTGATAAACCTAGAAGTAAAAATATAGCCAGAAATAAGATGTCGATGGAAATATGATCAAATGTTTAGGGCAATGATATATTTGATTGAGAACATTAGGCAAAAATTTAATTTTGAAGGGAAATTCTTACAATTTTTTTTCTTCTAAAAAAGTCTACGAATCAAGTTTCTGACAACCTTACTTATGTTCCGACTTGGTTATACATAAATGGGCACGCTAGCTCTAGTGCACCCAAGATGCAGTGGCGACCCTTTCCCCATTCCCTCTCTCTCACAGTCTCCCTCTCCCTACCATTCACCGTCACAACGGTGACACCCACCTAGGCCCTGCACCTCTCTTTACGAGATCCATCTATTACCGCCTGACCTCGGCTTGACGCCCTCCCACCACGACGCTCTCTTCCTCCACCGCTCGCATCACAAATCCCACAGTGGTTCTCCGCCTACTCACAATGGCTCCATGGACATCGCGACTACTCAACGCCCCCACTCCCTCGGTCCCTCCGTCATGCGTCCATGAAGGAGCTCCAAGTGCCACCGTCCAGCCACTCGACAACACCGTTGGCCTCCATTCATCCTTTGGCGCACCGTCCCTGGCCAAATCCACACACCCCTTGCAACTCCCATAACCAACAGCACTTGCGCGCACATAGCAGAGCCCCAGCGGACTCTATGCACAAACACAAACGATGTGCAGCGTATAAGAAGAAAGAAAAGAAGAAAGAAATAATATTGAGAAAACCAAACTCAGAGGCAACGCAAATAAGGTGTAGATTCCAAGCCACGGGGAGAAAATAGCAATAGCCACCCACACACATCAAAATAACCAGCACAGAAAAAGTAAGGCTATGCCAAACGACATTCAATTTACAAATTAAGAAAATACAGAGAATTATCATTATTAAAATAAGAACCACCTAACGAATAAAAAGAATTATCACTATTAAAATAAGAACCATTTAAGGAATAAAAAGAAATATAGAAACAGAAAACTAAAAGGAATGAGCACCAATCCAAAAGAAAAAAATCACAAACTCTGATTAATTAAGTAAAACTAAATGAAATATAATGATTATTATTATTAAAATAGAGATATCTATACTTGAGTTGAACACGCAAATTGAAGTAAGGCTTCATCCCTACTCTAGTCAAAACCTTACAACGGAATTGAAAGAATACAAAAATTAAATAGATTTTTTAGCGAGAAAAAATAACAACAATTTCAAATGTGTTAAACAAGAGAGACCCCAAGGGTTGAGAGGGTTAAACAAATTCCTATCAAATGCAATGCGAATAAATGCCTTAGGAAGCAATATAAGGCAAAACTAGGCCCAACATAACACAAGAGACAATAGGATTGGTGAAAAGTTAATAGAATTATAACTTTGAGAATCGTTACTAAAAGGTGTTATTAAAAAGGTGAGAAGAATTACAAAAATTTCAAAGAAGGATCTAAAAGATCATAGTGTAGTGAACCTACCTAAAGCTTATAGGGTGCTTATTAAGACAGTCTCATTTCATTACATTTCTCTTGTTTTTGCAATTTGAGCATAAAGCACTACATTCTCATAGCTAGAGCATGAAACATGGAGTTTTTGGACCATTAAGGGAGTTAATATAGATTATAGCTTACCAGAATTTAAAACTTGTATATAAGACACTAAGTGCCGAGATGATTTGTGTGCGTTAACATATGCTTCTATTTACATTTGTACTAGGTTTTTGATTTCCAAATTAGAAACCATGCAAATTTTCGTATTCAAATTTCAAATAAATCTTAGTGCGAATTTAAATAAACTTATTTTTATTTTGTTTTTATTTTCGTTTTAAATATTTTTACAAGAAACAATGAAAAATAGTCACATTATTTTTACTATATTTTCTATTTTCAAATGTTTGTAGTGAAAATTGTCACTTTGCTTTAATTTTATTTTCTGTTTTAAAAATTTGTATCAAATATGGAGAAAACATTTTTTTTCATTCTCGTTTTCATATACAAATCTTTAAATGAAAATAAAAATATGAAAATAAAGTAATAATTTTTTACTATTCTTGTACAAATATTTTTAAAAATTATTAAATTGAAAATAATAATATTTTAATTAATCAAAAATTAAAAAATCCTTATTTTTTAAAAAAATTTTATTATATTGTAGTTTAATTCAGATAATATAAAATTATTTTAATTTTGGTCATCTTAATTTTTCTCTATTTCTTTTTTATTTTCACTTTCGTGTTTTTTTGAGATTTGACTGTTTAACCAAACCGGAGAGGCCAAGCTAGAAACATTATAACATCAAGTTAAAAAGAAAAATATAAAATAAAAAAAGACTTAACTCAAAATACTTCTCTATTACAAGTAGTATAAAAAACTATTCAATCCTGATTAAAACAATGTTTTCCAATTAATTTTCCTTGATGTAACTTGTTTAATTTTATATTATGATCACTCTTTGCCACGCGGAGAGAAAATAAAAAGAACTTTATTTTAAACAAGATAATTAAGGAAATGGGTCAATTATCCCATAAATAAACTAAGTTATTAGGGGAAAATACATTAATAATTTCAAATCAAATTTTTTCTGTCAAATAAATGTAGAAATGTCTCATAGCTGCTGTATGTAACTTGTTTTCATATCTAGATTCTAGAGTTAAAATTTCACCATCATTAATCTTGATAGACCTTGGTTTAGGGTAACAGACAAACATTCCAACAAGATAACCTTTTTCATTACTGGCTTCCTTTCCAGTTCCATATTGTAGCATTGAAGTGCATAAAATCCTTCCATCCTAAGTTAATAAAAAACCACAAGTTCAAAGAATTTACATTACAATATTTGACTTCTTACAATAATAAAAAATAATTTAAGAACAACCACTTAAGAATAGGCTAAAGGTCACTTTTAGTCCTTAAAATTTGGATATTTTTTACTTTTGGTCCATTATGTCTATAAAGTCTAAATTTGGTCATTTATGTTTTCGAAGTGTCATATTTTGTTCCTTTAAGTAATTTTCTATTAAAAAAGTGTCATTTTGGTCCTTTATGTTTTAAAAATGTATAACTTTTCCACTCTTGAACACACATAATCATGTCCAAAAGCCATCATAATTTTAAATTAATAGTTTTAAAATATAAATCATAACAATGTTAATATAAAATTGATTTTTTTTTCATAGAAAATTACTTAAAGGATTTAAATATGACACTTTGAAAATATAAAGAATCAAATTGAGACTTTCTAAACATAAATGACCTAAACAAAAAAATCCCTAAACTTAAATAGACTAAAAATGACATTGAGTCCTTAAGATTATTTGAAGCACTTCAAGTTTAATAAGTTTGATCATTAAAGAATCATAAAAATTGTATAAGAGTGACAATATATATTGAATATCACCTGTCCATATAGAGTTGCATTGATAGCACTTGTATGCATATGAGTAGTGCCATAGATAAGGTAACCACCTTTATTTATTGGGATGTTTGCCTTCATGACATGAGGGGAGTCATTTTCATCAGTTCTTCGGATAGTATACTCTACCTATAAAAAGTTAAGAAATATGTTTGTCACTTCCTCACAAATATTCAGTAGGCCAACAATTATTATACTTAGGAACTTAGTTAATATTGAAAAACCTTCACATCATTTATAAAATATTGTGTCATGTATTTCATACTTACCTGACAATTATGAAGTATTGTGGAACCATTTGATTTCACACGATCATTTGAATCAAGTACGTAAAACTTAAGTGGCACTTGATGTTCATCCCAATCAACCTACCTTATTTTATATCTTAGGAAAAGCTTTCTCCTTGGACCATCAAAACCCTTTCTTAATTTGCATTGCAAGTTATTTTCACAACAAAGTAGTCCTCCTTTATAATTTGGGGATAGTGGTTGACCATTCATGTCCTTTGTTACATTATAAAAGTTCTCTTGGAGATTTAAAAGATTACATCTACATTCTGTTCAACCTTTTCTATCATGTACACCACGTGTATCAATAACCAAGATATTGAATAACCATTTTTCTTTAAATCCATCTGCAATCGTTGTAGGGTTACCTAATTCTATTGCAAAAGGATTTGGAAGCTTCGAGGATGTTCCTCGGGATTCACCTCCCAGGCCCCAATAATGTGGAAGAAAATAGTTTTGGCATACACTTTCGTTTCTCTTATAGATTTTACCTCTATTAGGATCATGGTATTGATCATTGTTGTGTGACATGGAAACATTTTCAAGGTATTTTATTGCAAACCAATGATGAAAATAAGTTTCATACAAAGGAATGGGATTCATGTCTTCATCAACTAGTTCAACATCAAAACTCTTCACTCCAATATGACCTCTTGGAAACTTGATATCAAAGAAGGTTTTTGTTACAACATTTCCCGGCCTTACTTCAAAACTCTCAGATGCAAAAGTAGCTGACGATATGATTTTTAGACTTTAGTAAAGTAGAATATGTCGTATTCGAGAGCAACACTACTATTGATAAGGAAAATATCATTACTCTTGAAAGAATCCTCATCTTAACCTACGTATATAAACCAATAGCATTGCATAATTAGTTATGAAACATAAGTTTGTAATATTATTCTTTTGGGTAAGAAGATAGACAAATTATGAAAGAATGAAATCCAACAACAGAATATTGGAACTTCAATGATAAAATTGCATACTGTAGAAGAAAATGATAAGGAGCAACCACAGCAAAAACTTGATTTTTGGTAAAATGTTTGGTTACTAAAATTTTTAAATGATAACTTCATTTATATGAAATGGATGACCTAATGACGGTACATCTGGTGTAACTAAATGCCAAATCAATACAAACATTGACATGCGAATAAGAGGTTTGAAGTTCCAACTAGAATTAACAAACTCTTATAGCTATTTCTTGGTAGAATAACAACTTAATATAACAATTTATTTAATTTAAGCAAACTCACCTACGTAACAATCTGATTGAAATGTTCTAAATAATTTTTGTTTTCTTTTATTTATTAGTTATTTTTCTTGATGAGAAAATATGTATTCATTATATGAATATTATTTTAAATTAAGTAAATTTTAAATGATATAAATGAAAAACATTTAAAAGCATATAGAAATGGAAATTAATTCAAATAATTAACTACAATTACAAGTGATATTGTTTTAGTTGGGTCGAAGAGGAACTCTGGGAAAATATAAAACAAAATGATTTTAAAGCACAATTTAATATTTTAAATTAAATATAAAACTATAACAAGCTATTTTTTTTAAAAAAATGTAATCAATTTTAGATTGTTAAAATTTTAGTTTTAAAATATTACACCCATTTTTATAAACTAAATAGCTGGTGGGTAACGACATCAAAATTTACATGTCTGACCTATTTATTTTTTCTTTCTTTTTAAATGGGTAGGGATGCAGTTTAGCAGTAAATACAATCCAAAGGATGTGAAAGAGCGAAATAATTACAATGAAGGTTAAGACTTTTGGTTTCTTCAAAACTTTTTCGTAAAGAAGTTGACCACAAGTCCAAAATTTAGTTGAAAAGATTCCTCAAAAGGTAAACGAAGGCAAAGGAGATAAGAAGAATACAAAAGTTTATGTTGAATCACTCAACTGAGCTACATTGAGTATCTTCAAGACAGTTGAAAGATTTTCACTAACTAAACACTGGTTACACTCAATTATTCTTCCATACAAAGCCACCCCAACTCAAACTTAGTAAGCTCACGACTTAAGCTTGATCAACTGAGTATTCTTTCTCACTAAGGCACTCTTGATTATCACAAACAATACAGGTTTAAGAGATACAATCATCCTATAATGAGATGAACAATGTCTTGAAAGTTGATCATGGAAGTAGACGAAGAAGAGGCAACAAGTAACAGAATTGTCTCAATAGTAGTCATGATGGCCAAAGGCTCATGAGTGGACGCCGAGTGTTCTTCTAGAGGTTGAGTTTGGGTTTGAGATGAAGGGTGAGGGTGTGTTTCAGGGTTGGTTATGGGTGAAGGTGATGATGGTGGAATGGTATCTGGGGTGGAAGATTGTGAGGTAGGTTGAGGTTTAGGAAAGAGAATGGAAATATGTTTGAGTTCAGGTGGAGGTAGAGCCAATAGAAAATGTACTTTAGGAGGAGAAGAATGAATGAACGATCTCTCAACATATTTTATTTTACTTTATTTTTAAAAAAAACTGTTATAAATATAACGTGGAGCCATCGTGTAAAACAACATTTCTATATTCAAGCAAAACATAAATCTAAATGGGCTAAAAACTGGAGATTAAAATTAATATTCCTTTTAAGATGGCCAAAAACCGGAGATAAAAATAAATGATTGGAAGTCCTGTAACCTAAAATTTTTACTTGAAATCGTTAAGGGGAAATTTTTTACTTGGAACAAATGTATATTTATATATATTCTCGTTTTCTTCCCTTTATTTCAATTATTATGACGGTAGAATTGTTTGGGCAACAAATAGTTGAGTTTCTTAATTATGGTCATTAATTTTATTTCCAACTTATCATTTAATTTCTGCTTACCCAATATAAGAAAAAGGTAGATCAACCTAAGAAGTTAGTTCCAGACACAAGGCAGAACCAAACAACGCGGCTAGACAGTAAAATGACAAGTTAATTAAATAAATACTTTAGTGAATGCTTTATATATATATATATTAAGATGATTAGTTAAAATTATTTAATTTACCGTTTGATTTATTTAATGACTTTAAAAATATTTTAATTACGTAATGAAAACATATTTTTTCCAATCGTTGAAATATTCATTTGATTTTAATTGCTTAACGATAGCATTTTGATTATTATCAGAAATTTTGAAACTGTTCTGCTAATGAAGTATTTTAGTTTTATTAATGATACCTTTGTAAGTATTAAAGTCTTTCTTAATTCTTTTATTGTGATTGAACCTTTTTTTTTATATTATCAGAATATGGAAAGAGAGACAACTCTTTTTCATATTATCATAATATGAAAAGAGTGACATAAGATAGAAAAATTATATTATTATTTTTTGAGATCGCCAGCAATATTAAGGTGTGAGTGGGATATTGATATGTTAGATTCTCTTCGCAAAGTATTTTCAAACTCAATTTATTTTATTCTAAACAAATATTTGATAGATATTTGTAATACGCACACAAAAAACAATTATAAAATGTGAAAAGAGAATATAAAGTGTAAAGAGAGAAAAATATGTAGATATTCTGTGAGTAAGTTAGCTGGTTGGCTGCGTATTGATACAATACTACCGCACAATAAAACATCTTAGGAAGAGTGACCATTTTGCGTCTCATCTACACTTACAGCAAAGATACGTTTATTTATTTTTTTTCATGTCTGTCGAAAATTTGACAGCATTGTAGATGAAGCCTACTCTCAAAAACTAAAGGAAAATAACTAATGAAATCATCTTTGAATGAACAATTTATGGTGGCTGTGATTTTTTTTATGAAAATACAAAATTGGAATAAGAATGAATTGAAACCTCTCCTTCAAAAAATTGGTTGATAACCAACTCATTAATGTGATTTCTAAGATCAATGGTGTTGGTAAATTTGAAGGATGATCAATAGACATTGGCGCGATACCTCATGTTTCTATGATAGAAGTTTGTTTATAACTTATTCTGTTAACAAAAACCAAAAAGTATTTTTGGGAGATTCCCGCCAAATTTGTTATTGGAATGAAGAATGTGAAGTTAAAGTATACCTATAGAAAGATGACAGCTCTTAAAGATGTTATGCATATTTTAGAGGTGAAAACGAACTTAGCTTCTACGTATCTCCCTCAATAAAGATGGGCTTACTCAAACCATGGAGGCTAATGCATATACCTTCACAAAGATTGATATTCTCACGGGGAAGGGTTCCTTTACTAATAGAATGTGCAAACTAAATATTAAAATTGATGAAATTGTTTCTTACATGTTGTTCTAATGTTTGACTTATGTTAGAAGTCCTGGTCCTAAGTAAAAAATTAAGAAGTAGAGCATATGAATTTGTTTTCATTGGCTATGCGGCTAATAACAAGGCTAATCCATTTTTTTTTTATTTAAATGAGAAAGTTGTTATTGAATTAAATGATTTTTTTTATGAAGATCATTTTCCCTTTAAATTAAAATTAAAATAGTGAAGTTCTTCTTCTTCTTATAATGCATCTACTAGAATTCGTGATTCTAATAACAATTATTTGGATTAACCTAGAAAAAATGGAAGAGCACATATAGCTAAGAATTTTGGTCCTGGTTTTTCTGCTTTTATGTTGAAGAGGATTTTTTCTCCATACAAGATGTTTTATTGTCTATGGATTCTAATTTTTGGCAGGAACTATAAATGATAAAATGGATTCTCTAGAATATAATTGATCATGGGGATGATTTTCAAATGTTAAGAAATGATGGTTACGGGCAATTGCTTATGAGGAAGAAGCATAGTTGATAATCCTACTGTCAAATATTTATAAAGAAAAATTCTTGATTCCAGCCATATGGATCCAATGTAATAATACTAGCCAACAATTGCTAAGATTAATTAAAAATAATTTTACAATAGTTACGATGGATCATGATGTTTGAAGAAGATATTTTTTTTATCCTTTGGTGAAATGATTAATAAGAAAGAAGGTTATCAAAACCTTGAAAGGAAAAGAATGGATGAGATTGGTGTCCATAGATTAAATGGTCTATCATGAGGATAACCCAATCTATAGATTAGATATCCCAAGACAACTTATAAAGAGACACAAGGAATCAAGTTATAGTCGTCACTCTCATTAATCGAGATATTTTGTAATATTGAAATGTTGAATTTAAACTCTTAATAAGTTCTATATTCTATAAAGAGCGGAGTGTATGGAGTTCTATACTCTATATGTGAGACGTTGTTATTGTATAGATTAAGAATCAAGAAATTCATATATTTGCATCATTTCTTGGTTTATGTTCAAGTCATGTAAGTAAATATAAGGAAATATAAATAATTAGAGGGTAAGATATTCTGAACGACTAGAGGTAATAGTTTTACATCAACACATGACAATTATCTTTAAGTCAAAAAGTTTCAAATTTTGCATTGCCACAAGGTTCTTAATATTTGAAGAATATACTTGTGACACTTTAACATCCCATAAGCACTCGCAAAAACTTTTCTTTTCTTTCTTGACAAAGTATAACATGTTGGGGGTAAATAAATGCATTTTCATATGGATTAAGGATGTAACTTTGTATGTATACCCATCTCAACTAAGTCTTAACGAGCTTTTACTCCATCTTTTGTCTTGTCTTTAATGTTAAGTAATGTCCCAATAAGACTATCATTAACATTTTTCTCTACACGCATCACATCTATGTAGTGTCTAGTATATAATTTATACTAGTAAGGAAGATAAAAAAAAATTGCTTCTTCCATAGGTTGTTTTCAGTGATTTTCTTTTGGATCTTTCTAAATACAATGTTAATCTTCTTCACCCGCTTATAAACTTGCTCATCATTTTGTGGACTCAATGCAACCCCATGCTCTTGAAATCCATTAAATGTCTTCTTCAATTTACGATATGGATGACTATGTGTGAGAAACTTCTAATGTCTATTATATTATACACAGTTATTTGCCCATGTTTAAATTGTGTAAAACTAGTATTTTAATCACATATGGCAAGTATAATTCCCTTTCACACTATATCCACTCAAATTACCATAGACAGAAAATTCATTAAATTGTACAAAACAACATTACACGCATCATAAAACTGCTTTGGTTGTGAGAATCAAACACATCAATTCCTTTCTACTAGCACATCATCAAATCATCCAAAAAGGGAGAAAAGTACACATCTATGTCATTCCGTAGTTGTTTTGGTCCTGAAATCATCACATATAACATTACATATTTTCTCTTTATGCATAATCATGGAGGGAGATTATAAATAACTTACAATACCAATCATTAACTATGCTTACTACTCATGTTTCCAAAAGGATTCATCTCATCTACAACAAGCCAAAATCTCCAGTTTTTTGGCTCACTTGTAAAATTTGGAATCAACTCATCAATTTTCTTTCACTATGGTGAATTAGCAACATGATGACGTTGACCATCACATTTTCTACCATGTACATGTCATGTAAGGTTCTTTGCATCATTTTCATAGGCAAACAATTACTTCAACATTGGAATTATTGGCAAGTATAATAACACCTTAGCAGGGGCTCGTCTTTAGAGTCTTCTTCATTAATACCCGCACCATTTTTCTTTTTGAAGCGTGAAACCCCACACTTAAGACACACATTCAATGTTTCAAACTCATTTTTATATAATATACAATTATTAGGGTACGCATGTATCTTCTTGTACTCCATGCCTATTGGACATAAAATCTTTTTTGCCTCATAATTATGATTAGCCAACATGATTCCTTTTGGAAACATCTCCTTCAACATCTCCAATAATTTAATGAAGTTTTTATCTATCCATTCATTTCTTGTCTTGACATTCAGCAATCTTAAAACCACTGACAATATAAATGTGCATCTCAAATATAATGGTTATTCTGAATCACTCTTCAAAGAATCACATAAATATGACATCTGAGAATCTTATTCAACGTGACAAAGCATTTCATCTAATCGATCATACATTCCTCCATCCTCATCATCTATCTGTGACAGAGTTGTCCAGCATAATATTTTTGTGTCATGTTAATATAATACAAGTTTTAACAATCCCATACACAAAATACATGTTCATACATCTCTTCAGTTTCTTGTCAGATCTTATTAAAATAATGAACACACAAACAAAAATATATGTCATTGACGGCTTTTCTATTTCACTGAACAAATCTTAAAATTCCTTCAACTCCATTACTATACTCTTCATTGATACAACTTTTATTCATCCAACTTCGATCCATGAATTATGATCTCCTATATTAATTAAAAAATATTTTAATGAAGCATTTTAAATAACATCAACTAGATTCAACAACTAAACATTCTTAGAATAATGAGCATTCATTTCTTATGTTTATGTTTTGTACTCTCCAATGGTTTCTAAGTATTAATAACATAAACAAAATAAAAATGTTCATCTTATTTTCCCAAAACTATAATACCACTAAGATACATCTTAGAATCATAATACCTATTCTTTAAACAAAACAATGTGTCATCTTTGCAAGTAACATTATTACTTTTATAGCATGAAATATTATATTTCTAAATGAGAATGTAATTATTCAGATTTTTCATTGCTTAGCCTATAAAAGACTTTACTAAGCATAATGGCCTAATAGCTGGTTTAAAAGCTTACTTTATATTAGCACATTTAAAAATTCATATAAAATATTCTACATAAAAATCAAGTGACCTTATTAACAAAATAATTTAAGAAAGGAGTTTCCTATTGTTAACTCCCTGATAAAAAAAAATCTCATTATACATAAACTTCATAAAAAATAAGTTAAAATAATACACTAAGTGCATTTAATTAAATCCATTTAAAAAATAGCCACAAAATACTAGTCATCAAATCCATTCTTAGATGAAATCATATTTTTCATTGGCATACAATATGTTTTTCTAATATCTAAATAGGTTGAGTTTTCAAGTTTAATAGGGTTTTTTTTAAGTCAAGCCTAGATTTTTAAAATAAATGTTTTTTTTAAAGTTTAAACTTAACCTTTTCATCAAACAAGTCACACCAAGATAGACTTTAGACAAGTTAGACTATAGATTTCTATTTAAACTTTGATATATTCTCATCCCTGGTCATCATAGTAATTTATAAGCTATTTATTATATTTTAATTCCAAATATCTAAAGTTAGAGTGTTAGTTAAATGAACATTGGATATAATTAAATATGAGTAATAATGTAGGTTAATGGTTAATAAAAATGGAATCTATTAATTTTAAATTAGGGAATTATTATTCCCTTATCATTCTTTTAACAATGAAGATTTTTAATATAGCCATATCATAAAAGAAATCAATTAAATTTAATTAACAGTACATAAAACATGTTTTCCATACACTATAGTACATAATTAGGCAACAATAAGAATTGATTTATAATCAAGGATAGCAAAATGTGCATAGTTTTACACGATTACAATTTAGAACTTACTTAATTTTAATGTTTTATATATAATGAATTAAAACTCTAATTTCTCTTCTAAATTTTATGATTTTAATTTCAACCTTCAAATATCATTCATGATTATGTTATAATTAAGACAAAATTATAAGGATTCCAAAAATTATTTTTCCCTAATTTTATGGTACACAGATCGTTCTAGATAAATTTTTAAGATGTTTTCTGTACTTATCTTACAGAAAATTTGTCATACAGTGATTTATTCTCAGTTGTATATTTATTTATCCTACTCCTAATTATGTATCTTATGAGTCATATCCCCTTTTATTTCTTTACTATTTGAATTTTTCAACACATATTATGTATAAACGTAGTTCGAGAAATAATTAAATTTTTCAGAAAAATGTATATTTTTAGAATCAGTAAATTTCTTTATGCAACAATATATAAATTTTACGTATTAATTCTTTATATGTTTTTCATCCTAAATATAGAAACTTAATTGTATATGCACGATAATATAATTCAAACAGTGATTATACATTAAATCACAAATATCAAATATTGTTGTAACATCAAATGGTAATAAAACGCCAGCCACACAGTTGTTTTTTAACTATGTTTTTATTTTAACTATGTTGCGGAATTGCTACGCAATGGTAAATTGTTTTGAAATATGTTTTTTCACCTAATTAAAATATAATAACAAATAGTCAATATACAAGTTTTTACAGAATTTTAGTAACGTTTTAGCTACGTTTTTAATGTACGTAGTTATTTACAAAATTAATCTTGAAAATGTTACAAATTATAATTAAATGTTCCATATAGATGCCAAGTGTTTCATCCATTCAAAAATTGTTAATTTTATGCTAGAGTTTTCATGTAAATGAATTAAGCTCCAGGAGAAGCATATGTAAAGTATTGATATTATACCTTACAGGCATGTTTATATATAGACATGGGAAAAGAGAAAGCTTCTTTACTAGGAAGGAAAAACCCTTCATGGTCAAGATTTTACATAACACGTATCCAATTGGTTTGAGGTGCCTATATAGAAAGTACAAAAAAATGAAAACATTTAATTCAGTATCTATTGTAGATTCTTCGGAAGATACCCATAATAAAATGGAATTTTAAGTTTTATTTAAAAAAATTCACAAGATGCTTGACTGTATCTATCAAGATATCAATCTTCCAAGAGTCGCACGGTGGTAACTCAGACACATTGTATCCATGGGTTGCATGAAATGATAAGTATGTGCTCTGGTTATCCTCCAGCTCAATATAACTATAAGCAATATTAGCACCAAGTAATTTAGATAGTGTGTTATCTGTTAAAGATAAGAAGAGCAAAAATATTTCCTTTCACTGTTAGACATCAGTCATGCATCCATAATCGGGTTTCCTTTACGATATCTCCTACTCCAAAGATTATACATCTTACAAGGACATTATTAAAAAAGAAATAATTATATTTTGAGAGAAATTTTAAGGCGTAATCAATTCAAATTCTTCCATTTCATATACTTAAATTATTTTACTCACTCAAACCTCGTGTCCTACCTGAGGTAAAGAATGTTGGTCCCTATGTATGAATCTAGAGGGGGGGTGAATAGATTCTTGTTCAATTTTAGCCTAATTTCACAAGATTCTAATTCCTTTCGAATTCAAACAAATTGGTTTTAGATTCACTTATCAATTACCGTATCAATTACCTATTCAATTACCGATTCTATTACTGATTCAATTACCGTATCAATTACTGAGTTGATTATCAATACAGTTACCAAACACACTGCAGAATTTAATCAATGATAATAGCAATATAAGGAAAACTGTAAAGAGGATAAGGAAGAAAAAGAGTGCACAGCGATCTATACTGGTTCGGTCAACTGCCTACGTCCAGTCCCAACCCAACAACTGTTGCGATTGGCTTTCCACTATCAAATGATCCCTTTTGTGTTCTTTTACATTCACTCTGCAACAAGCAACACAAAAACGAAATCAAAACACCCAAAACCTGTTCTTTAACCCAAAGAACAGTTCTTCCCTGACCTTGGTACACCCAAGATCAAAACTTTGAGAAAACACTTCTCAAATACACTTACTCTATCCAGAGAGACCTCTCTCCTAGAGTAACAACTCAGCAAACAAAGAAACAAGTAAAGATCAGTTTAGAATACACCTGATGTGTTGGTCTGATCACCAAGAATGCACAATGAATGCCACCCAGATAGATGAATACAACAAGTTTGCCTTTTCTTTAGAAAACAAAATCAGCTCTTCAAGTTCTCTTTGTGTTTCTTGGAAAGATATGATGATCTCTGATTTCAGAGCATATGAAAGTGTAAGAATATGTTCATAAAATGTAGTTCCAAGAGTTCTTCCAAGGTTTGCATCAAAGAGCCTTTTAAAGATGAAGTTTGAAGCTTGTTTTTGGCAAACTGAGGGCTCAACGGTCAAGATAATCGATTACATTAAGTGGGTAATCGATTAAAATAGTCTGACATTTTTGGGTGCATTTTTGAACATGGTAATCGATTACCAGGGGAGGGTAATCGATTACCCCAGTGAGCATAACTCAGGTAATCGATTACCAGGGGAGGGTAATTGATTACCCCAGTGAGGAAAACTTAGGTAATCGATTACCAGGGGAGGGTAATCGATTACTCCAGAGAAGGAGGACTTGGTAATCGATTACCTAGGGAGGGTAATCGATTACCGCAGTGAAGAATGCAATCTTGAGTGATTTTTGAGCATGGTAATCGATTACCTATTGTTGGTAATCGATTACTCCAGTGAACAAATGGATTTCCACACTTTGTTACCCATTGTTTGGTAGTTGATTACCTCTTGTTGGTAATCTATTACCTCAATTGGTTCCCAAAGGTTTTTCAAGACTTGTTTTAAGAAAAGGAAATCAACCATTTGTCAAATGAGTAATCACACACAAGATAGCAAAACTCCCTGAGTTATCCAAACCAAAAATCAAACACAAACATGCCTAAGCTCAACAAGCAATACATAGAAAGATCCTAAATACATTTCATCTAAGAAAAACCACAATTCCATAACATCAAAATCAAAACACTAAGAACAAACACATCTTCAAGCTTTAAGTCCAACAATCTCCCCCTTTTTGATTTTGATGTACCAAATCTTCAATCAAGGTTTTCCTAAAGGCTTAGGATGTGTGTTGATTTTCTTGAGAATCCTGCAATTGTTAGTGATATCCAAAAATAGGGTATATGCTTTGCAGATTCATCATACATACTATCTTTATCAGAGCATCATATTGTTAATCATTCATTCACATATAAGGATATGATTTAATTGCCATAATCATAGATCAAGACCAGAGAGATAGAATAAACCAGAATTCAAATTATCATTTAAAAAGAAAGGATTACATTCAAAGTCTCAAAAGCTATACTAAATAAGTAAGTCTCAAGCAGCTACACTAAATCATAAAACTATACTAAAGAGCTATTCTATGCTCCCCCTATCTAGGGTAACCTATTCTCTATTCTCCCCCTATTTGGTATATCAATAAGCAAAAAGGGAGAAGAGATACAAAGGGAAGTCTACATCGTGTCAAACCTAGCATGAAGAGACTCCATCATCTCCTTTAGCTCCTCAAAGCGCTCTTCATTTGCTTCATCCGCCTCTTGAATGCGTTTTTCAATCTCATCTAGCCTATCAATGATAATGGACTCAAACCGGGACTTAGGGATATACTCCCCAGCCCTTGAATCATCATCATCATCAGCCGGAGGATTAGCCTCTGGTTGATGTTGTTGTGGGACTTCATCTCGTGAAACCCAGCCAGCTTCCGTTTTCACCAAACGCATCTTCTTTAATGCCATATCCCCAATGACATGAATATCTTTTACCAGCTCTCTGTTTTCATTGGAGACATCTACTTGATAGTGCTCAAGCAGACGTGAGACAAATAAGGCATAGGGGCATTTGTAATCAAGCAACCTTCTTGCCTTGACCATATTATCCATTACAACTTCTGCCCAATCAACTTGAAGACCATTCTTCAAAGCTGCCATTAAAACCATGTCTTCCTCTGTTATTTGAGCATGGTTTGTTCCCCTAGCAGCCAAAATCCACACAATGGTATAATGAAGGAGGCGATCATCGGCATTCAGACCACCGATATTATAAGTCACCTTCCTTCCTTGACCTCTACGTGCTGCCTTCTCAGCTTCCCATCCTTCAGGATTCTTCAGCAGACTCATATAGAAAGAATCCTTTTGAAGGTCAAACCCTTCATATCTCAGATTTTCAACAGAAGGGATTATACCCTCATTTGTAAATCCAGCAAATTGAAAGAAAATATTAGAGTCTATGACTATGGATTTGCCTTTTACCTCAGAGGTTACTGTTCCATTGATTTGATCCTTTGTGAGATTTGAGTAAAAGACCCTCACCAAGTCCGGGTAGATATGACCCTTCAAGCCAACAAATTTCTCCAAATTCTGATCTCGGAGAAGAGTCTGAAAAGTGAATCCTTGATTTCCCAACCAATTAAAATCCAATATTTTTTAGGGAACAAGTTCCCTATTTGCAAAATCTCCAAAGAAACGAGATTCTTGCTCAGAGGATGTGAACCATGGATTGTGGGGACGAGGCATGCCTTCTCCCGAGGTGTCGGGTGCCTTCCTCTTGGAAGAGGATTCTCCTTTCTTTGGACGGCTTGGTTTGTGACCTACAGATTTGACTCTCTTTGCATGGCCTTGTTCTTCCATTGTTGTTGGTGGTGAAGAAGATGAAAGGGGATTTCTTAGAGAGAAGGGGGTTTCTTAGGGTTTCTAGGGTTTGAGAATGAAACTTAAGATCTGAAAAATGCTTCTAATAAGTTCACAATGGGGACTAGATACATTGAATCTAGGTATTGGGCTCAAGAGAAACTCAAAAGATCAAGCCCAGAGCCAAGATTTTGCAGAGAAAATCATTTCAGAGGCGAAGGTAATCGATTACCCTGTCGTGGTAATCGATTACTGCTTATAGCAATAACCCAAAATGTGAACTTTGAACCCATGGTAATCGATTACCCTGTCGTGGTAATCGATTACATCAGAGACCCCAACCTTGGTAATCGATTACCCATGTATGGTAATCGATTACATCAGAGACCCTCACATTGGTAATCGATTACCTCTGTATGGTAATCGATTACATCAGAGACTTCACTTATGGTAATCGATTACCCAAAGCTGGTAATCGATTACACTACAGAAAAATTCACAAAAACTTGAAATTTCACATGTTTTGGCACAGAATTGGTCATGATCATGTTATGTAATGAATTCATACTTTGTTCAAGCATAATGAATGATTCATCTTTCTATACTTAGGGATTTCATGAGAGATGTTCCTCACTTAGTATACCAAGGTTGGTTCTAAGTTTAAAAAATCTCTCTTTTGGTAAAGGTTTTGTGAAGATATCTGCGAGTTGATTCTCTGTATCAATGAACTCTACTACACAATCTCCTTTCTCAACATGATCTCTTATGAAATGATGACGCACTTCTATATGCTTTGTTCTTGAGTGTAAGACCGGGTTCTTAGTGATACTAATTGCACTTGTGTTGTCACACTTGATAGGAATGTGATCAAGCTTTAGTCCAAAATCCTCAAGTTGTTGCTTCAACCAAATGGTTTGAGCACAAGGCTACCCAGCGACTACGTACTACGTCTTGCCTCGGCTGTTGATAGAGCAACACATGCTTGTTTCTTGCTATACCAAGAGACTAAGCATTCTCCAAACAAGTGACATACTCCACTTGTGCTTTTTCTATCGATGTTGCATCCAAAGAAAATCTGCATCACTAAAACCTACCAAACTAGGGGATGTTCCCTTAGGATACCACAAACCACAATTTGTAGTTCCTTTAAGGTATTTCAAAATTCTCTTTACAGCATTCATGTGTGATTGTTTAGGTGCAGATTGAAATCTTGCACAAACACAAACACTGAACATTATGTCGTCTGCTTGCTGTAAGATATAAAAGTGATCCAATGATCCCTCTATATTTGGTTTGGTCTACTCTCTAATCCAGCGGCATCATTATCTAAATAGAGATTAGTTGACATAGGGATATTAGAGATTTTACAACTCTCCATGTCAAATTTCTTCAGTAATTCCTTAGTGTACTTTGCTTGATGAATGAAGATTCCTTCCTTTAGTTGTTTGACTTGTAGTCCTAGGAAGAATTTGAGTTCTCCCATCATGGACATATCAAACTCACCCTTCATGCTTGCCACAAATTCTTCACACAGAGATTTATTGGTTGATCCAAAAATGATATCATCAACATACACTTGAACCAATAAAATGCAGTTAGACTTCTTTCTAATAAAGAGAGTCTTGTCAACATTTCCTCTGTGATACCCTTTTGACAAAAGAAATGTACTTAATCTTTCATACCATTGTCTAGGGGCTTGCTTAAGACCATAGAGGGCCTTCTTAAGTTTATATACATGTTTAGGGTAACTAAAGTCAGTAAATCCAGGAGGTTGTGAAACAAAAACTTCCTCATTGATATAGCCATTTAGAAATGCATTTTTAACATCCATTTGATACAGTTTAAAATCATGAATGCAGGCAAAAGCAAGTAAAACTCTCACAGCTTCTAATCTAGCAACAGGGGCATATGTTTCACCAAAATCTATTCCTTCTTGTTGGTTATAACCCTTTGCTACTAGTCTAGCCTTATTCCTAACCACAATTCCATTCTCATCTAACTTATTCTTAAACACCCATTTTGTTCCAATTATATTCATATCTCTATTAAAAGGAACTAATTCCCAAACATCATTCCTTTTAAATTGATTCAACTCCTCATGCATAACATTCATCCAAAATTCATCATTAATAGCATCATCAACACAAGAGGGTTCAAATTGAGATACAAATGCATAATCATCACAGAACATATTATAGGAAGATCTAGTAGATACTCCCTTATGGATGTCACCAATGATGTTGTCAAGAGATAAGTCTCTTGGTTTCCTCCATTCTTTTGGCTGTTCATGAGAAGTGGTTGGTGGATCTTGCTGTTCTTGAGGTTTGCTACTGCTGTCTTCACCTGTACTTTCATCATCATCAACAAGAGCACTTCCCTTTTGGGGATTGTTAGATTCATCAAACTTTACATGCACAGATTCCTCAATGCACATTCTTCTTTTATTATAAACTCTATATGCTTTACTAGTTGATGAATACCCAATAAAAACTGCCTCATCCGCCTTGGCATCAAACTTACCAAGGGGTTCTTTGCCATTATTCAGAACAAAACATTTGCAGCCAAATACCTTAAAATGAGAAATATTAGGCTTTTTGTCCTTATAGAGTTCATAGGGGGTTTTCTTTAAAATAAGACGAATCATAATTCTATTTAGAACATAGCGGGCGTTGAAACTGCCCAAAAAAAATATTTAGGCAAATCATTTTCATTTAACATAGTTCTAGCTAGTTCTATCAACGATCTGTTTTTCCTCTCAACAACCCCGTTTTGTTATGGAGTTCTCGGAGCGGAAAAGTTGTGATCTATACCATATTTTTCACAAAATTTTTCAAAATATTCATTTTCAAATTCACCTCCATGATCACTCCTAAGGGACTTGATTTTCAAATCTTTTTCGTTTTGTATCCTTTTGGCAATGATTTTGAAAACTTTGAAGGCATTGTCTTTACTTGGTATAAATGCAACCCAAGTAAATCTAGAGTAGTCATCTACTAAGACTAATCCATATAAGTTTCCACCTAAACTAGCAGTTTTAGAGGGTCCAAATAAATCCATGTGCAATAGCTCAAGTGGTCTAGAAGTTGAAACAACATTTTTAGATTTAAAAGAGTTTATAGACTGCTTGCCCTTTTGACATGCATCACATAGACCTTCTCTATTGAACTTTAATTTAGGTAACCCTTCCACTAAGTTTTTAGATGACAGTTTATTAAGTTGATGAACATCAATATGTGTTATGCGTCTATGCCAAAGCCAAGATATATCATCATTTGATGTAAGGCATGCATGATATGATGATGAATGGTTAAGTTCAAGGATGTAGATGTTACCATGTCTCTTACCAACCATTAGTACCTCATTTGATTCACTGCTACTAATTTTGCAGCTTCCTTGATCAAATGACACATGATAACCTTTGTCACAGAGTTGACTAATACTCAGAAGATTGAATTTCAAACCTTCCACAAGCAGTACATCTTCAATGACAGGATTGGATTTGTCTCCAACAGCACCAATACCCAGAATTTTCCCTTTGTTATTATCTCCATATACTACTGAACCAGATTCTTTGGATTTGAAGGAGATAAAATTGCTTTTGTCTCCGATCATATGTCTTGAGCAGCCACTATCCAAATACCAAGTTGAGTGTTTGGCTCTCAAGCACACCTACACAGAATAAGATATCACTTTGATTTTGGTACCCAAACTTTGTTGGGTCCATGCATGTTAGAACTGTGATAATCTTTCCTAATCCATTTAAACAATCCACTATGTATACCTTTCTTTCTAATCATGCAGTTGTAAGAGTTATGTCCAGGTTTCATACAATAACTACATGAGAAAGTTCTATTATTACTGGTTTGTTTAAATGCAGAGAACTTCACATTATTCTTTTTCAAAGAGGCATTAAAAGACTTACACTTTGAACAAGGTAGTTTCAAGGCATTATTTTCTTTTTCCAGATTTTGAACATTAGTTTTTAAAACAGAAATATCATTTTCTAAATCAGAAATATTGTTTTTCAAAACTTTGTTCAATTTTTCTATTCTTTCAGCTTCTTTGAAGAGTTCACAAAAAGCATTATATAGCTCATCATAATCTTGTACAGATGAATCGGAATCACTTACCTCATCATCTGAAGTTGGTTTTGCCATAAGACATAAATTTGCTTCTTCATTGTCACTCTCACTAGAGGATGAGGAGTCATTTTCTTCCCAAGCAATGTAGGCCTTTTTCTTGCGGAATTTTTCCTTCTTGGGCCTTTCCTCATGTTCTATTCTTCTTGATTCACTGCTGTTACTCTTCTTGATATTGGGGCATTCCGATTTGTAGTGTCCCGTCTTTCCACATTCGTAACATGTGACCTTTGAAGATGAACATTCATTCTTCTTGAAGCCTTTTCTTGAGTTGTTAAATCTCCTTTTGTCATTGTTCTTTCTCATGAACCTTTTGAACTTTCTTACCATGAGATTCATATTTTCTTGTTCAGATTCACTTCCACAGCTTGATGATTCGCTATCACTAGCTGTGTTTTCCATCTTTAGTGCTAGACCTTTGGCTTTCTTATCCTTGTGTTCCTCATCAGCAATACGAGACATATCCATCTCATATTCTCTCAGTTTGCCAAACAGCTCTGCACTTGTGATTGCAGCAAGATTCTTTGACTCAGTTATAGCAGTCACAGTGGATTGCCACTTTCTATTTAGAGACTTCAGAATCTTGACATTCACTTCTTCTTCTACGAAGCTTTTGCCAAGTCCTTTGAGATGATTGATGATGTGTATGAACCGTTTCTGCATCTCCATTATGGACTCTCCTTGCATCATTCTGAAGGTTTCGTACTCTTGGATCAAGGTATTCTTCCTTGCCCTTCGTACTTCAATTGTGCCTTCATGAGTTACCATGATGAGTTCCCAAGCTTCTTTTGCTGTTATACAAGCAGAAATTCTAAAAAATTCATCAGAGTTAAGAGCAGAATGTATAATGTTTAAAGCTTTAGCATCATTTTCAGCTCTCTTAATTTCTTCTTGTTCCCACTTCTCAAATGGTTTTTCTAATTCATTTCCATCAACTATATATGTGGGGATTTTAAAATCAGTTACAACAGCTTGCCAAATACTTCTATAAATAGACTCCATAAAGATTTTCATCCTAACTTTCCAAAAAGGATAGTTATCACCACAAAACAGAGGAGGTCTATTAATAGAGGCACCTTCAGCAAATGGTAATTGATTACTGGCCATTATGGATCAATTTCTAGAGCAACTTACTAGAAGTAGCTCTGATACCAATTGTTGGTCCCTATGTATGAATCTAGAGGGGGGGTGAATAGATTCTTGTTCAATTTTAGCCTAATTTCACAAGATTCTAATTCCTTTCGAATTCAAACAAATTGGTTCTAGATTCACTTATCAATTACCGTATCAATTACCTATTCAATTACCGATTCAATTACTGATTCAATTACCGTATCAATTACTGAGTTGATTATCAATACAGTTACCTAACACACTGCAGAATTTAATCAATGATAATAGCAATATAAGGAAAACTGTAAAGAGGATAAGGAAGAAAAAGAGTGCACGAATGATCTATACTTGGTTCGCCAATCCGCTACGTCCAGTCCCAACCCAACAACTGTTGCGATTGGCTTTCCACTATCAAATGATCCCTTTTGTGTTCTTTTACATTCACTCTGCAACAAGCAACACAAAAACGAAATCAAAACACCCAAAACCTGTTCTTTAACCCAAAGAACAGTTCTTCCCTGACCTTGGTACACCCAAGATCAAAACTTTGAGAAAACACTTCTCAAATACACTTACTCTATCCAGAGAGACCTCTCTCCTAGAGTAACAACTCAGCAAACAAAGAAACAAGTAAAGATCAGTTTAGAATACACCTGATGTGTTGGTCTGATCACCAAGAATGCACAATGAATGCCACCCAGATAGATGAATACAACAAGTTTGCCTTTTCTTTAGAAAACAAAATCAGCTCTTCAAGTTCTCTTTGTGTTTCTTGGAAAGATATGATGATCTCTGATTTCAGAGCATATGAAAGTGTAAGAATATGTTCATAAAATGTAGTTCCAAGAGTTCTTCCAAGGTTTGCATCAAAGAGCCTTTTAAAGATGAAGTTTGAAGCTTGTTTTTGGCAAACTGAGGGCTCAACGGTCAAGATAATCGATTACATTAAGTGGGTAATCGATTAAAATAGCCGTTACAACATTTTTGGGTGCATTTTTGAACATGGTAATCGATTACCAGGGGAGGGTAATCGATTACCCCAGTGAGCATAACTCAGGTAATCGATTACCCCAGTGAGGAAAACTCAGGTAATCGATTACCAGGGGAGGGTAATCGATTACTCTAGAGAAGGAGGACTTGGTAATCGATTACCTAGGGAGGGTAATCGATTATCCCAGTGAAGAATGCAATCTTGAGTGATTTTTGAGCATGGTAATCGATTACCTATTGTTGGTAATCGATTACTCCAGTGAACAAATGGATTTCCACACTTTGTTACCCATTGTTTGGTAGTTGATTACCTCTTATTGGTAATCTATTACCTCAATTGGTTCCCAAAGGTTTTTCAAGACTTGTTTTAAGAAAAGGAAATCAACCATTTGTCAAATGAGTAATCACACACAACATAGCAAAACTCCCTGAGTTATCCAAACCAAAAATCAAACACAAACATGCCTAAGCTCAACAAGCAATACATAGAAAGATCCTAAATACATTTCATCTAAGAAAAACCACAATTCCATAACATCAAAATCAAAACACTGAGAACAAACACATCTTCAAGCTTTAAGTCCAACAAAGAAGTCTTGGATATGACCAATATCCAACACAATTTAATAAAACAATGTAGAGGTAAAGAAGTCTTGGATATGACCAATATCCAACACAATTTAATAAAACAATGTAGAACTTCTACCTGCTCCAAGAACTCATAAGGATTTGGTTCTACAAAATCTACACCATTCATCTCTTCCTTGTATGCTAAAAAATGTAGAATTTATATCTTCTTGATGCTTCCTTCTCAAGGAAAATTTCTAACCAATCTTTGTATCAATGATGTTATTTCCTATAAAATAGTAGATAGCATCAATGGCAACATGCAAGTAAATATTGGATTAGACAGGTTAAGGTTAAGATATGCTAAGAAAATCTTGCATTATTACTATCATCAAGTAAATTTTATCACTATAAATTAAAAAATGTAGAATTTATATCTTCTTGATGCTTCCTTCTCAAGGAAAATTTCTAACCAATCTTTGTATCAATGATGTTATTTCCTATAAAATAGTAGATAGCATCAATGGCAACATGCAAGTAAATATTGGATTAGACAGGTTAAGATATGCTAAGAAAATCTTGCATTATTACTATCATCAAGTAAATTTTATCACTATAAATTCAAAATAGAAGAGAAACTCACTCGTAGCCCCAATATTAACCAAATATTTCATTAGAGTTAAACAATGACAAAAAATCAGTGAATGTGAAAGTGTGAGGTTCAGGTCTAGAGAAGAATTTCATATCTACTTTAGGAATGTTACCGGATGAATTTCATATCTACTTTAGGAATGTTACCAGATGAAGAAGATTGGAAATGGACACCACAGATGGGGATGTAGTCTTCATCGAATTTGTCGATTAGGGTTATATGTGAGAGTCCTAAAGCTGAATTTTAACTAACATGTAGGGCAGGTAGAATTAGGGATGAGGTGGTTTGACATTATTTTTCATTTTAATTTTAATTTAATTTTACTTTTTATTTTACTTTTTGTCATTTTAATTTATTATTTTTATATTTTTTATTTAATTATTTTAGAATGAGATAATGTGCTTGTGAAAAGTAAGTTAAAGTTATTTTAGTTTATTTAATTATAATTTTTGAATAAGGTAATAAAATATACATCATTAATGGTTAAAAAATGTTGTTATGATTAAGAATTTTTTAAATAAATATATAATATAACGATAAAATTTTGAAACTAGAGATGAATATTGAAAACTTAGTTATAATTTCTTGGTAAAGTAATAAAAAATACATTATCAATGTTAAAAATTGTGGTTACTATTAAGAATTTCTTAAATAAATATATAATGTGGTAGTAAAATTTTAAAATTAAAAATGAATATTAAAAATTTTAAAACTAAAAATTATTTAGATGAGAGTTTAAATTTAATGATTAATATTAAAAATTAAAAAATTAAAAAACATTTAAATAGGAGTCTGTAT
Source organism: Hylodesmum podocarpum (assembly GCA_026586105.1). Classification (NCBI taxonomy): domain Eukaryota; kingdom Viridiplantae; phylum Streptophyta; class Magnoliopsida; order Fabales; family Fabaceae; genus Hylodesmum; species Hylodesmum podocarpum. The sequence continues at coordinate 1,068,364 of JALJEV010000058.1, read as the reverse complement.
ATTTTCAAAACTAGATATAAAATTATAAATTAAAAACATAAAAAACCATAAAAATTAAAATTTATTATTATTATATATTATTTATTATTTATTATTATAGATTATTATTTTATATATAATTATTATTTAAAATAATTATTTTAAGAATATTATAATTATAATTATTTATTTAAAATTATAAAACCAAAATCATAATTATTTATTTTAAAATAATTATTATTTATATCTAAATTATATATATATATATATATATATTTATATATGAAAAAACAATTGGGGGTCATGGCCCCTTCCCTCTAACCACCACCAACGTGGATTCATGTCGGTTTTGTAAATAACCAACATGAATTTTATAAATAATGTCATTTTTTCTAACCTTCAATTAGAAAGCGTTAAATGTCTTTTTTTAAGTAATGTAGCGTCCGATAAAAGAAAAGTTTGTATTTAGAATCAAATCCAGAGAGCCACGGTAAATAATTGGATTGTACCCAAGGATACAGGAAACGTTATAATTAAGAAAATTAATGCAGTGTACCCGCATGCAGATTCACATATGTGTGTACACACACGCGATAATTCACCACCAATTATACACGCATGTATAACACCTTTGGTTGTTTACTGTTCACATAAACAAGTAATAAACTAGCTTGCAGCTAGGTCTGATTAATTGGGAAATTAGTGGATGCTTTATAACATCAGGAACTAGTATTAGCCTAATAGGATTTAAACAATATATATTTACGGTGTAAATATTTTTTATGTTAATAGTTAACAATAAAATATTATATTTAAAAAATGACTTCTATTTTAATTATTTAAAGTTATATATTATAAATGGTAATTAATTAAATATATAAAAAAATACACTAATAATACAGAGTAGTTAAACTGAGTAATAGATCCCACATCACCCTTCTTTAATTAATTCCAGTAGCCAGTATATTTACTAATATCCCCTATCACATGACTCTTATTTAAATAAGTCTAGTAGGCAGTACTTCACTATATTGGAGGAAACTTAAACTCAGTTTTTCTTTTTAACTTTTTTCGGTATTATTTTAATTAAATTTAAAATTTATCTCAATAATAATTTGTATAATAAAAATTTAGGTATCAGCATGAACAATTAAGATGAAACGTTCTAATTTTAATTTAGAAAAATAATGTTAAAAGCATCTAAGAAATGTATTTAAATTCTAAGTTATAAAGCATAACTTGAAAAGCACGGATGAAATATTTAATTAAGTACTCATATCTTTCGGAGAAAAAATCATTATCAATTAAAGTACAATTTATTTATTTATATGTTTTTTTCACTGCATCATGGACTAATTTTATTAATAATATATTACCTGTATCCTCAAAGAAAATCGTACATTATTATACACTATCATGCAGTAAAACAAAATAGATTTTATTTGAATTCCAACACATTATTTATACATATTTTTTATTTATTTAATTAGAAATTAAATTATGATTGAAATATGTGCCTTATTCATTTAAATTTAGAATAAATTTGTTTCTATTAATTCTTTTAAATTTGAAAGTGAGTTTTTTTTAGTATAGATATAATAATTTAACAACAACAATATATATATCAACACATTTTTAATACAAGTTGTAACACAGTGTGTGACCTGAGAATGAAAAGAGGGTAAGGTTAAGTTGAATGGTTGTTTTCTTTGTGAATGTGAGTGAGTATGCATAGCAGAGTTGATTGGTTCGGCGAGGCACCCGGGAGCAATTATTGGCGATTACCAGCCTCTGGCGTGTGACCTTGTGTCGCGTAATATCATCCAAAACAAAACAAAACTCAGGGGTCCCAATTTTGATTTCTGACACCTCCCTATGATTTTCATACGTAACATCATGATAAAGTAAAATATACTATATTTTATTGTATATCTAAATTATAAATATTATTTATGCAGTAGGGAACATTTGGTTTGCTCATTGCTTGGTCATTCAGATTTGATAACTAGTGATTCAGAAGTGACGAAACCAAATAGTTTCTTTATTTTTGTTTTTGCATATCATTGATAATCTTGCAATATTCTAAGACCACTTGATTGTAATTGTATTCTTCAATTTTTACTGAGAATATGGATATTTTAATACAGTTGTTAATTAAAATTTAATAGTCTTGTTAATTCTTGTACAAATATCGTATAATTGTATAATGCGAGTGATATAGTATATAAATTAAGTATTTCATATATCCAATCATTTATATTTTTTTATTGATTTAATATATTTTATCTGTTAATGTATTTAATTTTTTATGAAATATTATTAAATTAAAAAAATTATATAAAATAGAATTATTTGATTGAATACATAATAAATATATAATTAATATATTATATGATGTAAACTGACCCACATAACCGTAACATCTCTAAAAATTTTGATTTACTATTCTTTATTAAAAAAAAAAAAAATTCTTTATAAGTACCAAATAAAAGCAACTACTTTATTTGATTTTTCCAACTAGAAGCATAAAAAGTGATAGTGAAGGCACTTATTATCTAATAATAATTTCTGAAATTCTTGATAGATTTAGCAGATGTTAATTAAAATCCTTTCATTAATGGCCCATATGCCAGTTAGCTCGGATTTCTAAGGCTATCAATATCTTTTGTTCAGAACTGAAGATGCCTCACTGAAGCTTCCTGCTGAACGATAAAAGTTAGTGTCGGTTTGGATAATAAGTGTTATCAATTTTTATTACCGTAACAACTTTCAATAAAAATCTGTAGCTATGATTAATTACACACATTTTTAATTAAATGTAATGGTGCAAAATTAATTATACTATTTGAAAAAAATAAAAAACTAATTTTACGCATTTAACTAATCAAAATTAAGATTTAATTAGATACATGTTTTATTAAATGTAGTGGTGCAAAATTAATTATACTACTTGAGAAAAATAAAATTTAAAGAGTAAGTCATAACTATGTAAAGTAATTTTACGCATTTATATAATCAAAATTAAAATTGTACATGAATTTTGTTATCTAAATCAATAAATATATTATATATAATTGAAATTTAATTATATTAAACTTAGTTTTACTTGGCCACAAGACAAATAGACACTTAAGCCCTCCACTCAGATCTAGTTTTTAAGAATGTTTTGGTGAAATTAGTTGCGTTTGATGAAAGGCAAAATTTATGTCAAGATTATTTTATTGTTATTATTAAGGTTTTCTATTTTCATCATAAAATTTGAATAAAGACTATTTAATGTTAGAAGATATTTATACACCATTATTTTTTTTATTCTTTAATTGAAACCATGCATTATTTAATTTTAGAGCTTGATAATAAAGATATTACACTTTTTATCTGTTACTTTCTAAGAAAAATTTTATTTATTTATCTGTTATTTTAAAATCTCATGATGAAAATGGTTATTATTTTCTCCATTACATTGTAAAAAAAGAGAGAATACTGGTTTATAATATGTTAAAATAATATAAAAATAGACATATCTAGAAATCAAGAATACTATTAGTCTTTTGTTGAAAATGAAAAGATTAGTTATTTTTCTTTTTATATTCTAATCTTTTAACTGTAAATAGAAAGATAAGAAAGGAATATAAATTACCCAAACTTTTGTCTTGAATTCAGAATTAACAACAGAAAGCAATGGAACAAACTATTTAATATTATCAATAAATACAAATGCATCAAACTTTCATCACACATTGATGTGACAATATAAGATGACTATGCATGCAAAAGTTGTTGTTACAGACCCATTCGTTTGCCCATAATGGCAGTTGCAGCCATATTCTCTGGGAATTTCCCAATACACTAAGATCTATCTAATCTAATGGCGCCAACATCAATTTTTTATAACATGTAAAATTTTCCCAAAAAAAATTCATATTAGAATAATTAGTCTTTAATACTTGATCAAATAATATTTTAATTAAAAAAATATATTTTATGGCATTTTGTGGATTTTTATTTTCATTTCTTTAAAGATGGACCCCTTTACATCATGTGCCTCATGTGGCATGAGGTAAACCATGGTTTGTGGGGTAATTAGTTTTATATATTATCATGTAAAAAAATGCTTATGAGTCAGCTTTTTATGACAAAAAATGTTAAACTAATGTTACTAAAGTACAAAAGAATCTCAATCACAAGAGATGAAAAATGATGTTTCATAAATCCTTTCTTTCATCATCACAAGAAACTACAACAACATGGTAGAGTAATGCCATAACTAGCCAGTGATTCCCGTGACACACTTCACTCTGCACAAAAGTTAACAACCCCCTCTTACCCTTCCAACCCCTTTTTATGTGTCTATGTTATAATAATAACCAACCAAACAAGACCAGAGCTACACTCTACAGCCCTACACTTCCTTCTCTTGTTCCATCACTTCTCAGCTAGTGAAATAGTCACTTATAAGTTTTGGATATGAAAGACACAATGCAAAGTGGAGGAGGGTCATTGTTGAAGCAATTGAGTGTGAAGGAGGCATGGAAATCAACATCAAGTAGGTGGAGTGGGAAAGACAAGTATAGTAGTGTTGGGGGAGGGAGCTTTGAGGGGTGTGAGGCAAGTTTGAGCCAAATGGAAGGTTTTGCTATGTATGGGAATGAGGACAATAATGGGGGGATGGCAAAGAAAAGAGTTATGGTGGTGGTGGATCACACTTCACATTCCAAACATGCAATGATTTGGGCACTCACACATGTTACTAATAAGGGTGATTTGCTCACTTTGCTCCATGTTGTCCCTCCTCATAAGGGTTCTGAATCTTGTGGCTCTACCTATCTTGTCAATCATCTTGGTTCCCTTTGCAAAGATTGCAAGCCAGAGGTAAATTTCTAAATCATGGATATACTCTTTCCATCACATTTTCTGTTATTAGTTATATTTTAGTAAAATTACAAAATCATGAGTTAAATTCAGTAAATATGAAGTGACATCTCAAAATAATATGATTTTTAATAAATTTTAGCCAATAATTATGAATAATGTATTCAAAGAAAAAGAATATTAGAAATATTTTCCTTATACCTTGGTTATACTAGTTAGCTTAGACTTTCATTTCTTAAGATCAAGGAAGGAGAACATGGGCTATTATGTCCTTTCTCTCCATCTTTACTTTCCATGGATTAATTAATGACGGGGAAAGGGCAATGTGTTTGATAGATCTTGAATTCTTGATCCAAGTTGGTCCTGAATCTTCAGTGTTGTTCAATGAGAGGGAGAAATGAAGTTCATTCCTTTTTCTCTCTTACATTCTTTAAAAAGTTATCAATTATTTATGTTTCTTTTGGCCCATAATTTTTGAACTTTTTCTCTTCTTTAGAGGGAAAAAGGGTCTGAGATTCCTGTATTATTCCGGTATTATATTTTTACTTTCCAGAAAGAAATCATGAGATCCTCAGATGCTTCTTCAGCTTTTCATTGCACATATTCCCTCCTCACAAAAATAAAAAATTAAATTTTCTGACACTATTTTGGTCTGACATATAGTTGGAAGTGGAAGCACTTGTAATTCAAGGACCAAAACTTGCCACAGTGATGAGCCAGGTGAAGAAGCTGGAGGTTTCTGTCTTGGTATTGGGCCAAAAGAAGCCCTCTACTCTTCTTAGCTGGTACTCCAATTTTTCATTCTTCAATTTATTTTCCAACCTTCAATCTCAATTTTCAAACTTTGAAACCCCTCTTTTCCCCCTAATTTCTTGCACTCTATATGGTCAAATGCAGAGTCATAACTGATATTTGATCTATTTAATTAAAGGATATAGACAACTTTTCATTTATTGTGTATTTGATTGTTATTTCTCAGTTAACTATTATTGATCTATAGTCCTCTAACATGTAAAATGCACCTACTAATCTAGAGTAGCCTATAAATTGTTGTTAGAGCTTAATTCTAATATATTTCTCAGTTAACTATAGATCATAGTCCTTTATATATAATTTTTGAAGTGATTGTTATAAAAAAATTAACCATCTTATCCTTCAGTTTCATTATACATCTAATTCAATTATGAATGTATTTAATTTGAGCAAAATATTATTATCACATCATTTTTTTTTTCTTTTTTTTTTTCAACATCATATTAATGACTAACATTTGCTTTAAGAAAATTCAGTATTTGGCAATTAATTCATTAATTTTACAGTCTGTGTAGGAGCAACAGTATCAGCAGCTCAGAGGAGTTTGCTGAGCACTGCATCAACAATACAGAATGCTTGACAGTTGGAGTAAGGAAGAGAAGTCAGGGCAACAATGGCTACCTTATAAGCACAAGGTGGCAGAAGAACTTCTGGCTCCTGGCTTAATTAGATCTTGAGTTCTTGACTCTAGTTGCTAGCTATAGTTAGGATCTCAAAAAAAAAAAAAAAAAAATGGGGGAACAAATTGGAAAATTAACACAAAAATAATGTGTCTTATGTTCTATTCTAGTCCTAACCACATTGTCAGTGTACTAATGAAATGACTCGGTGGCATTAGCATCAATTTAATTATATACTTTCTGATTATATATTAATTGAACATGATTGTGACCAGTAACTTCTTTCAAAGTTTATTTTTGGTATAGATGATTTTCTTCACCGTTTGAAATTTAAATGAATGATGCAGAGAATGGTTGAAGAAATTATATTTCGGTGGAATCATATTTATCACGGACCACCTATAAATGAAGGACCACAAGAAATCATTTACATGAGCATTAAATTTCAGCACTCTTTTTTTGGTAAGTGTAACACGAACCGTATAGAAATAAATAGTATTAACCTATCAGTAACAACTTTGTAGCAACTAGCAAGTAAAACCCATTAAGATATTAGATGATAGATTTTAGAGTCAGCTACCATTTTGGTTGTCTGAGAAAGGATAGAGTAATTTAGTTTCAAAGATTAATAAAATAGTATATTTATTACTATTATTTTTCCTGAATTTGACTAATTTCCGGTCATTTTAATTCCTAATTACCTTTTAACAACTAAATTGTTTGATCTTCATATTTTCTAGAATAAAATGGTGATTTAATCTTTATTTATTTACTAATAACTAGCTTAGAGTACTTAAATATTTTTTTTTTCATTTAAGTTATAACTTTCTATATATGATACTCAAGACATATTGTGAATGAAGTTATTGGGATTTAGTTGGTGTTAAGAAAAGATACTGGGATTAAGTAAGTGGTAAAAGGTATTGAGGTTTAATCTTCATTATTAACTTATACCAAAATAACTCGATGCCAATAAATGTCCTCTTTTGTGAATCACATGCATCAAACAGTTTCACACATTATTATTGTGGAATATTAGCAAGTAGTGACCGAGTAACCTAACTGGTCAAATATGTTTGTTTTGTCCATTCATTTTTATTTTAATGCTAGCAAAAGTTTCACACATAATTATTGTTGAATACTAGCAACCCGAGTAACCTAACTTGTCAACTATGTTAGTTTTTTCCATTCGTATTTGACGAATCATTCTTTTTTCATAGATTTAATTCCCACTGTTTTAATTATGAAATTTTAATCTATTTATTAACTCAACATTAAATATTAAACAAAAATATTAATGGCATATCAACAGTAACACATCCATGCTAAAGTAACATTTCTAATAAATATTGAACATCAAGTTATTTCACTGACTAAGACTCCTAATTTAAATAATCAAAAAAGGAATAAATGCATGTTTGAGTTATCATTTAAAAAGCATATTTAAGCCAAATATACTTTTACCAATAGATCAGCGGCCTTATATTTGTATTTTTATTCTTATTCATTAGATTTTACATTAGAATGCGCGCAACATTCCTAACTTTAATCCAAATACCAAGATATCAACTTTTCAAAAATGATAATAAATGAACTAAAAATATGAATAAGCCTAAGCAATGTCATTTTAACAAGAAAAAATTGTTTTCTTAACCAACTATTATGTAGATATAATATCAAAAGGCAAGATAGAACCAACAACCAAGTAATATAAGGTTAACTTGGTATGGAATAAATTGTGTTGAGAGGAGGATACTCAGGTTTTTTGTACTCAAGGTTCCCACAAAGTTGGTTACTGTTATCGGTACATACTCTTCATATAATTACCATGATTAAAAAAAAAAAGGGGGCTAGATAGAGAAATGGTGACCAAAAGAAGGGCTAAGACAAAGGGCTTCTCAAAAAAGAACTATATTAAAAAAACTGTGGGAAATGTAACAGAACAAATAATGAAAATCACTTTACTTTTTTAACCTTTAGCTATGACTGCCTTTCCAAACGGCAGAAAAACCTCAGCCTAATCTAATTTAATTAGTATTATTAAACTTTATCATCTAATTTGTCATTTACAAGTGGAATCAACTCCATCTTACCCCTAGGAGTTCTTGGTGTTCGAGGAGTTCCTGGACCTGGTGGCTGTTGGGAGAGCATGTTTCTGACATAACCATAGAATGTACATCCAATAAGAGTCACTCCACATCCAACAGCATTCATGTATGATATTGGATTCTTAAAAATTAGCCAAGAAACAAGGACAGCAACAGCAACCTGCACGGAAAGCATGATTACTTTCAATTGATAAAATGTTGCAGGATAACAACTATGGTTTAAGACACCACACCCCCATCAATCACACTCCCTGGTAACATTTATAGCTAAAAATATTGTGTGTGTGCGCTTGTTTTTCTTTTCCCCACTTTGGTCGATTAGTGTTTCTGTTGTTACCAAATTGGGCGTTTCACCAGTTTTATGCATTAACAGTAATAATTTTGGCTAATGTGACAAACATCCAATCTAACGTGGCATCTCTCACAATATGCCACATCACCAAGTTGACCAAGTTAACGTGGTAAACTTGACAAACTAACTAACATGATCTAGCAGAGTCGCTTTAAGAGAGCAAAGTAAAACTTTTTAATTTAGAAAAACAAACTGAAACAAAAAGAAAAAGAAAAATAAGATGAGAGACCAAATGTTTATTTCATCCATATTTATATGGCATTCAGTTGGAGGGAAATAGAGAGAAGGAAAAGGAAAAGAACTGAAATTCCTGTCCTACCATTTTTGCCACCCCCCAGATATTGGGGCTGCTGCTGAAAATTCATTAAAATACATAGACCATGCTAACAGAATTATCCTTGGTTTGAATACTTAAAGCTTAAATGCTTTCTTTATCTACTGCAAGAGAACTATTTTGCTTTTTTCCTGAAAACCAAACAAGGAATCCCTACCCTTTCTTCCCTCTTTCGAACCAAACAGAGCACTGGTGATTACATGCAATGTTGAAGCAAAAAACTCAACTGATTATATGAAACAATGGATCAAAGGATTTATAAGGCAGAAAGAAACAGAAAAGTGAATTTTCAAGGAGCATTGATAATGTGGCTACAACTTCTCCATGTATTAAATAGGAAAGTATGAAGAGTTTCTCAAGTAATACATGAATGAGCCAACTGAAAGCAAAATGATGAACCTGAATTTTAAGAGCAAACAATATAATGGCTTGAGCATTTTAATCTGCATGACAGATCTCACCTTAAGGTTTCCAGCAACATTAAATGTAACAGCAGTGGTGGAGTGAATCACATAAAAAATGGAGAAGTTGAGGCAGAATGCTAAAACTCCGGAGGTGAAAATAATGATCAGGGCAGACCAAGGATATGGATGAGTACTTAGCCAGTCAAGAACTCCATTTCCTTCAAGTAACAAAGCAGGTATCGCCAGGATCATGGTTGCAAAAGGAGCCATGTAATAAACTGTGTTTATGCTAAAAGTACAAAAAAGAACAATTAGCCTATTTACTGCAGAAAAACGATGCCATGCCATAGGAATTCAGAGAATGTAGACAAACACCAAATAGAAGGTATACAGCATAGGTAGGATAAAACTAAGAAAGGGAATGGTAAAGACCACCAACTACCCAGCAGCAACAACTTCCTTTTTCTTTATAAATTAATGGATAAAATAAGATTCAAGGAAAAAATATGTTCAAATTAGTGCCTAAAAGGGGGATTTTGTCACAAAATGTTTCCTTAGTTGTTACAACAGAGACAGTCTAACAAGCAACTATATTGAGAAAGATTTTCACAGTTGAGGCATTTGATTGAAACCTTTGGAAGCTAATTGACATATATAGATCTCTGCTCTTTTTTTTTTAAGGAATGAAGAGAATGTTCCAAATATTAGTCCATTTAGTATACAATATCTGGAAAATGAAAATAAAAGCATTGTCGCTGGATCATGTCCACCCTAGGTCCACCTAGACATGTAGTTAACTACACATAAAAATATGGTTAACTTTACTTTATAAGTAATTAAGAGTAAATGAATGTGATTGTATACAATTACCAATGTGATTAATATTGAGCACCTGTGTTAATATTGATAACATCATGACTATTAATCACATCACATATCAATAATTGTATACAGTCATATCCGTTTACACTTCAGACTTAATAAGAAAAATTAACTATATTTACACATGGAATTAATCACATGTCCAGGTGGACACTGGATAGACAATAGGGGAGGTATTACACAATCCATTTATCCACTAACCATCCAATCCATCCATGTATAAACCCAACAAATTCAGACAATTAAAAAAATTAAAAATTAATGTATTGGTTGGATTGGATCACCATTTTTTATTGGATAGATAATGAATCAATCAACAATATCTTGTAATCTATTAAGTCAATTAATCAAAAGTTCATTGGTTGGAATAGGTCTTTAAGGAAAGTAGGTTTTGGACTCTAAGGGTTTTGGATAGAAAAATGTATATAAATATTGGTTAACATTGTTTATAAAATCCAGAAAATATTGGCTAACATGCATTGGGTTTCATGCTTGATGGATGCTGGTAGCAGGTGCTGCAATCAAATTTAACCCCACCTAAAGTTGTCTTAGCTCCAATACAGAACACTTCCAAGCTCTAGTTCTTCAACACCCCCAAGAGAAAGGGAAAAGAAAAAGGAAAAGCAAAATTGGGTCATAGTGTTAAATCATTTCTCTAGAGTTACAATTAAGATGCATGCACAACTGTGTTATCTAGACTGCTAAACCATTCCTCGAATCTTATCAAATATATAATAATAGGCTTAAATATGATTTTGGTCCCCGTAATTTCACCAATTTTTGTTTTTGTTCCCTAAACCTTTTTTTTTTGTTTGCTTTTAGTCCCTACATTTTTATCGCATTTTGCTTTCGGCTCTTACCGTCTAAATCTATTGAAAAAACGCTTACATAGCAAACAATCATCTATGTGTACTTTGTCGCATGTTCACTTGAGTTCATTTGTAATTTATTTAACATGTTCTAGTCCCTATACTTTCATTTGTTTTTGCTTTTGATCCCTAAGCTTTATTTTTTGTTTGTTTTTAGTCCCTGTACTTTTACCACATTTTGCTTTTAGTCCCTATCTAATCTCTTCCTAGGTTTAGGTAATCTATGTAAAATATGAAATTAGTATAACTATAATACGAAAATAATTGTAAAATTTATATCCTTGTCTGAATTTAAGGATTTAGTATTGAAATATAACTTATTAATTGGGACCAAGACTAAGTATAAGAAAAATGACAAACAAAGAGTGAAAGTGGAGTGCAAGTGCAAATGTGGGTTTACTACATGATTTTGGTGTTATTGAGATGGAGACCAGAGACACATAGAAGTAATTCTTGATTTATTACTACATGATATTAGGCATGAAAGAAGATGAATTTTCAAATCATATTAAACTGAATTTTACAACTATTTTCATATAAAGATTGACTATCATCATGGAATCATGCCTAAATCTATGAATAAATTAGATAGAGATCAAAAACAAAACATGATAAACTTACAAGAACCAAAAGTAAATAAGAAATAAATGTTAGGGACCAAAAGCAAAAATTAATGAAGGTACAAAGACCAAAAATATCTTCAATAAATTACAAGTGAAGTCAAGTGGAGATGTGGCAGTGGACATAGATCACCGTGTTATTCACATAAGTATTTTTTTTAACATAGATAGACGACAAGGATCAAAAGCAAAATGCGGTAAAAGTACAGGGGCTAAAAGCAAACAAAAAAAGGTGACGGACAAAAAACAAAACTGGGTGAAAGTACAAGAACCAAAAACATATTTTAGCCATAATAATAGATCTTTAAAATAAAACATAAGAAAGGAAGTTGTCACTATACACACATTTGTACATATCAAGAGTGGAAGAGATGAGCTTGTGTCCATGGAACAAAATCAGTGACAATTACAACCATCTTCTTTATAAGAGAAATGCTACAGACAGTCTCTAACACTTTCTTTTGAACACTATTATTGATTGAAATTTATTGAAAATCACAAGTTTCGATGGATCTCACTTCTTATTTAATGTGTTTCTTAATTTTATAGTTTTCAATACATGAACAGTAGACAGTGTTAGAAAAAGAATGTATCGAGCATTCTTCTTTTATATGAAATCCATAAAATATTGGCTAACAATAACATGAATCAGGTTTCATCCTTGATGGATGCTGGTAGCAGGTGCAACAATCAAATTCAACAGCACCTAAAGGTTGCTTTAGCTTTAAAATGCAGAACACTAACAAGCTCTAGTTCTTGAAACCCACCCACCAACACCCAAAAAAATGAACTACAACAAAAAGCCCCATCCCACTAGCAAACAAAAAAAAAGATTTGCACAGAAAATGAACTACAAAAGAAATGCAAGGCATAAAAGTATGCACCTGTCAAATTTGTATCCATGCAACAGAGACTCTGCAAGGATAGTCTTTGTAGATGTAGCCAAACAGCCAAATAAGGCTGCACAAAACCCAAATACATTAAAGCTAAGCTCTGTGACAGATGTGAGAAGAATCCCTCCAACAATGGGTAAGAGAGAAGCCCAAATACGCCAATCAAAGTATTTCCTCCACACTAGCCATTGCAAAACAACTGCACAAGTTCACCAAGATCAGATGAAAATGTCCTTCAAATCGCAACATAAAGCATGAGGCGAAAGCAAAACCAACTATTGAACTTACCTGTTGTTGCAGGGGTGAATGACTTGATTGTCTGCATAAAAGAAACTGGTATGTACCGTAAGCTCACATTCCCCAGCACGATGTTAATACAGAACACAAATGACATAGGGAATATTCTTCTCCATCGATCTTCAGGGTCAACAGATATCAACGGTTTAAGCTTCAGCACCTTAATCACCACATATCCTCCAATGGCTGAGCAGATAAAATGAATGCAGGAAACTGACAGTGGAAACTTGAAATCCAATTTCTGCAACAGAGAAACAGAAAAACTTAAATTTAAACGATTAGTTACAATCCGAACAAATTTGAGTAATTAACAGATGCAGAGCAAGCAATAAAGTGTGATATACCTTTTTCCTCAAAAATAGAAGAAAGAACATAAAAATATCTAAACAATCAGAGGATCAACATCATGCAAAAGGTCCTACAAATAAAATAAACTAAAAAGAAAAAACCTTAATTCCACACATCAACATCATTATGGAAGTGTTTAGGCCACAATGTAATTTGTTGCAAGCTAATCACACTCACACCAGTCTTGATCATTTTATTTCACCCTAAGGACACAATATATATGTTCTGGCTACACACTGTTCTACTTCAATATATATAGTGTGGTGCCCAACTAAACAAATTAAGAATCGGCAAATACTAACCAGGTCAATAAACTATAAGGAGAAAAGTTTTCATAGGGAATCCTAAAATTACATTGGCCATGACTCTTTTCTATAATTTACATAACAAACACTTTTTCTTTTTAATTTCTTTTCCTAAGTTAGTAATTTTTTTATCTCTCTTCTTTTATCATTACATTATCAGTCACATTGATTTCTTTTTCTCTCCCTCTTTTCTTTCCTCTTCTGGACGTTTTATCATTACACTTATAACAATGAAATGGTTCTGAAATTTCATGATTCTTAGAGTGAAACATTTGAATATCAAGTTTTCAGGCTCCAGTATGCAACGTTGCTAACGGTTGGATCCTATAAAATCTCCAGAGATCAGAAAATTATTCAGATACAAACACACAAATCATAAACTAAACGATTCCAAGAAACAATAATAATATTAATATTTAAAACACCAGTCCTTATTGTCTTGAAATAAAACTAAATTACAAAAAATAATTAGATATTCAGAAAAGGGAAAAGAAAAAACAAAAAAATAAAAAAGGAATTGTGAAGAAAGGGACATGCCTGGAAGATCCATTTGTTAATGATAATGACAGTGACATTGAAAGCCCACCACTGAAGGATTGCTAAGAGAGATCTAACCACGCTCCATTGGCAAACAAACCCTTCTTCCATCACAGAGTCCCACAACAATTCACAATTTCACACACAAAAAAAAAGAAAAAAGAAAAAAAGAAGAAGAAGAAGAAGAAGAAGGGTAGCTAGCTCTTCTTTCTTCCACTATGAATGAATTGGGTGATTTGTTACACTAATAACTCTCTCTCTCTCTCTTTGTTTTTGTTTAATGTCGTAACTAAAATTCTAAACGTTTCTTTCTCTTTGAACTCGTTTCCCTTGCATGTTACTTTCTTTCTAATCACTGTTGTTATTTATTAGTGTTATTATTATTTTTTTTAATATAAATAGTTATTTATTATTTATTTATTACGCCGTGGAAATTATGCAACTCAAATCTTTAATTACATTCTCTCTCTCTCCTACTCGTACGAGGTTTGGTCCGGGACCTCTTAGGTTAGTTAAACTTTAATTTCAGAAATAAATAATATATTTTGATTTCTGTAAATATAACTGTTTATAAAATATAGTAAAATAATTTTTAAAAAATATTTACTATTATTTTAATTTTAGTTATTTATTATTATATTAATTTATAAATTTAATTATTTTTATTTTAATATTTTAAATTAAAAATTGAAATGATCGAAAATATTTTTTAGAGGTTAAAATGTTAAGTATACTATTCTTTGAAATGTTATTTTGTTGTTTATTATCTATTAAAAATCAAATTACTCAATTTAAAATTTTTCATTAGTCAAATTTATGATTTATTCTTTCTTCAAATCTATGAATATATAGTATATTTAATTTAATAACAATAGGAAAGTATAAAGTTAAGATTTGATAATGCTTAAATTTTTACAAGGAAAATTTTATTTTTGCTCCACATTAAATTACAAATGTCTGTGTTTTGTCTTTGTAAAATTTTATTTATGCTTTTAATTCTTATAAAATTAAAAGAGGAATGATAACTATGTGCATTCTCTAGTACATTTTATAACTTTCTTTTTATAATTAGTTAGAATATATTAAAAATTATAAAATTAAGAAAGATAATTATAAAATGATGTATGAGACCCAAAAGTCATGTGATTTTTAAAAAATTCTAAATCGAGTCGTGTGTCAAAAGAGTACTTCTCGAAATTAAAATATATTATATTATAGTTTGATTTATAACTAGGTTTAGATTAATCAAACCTAGTTTCAAGTTAAATAATAGTAATTTTAATTTAACAAGGATTAAAAATATAGAGTTTTATAGAAGCCAAAAGCATGCAACTTTTTCTAAGGAATAAAAAATGAACATATCCAAAATATGCTTTAGTCAAATTAATGATATTCTTTATAATGCTAGAAACTTTAATTAGTTTTAATCCATATTTTTAAATGATTTTTGTAAACCTATTTGTTTTTAACTTTCAAAATACGGAAAATTTAATATCGTTCTTCGTATTCGTGATCGTTAATCCGTTATAAATTTTCATGTATCACGTTATATGAATGAATTTAAAATATAGTTAACTTTTTAAAAGATTTTCTTTAACGTATTAGAAAAATGTTAGATAACTTTATCTCAAAAGAAAATAATACATACCAACAACATAATATATATATAAAATTGTATTCACATATACGATCATTTATAAAACAATTGTTAAAAGTATTAAGAACAAAACAACAATAATATAAAAAGAAGCAGCAATAATATAAAAGAAGAATATAAGGAAGAGAGAAAAGGCAGCAATAATATAAAAGAAGAACAATTGTTAAAAGTGTTAAAATTGGTTATATTCACGGACACACAATATTATTGCATTTGTTGTGCATTGTGTTGCACTTTGAAGCTTTACAAGGAGTTGTTTATATAGACACATAAGAGCAATCCCCCTCATCGTTTTCTTGATGTGGGATTAAAATTATATATTGACAAAAATCAAACTACATATTCCTAACAATCTTTTGTACCGTCATTCTAATAGTTCACATCAACGATACACGCTACCTAGTCACTCCTGCTAGGAAGACTTTTGATACAAGGGATCTCACAAAGTATGTCCACCTAACCTTTAATTAGATCCACTCCAATCATTGCATCACTCGGAGTCAGTCGCCAAGTCGAACCATGGGCTTTACTACCACTTGTTGGGCAACCTGGAGAAGACTTCACTTCTTCCAATGCGCCATTGTTCTTGCCCACGGAAAGCACTCCCACTTCTCTGCCGAGGACAAACCAAATCTTTTCTTGATGTGGAAGATCGGATAAAGCCGTAACCACAAAGCATACTAAGAAATTGGCTTTAATACCAATTGTTAAGAACAAAACAACAATAATATAAAAGAAAAATATAAGGAAGAGAAAAAAAGAGAACTCAAGATATTAATGTAGTTCGACAAATTGCCTACGTCCACGGGCACACAATATGTATTGCATTTGTTGTGCATTGTGAAGCTTTACAAAGAGTTGTTTATATAGACACATAAGAGCAATCCCCCTCATCGTTTACTTGATGTGGGACTAAAATTATGTATTGATTAAAATCAAACTACATATTCCTAACAAAAAGAACTTTTACAAGAATAGATAAAAAGGCATATTAGTTAGACCTATATTTATCCAAAACCTATATATATCAATAGAAAAATAAATAATTAATCTTAGAGTTTTTAAAGAACAACTTAAGGATTCTAGGTAAATTTGCAAAGGACAACATAAGCACTATACTCAGGCCTCATCTATTTGGCAGTTAACTTTGTTCATAAGTATGTATATTGTTAGATAATATTATGTATTTATGTTAGATGATATTATGCATTTCTACTTTATCATTTTTATTTGTCTCAAGGGTAGTTTAGTTATTTTCTTAATAGTATATATATTTGTATTGTTTTTCTGTGTTGGTCCCTATGCAGAATCAAGAAGGGGGTGAATGGATTCTGGTTCCCTTTTATGATTTTATCGTCTAATTCACTTCCCTTCCTATTTACTATCGATACTAAGTTTATCGATTTTACAACTTTAAAGATCAATATTAATTCAGAGTAATAATAGCGGAATGATATAGGAAGTAAACGAACTTTTCTTTTTCAAACTCTTTTGAATCAACACAAACAAGGATTGTATTAAAAATATGATTCAACAAAAATAAAAGAGTTCAAGGTAGAGAGATTTGCACAGAGAATTATACTGGTTCAGCGTTCGGCCTACATCCAGTCCCAATACATCAACTGATGTGATTGGTATTCCACTATCAACAATTTTGATCCCTTGTGTAAATTACAATCACACTACACAAACACAAAACAAAATCAAAATCAACCAATACAAATTGTTCTTTTCCCAAGAACCTTTCTCCCTAATTCTTGAGATCTTCAAGAATCTTGATAATCCTTTCTCAAGTTCCTAAAACTCTTTTTTCAGAGAATACCTTTCTCTAAGAGTTTGAACAATTCCAATTTAAAAAGAAAATTAAAGATCAGAAATGAGTACACCTGTTGTACAAGAATTGATCAACTTGTAATGCAATCCTTCATGCCTTCACACACAATTCATCTAGAAAAATCTTTTGAATTCTTGGAGAAGAGAGTTAAGAACACAATGTTCTTTTAAACTTGTTTTTCGCTCTCCTTTTCTTTCTTGTAAAATCAAAGATTACTCTCTCTTGAAAAGTTCCAAGAAGGTGTTTATATAAAACATTTTGAAAAAGTATTTGAGATGAATTCTGGTGTGGGTAATCGATTACTATGGAGAGGTAATCGATTACTCTAGAGTTTTAAGCTTCCTCTGTTTCTCAAGCACGAGGTAATCGATTACGGATATGGGGTAATCGATTACGGATATGGGGTAATCGATTATACAGAGAGTTTTTGGTTTCCCAATTTTCAGTCACTGTTGGTAGTCGATTACTTTAAAATGGTAATCGATTACTTCAGTTAAAACAGTTTAAAAACTATCAAATTAAGTGTTTTATCACTTAAGCTTGGTTTTTCTCTTTTCCAAAACAAAATGTGGGTTCCCAAAATCACTTAGCTTGAATCCCAGAGCAGATTCAAACTCTCTATGAAGCATAACAAATTAAAGCACATACTCAAAGCCTATTCTAAACAATCAATACACTTGAGATCCTATTTACAAACTATTTAAGTTTCAAGATTACAAGTATATCAAAAACAAAATCAAAAGGGTATGACTTCTTCATGCTTCAAGTCCAACAATCTCCCTCTTTTTGGTTTTGATGTACCAAATCACAGTGTGTAGCAGAGGATCTAATGTAGATGGCTTTGTTGTGTCCTGAAATGTTAGTAAGCATTGTATAGTTTCTCATGCTATACATATTTAACATATTTTCCAGTTATCAGAGATATATCATGCACCCAATATTTCAAAATCTAAAAATTTTAAATCTATTACAGTCATCCAAATTAATTGTTCTGATCTGATCTGCTCCTCCTAAGTAAAATACTACACAAATCTAAATCAAATCTAAAAGAGTTCAAAATTGCAAAAACTTAATACTCCAAGATAACAAAATAAAGGCATATAATAACTACCACACTACTACTCCCCTTATTTGGTATATCAAATAAGATTTTGAGAGGTAGAGTTGAAGTTACTAATCTGTATCATCCTGGTTAAGTCTTTCCATAATTGTCTCCATTAGATCTTTCATCTCTAGAAAGTGCATATCTTGACGTTTCTTAAGATCATCGATCTTTTTGTTGACAGTTTCCTCTAATTCATCCAGTCTGTCGATCATGATGGATTCAAATCTTGTCTTTGGAATGTACTCTCCAGATGCAAGATTATCTTCCTCTTCTTCTTGTACTCCTTCTTCTGAATTTTCTGGTGGATGAACTTGTTGTTGTTCTTCTCTGGTTATCCATCCAGCATCAGTTTTGACTAGCCTCATCATCTTCAAGGCCTTCTCACTGATGATGTGGACATCTTTGACTAACTCGCTTGTTTCATCTGTTGTGTCAACCTGAAAAAGTTTGATTAGTCTAGAGATAAACAGAGAATATGGACATTTGTTGTCAAGAAGCCTCCTGGTCTTGAGCATGTTGTCCATTATTATATGCGTCCAATCCATCTGGATTTCATTCTTCAGAGCTACCATGAGGATCATGTCATCTTCACTAATTTGAGCATGATTGGCTCCTCTTGCTGCCAATATCCAGCAAACGGTGTAGTGTAGAAGCCTGTCATCCATGTTAAGGCCTCCTATGTTGTATGCCACCTTTTTTCCTTGTGCTCTTCTTGAGTTCTTTTCATCTTCCCAGTTCTGTGGGTTTCTCAGCATACTCATGTAGAAGGTATCCTTCTGTAGATCAAACCCTTTCTCACTGAGTTTGTCCATATGTGCAATGATTACTTCCTTTTTGATTCCAGCAATTTGAAGAAAGTGTGCAGGGGTTAGTGTTATAGAAATACCCTTAACTTCAGAACTTACAGTCCTTGCAGCCATGTTTGGTTTGAGATTTGAGTAGAATACTCGAACCAAATCGGGGTAGACAAAGCCTTTCATCCTTACGAATCTCTCCAAATTCTGTTGCCTCAGATAAGTCTGGAAAGTGAAGCCTTGCTCATCAAGCCAACGTAGGTCGAGAATCTTTGGTGGAACTAAGTCCTTGTTCGCGAAATCAAGGTTGAATCGCATTTCTTGACCTTTTGACGTAAACCAGCGAGTGATGACGCTCTGTTCTGGTGGTGGAGTTGGATTCCTTTCCGGTTGAGTCGATGACGAAGGGTTCTTCCTCTTGGATGATTCTCCTTCCTTCTTCTTTCTTCGAATTTCTTCTTGAGAGTACCTGTTTGCTCTCATTTTAATTCTTTTTCCTCTTCCTTGGTTTTCCATGGTTGTTGTGAAAGAGTGGATTTCTAGGGTTGTTGAGGAAGATGATGAATATTGAGAGTTGGAATGTGAGGGGTTTCACCTGTATTCCTTATAAGAGAGAAAAAAACCCAAAGAAATTAGCCCAAGAACAAGGTAATTGGTTATCCTTCGTTGGTAATCGATTATCCTGTGTTCCTTTATATAGACAATGGAGAAAATCAAGTAAACTGGTTGTGGTAATCGATTATTCAATTTTGGTAATCGATTATCCCAGGGGAATTTAAAATTGGTTTTCAACATAGGTGTTGTGGTAATCGATTACGGATCGTGTTAATCGATTACTACAGTGCCAAAAGATTTTAAGCAATGTTCATTTGTACTTGGTAATCGATTATCTCTTCGTGGTAATCGATTACTTCTATCAGGAAAAATATTTTTGAACCAAAATTTTCATAAAATCATGTGTTTGGATAAATGTATTCAAATAGAAGGGTTTAGTTTAGATGTTCCTCACTCAGAATGCCGATGTTTGATATAAGTTTGTAAAACCTTTCTTTTGGTAGTGCCTTGGTGAAGATGTCAGCTAGTTGGTTTTTTGTGTCGATGAATTCGATGTCACAGTCTCCTTTCTCTACGTGATCTTGGATAAAATGATGTCTGACTTTTATATGTTTTGTTCTTGAGTGTAAGACAGAGTTCCTTGTGATACTTATAGTGCTGGTGTTGTCGCATTTCAGGGGAATGTGGTCTATCTTTAGCCTGAAGTCCTCTAGTTGGTGTTTCAACCAAATAGCTTGAGCACAACAGCTCCCTGCAGCTACATATTCAACTTCTGCTGTTGATAGTGCCACACAAGCTTGTTTCTTGATGTGCCAAGATATTAGACATTCTCCAAATATGTGACATATTCCACTAGTGTTTTTCCTGTCTGTCTTGCTACCTGCAAAATCAGAGTCACTAAAACCAACAAGTAATGGTGAGGTTCCTTTTGGATACCATAAACCACAATTGATGGTTCCTTTAAGGTATTTGAGAATCTTCTTCACCGTTAGCCAATGTGATTGTTTAGGTGTAAATTGAAATAAATGATCAAATAATTGATTATCTACTGTTATTTTAGTTGTGTCTGTATAAATGAGTTTTCAAGCTCCATTTAGAACAAGTGTGGAAAAAGAAAAAAAATAGAATTTTGAGAGAAAACAAATATCTCTATGTAAAAGATAAAACACAATAATGGGGTTAAATTGTGTTATTTAAAAGATTTTCAAACGATGTGAGTTTGCGTCTGATATTTTAAGACCAAAGCAGACGCAAATGGTTTTCAATATAAAGATTAATTTTATCAAAAACTAAGTTAAGGTGATTATCCCCTGTTAGTCAAAACTGAAAGCAGATAAGACACAAGAATTTTTATACTAGTTCGTCTTGAGAGACTACTTTACTTAGCAACTTGTTAAGTTTTCACTATGACCAATGAAACAACCCTTACAAGTATTCTTTGCACCCAACCACTTCTGGCTATACAGAGATATTCTTTGAACCTAGTCTTCTCAGGCTAATACATGGTATTCTTTGGAGCACAACCTCCTTAGGCTAAAACAAGGTATTTTTTTTGAAACGCAACCTCCTCAAGCTAAAGTAACACAATAATAGATTTTACAAAGGTTTTGAAAGAAAAGAGTTTATCCTCTATGCAGAGAGGGATATACAGATGATGTTCATAATAGAGAGCGAAATAATAGAAGATAGCTTTTATAGCGCAATTCCGCCAACTCTAACTTGTAGAAGAGAAGTCCTTTTATAAGCAAGCTCCTTGAAGTAGTCGTTAGGCAGAGACGATTTGAACGTTGTCCTTTTTCCTTGGCACTTCAATAATAACAAAGTGATCAATCAGAACATTTAATGATCTTACAGCGGAAGTCGACGAGAAATTAGGCTTTGACTGATTTGCTTAGAGATTTCACTGAAAAGTACTATTTACTTTTCGTGTTGAAAAGGTTTTGGTCAGAATCTCTTTCCACCTTTAGAAGCTTCTTAAGTAACGACTTGATTTGAAATTGACGCGAGTTACTCTTTGTCTGAAAGGACTAAGACTTCAGTAGACGAATGAACTTAACTTAATCCTTACTTATACATTCGTCTGTTCTCTTCTTCTTCATCTCTAACTTCATTACTTCAAGCTGAAGCTTGCATCTGTTCTTTATAATCAAAAGTTGAGTCTGAACTTTCTGTACTTCATTACTCCATCTCGAGTCTTCACTTGAAGGTTTTTCATCTGATATCTTATGCGTCTTAGCTAGACCACTTGTAATAACTCTTCGTCTTAAGATTCTGATGTTTGTTCGTTTGTATTGGAGGTGCTTATTTGTCTGATTCTGTATTTGTATTACTCTTCGTCTGATGACCTTTCCATCTATTCTGTAATTATCAAAATACTTAAGATGCTAAATCATCTTGACATAACACTATGAAACTTTCATATATTCCTCTCTTAATCAAATAACTTAAAGTCTTTTTTCTCATGAAAGTCATGCATTCATAAAATGAACTTTTCTTTTGGAAAAAAACTTTTTTGAAGATAGATTATAACCACCAATCATTCATCCAATGCATAAGGAATTATATGTTTTTTTTTTTTATAATTTGAACACATAACATCTATAGGGCTTAGATGGCTAGGTCTTCCATAGGTTTGAAAAGAGTGATTGGAATTTGCTTACAAAACCATTATTACAATTATGAAAACTCCAAAAATAGAGTTTATTTAAAAGGTAAGTGGATGTAACCTTTATGATCAAAGGTGAATTATTATAGATTGTTGTGTCAATCTCATATTTCTTTTATCACCATTAATTTCTGTAAATATAAAAACACAACAAAGAAGGGTTGAAGTGTATTATTTAAAAAGTTTTGCAAGCTTTTAAGAAACCTTTAAGTATCGTCTGATTGAATAGATGCAAGCTTATAAAAGATTTATATAAAAGTTCTCATAAAGACTTAGTTTTTAATCAAGTTAGTCCTAGTTAATAAAATATAAGATAAATAAACTAAGAAACAACAGGAAAATTTATCCCCATGACTACGTCCAGTTCCTTAACAACAATTAAGGTTCCATTACATTTCAAAAGATAAAAGTATTGTTTGATCTCAGCCTCTTCAGGCTACCCAAGTATTCTTTGCAAAACAACCTTTTCAAGCTAACCCAACCATGTATTATTTGTACTCAGTTTCTTCAGGCTAACACCTAACACACTGGTATAGATTTACAATGAGTTGTGTTTTTCTAACAGAATTAACCTCTACACAAACGAGGATATACAATAAAGAGCACTAAGACAAATTTATAAGAGAGAGATTTGAGTTTTCAATTTCCAAGAACTTTGGCTTGTTTTTGACAATCTCTAACTTCAAATCATCAATCTTTAGTCTTTATATAGATCAAGAGCTTGAAGTAGCCATTAGACTCAAAAACTTCAAATTCTTCAATCCATTTGTTGGAAGCATGTTGCATGATCATGATCATGTAATGTTACTGCATGAGATGTTGAATTAGAGTTGGCAACTTTCTGTAAATGTAAATGTAAAGGATAAATGTTGTAAAAGTTATCTTCCTTACTACAGTAGATTTGTTTGTCAGATTAATTCCTATTTATTCTAATTTGCCTCGTCTTTTTATATGAAGAGTTGATAGATTTTGCAAAAGATGAAATTTTAGATGTTAAAGTCATTTCATATAAGCAAAACTATTTGAAAAGATATTTATCTTAGTGTAGTAATGCTTTGTTTGATGGCATTAATTTGTCTAGAAGTCTATGTTTTGTCTGTTGACTTCATTTATCTGATCCTTAGACACGACCTTTGACTGATGTATATTAAAATAATGAGATGAAACTTTTATTTTAATGATATGTCATCTTCATTACAAAAATTTTCAAAGCCACTTCTTATTGAAACTATTTTTTGTTATTTTTCATTTTGAATCAACTGAGTGAGTTTAACAAAAGCCTCAAATGCATCATTTTTGGATTTTATGTATATCTACAAAAATTACCGACTATTACAAGTCCATAGTAATTTTCACCCAAACTCATAGTCGTTGAAGATACAAAACAAGTCCATATGAAGCATTTCAAAAGGTCTAAATGTAAAAGCAACATTTTTACTCTTAAAAGAGGTTTTAACTTATTTGTTGCTTTGACATGCATCACATAGTTTGTCCTTAATGAACTTTAGCTTAGGTAAAACAATTGCTAGGTTCTTTAAACTAATTTTATTCAAGTAATATATGCTTAGATATGTAGCTTTTCTATGTTATAACCATTAGTTATCAATTGAGCTATGTAAATACTTAATGTTATACATAGATTAGTTATCAATTTCAAGCATGTATACATTAGGCAAAAAAAACCAAACTAGGCTCATTTTTGTTAAGAATTTACAAAAATGTGTCCAATTTGAAACAATTTACAAATTTTGTGTTGTTTTGTAGAAAGTGCCACACCTCATGGAACAAAATCAAAGGCGCCATCATTGGTGGCGAATTATTTACATTTTATGACATTAGATAAAATACAGGCTACGTGAACCAATAAAATGGCAGGCGCCATAACCTGCTGCGGTTTTTTGACCTTTAACTAATGAGTCAAAGGCGTAGTAAACTAGTGCGCGTTTAGAGCATTTATTGCTCTAACTATTGCAGTTAAAAAATACTACTGCAAGGAGGTGCAACATACGCCTCTCTTAAGTTCCCCCTACTTCTTTCCCCTTAGTAAAATATTTTTCTCCTTCCTCTTCATTGCGGTGGCCAATTCCTCTAGCAAGCAGCAATTTTTCGTTGGTGGTTTGAGACTCCAGATTCGTCTACTTGAGGTAAGTACAGTTTGTTTAATTTTTTAAAATTTAATTATATTATTAGTTTTAGAAATAATTAAAAATAATAATTTTATTTAGGTATTGTTAGTTTAGAAAATTAGTTTAGTTTATAGATTTTTTCAGTTTAGAATAATTATATTTAAGTATTTTTATTTAGAAAATTAGTTTAGAAATATTTTAGTTTAGTTAATTTTGTTGTTATGGTTACTGTAGATATAATTTTCTGTAATTATTTAATTTTTTTATTTTTAGATTTAATTGTTTACGGTAGGATTAGATATTTGTAGTTAGTGAATAATTTTCTTAAAAATTTAGAATTGTTTTGTAGTTTGTGTATTTTGATTTGGGAAATTTTTTTTATGTAGCAATAAAAATAGTTGAAATTGGTAAATGTTTGTTACGGTTTTCAATATTTTTTTATTTTAGTTGCTGATTTTTTTTAGTTTCGATTTTACGTTTGTATCTGTTTACGGTTTTGAATATTCTCATGTTTACTGCTATTAATTATTTTTATGTTCACTGTTTTTTAAAATTTTTGTTATAGTTTATTTTATTCTATTGGTTAATTTTTATTATAGATACTGTTGATAGAATTTTTATAATCTTTTGTTTAAGTTTATTTAATTTTTTTATGTTGACTGTTATTTTAAATTTTTATTATAGTTTATTTTATTTTAATAGTTAATTTTTATTATAGATACTGTTAATAGAATTTTTACTATTGTTAATTTTTTTTACATTTTTTTATGTTTACTGTTATTTTTAAATTTTATTATAGTTTTTTTTTTTTATTAGTTATATTTTTTTTATTATAGATACTGTTAATAGAATTGTTATTATTGTTAATATTATTTTCCAGTTTATTTTATTTTTTATGTTTACCGTTATTTATAATTCTTATTAGAGTTTATTTTATTTTAGAAGTTAATTTTTATTATATATAATGTTAATAGAATTGTTACTATTTTTATTTTGCAATTTTTTTACGTTACTGTTATTATATTTTTTTAATTTTTGTTGTTATTTAAAATTTTTATTATAGTTTATTTTATTACATTGGTTAATTTTTATTATAGATACTGTTAATAGAATTTTGACCATTTTTTTAAAGTTTATTGAATTTTTTTTATGATGACTATTATTTTTAGTATTTATCACAGTTACCACCATAAAGAATCGTAGTATGTGATCTCGGGACCTACAAAAATATACAACCATATACAAAAAGAGTAGTATATCATAAAAGATAGTTAATTATATTTGTGTAAGATATCAACAAAAGTATATTATTCATCCCACAAAATACAAACAAGGGAAATAAGTCTACATCAAAGCAAACATAACTACTGTCAGTTAGTTGTATATGTACTACCCACAACTCTACCTAACTAGTGAGTGTCCTCGGATGGATCACTCTCCTCCGACGAATCATCCTCAGCAGTTGCATCTACTAGAGTCAGCGATGGATTAGTACGAGCCTTCTTTTGGGACATAGCATCATCCCATACAACTCCGGAGTAGTCCACGGGATGAGCGAGAAACAAAAATCCAATCCCCTCGCGGGGTCATAATGGGTATAAGCAGAGAGAAGCATCATACCAGTCTGTGAAGCTGCGTCTAGCATCGCTGTATCCTCAAAAGATGATGATGAGACATGAGGGGGGAGTCCCAAACCATATGTATCCAGGCACTCGGGGAATTGAGAGTTACAAGGAGAGTCAAAGGGAAGTACTGAAGAGGTCCATCTAGGGCACCCACTCACAATAGGAAGCACAAGCTTCCCACAAAAGTGTTCACCTCAAAAAGCTCATCGTGGGTTCAAAAGCCCACCTCTATTATGATCACCAATCTCAACATTGGGTCAATCATCTCGGGAAGTACTTGTTATTTGCCATGAGTATTGAGTGGGTTCCTACAACAAGAAGCGAATACAAACGTTAAATCTAGAGCCCAACAAACAAGCGTTGCTCTAATATCCACTTAACACTCATCCTACAACTTCCAATTTATCACTCAATGTTCATTTTTGGGACCGTGCCTCGGATTTACTATCTTGAGGTCTTTACATTAAAACTATTTCGTGACATCTGAGACAACAACAATTCGAGTGGAACAAGACCAGAAGTGTTCCATCAGTCTGGCCAATATGGAGTTTTCTCGGGGATGCTGAGGCTAGTTACAGAATCCTCTGCCCCCATAGTATCAAAACTCAGCAAACCTGTTACCCCAAGCACAACCAAGCACACTACCATATTCCATCGTGTACCTACGTAAGGTCACCCCCTTTCATCATAGGTTAGGGTTCATCTCACCGCCACTCCTTATTGGGTGGTTTCATCACCAACATTTTTCTGCATATGGATGTTCTTTCATGGTACCAACAAGTGCTTTGAGGGCCTTCATCCTAAGTCCACCTGTGATATCAAATATCATCAAACACCTTGCTATAAAATGTCTACCTAGCATAAAACCCCTTGGAGTACTATCATGCCCTTGGGTATTGATGAGTCATTATTTTGATCAATTTCGCTGCATTTAATACATCATATTACAACATTATTAATAGTCAATTAGCATGATTTAATGTATTTATGAGTTTGGGCTCATTTGGGCCTTAAGTGCTTATTTTTGTTCTAATTCGCTGAAATTTCCAGTTTTGACAAGGTTAACTATAAAAGGCATAACTCTCACTACAAAACTCTGTTTAAGCTCCGTTTTATGTCAAATTAAAGAGGACTCGAAGAGCTACAAAAGCTATGCAGACATGAAGAGCTAATTCGGATTTCATCTTTAGTGAAATTAGGCTCAAAAGTGAAGCATGAACCAGTTACGAGATTCTAGCTTGAAGTTTTAGTTTGGGCCCTTTTAAAATCAATGTAATTGGCCCATTTTGTAAAGTTGTAATTGGGCTACGAATTGAGGTGTTCAGCTACTTAAAAATTATGTGCCTTGCACATGATTGACCCCTATATAACACCTCAAACTCAAAAATCTGATTCACACTTTTTTACCTTTCAATCAATTTCAATTTTCAGCATTGCTCTTTCCTTTCAAGTCGCTCTACTAGGGTTTTCTAGTTTGCCATTCCAATTCTCTTTCTCTCTTCCTTCTTGCAATTTAATTTTTCTAATATGCAATCTCAATTTATGCTTAGTCTAATTTCAATTATGCGCAACTAATTTCATCAACTAATTCGATCTCAATAGGATCCTTAATTTCCTTAGGTTCTCCGTTTTCAATTGCATGAGCACTCGTTTTAGATTCTATAATTTTGATTTCATTATGTTGATTAATATTTTAGATTGAGATTATTGATTCTATCGTTGTTGATTGATAATGAATGCAGAGAACTAATTATATGATTCGAAACCAAGTTGTGTGCTCTCATGCGATCGTATGAGTTTAAAAGTCACCTAGTATTCGATGATAATTCTCTAAGATCTTAGAGCGTTAGTTCAGTGTTGGCATGCAGAGATCTCGGTTTCAATGCACTACATAAATGAGTTTCTTTACTTTGTTGAACCAGTGAGGGAAATTAGGATCTGAAAGAGATTGGATTGGTGTCTTTTACTCTTTTTAATGATTGTTTTATTACTATCGTTGGTTAATTTTTACTATTTAATTGTCTTTAATTTTCCCTCTGCATAAAAACCCCAAAAATTGCATTTAAAATTTCGGCTATAGAGAAGTAACAAAGTAATCCGTAGGGAAACGATCCGAGTCCACTATTACTGCAAAGTAGTAGCTAGACTTTGGTATTATTTAACGCACGTTCGGCGCGTGTGTCAAATTTGGCACCGTTGCCGGGGATTGTTTTGTTAATGCTCATTGTTTATCTGCATTTTTTTATTTTTATTTTTTATTATTAGACTTAGGATATGCTAGTTTACATTCAATAAGTTCTCCAATATACTGATTTCATTCTCTGTTTTGCACTAGTTTGGCCTGTTATATGTTGTTTAGTCGTCTGATTTTGGATTTTTGGATTTGTTCGGTCATTCTAATTACCTTTCCTAAAGTAATTTGTCCATCTGAGCAAACTTTTCACCCCCTATGGGAAGAAAAATTGCATTAGTTTTACGAAATTCCTTCCAGATTTTTCTGTTTTGCAATTATTTCGGTCCCGCGGGGACACAACGAGTATTTTTGAATTGTTGAACTAATTCTGTTGGTTTTAAAATTTTGCAGGGTGGTATTTTTTGAGGAATTGGGTATAACCTCGTGCTTTGCAAGAGGCACCACCCTATCGAGGCCAAATTCCATCGTTTAGACACTCTTTTCAATTTTTTAAAATTTTACACTGCATTTTTTGGGTTCCGGGATGGTTTAGAATTGACCTGTGGCAGTCCTATAAATTTTAAAAACTATTTGATATTATTTTGGAAGTTTATTTTGGTCATCTGGTGCATGCTGACAATGATATCCTGCTGAGTGTTGTTAGTTAGTGTTGTTTATGCTGATTTGTGTTGTATATTTTTTTTTTTTTTGGCTATTGTTGAATCTGATGAACTAGAGAGGTGCTGATTTATATTCATTTAGGCTAACATGGATAATAGGACTATTTGGGAACTATTGCAGCAGGATGGGAGTTTCAGTGATCTAACTTTTGCAGAATCAGGAGTTTTTCATATCATACATCAGCAGTACAACCCATATTCCAGCTCCTACAATCCTAGATGGAGAGATCAAATTTATCAGAGTTCACTTGACTATTCCACTTTCTATCCGACACAAAATTGGCAGCGAAATTCCAACCATCATATATCAACTTTTCAACAACATCCTACACAACCACTAGCCCAGCCACAAAGTGGTCCTTCTTTGGAAAAATTAATTAAGCAGGTGGCCACCAACAACTTGCAATTTCAACAGATAACTAAGGCTAACCTTCAGAGTATCCAAACTCATATTAGGCAGTTATCCAATGCAATTAGTCAGAACCAACCTCAAGCATCCATTAGTCTACCCTCACAAGCAATTTCCAATTTAAATGATAATGGTAAGAATGTCAGTGATATTATTTTGGGGTCTGGTAAGCAAATGGTGGAACCTACTGCACAACCAAAAAAGACAATTACCATGGAGGTTGTAGCTAAAGAGAAAGAGTTGCATGAACAAGATTTGAAAGAACAAGACATGGAAGAAAAAGTGACAGATAAATAAGAGAAGGAAACATGTGATGATTTAATTGTTTATACTAATCCTTCTTTTGTTTATGTTGATTCTCTTTTGATAGGTGATGTAGGAGTGAGTCCTAAGGAAGAAATACAAGATAACAACTTTTTGTGTGAAGATGTTTATGTAGAAAAGAAAGAACATAAAACACACGGTGAAGTTGTTTGTGACCCTCCTCCTTACAAAAATCCTCATGTCTTGGTACCTAGTGGAGAATTGTCCATAAATTTTCCTTG
The DNA here is from genome assembly GCA_026586105.1 of Hylodesmum podocarpum. NCBI lineage: Eukaryota > Viridiplantae > Streptophyta > Magnoliopsida > Fabales > Fabaceae > Hylodesmum > Hylodesmum podocarpum. The sequence continues at coordinate 1,037,963 of JALJEV010000058.1, read as the reverse complement.
GAGCAAACACTGTAGAAAGAGTAAAGCATCCAAGAAATCAGAGCAACCACTAGGGAAGATTTCTTTATCATTTGATGCTCTTTATAATTGCAACATGAACAAAACTAAATGTTTCACTTTAAACTCTTATGGAATTAAAGTCTGAACTATCATTGAGCTTGCTTATTTGAACCTCTTAGTTGTTCCTAATGGCTTTTGTTCTCATGATGTTACATATTCTTATAGGTCATAAGAGATGTTAACAATGGAGAACCAAGTGCAAGCTTCTACAATTATTGGCAAACTGTAAAGTACAAAAACACACAAGAAGGGGGTTGAATTGTGTAGACTGTTTTTAAAACTTTTTCTCTAAGACGATGCGTTTGCGTCTACTGTTTTCAAAGCTTGATCAGACGCAAGATTGTTTTCTTCTTTAAGATTGATTTTATTATCAAACTGTTCAAGTTATTATCCCCTGTTAGTTAACAGATAAATCAATAGAGAAGACAACAATATTTTTATACTGGTTCGTCTGATCAAGACTACATCCAGTTCCCCAGCAACACACTAAGGTTCCAATATGAGTATTCTTTGAACCCAGCCACTCTTGGCTAAATACAGATATTATATGGGCACAGCCTTCTCAGGCTAAACAGGTATTCTTTGAACCCAGCCTCCACAGGCTAAATAGGGTATTCTTTGAACACAGCCTCCACAGGCTAAAACAGAGGTATTCTTTGAAACAGCCTCCTCAGGCTAAGAGCACCACAACAGTGGATTTAGGAAGATGAAAGAATAAGTTTATCCTCTACGCAGAGAGAGGTTTTACAATGAGATCTATTCTAAGTTCAGGGCGAGTGAACTTTGTTTGAGAGCTTGAAGCTTGGATATATTTTCTTTGTTATGCAGTTCGCCAACCTTCTCTTGAAGTAATGAAGTCCTTTTATAGAGAGCTCCTCGAAGTATCCGTTAGACTGACGATTTGATCGTTAGTCCTTTGTCTTGGGGTCTTCAAACGTGTGACAGAGATCAATCAGAATAATTAATGTTTGCACAGGCTTTTTCTGACTTGATCAGAGACATCAACAAAAAGCATGTTTGCTTTTCGTGTTGCAGGGGTTTTGCACAGATCTTTATTCTGTCTTTGGAAGCTTGTTGGTCCCTATGTTGAATCTAGAGGGGGGGTGAATAGATTCTAGTTCCCTACGTTCAATTTTATCTTTTCTCACTTTCTTTCCCGATTCAATTTTATCTGAGTTACAAATAACAGTTCAGAGATTTAGCAGCGGACATAGAAGAAAATTGTAAAGCGAGAAATACAGAGAAAGATAAGAGATAAGGTAGAGAGAAAGCTTGGACAAAGATTTATCCTAGTTCGGCGTTCGGCCTACGTCCAGTCCCAACCCAACAACTGTTGCGATCGGTTTTTCCACTATAATGATTCCTTGTGTCTAATACAAACACACTGCACAAACACAAACAAAATCAAAATAACCAAAACACATGTTCTTCTCCTAAGAACATATTTCTCTAATTCTTGAATCCTTCAAGAATCACCTTTGAGAGCACCTCTCTCAAATTCCTTAACTCTTCTTCTAGAGAACAACTTTCTCTTAAGAGTCTTGAACCAAAAACGAAATACAAAAACAAGATAAAGATCAATAAAGATTACACCTGTTGTGTATGATCTGATCAAGATTATAACCAATGTATTCAATCCTTCACACACTCTTCATCTTTAGAGAAAATCTTTTTAAAATCTTGAAGAGAATTCTTAGAACTTGTGTTCTTTGTAAAAACAGTTTTTCGCTCTTCCTTTTGTTCTTGAAAAAACTCAAAGATCTCTCTTGTTGAAAATCAATTCAAAGAGGTTTCAATTTAAAGCAGTTCAAAAACTTTTTGAGATGAATTCTGGTGTGGTAATCAATTACTAGAATGTGGTAATCGATTACTCTAGAGAGATTTTGCCTTGTCTGTTATCTCAAGCACGAAGTAATCGATTACTAGGATGTGGTAATCGATTACTCTAGAGTGTTTTAGGCTTCCCTGTTTTCTCAACCTGTTAGTAGTCGATTATTCATATATGGTAATCGATTACTTCAACTTAAGAACATTTTAAACAACAGTTTTCAACTTTTCAAATCAAAAAAGGGTTCCCAAACTGCTCTAGCTTGATTCTCAGAGTAGATTCAACTTCTTTGTGAAGCGAGATTGAATAAAAACCACACTCAAAGCCTATTCTAAAACAATCAATACAATTAAGCTCCTATTTACAATCTATCATTAAAATCAAGATTACAAGTAGATCAAAACTAAAAACAAGAGACGACTTCTTCAGCTTCAAGTCCAACAAAGCTTCTACGAGTAACGGTTATATTTGAATTGGGGCGCGAGTTACTTCGTTTGAACTTCATTAAACGAGGTAGACGAATGAATGAATAAACGGGTTGTGTGTTGAATTCATTCGTCTGTCTCCTTCCGTCTGTTCCTTCAGTCTGTGCTCTTCTGTCTGATGCTTCAGTCTGAGGCTCTTCAGTCTGTGCTCTTCCGTCTGATGCTTCAGTCTGATCATTCTGTCTGTGCTCTTTGGTCTAATCCTTCAGTCTGTGCTCTTTCTTCCGTCTACAGGCACAATAGACTGTTCTGTAATTATCAAAACAAAGATGCTAAATCATCTTGACTTAACAATCTCCCCCTTTTTGATGATTACAGACCACACTAGCAGATCCTTGATCTTCTACTTGAGACAGAGCAAAAGGATGTATCAGAGTTAGAGAGATGATCTTTATCAAACTGAACTTGAAAGAGTAACAGATCAAAATTTGTTCTTCATCCTCTTTTTTTCTTCTGCATCTGAACTTCCTTTCAGACTGAGCACTTGTATTATGCTCCCCTCAGCTTCTGATCTTTTCTTTTCATTTTTTTTATTTTGCTCCCCCTCAGCTTTTGCATCTTTCTTTTTATCTTCTTCCCCTTGGGCTGTACACATTTTTTTTATTTCTTCAATCCTTTTGTCTTCCATTCTTATTTCTCTCTCATCCTTATTTCTCATTTCTCTCCCCTTTGGGCTGCAATCATCAAAAACATCTTTTCTCTTTTTTTTTTTATATATTGTTGGATGTACACATGAGCAACTCACCTTGCTTAAAACATTATTTCTAGCTCCATTCAATTGATATTTGAATGCACTTCTTCAATGCACTTGGGTTCAATTTTTATTGACACCAAAGCACGTTCAGAAAGGTCTCTAAAATTCGACCTGTTTGCATTCTTTGAAAATTTTGCTTCTTCCATCTGAATTGGTGAATCTGTCTTCTCAAGACCCATAGATGGTAGATCTTTTACATGATCTGTTGATTTGGAACAAGGGCATGTTGATGATCAAATGTTGCATGTATCCATTGTACAGGTTGTACCAACTTCATATATTCTCTCTTTCTATCTGCAACAAAAATTATTTTTGATCTTGGTACCCAAATTTTCTTGGGTCCAATTTTGTTAGTTGTAAGGTTCCGTCTGTCATAGGTTCTTGAATGACCTTCAGACTGTTTCGGAGACCTTAAATAAAAATCATGTATGCTTCTATATACGGACGAATTAATTTGTGATTTTCTTTCGTCTGTCACAAAATTATAACCAAGTTCACTCTTGTTAAGAGGAAATCTTCCATATTTTAAAGTATTTTTGAGCTTGGAAGAACTCAAGGTGAACTTGTTTAAATCTTTCTTTAAGAGTTCATTTTCTTCTTTTAAAATATCTAGTCTAAGAAGAAGATGACTCTTTTCAGTATCAGACGAAGAGGATAATTCATCTGATATGTTTTTCTCAGATAACTGGACATTTATAGCTTTCAGATTTTCAATTTGTTCTAAAGCCTTTTTGAGCTTAGATTTGCAACTTATATATTCTTGAGCTATAAAATGTGTGTTGGTCCCTATGTGAATCTAGAGGGGGGGTGAATAGATTCTAGTTCCCTATATCAATTTTTTCTTCTCTCACTTTCTTTCCCGATTCAATTTTATCTTAGTTACAAGTAACGTATCAGAGATATTACAGCGGATTAACGCGAGAATGTAAAGCAAGAAAAACAATGAAGTATAAGAGATAAGGTAGAGAAAAGAGTTTAGACAGAGATTTATTCTGGTTCGGCTTTCGGCCTACATCCAGTCCCAACCCAACAATCTGTTGCGATCGATTTTTCCACTATAACGATTCTTTGTGTTCAATACAATCACGCTGCACAAACACAAAACAAATCACAATACTCAAAACATATGTTCTTCACCTAAGAACATATCTTGATTCTTGATCCCTTCAAGAACCAACCTTGAGAGTACCTCTCTCAAAAAAACTCTTCAACTCTTCTAGAGAACACCTTTCTCTTTAGAGTCTTAAACCAAAAACGAATACAAAAAGATAAAGATCAGATAATAGTACACCTGTTGTGTATGCACTGATCAAGATAGCATCCAATGAATTCAATCATTCACACAGCCTTCATCTCAAGAGAAAATCTTTAAAAACTTTGAAGAGAATTCTTGTGTAAAACTGGTTTTTTGCTCTTCCTTTCTTTTTGAAAAACTCAAAAGATCTCTCTCTTTGAAACAATTCAAAGAGGTTTCTATTTAAAGCAGTTTCAAAAGCTATTTGAGATGAATTCTGGTGTGGTAATCGATTACTGGATAGAGGTAATCGATTACTCCAGAGAGATTTGCCTTCTCTGTTTCTTAAAGCACGAAGTAATCGATTACTATGGAGTGGTAATCGATTACTCCAGAGCAATTTGGGTTCCCCTGTTTTCTGAGTCTTCAGTTCCTTCATAAGAGATCTTCAACGCATCCCAAAGCTCTTTGGCATCTTTGTAGGCACAGAATCTGTTATATTCTGTCCTAGAAAGAGCACACATTATGGCATAACGTGCCTTGTGATTGAGCTCAGCGATTGTATATTCTTCATTTCCCCACTCTGATTCAAGCTTGGTTAGGGGAATGTCTCCTTCTGTTATGATCTTCAACAGTCTATATTTTGTAGACTTGATATACATCTCCATCCGGTCTGCCTAGTAAGGGTAATCATTTCCAGAGAAAGCTGGAGGAGTGTTCATGGAGGAGCCTTCTGCAATGAGCATCGTCTGGAAGTTCGCCATCCCGGATCTTTTCCTCTAGCAGCTGTTAAGCGCTCAACCCTTAGAGGTTGAGCTCTGATACCAAACTGTAAAGTACAAAAACACACAAGAATGGGGGTTGAATTGTGTAGACTATTTTTAAAGCTTTTTCTCTAAGACGATGCGTTTGCGTCTACTGTTTTCAAAGCTTGATCAGACGCAAGATTGTTTTCCTCTTTAAGATTGATTTTATTATCAAACTGTTCAAGTTATTATCTCCTGTTAGTTAACAGATAAATCAATAGAGAAGACAAAAATATTTTTATACTAGTTCGTCTGATCAAGACTACATCTAGTTCCTCAGCAACACGCTAAGGTTCCACTATGAGTATTCTTTGAACACAGCCACTCCTGGCTAAATACAGATATTATTTGGGCACAACCTTCTCAGGCTAAACAAGTATTCTTTGAACGCAGTCTCCATAGGCTAAACAGGGTATTCTTTGAACACAGCCTCCACAGGCTAAAATAGAGGTATTCTTTGAAACAGCCTCCTCAGGCTAAGTGCACCACAACAGTGGATTTAGGAAGATGAAAGAATAAGTTTATCCTCTACGTAGAGAGGGGTTTTACAATGAGATCTATTCTAAGTTCAGGGCGAGTGAACTTTGCTTGAGAGCTTGAAGCTTGGATATATTTTCTTTGTTATGCAGTTCGCCAACCTTCTCTTGAAGTAATGAAGTCCTTTTATAGAGAGCTCCTTGAAGTATCCGTTAGACTGAAGATTTGATCGTTGGTCCTTTGTCTTGGGGTCTTCAAACGTTTGACAGAGATCAATCAGAATAATTAATGTTTGCACAGGCTTTTTCTGACTTGATCAGAGACATCAACAAAAAGCATGTTTGCTTTTCGTGTTGCAGGGGTTTTGCACAGATCTTTATTCTGTCTTTGGAAGCTTCTACGAGTAACGGTTAGATTTGAATTGGGGCGCGAGTTACTTCGTCTGAACTTCATTAAACGAGGTAGACGAATGAATAAATAAATGGGTTGTGTGTTGAATTCATTCGTCTGTCTCCTTCCGTCTGTTCCTTCAGTCTGTGCTCTTCTGTCTGATGCTTCAGTTTGAGGCTCTTCAGTCTGTGCTCTTCCGTCGATGCTTCAGTCTGAACTCTTCAGTCTGATCATTTCGTCTGTGCTCTTCAGTCTAATCATTCAGTCTGTGCTCTTTCTTCCGTCTACAGACACAACAGACTGTTCTGTAATTATCAAAAGTAAGATGTTAAATCATCTTGACATAACACAAACCAATGTCTAAACACATTATAGATGGAGTAGAGAATAATCATGCTACCTTGAAACACTCTAATTTTTTACTCTCTCTTTTAAATTGTGTGATAGAGGCCTGCTTAGAGAGATTCCAAAGAGTCATTGATGTTGCCCAATCTAGCTTCTTCAATGCACTCCAAGACAAGCTAAAGGAAGTTTTCGGTCAAAGCTTCAATGGTGGAAGGGAAGACCGAAAAAGAAAAGATGAAGGGGTGAGAAATGGTGAGGGTAGGCGCCATGGCTAGCCAATAAGCCTAGGGAGAACCGCTACAATGGAGGATGAAATCCATTGATAATATCCAAGAAACCTTGCTAAGCAAGACAAGAGAATCCTCTCTTAAGAAAAGCTTAAAGCTATTTCATTTATCAAAAATATCAAAAGTTTCTACAATTTCGTTTTTACATGTATTTATAGACCCTAGGCTACTTGGAAAACAAGCTAAACTAATCCTAACCATACCTAAACTAACTAACCAAAACTAACCTAGGCTTAAGGTAAACAACTAACTAATTAATGAGTAACTAGTTTAAGTTACATGCCACTTTCAAGTGACATGTCACCCATCTTTGATCTAAACCCTTGAAGGGCTTTGGGAGATCTAGGGTGGAGATTCTTTCTTAAGAGGAGACATGGATCAACACTTAAGCAAGAACTCTACTTAAACCAAAGCTCTTGGATTCACAAAAGAATTTCTAATTAAATTCAAATTTAACTTGAAATTCTTAGGTGAATTTTAGTGCCTCATTAATTCCTTGCATCCTTAAGCTAGGCATGTTAAACACAAATTTAAAGCATTCAAACTAAAAGAACAAGCTGTTGGGAATAAATGTTTATGCCCATGATCCAAGTCATCATGTAATCAATTCCAATTGTTAAATAATAAAGTATTATTTTATAATCATTTGATTAAATAGTTTATTTGATAATGTCCTCGATTAAAATTAAAGACTTGTTATTATAACAGAGATTATAATAATGAGAAACAAGTTTGATTTTAATTTTAATCTAAATCGTTCTTGATCATAGGATTGTTGAAATAGGACATCAATAATCCGGATAGATTAATATATATGTGATAGTATTTATTGGATAAATATTAATAGATCTCATTTATTAATTCAGATGTATAGATGAATCACATGTTGATGTGATCATTGAACAGACCCAATTGAAATTTTTTAATGGTTAATATTTACCATAAACTGTCAATAGAGAATTTTCAAGAAGATGATAAATAGTTTTCTTTGACCTGAGATTGTCATAGTAATTAACGAGTTATTTATTGTATTTTGATCCCGGACACCTAGTGCTTCAGAGCACTTGTTGAATGGATATTGGATATGATTAAATACTTGTAGAATTAATGATTAATCAAGAAGGGATCCATCAACTCTTGGTAATGAGTTTGAGCTCTATGAATAAAATTATATCCTGGCCAGGAAAAATTAAATGAGGGAAGAAATGAGTTTCTTAAGTCATTATAAATTAACTCAAAGAGAGTTTGACATTAATATCATACTCTAGAGTTAATCCAGAGCTGTAAAGATGGAAGAAAATATTATACTACTCTTCTGCTGGTTCTTGAAAGTAAAATGCTACTTCATGCTATCCGGACGTTAAGGAGTATTGCTAGATGCCTACCTTGATTAATATATTAATTTGATTGATGTATTACCGGCTTAGTATTGAACCTATGGGGTCACACACAAACGAGTGTTCTAATCTCTGTTGGAGAAATTATTCTAATATTTGATTATTAATTAAATTAGAGAATTTAATTAATTAATTTCTTAAGTGGAATATTATCATATTTTTGCTAGCACTAGAAATATGAATAATATGAAAGATTTGGTGAAATGATAAAAACAAACATGAAAGATTTTCTGTTTGGAATTTGGGCTGAAAATTTGAATATCTAATCGGTTAGAGATAAAAGATAAGGGATTTGTTATTTTGATTTGATCAAATTATTTGAATTTTGAATCGCTAATCAGTTAGCAATAAAATATAAAAGATTAGTTATCTTTTAACTGATCAAATATTTCAAAATTCGAATCGTCAATCAGTTATCAATAAAAGATAAAAGATTTGTTATCTTTTTAACTGATCAAATATTTCAAATTTTGAATTTGATGAGAAGTTTGTTATCTTCGGTGTGTTATAAATACGGCTATAGGCTGCATGCCGAAATGTACAAAAAAACAACAACAAGAACAACAACAAAACCCTACTATCAACTTTTCTCCCGGATCACCAATCATTATTCCGCCTGTCAAAGTTGTTGGCAAATAGAGGTCAGTCTCGGTGTGGATACACGTAGAGTCTTCACATTATTGAAGAATTTTTTTGACTTAAGTGCTCGTCAACAGGTACACATTTGCTATTCCTTCTATTTAAATATAATTTAGATGCAAAATTAGATCCTTTTATTCCGCAATGTGTGTTAGCGAACACCAAAGTTCCTTCAATTGGTATCAGAGCGTTGGGTCTTTTGTATTTATATTATATTTATGAAACTATAATAAGTTTTAATTTTGTCCTTTTGTCGTAATAGTCAATAGCATGTTGGTTGAATAGATGCAATGATTACGATGATTTGATATTGGCTACATAATTTTGTGTAATATGTTGAAAAGGAAACGTAAAAGTGTTTACGATAATGATAAGGAGAAAGGAAAATGAGTATATGATGCAAATTTTACAATTAATGATAAATGATAAGGAACGGCCTGACAACCAGGAGACTTATAGTTAATAATTGATTTTTGTATAAGATGCATGTTTGTTAAATTAATTGTATACTAAGCGCCTAGACTACCTGGGGGAGTATTAAAATTAATTTATAGGATTCACTATGATATAATATTTTGTATGTGATACATTATACTAGATTGTGATTGTACGTGAGAAACGACTTGACAACCAAGTGGCTCACTCACAAAAATTATTTTATTTGATATTATAATTTGAGTAAAATATGTATATGATATGAAATTAATTTTTGTATGAGATACATTTATTTTAAATTAATTAAATGCTTAACGCCTAGATTACCTGGGGAAGTATTGAGATTAATTTATTGATATCAATAGGATTGGCCTGACAACCAGGAACTTATGTGATATGAAATTAGTTTTTGTATGAGATACATGTATTTTAAATTAATTAAATGCTTAACGTCTAGACTACTTGGGGGAGTATTGAAATTAATTTATTGATATAAGTAAGATTGGCCTGACAATCAGAAACTTATATGATGTGATATTTTAAATGTATGTGATACATTATCTTAGTATGTGTTTGAGAAACGACTTGACAACCAAGTGACTCGATCCACAAATTATAGAGGTTTTTATATGATAAAAATTTCTTGAATTACTAAAATTGTGTTGTAATTAATGATTGTTACTTATATTTTGATTTGAAAATATGTTGTGACATAAGTGTGTTTTGCTGTATCGTCAACAGTATGTCTTCTCTATCGATTCGTATGATTCTTGAATCTGAAAAATTAGTCGGAACTAATTATGATGATTGGTACCGCAACTTGAGAATTGTTCTCATGCATGAGAAGCTTATTGACACCATCGATAAGCCTCCCATGGAAGCACCTGATGCAAGTGATGAGGAGGCAACCAAGGTTTTTCAGAAATACCTTGAAGACTGCCTTACCACTAAGTGCATTACCCTGGCATCAATGAGTCCAGAACTCCAAAGGCAACATGAACATATGGACCCAATTGAAATCATTGAACATCTTAAGAAGATGTACGGCAGTCAAAGTAGGACGGCTAGATTTCATTTATCTAAGACCTTATTTAAGTCCTCATTGACTGCGAATGAAAAGGTTGGACCCCATGTCCTTAAGATGATTGATCTTATAGAACAACTTCAGAAGTTGGGTTGCACTCTTGGGAAAGAGCTTTCTCAAGATTTGATTCTTCAGTCACTTCCTGATTCTTTTTCACAATTTATTGTGAATTTCAATATGAATAAAATGAGTTGTGAACTGCATGAGATGCTCAATTTGCTAATTGATTATGAGAATCAAATTGCTTCTGAGAAGAAGAAAGGAACTGTCATGATAATTGGCAAGGGCTCTAAGAAGAAAGGTAAAGTACCGAAAAGGAAGCATCTTGGACCTAAGGGTGGTGTGACCAAACCCAAGAACAAAAGGGACAAGATTGACCAAACTGATGCTGAATGCTTCTTCTGTAAGGGGAAAGGTCACTAGAAGAGAAATTGCAAGAAGTATCTTGATTCTCTAAAGAATAAGAAACAAGGTAAGACATTAATGAAAAATGTTTTCATGTTTTCTTTGACTGTCACTGATTCTTCAACTTGGGTATTAGATACTGGTAGTAGTTTTAATATATGCAATACGTTGCAGGGACTACAGATAACTAGATGGTTGAAGAAGGGAGAAATCAACCTACAAGTAGGGAATGGAGCAAATGTTGCTGCTTTAGCTTTAGGATCGATTTCTTTAATAATGCCTACTAGCAAAGTTCTAGTATTAGAAAATTGTTATTATGTTCCGAAACTTGTTTCAAACGTTATTTCAATTTCTATGTTGGATAAACAAGGTTTTCGTATTATTTTTAGTAATAACATTTGCTCCATTCATCGCGGTGGTGATTTATATGTAAATGGTTATCTCCGACATGGCATTTATGTCTTACTTGATGTAAATCATAATTCGATTATGCATGTTTCTTCTAATCTTAAAAGAGAAAGGGATAGTCAAGTAAATAAAACATATCTTTGGCATTGTAGGCTTGGTCATATTGGCGAGAAACGAATTAACAAGTTACACAAGAAAGGTTATCTTGATACTTATGATTATGAATCATATGAAACTTGTGAATCTTGTCTCAAAGGAAAAATGACTAAATCTCCATTTATTGGAAGTGGGGAAAGAGCTTCAGAATTATTGGGACTAATTCATACAGATGTTTGTGGGCCCATGAAAATTCAAGCCAGAGGAGGGTATTCTTATTTTATCACATTCACTAATGATATGTCTAGATATGGTTTTGTGTATCTTATGAAACATAAGTCCGAATCATTTGAAATGTTCAAAAGATTTCGTAGTGAAGTTGAAAAGCAAACTGATAAGAGTATCAAAATGCTTAGGTCTGATAGAGGAGGAGAATATCTCAGTGATGAATTTATTGATTATCTAAAGGAGAATGGAATTGTCTCTTAGTGGACACCTCCAGGAACACCACAACACAATGGTGTATCTGAAAGAAGAAATCGAACCCTATTAGATATGGTTAGATCTATGATGGGGTTCACTGATCTTCCAGTAAATTTATGGGGTTATGCTTTAGAAGCAGCTGTCTACTTGCTAAATAAAGTTCCTGCAAAAGCAATTTTAACTACACCATATGAGATATGGAAAGGAAAGAAACCAAATCTTAAACACATCAAGGTCTGGGGTTGCCCTGCTTACGTTAAAAGATTGCAAAACGAGATAAACCGGATGCAAGGTCTGATAAGTGTAGATTCATTGGCTATCCCAAGGAAACAATGGGATATTATTTCTACCAACCTTATAACCATAAAGTATTTGTGGCTAAAGGTGCAACCTTCTTGGAAAGAGAGTTTCTCGCAGAAGGAAGTCATGGTGAAGAAGTTGAACTTGATGAGACTCAAGTAACCAATGATGACGTAACTCAAAACCATGAGATGGAAGTCAACAGACCTTTACTTGATGTTTTAAAATTAAGACGAAAGTCTTCAACTCCAACGATTGTGCCTCAAGAGCCTGCTACTGTTCAAGAACAAGTCGTTGTTCAAGAAGAAGTTAATGAACCAATCATAGAACAATTGCAGCAACCTTTGAACACAATGCATGAACCTCTTAGAAGATCTACTAGAATGCATCGTGTACCTAATAGATTAAATTTGTTAGTACAAGATGACATGTCGAATGAGGTTTATCATGATGATGATGACCCCAAGAGTTATGAAGAGGCTATGAGAAGCTTGGATTGTGACAAATGGAAAGGGGCCATGGAATCCGAAATAGAATCAATGAAGATCAATAAAGTATGGACTTTGATTGAAGCTTCAAAGGATATAAAACTGATTGGTTGTAAATGGGTTTACAAGAAAAAGATTGGAGTAGACGGAAAGGTCGAGACTTATAAAGCTCGCCTTGTTGCCAAAGGATATCGTCAAAAGGAAGGAATAGATTATGACGAAACATTTTCTCCTGTGGCAATGCTCAAATCAATTCGGATTCTACTTGCCATTGCAGCATACTATGATTATTAGATATGGCAAATGGATGTGAAAACAGCTTTCCTTAATGGTGAGTTACAAGAGGAAGTGTACATGACACAACCCGAAGGATTCACATCGTCGGCCGATTGCAATAAAGTTTGCAAGTTGCAACGATCAATTTATGGATTAAAACAAGCTTCTAGAAGTTGGAACATTCACTTTAATAAAACAATTGAAAGATTTGATTTTGTTAAGTGTGAGGAAGAACCATGTGTCTACAAAAAGGTCAGTGGGAGTGCAATCATTTTTTTTTTTTAGTGTTATATGTAGATGACATATTACTAATTGGGAATGATGTACCAACATTGCAAGGCACAAAGATTTGGCTATCGGAACAGTTCTTCATGAAGGACTTGGGAGAAGCAGTCTATATTTTAGGAATAAAGATTTATAGAGATAGATCTAAAAGATTGCTTGGACTTTCCCAATCTGTGTACATTGATACCATTTTGAAAAGGTATAATATGGAAGATTCCAAACGAGGTTATTTGCCCATAGGTGTTGGAATTACTCTTAGTAGGGAGAATTGTCCAAAAACTCCTGAAGAAAGAGAATGCATGAGTAGAGTACCATATGCTAGTGCAGTGGGAGCTATCATGTACACCATGACTTGTACACGTCCTGATGTTGCTTATGCTCTAGGTGTAACTAGTCGATATCAAGCAAACCCTGGTGAGGAACATTGGAAAGTGGTTAAGACCATGCTTAAGTACTTAAGAAGAACAAAAGACCAATTTCTTATTTATGGAGACTCTGAATTGAAACTGAAAGGTTATACTGATGCAAGTTTTGCATCAGACAAAGATGATAGCAAGTCTCTCTCAGGATATGTCTTTACTTTGAATGGTGGTGCAATAAGTTGGAAAAGTTCCAAACAAGCTACGGTAGCAGATTCAACTACTGAAGTAGAGTATATAGCAGCGAGTGAAGCTGCTAAAGAAGCTGTTTGGATGAAAAAGTTCATATCTGAACTTGGTGTGGTTCCCTCAATAGTAGAATCAATTCCATTATTGTGTGACAATAATGGAGCTATTGCTCAAGCAAAAGAACCAAGATCACACCAAAAGTCCAAACATATTCTGCGAAGGTATCACTTGATTAGAGAAATTATAGAACGTGGTGACGTTAAGATCGAAAAGGTAGATGGAAAGGAAAATGCAGCAGATCCGTTCACCAAGGCGCTTGGCATAAAGGAGTTTGACAAGCACAAATGGGAATTAGGAATGAAATTCATGAATGATTGGCTCTAGGCAAGTGGGAGATTGTTGGGAATAAATGTTTATGCCCATTATCCAAGTCATCATGTAATCAATTCCAATTGTTAAATAATAAAGTATTATTTTATAATCATTTGATTAAATAGTTTATTTGATAATGTCCTCGATTAAAATTAAAGACTTGTTATTATAATAGAGATTATAATAATGAGAAACAAGTTTGATTTTAATTTTAATCTAAATCGTTCTTGATCATAGGATTGTTGAAATAGGACATCAATAATCCAGATAGATTAATATATATGTGATAGTATTTATTGGATAAATATTAATAGATCTCATTTATTAATTCAGATTTATAGATGAATCATATGTTGATGTGATCATTGAACAGACCCAATTGAAATTTTTTAATGGTTAATATTTACCATAAACTGTCAATAGAGAATTTTCAAGAAGATGATAAATAGTTTTCTTTGACCTGAGATTGTCATAGTAATTAACTAGTTATTTATTGTATTTTGATCCCGGACACCTAGTGCTTCAGAGCACTTGTTGATGGATATTGGATATGATTAAATACTTGTAGAATTAATGATTAATCAAGAAGGGATCCATCAACTCTTGGTAATGAGTTTGAGCTCTATGAATAAAATTATATCCTGGCCAGGAAAAATTAAATGAGGGAAGAAATGAGTTTCTTAAGTCATTATAAATTAACTCAAAGAGAGTTTGACATTAATACCATACTCTAGAGTTAATCCAGAGCTGTAAAGATGGAAGAAAATATTATACTACTCTTCTGCTGGTTCTTGAAAGTAAAATGCTACTTCATGCTATCCGGACGTTAAGGAGTATTGCTAGATGCCTACCTTGATTAATATATTAATTTGATTGATATATTACCGGCTTAGTATTGAACCTATGGGGTCACACACAAACGAGTGTTCTAATCTCTGTTGGAGAAATTATTCTAATATTTGATTATTAATTAAATTAGAGAATTTAATTAATTAATTTCTTAAGTGGAATATTATCATATTTTTGCTAGCACTAGAAATATGAATAATATGAAAGATTTGGTGAAATGATAAAAACAAACATGAAAGATTTTCTCTTGGAATTTGGGTTTGAAAATTTGAATATCTAATCGGTTAGAGATAAAAGATAAGGGATTTGTTATTTTGATTTGATCAAATTATTTGAATTTTGAATCGCTAATCAGTTAGCAATAAAAGATAAAAGATTAGTTATCTTTTAACTGATCAAATATTTCAAAATTCGAATCGTCAATCAGTTATCAATAAAAGATAAAAGATTTGTTATCTTTTTAACTGATCAAATATTTCAAATTTTGAATTTGATGAGAAGTTTGTTATCTTCGGTGTGTTATAAATACGGCTATAGGTTGCATGCCGAAATGTACAAAAAAACAACAACAAGAACAACAACAAAACCCTACTATCAACTTTTCTCCCGGATCACCAATCATTATTCCGCCTGTCAAAGTTGTTGGCAAATAGAGGTCAGTCTCGGTGTGGATACACGTAGAGTCTTCACATTATTGAAGAATTTTTTTGACTTAAGTGCTCGTCAACAGGTACACATTTGCTATTCCTTCTATTTAAATATAATTTAGATGCAAAATTAGATCCTTTTATTCCGCAATGTGTGTTAGCGAACACCAAAGTTCCTTCACAAGCTTGGCCGTGAGCTCTTTTTGGCTCACTAACAAGGCCTTACACAAGTACACACTTAGAAGAATTATTCAAACAAGTTTATAAGCATATTACAAAAAGTAAGTCCTAAACTATGGCTTGATTGAGGTTGTGCCATGTCTTGGAGCTTTCCCACTTCTTCCTTTCAATGCCTCTAGTAATCCTTTGAGATGTTCCTACATCATTGTATTATTGATGTTAGAGTTCATTATTCCATGTTCTTTGATTTGACAGTAAGTGAAACATGTGAATTGTTCAATTTAGATGCCAAGATTAAAATGAACAAATGGAGAATTATGATTATGGTATTCAACTTATTCCTACCACCACAATGCACTGATTATAGCACAAAAACATACCTACACCATGAATCATTTGCATTGATAAAGAATGACTTACATATTATTGTAGATGATTTTGTGATATTTGACCCAGGTGGGTATTTGTTTCTTATAGTAGGTACCAAGGATACATTCATGGTGAACGGGCAGCGCTTAAAGCGTTATCATGAGAGCTCCATTGAGCAGCCCACAAAGCAGGAGCTAATACTACTTGCAGACGCACCACCGCTTTGAGCGGCCGAGAGAGTTTTCTTTTCTCCTTCCACCCTTTTCCGTTTTGTTTTCATTCACTTCCTGCTTGTCCATCTTCTGTAATTAGGAGTAATTAGGATTTCCATGCTTTATTTCATTCATTTGATTTTGGTCTGGTTATTAGTACATCTGCATTATGGTCTATATGTTGAGAATCTGAACTGAAATCTGAGCTGAGTTGTTTTTCAGATTATTTTATGGTGTTGATATAACCCTCTGATGGATTGTGGATTAGTTTGTATGGATTGGTTTTGTATTGTCTCTGATAAGTACTTGACAATTTGACCTTGTGAGTTTTTGGGCCTGTTTTGAATGGATTCATATGCATGTCATTCCCTTTCTTTCAGTGTGATATATGCCATTTGTGGATGCTATTTTTCAGAACTTGTTTTCATTCTTTTCAAATCTGCATTTTATCACTTAATGCATGGTCATGATGGAGGCATTCATTTCTTCTTCCCCACTTGACTAGAAAAGCCTACCTTGCATTTTATCCCTTGCTAACCCCTTTGTGTCTGAAACCTTTTCTTTCCATACCTGCATTACAAACCTTACGAGTACAACAATGTTGTCCTGATTTCACAGATATTGAGTAATTGTCCATCTTTTGGTTATGTGAAGCGGATAAGTGTGGGGGTGTCTGCTCGGGACGTGCAGTAAGATAAGTGTGGGGGGGTGAAATATTGTATTTGGGTCCGAGTTGTAGATCTGGTACATTTTGGTTGCTCTTTGACCAGCACACTTGTGTAATTTTTATCTTAGTGTTATGTCTGATATAGTGAAAAAAAATAATAAATACCAAAAGTGGTATTAAAAAAACAAAGAAAGAAAAAAATATAAATAATAGAAAAGAAAAAGAAAAAAAATAAAAGAAATAAAAGCAAAATAGCAAAAACTTTGTTATAAATAAGTGTACATAATGAGTTGAGTATTTGAAAAGTTGTTGAAATAACAACTTTGCATATTTATTATGTAATTTTCATATATTTTGTAGTCTGTTGATGTTGATTTCAATATCTGTGAAATAGTAGTCACTTGACTAAATGTATCAAACCTTTATCCTTGGCTCCATTACATCCTTTACAAGTCCTCTTGAATCATGCATGACTGTGATTGTTAGTGGTAGAGAGCTAGAATGATTGTAATCCTATGGTAAAATAATATTCATTTTAATGGTTTGAGAGTAAACACTTGTTTGATACACTTAAGAGTTTGAGTGATACACTTCTGGTGAGGTTATTGCTTATAATTGACTTGCATGATTAATTCACTATCTGATTGGTCCTATATGAAGCAAGAATTGTTTGACACTGTAATATGTAATCCTTAGATTGATTGTGCTTTGATTGCTATGTCCAGTTCTGAGTCATTGATGGTTGTTTTGGAGAGTATGAAATAACTTAGACCAGATGAAATTTTGCATCCAATTTCACATTTTCATTAAGACTTAGTTTTGTCCAGGAGTGCAAAAGGATAAGTGTGGGAGAATTTGATAAGTCATTATTTTGATCAATTTCTCTACATTTAATATATCATATTACAACATTATTAATAGTCAATTAACATGATTAGGTGCATTTATGAGTTTGAGCTCATTTGGGCCTTAAGTACTTACTTTTGTTCTAATTCGCTGAAATTTCCAGTTTTGACAAGGTTCACTAAAAAAGACATAATTCTCACTACAGAACTCTGTTTGAGTTCCGTTTTATGTCAAATTAAAGAGGACTCGAAGAAATACAAAAGCTATGAAGACATGAAGAGCTAATTCAGATTGCATCTTGGGTGAAATTAAGCTCGAAAGTGAAACATGAACCAGTTACGGGATTCCAGCGTGAAGTTTTAGTTTGAGCCCTTTTTAAATCAATGTAATTGGCCCATTTTGTAAAGTTATAATTGGGCTACGAATTGGGGTGTTCAGCTACTTAAAAATCATGTGTCTTACACATGATTGACCCCTATATAACACCCCAAACTCAAAAAATTGACTCACACTTTTTTACCTTTCAATCAATTTCAATTTTCAGCATTGCTCTTTTCCTTTCAAGTCGATCTGCTAGGGTTTTCTGGTTTGTCATTCCAATTCTCTTTCTCTCTCCCTTCTTGCAATTTAACTCTTCTAATATGCAATCTCAATTTATGCTTAGTCTAATTTCAATTATACGCAACTAATTTCATCAACCAATTCGATCTCAATAAGATCCATAGTTTCCTTAGGTTCTCCGTTTTCAATTGCATAAGCTCTCGTTTTATATTCTATAATTTTGATTTCATTATGTTAATTAATATTTTGGATTGAGATTATTAATTCTATCATTGTTGATTGATAATGAATGCAGAGAACTAATTATATGATTCGAAACCAAGTTGTGTGCTATCATGCGATCATATGAGTTTAAAGGTCACCAAGTGTTCGATGATGATTCTCTAAGATCTTAGTGCGTTAGTTCAGTGTTGGCATGCAGAGATCTCAGTTTCAGTGCACTACATAAATGAGTGTCTTTACTTTGTTGAACCAATGAGGGAAATTAGGATCTGAAAGAGATCGGATTGAAGTCTTTTACTCTTTTTAATTATTGTTTAATTATTGTCATTGGTTAATTTTTACTATTTAATTGCCTTTAGTTTTCCCTCTACATAAAAACCCCCAAAAATTGCATTTAAAATTTCGGCTACAGAGAAGTAACAAAGTAATCCGTTGGGAAACGATCTGAGTCCACTATTACTGCAAAGTAGTAGATAGACTTTGGTATTATTTGACGCACGTTCGACATGTGTGTCAGTATCGTCCAACATAATATTCATTGTGGAACCTCCACATCTTCTCCCATTGATCATATTTTTCATTTTTCATTTTTTATTAATCACAACGTAATCATCATCAATCAAAGAGAACAAAATGGAGTTATAACACACAAGTCGAACGTGCATCAAATAAAACCAAATCGGTTACTACTTTGTAATAATAGTGGACCTCGGTCGTTTCCCACAGATTACTCTATTATTTTACAAAAGCCGAAATTATAAATGTAATTTTGGGGTTTTTATGATTAGGAAAATTAAACAATGCAAAAGAATTCAATTAAACAACAAGAACAACTAAGCGAACAGAATTGCAGAATGGATAAAATCGCAGAATTAACCAATCAAAACACTCACCAATCTGATCTCTGTCATTTCCTAATTTCTCTCACTGGTTCAACAAAATAAAAGCAATCATATATGCAATGTATTGAAACTGAAATCTTTGCATTTCAACAACGAACTAACACTCTGAAATCTTAGAGGATTTTCAAGAACACTTGGTGGTCGTTAAACGCACATAATTGCATGAGAATGCACAACTCGATTTCGAATCATAAAAATAATTCTCTGCATCCGTTGTTAATCAACAATGCCAGAACAGCCACAAGCTCAATCAGAAACATCAATAGAATAATTCAAATCGAAATTGCAGCAACTAAAATGAGTACTCGAGCAATTGAAAATGGAGAACCTAAGGAAATTAAGGATCCTATCAAGATCGAATTGATTGAAGAAATTAGCTACGCATGTTTTCAATTAAACGAAACTGTAATTGGAATTGCATAAAGGAAACTGAAAACGCAAGGAAATTGGTGTTAAGTCAAGATGATTAACATCTTAGATTTTGATAATTATAGAACAGACGCAATCCAAGTATCAGACTAAAGCATCATGAGCCTAATACGAATGAAGTAAGTACAGATGAAGATAGGTCCCTCAAAGTCAACATTTTGGAAAGTCATCGTCTACTACTTGACAGACTGAAAAATGCCTCAAGACGAAGTTTTTAGAAAAAGAAGACAGACGAAGTCTTGTGAAGACCCTTCGTCTATTGAAGATAAGTGAAGATCCTTGAAGACAAACGAAGTAACTCACACCAATATTCAAATCAAGACATTACTTTCAGAAGCTTCCAATATCAGAAAGATATCTCGTACTTAACCTTTGCAACATGAAAAGCAAAATGTGTTTTTCAAGGATATCTCTGATCAAGTCAGAAAAAGCATTAACATGCGCTAACTCCGCTGCGAAATCATTTAATGATTCTGATTTTCTATCAATCACTTCTGAAGTACGCAAGGACAAAAGGACAGCGGTCAAATGCTTACAGTCTAATGACTGCTTCAAGGATTTCGGCTATAAAAGGACTTCACCACCTCAAGCTCAAGTTGGCGAAATTACGCTTGATAAGCTCATACACAAGATTTCGTTCTTTATCTCTTAAAGCTCTTAAGCTTTTGTTCTTCATTGTAAACACCTATCTGCGTAAAGGATAAACCTTTCTTTTAAACTCTTTTCAAAATCCACTGTTATGGTACCCTAGCCTAAGGAGGCTGTGTTTTCAGAGAATATCTTTTCTTTAGCTTGCGGAGACTGCGTTCCAAACAATACCCTGTGTATAGCTTGAGAGGGCTGGGATCAAACAATATTATTTTAGTTAAAAGTGGCTGGGTGCAAAGAATACTTGTAACCTTTTCATGATTTGTAGTGAAAACTTAGTGTGTTGCTAAGTAACTGGGCGTAGTCTGCTTAAGACGAACCAGTATAAAAATAACATTGTCTTTAACTGCTTTATCTTGAGACTGACGGGGATTAAACAACTTAAATGTCTGAAAATTAAAATCAATAGTTAAAGAAAAGAAAGTTGTGTCTGCCTCCTTTCCAAGCTAACAGACGCAAACACTAATTTTTTTTAACACAATTCTATCCTCATTCTTGTGTTTTGTCTTTTACAATTGGAAAAATGTAAAGAACTTCTAAACTAGCAGAGAAAAGAAATAGAGAAGAAGGGAATGAATGCTGAAAACGAAATTGAATTGCACAAAAAATGTAAAGTATTTTTTGATTTTGAGATTTTGCCAGTAAAGGTCAGGTCATGTGCTAGTCACATGACCTTTTAATGAATCAGAGGTCAGCATTTGAATCATACTCAAGGCACAAACAAATGGTTCAATTTACATGCATTTTAAATGGGCCTAACTAAAGTCTTCTCACAGGAATTTCCTGGCAGCAACCAAACGTCAACTTAAAGCTCAAATTCACCCTAGATATGGTACGAATTAGCTCTTGATGTCTCATAGCTTTTGTAGCTCTTTGAGTCCTCTTTAAAATGACATAAAATGGAGCTCAAATGGAGTTTTGTATCCAAATTTATGCTTGATTTATTGAATCTAGTAAAAATCGAAAATTATAATGAATTAATTACAAAATCTGCACTTTTGGCTCAATTGAGTCCTAACTCATAAATGCATTTAAACATGTAAATTAACCATCAATTATGCTCTGTTATGATGTAATAAATGCAGAGAAATTGATTAAAATAATAACATATCTCATTAATCAAGTGATCATATTTACTATGAATGTCCTCTTATCTTGTAGTTACCTGTGTGCTTTGGGTCCGCATATCCACATGTCGTGCAGGACCACATGTCTTACTGACATCCATTGGCATATTTCTCTATCGAGAATTATTATTGCCCAACGTTTACAAGTCACACTTTTCAAATCAACACAATTTGGATCGAGAGTGGTTGTTCAGACAACCAAAGGAATAACACATTCATAGTGCAAAGATATATGCATCCAAACATGTTAAGTATCCAAAGAAGTGAAGAAAGAAGAAAAACACATGGTTATGGAGGTGTCCCATGCAAGTGGGAACTCGTCTCGCGCAAATGGAGCTTTAAAAACCTTAAAATTGTCTCTGTCACCTCCTCTCGCGTGATATGGGGCTCCAAGGACATCAAAAACATTTCTGGCACCTTGTCTTGTGCTAGATGCATTCTGTCTCAGGCGAGTTGCACTCTGTCTTGCGTGAGTTGCACTTTGTCTCGCACGAGACACATTCATCTCCTGCGAGATGGTGTTCTAAAGGCAACATCTCATGTTTCATTCTATCTTTATATCCCTATCTACTAACATTATATAACAAAACCCATCGTTGGATGTTAATTTCCATGTGTTAGGAAGCTGTTGTCAAACTTTCACAATTATCCAACGGTGAATGAGTTCAGGATTGACATTTAAAAAACGTTACCCAATGTTGTCACTATATCTCGCGTGAGATGCACTTTTATCTTGCGCAAGATGGCTATCTGAAGACGAATTTTGCATAACTTTCATTTTGTGAATTATTTTATTAGGTCAGTTCACTCCTCACTAGCCTCACTTTATTCCTAAGTTTCTTATGATTATTATTGTTCCTTATGTGATGTTTGATCATTGGAGATATACACTCTAACACACCAATAACATAATGATGCTTAGAATCAAATTGAATACACATAACAATTAGGAGGGTGCAGAATTGGATAACTAAGCCTAAGACCACACAACCAAACAATTATTCAACATATGAGTATTTCACAATACAGTAACACAACGTGACTTTATTCAACTCATTTAAGGTAGAATTCAATTGGCATCATTCTCAGACCTCAACAATCGAAGGCATACTTTTATTTGATAAAACTAGTATGAAAATCAAAGATGATTGCAATTTGCTTAACTTCAAATTCTTCTTTATATGGCAGTCAAAATGCACACTAGTGTTGATTTTCCAAAACACATTGATTTGCTAATAGTTTAATAATCACAACAACATATATCTTTCATTTCGGTCATCATAAGTTCACCATTCCACTTCCATGTTTCATGAAATTAAGTCCTTAAGTTCAACATGCTTTTGACCTTTATATTGAGTCATTTAAATCACCTCCTAACATTCTTGCAATTCAAATTACAAGGCATGCATAGTTATCATAGAAATTAATCACCCATTCATTTAAACCACTTTCAGCACTTAATGACTTTATCAACAAAGAACTTGTACTCATGATCAAATTTTTATTCATACTAAGGGCATTAAGTCCACATTTTCAACAATCATTCTCAATTTCTAAACCAACATAATACCAGCAATCCCGCAAAATTCACACACACACCATACTTATTCACACATTTCAGACTTGCTTAATTAACAACCCTCACCTTCCATAAGTCACACAAAGTACATTTTCACATAACAACAACAATTACCATACTTGCATCAAGACTAGCATCCAATCTACAACATACTCATATCATACTTCTTCACGTAATATCATGAAAATCTCAACTTACACAAACAATCATTAGTTCCACAAACTCACACACCCTTTAAGTTTTAATTTTAGCCTTTTAAGGTTTCTCTGCATTCTCATTGTTAGGGTACTCATGTTTTGATTTAAAGTTTGTTTCTTTTTGTTAAGTTCATCCTTTTCCGAGTATTCAAACTTAATTCGTTCAAGTTCCGAATCATTCTTTATGATCTTGCAAGGGTTCAAAACTAAGATTAAGCAAAAAAAAATCTATTTCATCTAAACTGATCCATAACTACACTAGATTGTTTTTATTTAAATCCATTTTAATTAAATCCAATTTATTTCTAAATCCATATTTTTACATTTTATCTGGATATTGGTACTCATTTTTAAATGCAAGTGGAAAATGGATATCTAATTTATACAATGATTGAAACAACATGTTCTAAGCTTCTACCTTTTCGAAATGTATCGTTTGTTTATTTTATTTATTTATTTTTTTTAAAATAACTACGAATCATATTTAAATACTCTTTATTTAAAGATCATAACGTAGTTTTTTCTAGTTAAAAATCATATTTTTTTCTAGTTTTTTCTAGTTTATTTATTAATAATATCTATAAATAAGACAATAATTATTTGATAAATAATATTACTTTACAAAATTAAATAAATATTCCTATCTTAAATACATTTTTTTTAGGAAAAATAATATTTTTTGTTTACCTTTTTCATTTTCATTTTTCCTTTACACTTGCTCATTACCATTTTTTATATTTTTTATTTAATTAAATTTTATAGCATAAAAATCATTTAAATAATTATCTTCTACTTATAAAAATGATTCTAGAACAAAAACTAGACTTATTTTCAAAACTAAAAGACAAAATTAAACATTTTATTATTAAAGAGATTAGTTAAAATTAAATAAAAAAATTATTTTCATATTATTAATTAATATAATATTTTTACTTTCTAAATTCATAAACGAAAAATAATTTATAGACTCAAAGTTATTCAAAGTAAAAAAAAAATGGTCAAAACATTCAATGAATATTTCCTTTAAAAAATAATAAAAATATATCATAAATTAATTTTAAAATTGCTACATAATTAGTAAGAATGAAGTTGCAAATTAATTTTAAAGTAACTTTTTTAAATAAATATTTTTTTTGATTTAAAACTAATTTAAAAATTGAATTCAGATGTAAAATTAGTTTTAAACTAAATTAATTTTAAAATTTGTTTGAACCAACAATTATTTTTTAATTTAAAACTGGTTTTAGCTAAAAACCACTTTTAAAATGGATTCTGAACTAGTTTTAAGATATCCAAATTAATATTTTAATATAAAATGGAATCTATTTAAGTGAATCTAGAATAGATATAAATCGGATTATTAAAAATTCAATTTATGTTCATCCATATTCAAAATCTATCGTCTTAGAGTTCAATCGATGTATTTTTTTAGTTAACAAGTTCTCACTTTTACTTATGTAAGAAACAACTTATGCTACAACTTAACGTTTCAGCCACTTTAAACCTAATTCTTTGTATTTTGTTGAGATTTTCTTCATATTTTTTTATTAGATTAAGGTGATTAACGTCTCTAAGTTTTGATTTATTATAAGACACAGACGGAATCTCAAACATAGCATTGCAAGCAAAGTCAGACGGAACAAACACAGACGGAAGATGACCCCTCAAAGTTGAAGTCATTCGTCTATCTCAAAGCTAAGACATCAGACGGAAGGATAGACGAAATTCTTCAGACGAAGCTTACAAGTTAACCTTAAGACTGAAGATTAACATCGTCTGTCAAGGAAGTGAAGTATAGTCTGAGTAACTCGCGCCAAGATTCAAATCTTCTAAGTTACTCTTGAAAGCTTCCAAAATCAGTATGGGGATTCGAGCTTTCATATGCAACACGAAAAAGTTTCATCCTTTTCTAGGAAATCTCTGTACAAGTCAGAAAAAAGATTGAGCAGGCTATCAAATCCGCTGCACACGCCATCCCATCACTTAATTGCGCTCTGACACCTTTTGACTTCTCTTGGAGAAAGTTCAACGGTATTCTTCTATTTCTAACGGACATCTGAAGACTCTGCCTATATAAAGGACTTCACTCCTCCAAGTTTCAGTTGGCGAACACGCTTAAATTTCTAAGTCATTGTGATTTCGCTCACTGCTACTTTTGTGCTTTACTGTATATCCCTCTCTACTTAGAGGAAAACTTTTCTTTCTAGAAAACTATCTAAAATCCATTTGTGTGGTGTTTTAGCCTGAGGAGGCTGTGTGTTCAAAGAATACCTGGTTGTTTAGCCTGAGAAGGTTGTGTTCAAAGAATATCTTGTATTAGCCAGAAGTGACTGGGTTCAAACAATACTTGTAACCATTTCACGGTTTGTAGTGAAAACTCAGTTGTTGCTGGGTAACTGGACGTAGTCTTGAATAGACGAACCAGTATAAAAATATCTGTGTTTTTCTCTTCTAAACTTATGACTAACGGGGATAATTTATTCGTAACGTCTGTCTATTAAAATTAACTTTTGAAGATAAGAACTGTTTCGTCTAAACATCTTTAAACCCACAGACGAAAGAAATTAAATTTTTTATTAACATAATTTAATCCCCCTTCTTGTGTTTTATCTTTTACATCTTTGGATGTTACTTTTTATTTTTTGAGGCCATATAATTGATGTTGAGGTGCACGGTACATAATCCAGTTGTTCCATATTTTCAAATTTCAAAGAACCTTGTAATCTCTACATTATTGTATTATCTTATTTATTGTATTATCTTATTTATAAATTATCTTATTTATGAATTTTATGTTTGTGATTTATCACATACATAATAAAGAAGGAAACAAGAGAAGAAGGAAACATGAAAAAGAACATATAAAGGATCTATTCTTGAAGGTAAGAACTTTTCGTAACTTTGCAACATGACTTGTCGGTGTGCGTGGGAGAAGGGACTTGACCTCCCAAACTCATCGTGGCTCTTTCTAGTACAAGCACTAGCTCCTAATGCTTGAAGCGTCTCAATCTTCAATTCTCTAAAGTCCTTCAAGTAATGCAACACAAAGACTTTCAATCAGAATGGTTTCGAGTGAGTTAAGAAGAAGAAATTGAAAAGTGGTATAGATTAGAAATGATGGTAGACGCCATGGATGATTATTCCAATAACTCTTACTGAGAAATCGCCAAAAAACGTGATACACTTTCACAAATCACTCAAATATTTCTTTGTTTTCAAATTACCGAAATTGTGAGCTTTCTTGGTAGAATTTCAAGAATTTTCCAAAATTTCTTTACCTTTCACTCTGACCTTCTTGTTGATAAAAATGTTTAACATGGTTTTAGAGTGTTTAGACGCTTAGAACCATTTGGCCAAGATATATTAAGCACTGAAACAAAATGGGTAGCAACAAAAAGTAATGAAAGAATTACTCAGTAATTATAAACGTTAAAATTCTAAGTTTATAACTGTTAATTTCCTATACTTTGAACTTTGATGACCTATTCTATGGACTTGGATGATGTTTGAGATTGTGATTAAGTACCTATACTATGCACTTTAAGGACTTGTGTTGTGCACTTTGTCAGTTTGGACTATAAATTATTAATACATAACGTAAAATAAAATTATAGATTAGACTTGTAATACCAATGAGTTGGTGCTGTTTTAACCGATGAATTTGACTTGTGACCCTATTATTTGTAATTATTAAAATTAATAATAATGTTCTACTTGAGGTTGTATACTTCTGAAAGAGAAGTTTTGTATCTTTGAGGTTGAGTACCTCTTTTAAAAAGGTTGTGTGTTTGATGAATTTTAAACATATTAATAGTGTAGAGGCAAGATTATTGCATACTTACATAGTTTCGAATAGAGATGGGTCTCAATAGGGGCACAAATAATAAACTTAATCTATGTGTCTAAGTGTGATGCTTAATACTGGGGTGGTCTTTGAGACGGTGAAAGATCATTTGACTCATGATGATCACATGTTGTTTATGATATTTTAGCGACATTAGAAACCTGACTAGTCGGTAAGTTGTACAATCGAATGCCCTAGGAAAAATATTTCTTAAAATAAGTGAAAACCTACTCACAAAAATATTTCCTAGAAATAACTTTGTGTAAGAATAGATGGTCACCTAAGAGGGGGGGTGAATTAGGTTCACACGCCTTTTCCAATTAATTTGGTATTTCCTTTAATTAAAAGTTCTTCCCCAAATTTAAACCAGAATAATAAAAATAATAATGCAACGGAAATATAAAAGTAAAGGAATAGAGAGAACCACACAGAGATTTTTATACTGGTTCATCTTCCACCACCGAAGGCTACGTCCAGTCCTCCGACCACTGTCAGAGATTTCTCTTAACAATCAAACATTGTAGAGTTACAATCTCACCCCGAGATCTCTACACCAACACTCAAGAAAAACACCCATTTTCTTGATTACAAAGCTCTTACCGAACACTACGGTAATCAAATATGATGGTCCCTATGTGTGAATCTAGAGGGGGGTGAATAGATTCTAGTTCCACTATAGCCCAATTTCGCGAGTTTCTAATTCCTTTTAATTCAAACAAACCTATTCTTGATTACCTATCAATAGATGAGACAGATAAACAGGTACAAAGATACACAGCGGAAATACCAAAAGGAATAATCAGAAACACGTTAGTAATCAAAATGCGTCGTAATCAATATCAGTATCTAACTGTTCCAGTTTTAGTTGATTACCGAGTCAATTACCGAGTCAGTTACCGAACAAATTGCAGAAATTAAACAGTGATAACAGCAATGTAAGGTAAACGGTAAAGAGTATAAGGAAGAAGAAAAGTGCACAGTGATCTATACTGGTTCGGCCCACTGCCTACATCCAGTCCCAACCCAACAACTGTTGCGATCGGTCTTCCACTATCAAATGATCTCTTTTGTGTTCTTTTACATTCACTCTACGACAAGCAACATAAAAACGAAATCAAGACACCCAAAAACCTGTCCTTTAACCCAAAAAACAGTTCTTCCCTGACCTTGGAACACCCAAGATCAAACCTTTGAGAACACACTTCTCAAGGATCTTTACTCTATCCAGAGAGACCTCTCTCCTAGAGTAATAACCCAGAAACCAAAAAGGTAAACAAAAGATCAGTTTAGAAAACACCTGGAGTGTAGATCTGATCACAAAAGATAACACTATGAATGCAACCCAGTTAGAGAAAAGATCAAGTTTGCCTTTTCTTTATGAAAACTTGATGAACTCTTGAAGTTCTTTATGGGTTTCTTGGAAAAGATGATGAACTTAGTTTAGAGAGAATATGAAAGTGTATGAACTTTTCTAAAACTTATGTTCCAAGATCTTATGTTAATTTTCGAGAAAAGAGTATTTATATGTTCAATTAAAAACTCAATTTAGGCAACTTAATGACTTTCTGATAAGGGTAATCGACTGCCAGAAGCTGGTAATCGATTAAACCAGTGAGCAAGGATTTCCAGGGTGATTTTGGCTCATGGTAATCGATTAACCCGAGGGGGTAATCGATTACTCCAGTGGCAAATGCATTCCCACACTTTGTTACCTACTGTTGGTAGTTGATTACCTGTTGTCGGTAGTTAACTACCTTCTGTTGGTAATCAATTACCTCAGTTGGTTACCAAAGACATTTTCAAAATATCTTAGAGAGGAAATCAAACATTTGACACATGAGAAATTACACAAGATTGCCAAGCTCTCCAGGGCATTCAAACAAAGAACAACCACATACATGCCTAAACTAAACAATCAATACATAGGAAACTCCTAATTACATTTCATCTAAGAAAACCAAAATTACATAGCATCAAAAGCAAAACACTAAGAGAGACACCAAAACATCTTCAAGCTTTAAGTCCAACAAAATACCTTTTCACCGAACACTACGGTGAACAACAATCTTTCACCGAACACTACGGTGAATTCACAACAACAAATGTTCAATATTGGAGAACAGAGTACAATGGTTGTTTCAATGGTAGGTTGAATCCTACAAGAAAGGCTTTCATATGATATGACAATTAAGGCTCAAAAGCTTTTCTCACTTTTAGAATGTGAAAGACATTGAAACTTTGTTTCAAGGATGAATAAAATTATGAAAATCAAGTATCTTGTGTGTCTTTATTTTCTAAGTCTAAAAACTTGTTTAAATAGGTAATTGTAACATTTCAAAAATGTTTTAAAAAAGAGCTGTTACAAATTTTCAAAATTTCAAACATGTAATCGATTACACAACTATCGTAATTGATTACAACAAGTAAACGTTACCCATAATTCAAATTTTGAATCATGTAATCAATTACTGACTCTTGGTAATCGATTACAAGAAACTGTTTTTGAAAATCTGAAAATCTGTGAACTTCGTAATTGATTACAGACTTTCTGTAATCGATTACAATGTAATTGGTTACTGACTTTCTGTAATCGATTACTGACTCTTGAAAACTGTTTCTAATAAAAATGTATTTTTACTTGTTTTAATCCTTGAACCATATTTTACTTAACTTGTTTGTAAATTTAAGAGCCTTAAGCTATCATATTCATATCATAGAGAGCACTTACTTTTTCTGAGTGAAAACTTGAATCTTTGTAAATTTAAGCTATTCTTGATAAAACCTTGGTTCTTTGATTTTCTTCACTTTTTCTTTCTTTTTGTTGATGTCCTTTTGTCTTCATCAAAATCCAGCCATAAAGTTAGAGAGAGATTTTCTTCACACTTTGATCACCTAAAGTTACTTAAGTGACTCTTTCTCCGCTGAATTAAAATCAATCTTTTCACAATTAAAAAATTAAACAACACACAAAAATTTTCTAACCAAAGAACTAGTGAAATGATTTCTCTATTGCATATGCAAGGGCATGACCCTACTAATGTTAGTCTAAAAAAATAAAAAATGTAAAATAATTTATATTTTTTCTTTAATAAATAAATATTTTTAAAGTTATGACTTATTTTTACAAATGATTAAAGGTAACCCACCCTTGTCATGCACATTATAAGATGCTAACACTTTTTAGGTAAGTATATCTTTCACTTGAACCTTTGGATGAAGTTTTTATTGAACACTAAATAACATTTTTGTTGGACATACATGATTGCTTTAGATATTTATTTTATATACTACCGTTTCAATTTTTAAAATTTCTTTAATAATTATTTAAATTATCTCCCATCTATGTGGGGAAGTAGTTTTTTTATAATTTATTATATTTTAATTCTTCGAGTATATATATATATATAATATAGATTTACCGTGGTTATATTTGCTAATAATTTTTATAGTTCAATGTGTTTTTCAATGTAAGAGTTTTTTTTTTCACATTCTTTTAATACTAAGGAGTAAGGACTATGGTAGGCAAATTAATAGTTCACAAATTAATAGTTCACACTGTTTTAGTTTTGAATTTGGTTTTGGCTTAGGGAATTACTCGACACGCGCGTTGAAGGGCGGGATACTCCGCGCTCAAAATAAAACCCGAACTCAGTCACAAGTGTTCTCCATTCCTCTCTCTTGTTCCCCAACCGTCTTTCCTCGATGGAAGAGCCCTCGCTGCAACTCGTCTCCGAAATCGCAACTCGCCTCGCTCAACGAACTCGTCCCAACAAAGACTTCATCGTCAAAACCCTCCGAGTAAGCTTTCCCTTTCCTTCTCACGCTTTTTCCGCATGCTTTCGCTGCATTCTCTTTTCAACAATTATATGGCCGCGCGCTGCGTTTTGCACTTCTTCTTTGCTTTGAAATCGATACTTTATGAGGATGTTCACGATTTCTTGGTTGCTTCTGTATTTTGGGTGCTTTGAACTAGTTTATAATTGAATTGGTAATAAATAATAGATTTAAGAATGTGCGACAATTCGTAATTTGTAGTTTGAATCATTAGTATTAGGAATTACCATAACATGTTGAATTTGGTTACTTGGCGATTAGTTAGTAGCTGGATACGTGGTTTTCTTAAATTGCGGTTGAGGTTACGGTCAATGAAGGTTCGGTCAATGTTTTGTCGCGATTCTTGTCGTTGCGGGCTATTTTGGTATAATGAAGTTGACACTGTGGCAACTGTGGTTGCAGTGAGTTAGAAAACACTTACATTATGACCGCAATTGCAGTTGTAAGCAGAATTTAAAATCATGGTTGGATAATTCATTACTCCTGTACAAGTGTATTTGTTAGGATATTAGGAGAAGGGAGTTAGTTAGGACATTTAGAATGTTAGTTAATGAGTTGGAGGGGTTTATTAATATAAATAAGGGAAGATGGATGGGAGAAGGAGAGAATTAATCATTTTGTAAATTGAGCCTTAGCTCTTTGTAAAAGGAGAAATCCTTTGGGAAGGGGAAACCCTTGGTGGAGAGTTTTCTCTCCTGTTTTTCTTTGTTCTTGTATCCTAATCAATAAAAATCTCTCTTTTCTATCTCATCCTAATTGTGGGTTCCTAACAAATTGGTCCGACCTGCCGGATCCAAATCTGGGCCAAGAAAAGTGGGCTGCCGGATTTTGATCGCGATGGAGAACAGAATGATAACGGTGGAGAGGATGACCAACGAGTTGCAGAAGACGACCAGCGAGTTGCAGAAGACGACCAACAAGTTGCAGAAGGATGTGGCTTACATCAAGACACACATGCCAGATTTGCAGCAACTCAAAGAGCTAGTGATGGAATGTCTGAATAAGAAGAAAAAAGAAGACAGTGATCAAGAAAAGGGGTTATCGCGTTCTTGGTTGGAAAGAGCGTCCGGTTCTTGTGGACTGCCCTATCATTCTTGCAAGGTTACCATTTCAGAGCATAAACAAGAACCAGAAAAAAGTCTAGAAATCATTCTTGAAGTGAAAGGCAAAAAGGTCACCATTTCAGAGCAGAAACAGGAACCAGAAAAAGGTCCGAAAGTCATTCTTGAAGTGAAAGGCCAAGAAGAAAGGATGGGAGCACAACCGCTTGAAATCAATATCAAGAAGAAGGTTGACGGACTTAAAGAGAATGTGGAACCCGTCAAATTGTTGGATCCAAATCTCTGGACAACACTAGTTGGATCAAACTACACCATGGGTATTGCAAAACTGGCCATAACTGGTCAATGCAGTTAATGTAAAATCCAGCTCTCCCTTCACTACCACCAAAGCCACCTGATGCAAGTAGCAAAAGGCTAATATCAGATTTGGTGGTTGTCAGAGTTTCTGCTGCCATTGGTGGAATGGTCTTCTCCTGTGTGGGGCAACCGGTTATTGTGGGCTATCTTCTTGCGGGCTCCCTTATTGGACCTGGTGGTTTGAAATTCATTAGTGAAATGGTGCAGGTTGAGGCTGTTGCACAATTTGGTGTGGTGTTTCTTCTTTTTGCTTTAGGGCTGGAGTTTTCCCTGGCAAAGTTTTATTTTTTTCAGATCATGTGTGGCATTCTTTCCATGTTATTTGGTGCCAAATTATCTGAGGGTGTTTTTGGTTGGTCCCTTTCTGTCGATGTCATCAACAGCAGTAGTGTTTTGGGGTGGTAACAGCGGCCTTTTGCAAGGAATAATGTCAATGGGAAAACTGTTGCTAGTGCTGTCTTTGTATATCACTGCTACATCAGTTTTTGTCTTGGTCTTTTGTTCCTCGCTTTCTCAAACTGATGAGGCGGTCTCAGACAAATGAACTATATCAGCTAGCTGCTGTTGCTGTCTGCCTGTTATCTGCAGGGTGCAGTGATAAGCTTGGCCTTAGTCTTGAGCTGGGTTCATTTGATGGTTGGCGTTGTGTTTTCCACAACAGATTTAGCTCAACATGCTTTGGACCAGGTGGAACCAATCCGTAACCTATGTTCCATTTTCAGATTTCAACCTTGAGGACAAGGTTGTTTTGAGGTGGGGTGTAATGTTAGGATATTAGGAGAAGGGAGTTAGTTATGACAGTTAGGATGTTAGTTAATGAGTTGGAGGGGTTTATTAATATAAATAAGGGAAGAAGGATGGAAGAAGGAGAGAGTTAATCATTTTGTAAATTGAGCCTTAGCTCTCTGTAAAAGGAGAAATCCTTTGGGAAGGGGAAACCCTTGGAGGAGAGTTTTCTCTCCTGTTTTTCTTTGTTCTTGTATCCTAAATCAATAAAAATCTCTCTTTTCTATCTCATCCTAATTGTGGGTTCCTAACCGTATTAGTCAGTTGTGGCTCCACTGTAATGTAGTTCATTTTCAATTTCTTCTCTACAGTGTTTTTTCAGTGTTAGTATTGTTTATCTTGGATGCTGGTATGCTACATAAATTATTATTATTATTATAGTTATAATTATAATCATTATTATATGCTGTTGTGCAGCAAGCAGCAAATGCGTTGTCTCAGTTAAAACAGTCTCTTCAACCTCGAACAGCAGAGGAACTGCAAACTGCTAATAAACGTGAAGATGCTTTGAAGTCCCTAGCAAGTGCTGTAGTTTGTGGTGACATGCTTCAACGTGAAGATAAGGATGTTAGGCTTGTGGTTGCTATTTGTGTCACTGAACTTTTTAGAGTCATGGCACCTGAATGGCCCTTTGAAGCCAGGCATTTTAAAGTATATATTATGTGTAGCATAATTGAAATATGTGCAGTTTTTATTTTCTTTTATTTTTGTAAGCCCTGGAATGTTTGAGTTCCATACTATATTATTTATTAATGTGTTGACTAAAAATGCATTTGATTTTTAATTTCAGGATGTATTTAAACTTATCATTAGTTTGTTTGCGGATCTAGCTGATACTGCAAGTCCATTCCTTTCAAAAAGGGTTAAAGTATTGGAGACGTTGGCTCAATTAAGGTGTTGTGTGATAATGTTGGAGATTGGCTGCATAGACCTGGTTCACGAGATGTTCAATATTTTCTTCTCAGTTGTGAGGTTTAGATCTATATCTTCTCTCTCCCTCTTTGTGTTAGCTGTTTTGAGCCTGTTATCTAATTGTTCTAACAATCCTACTGGCTTTTGTTAGGTTTAAGGTTATATGGACACTGTCCAATGTTTGACTTGTGAGACAAAATTCTTAGTTTTTAGTGTATAATGAATATAATAAATTTGTCATACTATCCATTTGTCCTTAAAATTAAAGTTCTGGAATGCAGCAGTAGAAAAATGCAGTCTATCAATGATTGTTGATTTTAATCAAAAAGTTATTGACACTCCACTTTACTCGATTTTGCAGAGATGAACACCATGATAGTTTGATTAGTGCCATGACTTCTATAATGGTAAACATTTTGAATGAGAGTGAGGAGGCTTCTCAGAAACTTTTGAAAGTGATTTTACGAAATCTTATGAAGGAAAAAAAGGTAAGAGTTTGTTTTTTGTTTTTAATTTCCTAATATTTTCTTCATGATAAGCAAGCATTATATAGATACTTGTTGTGATTAAAGATCCAATGTTGAATTTTGTGCTTTTTAATTTATTTTACCTTTTTCTGCAAGAAAAACAATAGATAACCAACTATGTATATCTTCAATTCCGATACATTTGTCACAAATATCTGCTTGATATCATAACTAAATTGTACGAAATTCTGAATTGTCTTTGCTGTAATCCAGCTGCAGGAAGCCAATCATTTAGTCATGTTTTGGCTACTCCTGGATCTTTGATGATACTACATGTTTACAAAGCAAAAATAGAAAGAATCTATGTTTAAAGCCTTACACTTTGGTCTGACTTGTAAAGTTTGATTCAAATTATTGAGCAATTTGATTTTCACTGTAGTTACTAAGAATACCATTGCTCATGGAATAGTAGTCATTTTTAGATGATATAGGTTTTTCTTTTGTCCACTCAAATGTTTTTGGCTTTGAAAATTACTTTATGTTAAATGAAACCCATGTTGTTTCAAAATCTCACTTAGGTGTTTCTAATTGAATAATAGGATGCTGCATATCAACTTGCCGCATCAGTCATCAAAGCTTATGCACTAGAGGATGAGTTGAACTCTCTATCTTGTGGGTTAACTTCTTGTATAAATGACAGAGATTCTATGGATAGTGACCTTAAAGAGCATTACCATGAAATTTTCTTTAAAGTTTTTGAGTGTGCACCTCAGTTGCTTCTTGCTGTCATCCCAAGCTTAATTGAAGAATTATTGGTATGTCACTCCTTTATATCAAAATTTTAAATTTTACATAGGATGAAACCAATTGTTCGAATGTATTGATATTCTTACTTTTTGAAATGCTTATTCTGTTAGTTTTCTTCAAATGTATTGGTATTCTTACTTATTTTTGCTACATTTTCAATTTGCTTCATAGGCTGATGAGGTTGATGTTCGAATAAAAGCGGTTAATTTGGTGGGCAAGCTTTTTGCACTTCCAGAACATCAAGTTGCTCAAAAGTATCATGATCTTTTAGTGGAATTTTTGAAAAGATTTTTTGATAAATCCGTAGATGTTAGAATTAGTGCTCTACAATGTGCTAAAGATTTCTATTTAGCGAACCCTTTTGGGAGAGAATCAATTATTAGTAAGCTCCTTAATAAATACTTGTCTTTATTTCTTGTTTATTGGTATTATCTAGTTTGGTTCCATATTCAATATTCAAATTCATGATAAAATTTTGATATCCTTACAACTGAACAGACTCTGTTGAAGATCGATTGTTAGACTCTGATGACCAAGTGAGAAAGCTGGCAGTTCTTGTTGCATGCGATATTTCCAGTTCAAACTTGGAACCTATTTCATCCAAACTATTATCTCAAGCCGCCAATAGACTTTGGGATAAAAAGGCACGTGTTGTTGAATTTTGGATGTTTACTAAGGGACATAATAGTGAAAATACAGAATTCCTAACTATTAGTAATTCTTTTCTAGATAACTGTTAGAAAGAGTGCCTTACAGAAGTTGATCAAGGTGTACAAAGATTACTGCAAGAAATGTTATGAAGGCAGCATGACAATTAATGATTACTTTGAAGAGGTTCCGTGTAAATTTATGATGCTATGCTTTGATAAAGATTGTAAGGAGTTCAGGTCAGCTTATGAATTCAAGATTGCTAGTTAAAGCAAAATTAGAGTTATCTTTTCAGAAATAAAATTTCCATAGAATTTCAGGTCACAGAACATGGAATTTGTCCTTGCTGATGATCTATTCCCCGAGCATCTTTCAGTTAAAGAAAGAACAAACCACTGGATCCACATGTTTTCACTTTTCACTTTTCCTCACAAAGAGGC
Source organism: Hylodesmum podocarpum (assembly GCA_026586105.1). NCBI lineage: Eukaryota > Viridiplantae > Streptophyta > Magnoliopsida > Fabales > Fabaceae > Hylodesmum > Hylodesmum podocarpum. Next base: position 1,001,430 of record JALJEV010000058.1, on the reverse strand, counting down.
ACTGCATACTATTTTGACTCAAAAGAGAAGGTACCAATACCAATATGCTACTGTGAACATAATGAAAGCATAGTATTATTTACAAATTGTTTCCTTTTTTTCTTCAGGTTCCAAAATGAAATGAAAAACTATTTGACTATGCGGAGGAAATTGAAGGTACAAATAGAATGCTTGGCTGCATTTACTCATAACAAGGGACCTTTAAGTTTTTTTTTTGGTCAGAAATAGGTAGAATTGTTAATGTATCATGATAAAAAATGCTGTATTTAATTAACACTTATATGTTTTCTGCTATGATTATTAGCTTGGTAATAATGGAGCTTCATGACTTTTTCCAGGAAATTTCTCCTGAAGAAACACAGAAGAAGATTGATAGTATGTTTATAAAACTGGCAGCATTCTTCCCGGATTCTCACAAAGCTGAAGAGTGTCTTTATAAGTTAAATCAAATTAAAGATAATAGCGTGTTTAAATTACTTGAAGAATTATTGGAGGAACAAGCCTTCACCACAAGTGGACAAACTATGAAAGTATGTTTTCTGTTTCAACTTATGCATGCATGTATAGTGTTCTTTTATGTGTGTGCGTGCCTGTGTACGTGTAAGTGTTAACACCGCATTCTGTACTTAATTAGTCATACCCTACATAGTTCTCTTATTGTCATTGGAAGTGAATTTGTTTCTGTTAGATAAAGGGTTGGGGTTGTCTCAATTTTTCTTTCCATTGCTCATACTTCTTCCAGTAACTTTGTTTTTATCTTTAAGGACAAGTGACATCTGCAGTGATTTAGCTTTATAGATCATAAAAATTGACATGATTGGTTATGCTTCAAGTGTGTTGTATGACTATAATATGTAATCATTGTTTTCATGTGTGAAGTTTCTCAAACTTCTCTATACATCTTGTGCGATGTTCTCCATGCATATCTTTATTCTTACTTTTGCCTAGGTAGTTATTTTGTTTTTGTTTAACCATCCATTTTCCCCATTTTATATCTATTTCAATTTGTTTTGTTTACAGGATAAACATCTGATTGGAGACAGCCATATAAATTATGAGTTTTTACGTCCACTCTTCTCCAAATGTTCATCCAACATTTTTAGCTCAGACCATGTTGAATGTATCTTGGATTATCTTTCCAGTAATGAAACTGGAAATAAGGATTTGGAGGATTCTTCTGCAAGTCTTCTGCTGGTAACAAAAAATGTTGCTTTGTGGATTTTAATTTATTTCTATTTTTTTGATCAGCAAGTGTTAGTTTGGTTACAAATGTCAGTGGGCGGATTTGAAGCCACGATCTCTCCCTCCTGCCTCCTCCCTTCTTCCTTAAAGTTCTCCTTCCTAACTATGATACCAACCTTTTATATCTTTGATACTTTCTTTTAATTAGTTCTTTATTTTGTTCCATTTAGTGGGGAAGAGGGAAGGAATAAATTTGACCCTGCTGCATGAAAATGAAACTAGGCACTAGATAATGCAAATTAAATAGTTTTATGATGACTAGTGAAGCATTCATGCAGAAGTGGCTAACCTAAATGGTACAATCTGTTCACAATACTAATTTACCTGTTACTGTATACATCCTGCTACAAAATATTTAACATGATCTTCATGTTGCAGCATGTTGAGTTAAATCATGATTTTATAAGCAATATGGTTAAATAGCTGCAAGATAGTTTGCATTTTTAGGTCCTTGATGTACATTTATTTTGAGTTATTTAAAATAACAAAAGAAATAGATTGTTCAGTTGGTGCAACAATGAACATCAAGCTAAGAGATTGTCCAGATGGTGCAACAAAGAAAGAGATTCTTCAGTTGGTGCAACAATTTAATTTGGTATCAAATCAATGTTCTGGAACTAACCAAGCAAAGAGCCTGGATGTGGATCATAGCAAAGGATAAAGTTTTCACTGGTTCATTTTTTGAATGGTTAATAAATCTGTTAGTGCTCATTAGCTAGATGTAGTAGTTAGCATTTTGGGTGATTAATGCTCTTGGGATGAAGGTTTCTAATCTGGTGCTATGATCATTATGTAGCATCAGAAGTACAGGTTTCATCTGATCCTTAATTTTTCATTCATTTGGTATAAATATGGTTGGGTAGTGGTGTTATACTCGTAGAGGAAGGTACTGTTGAATATTGATGGACCATATCTAGGACTCTGTCATGGGCATGTAGTGATGGGAACAAGCCATACACGGCCATTTAACTGTAGTATGCTTCTGATGTTGTACTCTGTTATGGGTTGGTAACCCTTGTACCTGTCAAAATATAGTATTTCTCTTTGCTGATAAAAAAAATAAAAAAAATTAATGTCTAATGCATTGTAAAGGCAAAATATAGTCTCGAATAGAATAGCTTCTTATCCTTTAGACTGATGACTGAAATTAGAAATTGTTAATATTGTAAAAATCAAATGTGTTATTAAAAAATTGATTTCAAATTTTTTACTATGAAAAATAATGTTGGAGACCCCACATTACCAGAGATATGACCTACTTAGTGTATATAGATGAGGGCAACCCTCACCTTGCAAGTTGGTTTTGTAAGGTTGAGTAGGTCTTTAATCGACATTCCTAAGTTGGTACGAGAGCATATCCTCATATTGTTTTGTTGTTGTTGTTGGGCCTATTGTGCCACCCACTATCAGGCCGTTTAGTCTCCACGCTTGAGATGTCCAATCCTTGGCGTGAGGAGGTTGTGTTGGAGATCCCACATCGCCTAGAGATGTGGCTATTTAGTGTATATAAGTGGGGGCAACCCTTACCTTACAAACTGGTTTTGTAAGGTTGAGTTAGATTCTTAATCCACATTTCTGAGTAATAAAATATATTAATATTAGATGATCAAAAGGACCTTTACTTTTTAATGTTTTTGACCACTTGAAATGTGTCAAATATCTTCAAAATATTTAGAGATTTGAAAATGACACAAAAAGCTAGGAAACATTCTTGAAATGCAAATACATTCAAGAAAATGCACAAAAGAATATAAAGGTTTCAAAACATGTTGAAGGATTTAGTGTTTTGATTTGTTTAGGGTGTTATGTCTGCTTATCCGTGCTTTGTAGGTGAATGGTGAGCATCAATGAAAATCTGATAAAAGGAATTTAGATACCTCATGAAAGAACTTGGTTATTAAAGCTTAAGCCATTAGGTTTCAAGAATTGTTTTCCTTTGTGTGTTTTCACTGTCAATGTGTTAGTCTCTACGTCTGTAATTAATTCAAAATTAGAGAGGGGTTCTGAATTTGAAGTAATTTGATAGTTACCCTAAGGTCTCTAGATTATTTTTTGCTTCTTTAGCGGAATTGAAGGAAGCCTCTTTGTTTGTAGGAATAAGGCAAATTGTCTCATAATGAGTTGTTTGATACATTTTGCTTCTGTTTTACTTGAATCAGGCTATTGTTCGAAATTTCCCATCTATGCTCAAAGGCTTGGAAAAGCAGTTCCAGAAGTTGTTGGAAAAGAAAAGTCCTGTTAATGACAAGCTGGTTGAGGTCATAGCTAAGGCAGGCCCACATGTGTCTTTCAATCATAGGTAACTTCTATTTTATTTGTTGTATACATAAGTGTGAATATTTCTCGCTTAATTTTGAATAATAACGTACATGAATAAATAGGGAGAACTTGTAAATTACTCCCTTAATTCTAGGAACTAAATTAAGAAAATACAATCTGATGAGATTTTGTAGAGATAATATCAGAATCTCTTTATTCTAGGAGATAAATATGGAAACAAAACCTAAATAACAAAGAGACAATTTATAGTAACTATTCCCTAAAAATCAGTAACTGGATTATGGATTTCATCAATAAGTAACAGAATTACACATCAGAAAGTCTGCTTTAGCAAAGCCTACTTGCTGGCACTACTTCAAGGAATACTTGTATTGTATGGCATAAAAATATATTTTCTTGAATAGGTAACTTTTGTTTTCTTTATTTTATTTTATTTTTTTGAAGTAAACAATGGTTGTCTTGTGCAATTAGTCAGATGTTGCTTCAAGAAATGTGGCAATTTGTAGATACATCATATCCTTGTCAGGTTATTAGTTTTCAAAGATAGGTCTCCTTTTCTTAGAGTTAATTATGAGGCTTTCCCAAGATGTAAAGTTGGTTAAATAATCTAAGAATTTATTTTTATGATTAAGGTAGTCAATTTTTGGAGTTAAGTTCAAATTTTTCTTTTAGTTGGAAAAATGTCAGTGTTGAATTAACCTTTTCAATCGACAGTAGACTAACATTTGACTGCCTTTCTAATTTTGTTTCCTTGTGTTCTCTCTGTGTACTTGTGTAGTGATATTTATCCTTTTCTCAAGAGAATTTGCTTGGACGGAACTCGTACACAGGCCAAATTTGCGGTGTCTGCAATTGCTGCTTTAAGTTCTGAACCGTCAGTTTTCGGAAAACTACATGAGGTGCACATTTTTGTGTAAAATCAACTATATAATTTGTAATTTTAGTGGTGGAGAACAACTATTGTTTTTGTTAAATTGGTACCAATTAAAACAATTTTTTTAATTTCATTTTTGCTTAAAATGGAAGCATTGGTTGCTTTGGGTATCATCAAATAAAGCCAAATCTGTTGTGGAGAAAAAGATTGTTGAAGTTGTGATTTGCTTCTTAGTAGTGACAACTAACTTTATCCCTTTCTGTTTTTTTGTATGTGTTCAGGAGCTAATTGATTCTTTATATAGAGAATGGAATGTCCCTACTATTTTGCAATCTCTGGGATGGATTGCACAATACCCTGTTTCAAATTTTGAAACTCGACATGAAGAGATCACATCATATATATGCCAGAAGATCATTCACGTAACTGAATTTAGCAATGAATTGTTTTGCTTTTTAAGCAGAAAACTGCTGATATTGTGTAAAAATATGTTAGCCGCTTTAATTGTTCATGGAATAAGTTGCATTTTTTATTAGATGGAGCATTTGGATGATGGTGATGATGCGACATCCTGTCAGAATACCTCTCAATGTAGTGAATCATGTCAGTTAAAGGTTAGTGTGAAGAATCATATAGTGCATTTGATTACAAAGTTTCCATGTGCCTATATATATGGACTTTAAAAAATGGAAAAAGAATTTTTCTAATCTCTTCCATGCAATATTGTTTCTTGTATATTTTGCCTGTTTACATTTGATATTGAAAGCAATAGTTGCAATGGTTCTCTTTGCCCGTTTCTTGTATATTTTGCCCGTTTACATTTCAATAAAATTGTTCTCTTTACCAACTTCTTCCTTAGGATCAGTTTTTCTTCTTCATCATTACCTGCAATGATCATATCTTCCACATAGACTAGATGGATGGTGAGTTTGCTTGTAGGAGTGTTCTCTTTGCCAACGCCTTCGTTAGGAAATTATGTCCAGTGATTGACTAAAAATTAAGATATTGGTCAGCCTTAATAAGAGAAAGAATATATGACAATAATTCCCAAATTAGGGAAAGAATAAGAAACAATATTTGAAAAGAGAACAATTATATTAATTTTATCACACCAAGTTATATTCTCTAATTTTCCTATTACAGGGAAACAACTGTCCCTAAATTAGGAAATATAATAAACATGTAAAAATAACAAACTGATCCTCTAAGATATTTCTATCCTTTACAACACACCCCCTCATGTTAGTAAATGAATATTTATCATTCCCAACTTTCCTCTAAGCTCCTGGAATCTATTGGTAGAAAGCCCCTTAGTAAGAACATCAGCCACTTGGAGTCTTGTACGAATGTGAGCTGTAACAAAAGGCCTACTGTCTAATTTTTGTTTAATAAAGTGCCTATCAATCTCAACATGTTTGGTCGTATCATGTTGAACTGGATTGTGAATAATACTAATGGTTGACTTGTTATCACAATAAGTTCATAGGAGCCTCAACCTTAATCTTGAGGTCATCAAGAGTGATCTTCACCCATAATCCTTCACAAATGCCCTGTGCCATTGCTCGAAATCTAGCCTCTGCACTAGACCGAGTTACCATGTTATGCTTTTTGCTCCTCCAAGTCAGAAATTGGCCCCCAAAAACATACAGTACCCTAAAGTCGACCTTCTATTTGTAATTGATCCTGCATAGTTTGCATCAGTATATATCTCAATAGATAAGGTGCATTCCCTACTGAATAATAAAGCTTTCCCTAGACTTGCCTTGAATTACTGGAGGATCCTGTCAACTGCCTACATATGTCTTTCTTAGGGATCATGCATAAATTGACTAACCACATAGGCAATGTCTGGTCTAGTTTGGGATAGGTAAATTAGTTTACAAACCACTTTGAACCAGAAATAGATTCCACAGCTGGACCCACACATCAAAATGTATAAGATCAAATGGAAAAACACTTTTCTTATTGCTGATGGGAAATAAAGCACGATAAATGATGATGTTTTGACAACTGACAGACATCACAATTAAAGGACTCTATAGACTCTTTTGCAAACAAATGTGGAAAAGAAGACTTAAGAAGACCAAACGGAGGACTAAGGCGTTTATGATGCAACCATATTTGAGAGATAGCCCAAGTGTCTGACTTTGCTTGTTGACTTGAGGGTAAATCTTGGTTCTCGCCTTTAGTCTTCTTCCACTCCAGGATGTACAACCAACCTTGCTCTTTAGCAATTAAAGTTGTCCTCCCCATGGTAAGGTCTTGAAATGCACAATGAGAATGAAAAAAAGTTGCTGAGCAATTCAAGTCTTTAGTAAGCTTGTTTATTGAAATAAGGCTATTAGCCAACTTTGGGACATGTAACGCATTTTGCAATAAAATAGAAGGATCTAGTTGAACGATATCGGAGCCAACAATAGGCACAATATCTCCATTAGCAACTGTGATAGGTAGTTGCCTATCAACCGTGCTAGAATATGAATCAAAGAGAGTGGGGTAGGGGGTCATATGTTCTGTTTCCCTTGAATCAAGAACCCACATATCCTGCAACACACAGCTAGAGGTATAGAAAGACTTCTTACCCTTCATGGTCAAGTTACTTGAGCTCAAATGCTTACTTATGGATTCAATCATTATTTGAAACCGATCAATCATTGTTTTATCACACCAAATTACATTCTCCAATCTTCCTATTATAGGGAAACAACTTTCCCTAAATTAGGAAATACAATAAACATGGAAATAAGGAAATAAGGAATAAAAATAACACTCTGACCCTGTAAGATATTTCTATCATTTACAACCCCAATTGCTGTGTTTGGATTAGCTTATTTTGGGTGCCCAAAGAAGAACTGTAAGCATGCCTTCAGCATTGGACTTAATATTTCATGCCTTCTAAAGCTTGAACATAAAAACAACTGAAGGCAGAAGAAAAAAAAGCAAGGGGATACAGAAATTCATGAGCAAAAGAAATGCAGGTTTGAGGACTTTATTTTACTTTTATTAAATGGGTCAGGTTTAGAAAAGTTACATTCCCAGGTATTAATAATCTTGGTAGTGGTGTATAACCATAAAGTTGCCTGGGGGAGCAGTATGCTCCATCTTCACAGGCTTTGGAGTGAGAGGTTGGCTTCCTTGTGAAGCACCACACAATTTCTGTGCAACTACAGGATTAAATGAGGAGAAAGGTGACCAATTTCATCCAAATCCAAGCTTGGGATATAGGTATCCAGTATATACTATACAGTCACATCAGGCTAGGAACTTAGGATGTAGCCAACTTAGACAATGTGCTTTTGGGCAGGGGAAACTAATCTAAGTGGTTTTATATCTCTAATCTCATCCTCGTCAAGATTCATTTGGGCTTGAAACCTGGACAGTACATAGGCTCTCTTTACAATGTGCTAAAATTTGTCAGGAAAATTTGGTTTTTAACCAAAAAGCCTAGTGTGTGATCCATGTACTCAGCCTCATCTAGTGGGCTAAGGCTATTATTGTTGTATTTAATATCTTTCTTGTATTTAATCTCTTTCTTGACACTGGTTGTACTTTGCTAATTCATGCTAATGCTCCCTTGAAATTTTGGGGAGATGCTGTCCCCGGTGCTTGTTATTTGATAAATTGCATGTCATATTTTGTTTTGAATGATCAAGTCAACCACTAGCGCAAAGCAAAGTTTCTCTGCATATTTTTCATTCTAGTTTCTAACAATCACGTCCTTTCTCCTGGAATTTATCAACCTTTTTCTTAAACTTCAGGTTATCAAATACCTTATATTTGGAAACTGGTTCCATTTCACTTAGATCTGTGTTTCTTGTTCTGCTTGCTAACAAGCATGACCTTTCTCCTTGATGTCATCAAACAAGAACCTGTTTTAAAAATTGAGGTTGTTACTGTAGAAGTTCTAGGGTTTAGAGAATTTGGGAAAACTTGATAAAATTAAGAGAAGAGAAAATGATGTATTGATTACTTGGTTCCCCAAACAGAGAGAAGGGGTTGCTCAGACTTACTAATTTGCTGACCTGTCCTAACTAACTATAGTCAACTAAACTGATTATAACAATCATATCCCTCTATTAACAAAAATTTAAATACAGAGCATGTATTTATGTATATACACTGCCCCTAGCTAACAATCATTACCAAATACCATATATTTGAAAACTGGCCTCATTGCACTTAGATATCTACTTTTTAGAAATTCATACACCCTTTCTATTGTGTTCTCCTTTATTATTAGTTGAAATATTAAGAATATTATTTATTTTCAAACTGTACAGGGATTCCTCTTTTTATATAGGAAATTACATCAAGTGATTGACTAATAATTAAAATATTGGTCAGCCTTAATTAGAGAAAGACTATATGACAATTATTCCTAAATAAGGGAAAGAATAAGAATAAGAAACTACCTCAATAAGACCAAGCTAAAAATGGAAACAATGAGAATAACTAAACAATTGGACCTGTTTTTTTAAAAGAAAAAAAAGTATTAAATGAAGATTCAATGCTCTCTTGATATCTTGTATTGAATCTTATATTGGGTAACTTATTCCCTGGATAGGCAATTCTTAAACAACTGGTTAGTGAACTTTGTTAGAAAAGTAACCAGAGAACTGGAGAATGAAGTCGATCTCGTTGGCATACACTTCTTTTGAGGCTCTTAACTTAAATCACTTTAAACCAATTTAAAGGAAAAGTTTTTTGGTGGGAAGCTCTGTGTTGATATTATGAATGGGCTTAATCCAAGTCCAATGTAGCCAAGAGTGCATCATCTTCATTTGTATTTGAGCATTTTGGACTTGTGCACCTCTTCTTATATATCCTTTTATCTGCTCTTAACTCAGCAACGTGGGCTTCGTTTTATTTTCCAATGGTTGTGTAGGTTTATTATTTTTAATTTTTGTAATATAACTATAAGCCACTATAATTTTAGTTTTATTAATACTAAGAACAAAAAGTTGTTGAAAAGTTCTGCACAAAATTGTGGTCTTTTAATTGATAGATAGTTTATTAAAATGCATGCCCCTAAACATCAATTCACAGCTAAAATTAGGTGTTTAGGTTTGAACAATAACCTCTTTTGTTTTCAGTGTAATGTAAGAGAAAAAGGCTACATAGTAGAGGGGGAATATTTCAAATGGTGTACATTGTATTCCTTCCATAATGGTGCTGTTATTTTATCTATCTCCATGATCATGATTTTGCAGATTTATGGGCTGAAAGCACTGGTGAAGATTTCTTTTCATTTTGAAGGGAGCCATGTGGAATATAATATTAGTAGATTGTTGGGCATTTTATCAAGAATACTACAAGAAAGCGACAGTTTAGTTAGTACAACCGTGGGCACATGGTATCAGTTTTATAGTTATCTAGTTGTTTTTTAGGTCAGTGTTTTGTATGCACTAGCTCTAGGTACAATGCTTTTGCTTTCATTGATTTCATGTTTTTTCTTATAAAAAACGACCTTGATTTATGTTTTAAACTGCCAGGTGCCAGGGTTTTGGGTAGTTTTGAGGAGGTCATTGCTTTATACTTTGATGCTATCTTTGTACCAAAAAAAATGTTATCCTTGGCTCGTTCTTTTATTATGACATCTTTTTTTGCTGTTGTATACGAAATATCAATATTATATCTTTTTAAATTATTCAAACTTAGTGCACTTCAGCTGCTTCATTTAGAATAAGAGTCACATACTAAGGATTTCATAATGAACAAACTTCAAAATTATCCAGAAACCGTCTATAGTTTATTATTGTTGTTTTGCAAAAGTCTAAAATTCCTGTAGTAAATTGTGATTAATATACATTCTTAATTATGCTTATCCTTTTTGTGTCTGTATGTGTGCATTGAACTGTTAACATTAATGCATTAAACGTGCTTATAAGTTTTGCTGCGTTTACTATGTACAGTGAAAATGATAAGGCTCATATTAGATTAGCTGCTGCAAAGGCAATTCTTCGTCTTGCTAGGAAGTGTGATTCGCATATTACTCCAGAGATTTTTCGTTTCACTATATTGATTGCAAAGGTATGTATATTGGACTGTCTATATTTCAAGTAATTCAGTCCGTAGAGGAAGTAGATTGAATCTGCTTTTTATTTAATTATCCAATGATGGAAATAGACTGGGTTCTTACCTCACAAATGAATTTGTTTGATGAGACAAAAAATTTAGGATGAATTGATTCTGCTTTTTATTGAATCATCCAATGATGAAGTCAACTTGTTTATAGAGACTATGAATCCTATGATTTGTTGGAGATCCCTTATCGACTAGTGATGTGACCTGTTTAATGTATATAAGTGGGGGACAACCCTCACTTTACAAGCCAGTTTTGTAAGGCTTAGTTAAGCACATAATTTACTCTTTCTATGATGGTATCAAAGTCTATCCTAGCTATTCTTTATTGTAGTTGGGCTTGTTGTGCCACTCGTTATCGTACCACTTACATTTGTTTAGTCCTTCACACTCAAGATGTTTGGTCCTCAGCCGTGAGGGAGGTATGTTGGAGATCCCACATTTACTAGTGGTATGACCTATTTAGTTATATAAGTAGGGGGTAATCCTTGCCTCACAAGACTGTTTTGCAAGGTTAAGTTTGGCCTCCATAACCCACTTTTTCTAAATGATTCAAAAATTTGTATTTTCTTCTTTTTTTTTTTTACCTTTCCTTCACTGGTTTTGATGCAAACAAGGAAATGAGAACAAACAATATAATACTGACTGAAATAGAGTAAATGGATGAAATAGTGTAGTATTAATGGCAGAAACAGGAAATGCAGTAGGGAGACTCTACTGCCCACAGAGCTAGGCTCTTCACTCAGAGAATATAGTATTCTCTGCCCTCAACTAATTGATACCTTCTTCCTAATTCTTTCCCACCCCCTTGATCCTAATATAACAGAATGTCTCACGTCTTCCCATTATTTTCTCTTTCCTCCACCTCATTATTCTTCATAACTCTTCTATTCCTCCTCACATATGCACTCATACTTTGGGCCTATTCAATTTGGTCGTAGCATCCTCTATATCTGATTCACATGAAAGAAATTAAAAACTAATAAAAGCTTAACTAATAATAGAGGCTTCACAAACTTAGATATAATTAATAATTTTGATTTAGAGGACTTATGGTTAATTGTATCTAGTGTTTTGAAAGTCGGACAGAATTGGTGAATTGATCAGGTGTTTGCCTCAAATATGCCACATAATCATACTGTAGAAAAATCAGTCAAAGAACTGGAAAAACTAGTAAAAATCAACAAAAATCTAGTTCACAGTTGGTTAATGCAAAATGCTTAATACAATGCCATTTTGAATTTCTTTTCTTAAAAAAACATAAAGAAACTTATTCTAAAAATATTTTTCATTTTCTTTTTTATTCTTGACATAGACTTATTATTGTTCATGAATATTGTTGAGTATTGTCAAAACTTAGATCTAAGTACTATAATATATTTAATTTGAGTTATTGCATACCTTGAATGTCAAAAACATATATAAATGTTAATTTTTAGTTTTTAGGATTAATAAGTTATGATATTATGTTTCCCTAATAATACTTTATATATGTTTTTGGTTTAATTATCTATTTGGTCCCTCTAGTTTCAAAAACTTTACCTTTTAGTCCCTATAGTTTAAAAGTGACCATTTTAGTCCCTTTAGTTTTTAAAGTGACATTTTTTGTCCCTATAGTTTACATTTTGATTACATTTTAGTTGTTGTCATCAAAAGTATAGGGATTAAAAAAGAACTAAAATATAAAATACAGGGACAAAAATGTCATTTTTTAAACTATAGGGACTAAAATAGTCACTTTTAAACTATAAAAGGTAAAGTTTGTAAAACTATAGGGACCAAATGGGTAGTAGAACCTATGTTTTGGGTTATTATTTTATTAATATCGGTTTAATTATAGTTGAACCTTGAGCTAATAGCTTGACTGGTTTAATTATTGGTTTGTTATTAAAATCATTGGTTTTATCTATTTCTAGTTTAGAATTATTACATTGAACACTATATATCATCTATATAATTTATTTGAAGTCTGTTTGTGATTCTTACAATCCAATACAAATTATGATTCATGAATCAAAAATTACCTTAGCGATTCATAATTTGAATCTCAGTTTGATAACCGTGGTCTAAGATAAAATTGTTCCTACAACTTTTGAATAATGTTATGTTGGATGAAGTTTCTTGGACAAAACCTATGGTTGTATTTAAAGCTCTCACAATTCATGTTCTTACTGATAAAAAAAGCTCTCACAATTCATATATTGCTTATGAAATTTCACACTAATCAGATTTTATTTAAGCTGCATCAGTGTGCTCATTAAGAGGCTATTTGATTATTTTCTTTTAATTTTTTGTTTATATATTTTTTTATCATTGAATACAGAAATTCCTTCGCACTAATGTTTTTTTGAAACAAGAGACTTTTTGTAATTATTAATTAGAATATACAAATTGATATTATAAATAGAAAACTAACCAAACACCCACTAATGTTTACTATCATTTTAAAAGTTAATGGATTTTAAATTGATATAGATTTTATCTATGTCAATTGATCTAGAATTTGGCGTGCAAGTTCAAACATCCTAAGTTTGTGTTATGCCAGAATCACTTTGTGGATCTTTCTTGTACTATAATTGCTGTCACTTCTCCTATTCCAGGACTCTTCTTTGTTTGTTAGGAGCACATTTCTTAGTAAAACACAAAAGTTGTTGAAGGAGCATAAACTACCAATCAGATTTGCTTGTGCTTTTGCATTGGGAGTAACAGAGGGCATGGATGATATTGCATATCAGGTGTTTTAATGTCTTTTACCATTTGATGCATGTTTTTTACTTTCTGATTTTAAGATTTTTGATTCATACCTAATTGCATTACTTTTGTTTGATATCTAATATTCTATGCAATTGAAATGTTGTAATTATTGTATACAATCAACTAGTGGTATGACCCCTAAGTATTATTATTCAGGCTATGTTTGGAGATCTAATAACATGCAACACAAATGAAATGAGGTGGAATCGAAATGATATGTTGAAATTACGTGTCTGCAGTGTGTTTGAACACTGAAGACACCACAGAGATAGGATTATATAGACTTGTTAAAAGCAATACAATTAATTATAGAAGATTTTGTTCCTATGAACCTGATATAATTTGGATTGTACAAATAATACTAATAAAGGAAGAATATGAAAAACTGATCCTATAATTAGGAGATTCTCCTTTCTGTTTTGGGCATTCTCTGATTTTGTCAAGATGTCTGGGATCTAGTGGACAAAAATAAAACTGGGTAAATTTCAATTTTTACCTCTACTCGTATGAACTTATTTGAAGATAATGTAGGGTTTTCTTTACCATTATATCCCTAGAAGATAGCCTGAAATTTTCTAACTATTGTTTTGTTGATATATTTTCTAAAACCTGTCTTTTTATTGGGTTATTTTGTGCTGATTAATTGTTACTGATACTGCTTCTTTTAGAACTATAAATATATGACAGAGTTTATAAAAGATTACAGTATAGTAGCTCGGAAACGACAAACTTCTGTTCAAGGAGCAATCTTTGATTACCCAGCATACATTTTGGTCTTTTTGATTCACGTGCTTGCTCAGAATAATGACTTCCCATCTGAAGTCTGTCAAGATGAAAAAATGTTTGCTGACCTTTGTAGGTAATATATTGCTATTATCCTTCATACTTTAGTTTTACTCATTACTGTTTATGAATATTCACCCTAATGATGACACATCTGTACTGCTTCTTTGTAGTCCACTTTTCTTTTTCTTGCAGGCATTAGTTGACATCAGTACTGTTGATGGTGACCTGGACATTGTTAAGGATGCTGTCTTACATGTAGTTAGCATTTTTCGAGCAATCAGAAAGGTTGAGGATGCAGTTGATGTGCGGATGTCAAGTGTAAAATACTTTGAGCATGTTCTTCATTTACTACTTGTTTTTTGTTGTATATAAGTTTTATTGAGTTTTCTAAAATGCAGAAACTGCATATGCTGGCTGAAATTGGGATATTTACTTTAAATGAATTAAATCATGGTGGAATTTCTACATTGCAAGCATCTGGACAAGTTTTACTGCCTTCGTCTTTATATAGAGTCAGTCTCGTTCAGAACAATGTAAGTTTTCTAGAGGGAGACTGTCTTTGCTTCACTCAAGATTCAATGTAATTGTTGTTTATTTATTATTTAGCTTATACAGTTAGTTTGTTTGTCTTGTTCATACAATTTTTTTATTTGGTTAACACTTTATACTGCAGGCTAGTTCAAAATGTCCAAAGTCCTTTTTTGATGAAAATTTTCTACAAAGAGTATTTCATGCACTAAAGGAATCTACTTTGCCTCACAGAAATGCTCAAAGGGTATGTTATATGTGAACACAATTGGCAATAAGTGTTTCTCATTTCTTTTCAATGTACCATTCTTTCTTTTATTTTATCTCCTTTTTGTTTTTTTTTTTTTTTGGGGGGGGGGGTGCTGTCAGATTGCAAAAACACTTCCTAAGCATGGTCATAAGTGTCGACAAGATGTTAAAAAGTCTAATAGTAATGTTTATGGTGAACTGGACTTGGCATCAAGCAATCCGGATGATTTGTCAAGGAAAGATAAAGCAAATGCTACAACTTCGAGGCTGAATATCCCTTTGGTGAAAAAGAGAAAATGTGTGCCTATATCTGGTTCTGGATCTGTTGGTTTGCAAGAATACTCTACGATTGAGAAGCAACAAAAATTAGCACCAAAACAAAGTGGAAAAACATTAGAGATAAACATGCTTTCATCAAGTGATTCAGTGAGATCTAAGGGTTCAGTGTCTGAATCACAAATGCCAACCCGTAAATCAAAAAGAGCTGCTGCTAGTTCATTGGAGAATGCCGTGACAAGTAGCAAACATACTTTTGAACCTTTGAAATGTCCTAGAACCAAACTGAAAGATTCATGTGGCTTGAAGGTTGGTATGGAATTCTTTCAAATATCAAAAGTAGAATAAATGAATTTAATTAGAATGCACCTGGGAGTTTAAAGGTATTTTTATGCTATCATTTAATTATGAACTGATTTGTATGGTAAATTTGTTGAATTTAATGATAACTATTTGAAAATCCATGCTTGGAATGATTTCTGATTGGTTGATAGTGTATAAATCTTTATAGAAATGACACATGAAAATTAAACTCAATGAAAATAATATATAATGTTGCAAAATCTGCGAAAATGTCAACTTTCTCTTTGTTGTGTATTCAAACCTTGAGGATTGTTATTGTCAAGAGATATGAACCATTATTGTGGCTAATTGCCAAAATTCTTTTCTGCCATATAAAAAACATGTGTAATATATGATATTCCCTGTTTTAGTTTCATTTTGATTTTACTCATTTTTTACCCTTTTACTACGTTGCCTAAATGTGTTTCTTGTGGAAAGAATTCTTAACGAAGGTCATTTGACTTTTTGGTGTAGAATCGGGATATACTAGCAGATGTTTCAAATAAAAAACATTTCAGCCCCCGGTGAGTTTTATGATTACTTTGCTTTCTAGACCCCCGCCCCCCAACAATTAAGTTAAAATTCTTTGAACAGTTTCTGAAACATTTAGTGATTTAATACAAAACTAAATGAAATTAAAAGTGAAAGAGTTGAGGAGAGTTAAGTAATGGCTAACACTGCACGTTGTTTTAATCTTCACAAGACTACATAAAATTCTTGAAATAGTTTGTTGGAATTAAAGGGGTTTAGGTATAGAGGAAGGAAAAGGAGATAAAGGACTGAATATACCACAATTGATATTAACTTGATTTGGTGTGACTTGTGTTTAACATGCCATGTTCTCGTCATTTAAAAAAATTAAAAGGTTTCCTGCTTTCATGTTGCAGTGAACCTGGTGAACACTCTTCTCTCAATATTATAAAAACCACTGAAACAAGATGCATAGCTTCCAAAGAAGGAACATCAATGAATCAAGAAAAAAGTAAGTAGTGCAGCGACCAGAAAATGTATCTTGTGGCTGATGTCTTTTGAACACTATGTATGATTGATTGAAATTCATTGAAAATCTATATTTTTCTAAATTTCATTTATTATTTAATGATTATTTTTCCTGATTTTGTAGTTTTAATAAATTATAACAAATCATGGAATGTGTTAAAAACAGCATGTTTCTAGCACTCATTTTTTTGTATATTACTGTTAAGAATAGTTTCAACACTCCTTTGAATGCTGATGCACACAAGTTTCTGTACTCTTACAGATAAGAAAAAAGAATGACCTGTGAATGTGATGTGATTTCCATGGTCCATATGTGAAAATACAAATTAATTAGCAAATTTTGGTGCAGCAAATGTAAATGAAAGGGGGAAATGTAAGGAGGCTTCAGAATTTGTCAAAACAAATGCATATGCTGTAAGTTTTTGGCACGGTATATTTGCTGCCCCATTTAGTAAAATTTGTACTTGGTTCTATTCTGATTTTTACTTTTATTTCCAGGTTAGAACAAGACGGAGTCAGAAAAAATAAACGTGTTTGGATGCGGGGTGTTAACATGAAAAAACACATCTACTGGAAGCAATATGAAGTAGCTTCCACGTATGTGGAAAGAGAGTACAAATCTACGTTTCAAAACTACTTCCAGACATGTACTAAATAGTATTCGATATTCCACCTTCAGTTAATTAGGGGCATTGAACTCTAAAGACTGCATATTCTGATCTACGAGTTACGCAGTTCTAATTTAGAGATTCATCTCTGTTGAAATCCTTGTCTTCTATCAATTCTTATTGGAGAAAGGATTTAATTAACAACCCGACAGAGTTTTGTAAATTAGTGGCTTGCTAATGAAACACTGCACTGAAATTAGTTATTATAGCTATTAGCTCACACAAAAAACATTTTACTGTAACATTGTTGGTTTCCTTGCCACCAATAATCTACCTCTCTAGCAAACATGAAGATGGACATAGACAATCCATGGCCTTAAAGATCTTCATAATCTCTCTAATCCACAAGTCGGATGCTGCTGACTCACCCTTAAACTGGTGGTCCTCTTGAAAGACACGTTCACTGTTAGAGCGAACATGGTAAAACTCACCAAGAACTTTTAGAAAGAATATAATTTTTCACAAAAACTAATCCCCTAAGAGGATTAGCTTCACAGCTCAAGAAAAATACACAACACATTCCGCATTCAGAAGGATACCATTAAGAGGGAAAACCATTTTGATAGAGACTTGAGTGCATATCTTACAACTTAAATTTATTTCTTCCTGGTAAACTATTAATCTTACTCAAATGTAAAAATATTGCAATAACAACCTCATCTATGAACCATCCTCATCCTTGATCTATAAAAGCAACACTGTTACAAAAACTTTCATTGGTTTGATTTCAATAAGAGATCCAAATTCGCTCAGATCTAGAAAACTTGGACCATATCTTCCTTCCTTCTGGTAAACATGTTTAAACAAACACATTCGCACAGAAAATGATACACATGTGTATTATTGTTCTTGAAATCAATCGAGAACCAATAGTCTAATCATCCAATTATGTTGTAGATAATATGAACAAGTATTAGACTCACACACAAGATCACACAACAATTTAGTGACCTTACTTCATTGTTCACACCTTACTTCATTGTTCACAATGATTATCTGAAAGTCACTCCAAACATACAGCCTTCGATTGTGCATAGTCAATTAGATCACATAACAAACAAATAACTATCTCTTCAACTAAACCAAAATAATTTAACACATCACACAAGACACAACAGAAGATAAAATGGACCTATCCTGTGTCGGTACATTCCTAAAAGACATTATTAGGCTTTAATATAGGCTTTAATATCACAATTGTAACGGCTCAAGATTATAATAAGAAAACTCAGTGAAAAATACAATAATTTAGTTCATTTAAAACTCTAACTAATTTGATTATAAAAATGTGGGTAAAGTTTTACCATTTCAAACATATAGTAAACAAACTCCACGATGTAAAACATTATGTAATTTCATGAAAGTTAAAACTAGCTTTAAGGCTTTTCATTAAAATGAGTTTAAAAAACATAAACGTTTATGAATTTAGAGTTGTCCACGACAAAACATTATATATACATCATAACGATCTTAAATCACCAAGCTCTATTTACTTCGGTCTCTAGATATTTAGCTTACATGGTTGGCCTTACAACCATAGCCTGCTCCCCAAACATAATATTTAAGATCACAAGCATAAACTGGGAACCCGGGCACAAATATCAAAAAATTGAATGCGTCAACAGGCCTAGCACATTCACTCTATATACAACTTCCAATACTGGTTACGCTAACAAGCTTGACGTGTTCATGTCTTTCAATGTCAATGCATCTCAACTTCTTTGGCGCATACATAAAAATGCACCAACCACTCCAATGCATTATTTTAGAAGAGACATATGACTATAGTTAATTTTCAAAGAAACCCTTTTTAATAATAATTTTACAAAAGAGATCCATTTCTATGCTTTACCTTAGTCTCAAAATAAAATAAGGCAAGTAAAGAGAGAATATCTACATGACTCATTTAATCAGATGAAACATGTCAAAATAAAAAAAGATGAAATACAAAATTAGATTCAACATTATTAACTCATTGTGCACTTCTAATTTAGCTAAAGATTGAGATAGATTATCAATTGGACTATATGTTTATAAATCTTTGAGTATTCTTATTCACTTGTTTTATTATTTATTTTAGTCATAATTTTTTAAATTTTTTTTGTTCGTTGAATTAAGATGTTGCTATAATTAATAAATGATACGTTCATGTAAGAGATTAATATTTTGCAAAAAGTTAAATTTTTATATATAATTTGTTTATAATATAATCTATTCAAATACTTAATGAAATATTTGATTAAGACATGTTGATGTTATATATTAAATGAGATAAATGATTTACTACTTTGTACTTTCATTTCTATTGTTGCACACAGGTTCTATTTTCTTGTCTTAAAAGTTGTTATTTTTTAATAAGTCATTTGTTTTTTATAATTTTTTGTCAATTCCTTTTATATTATTTATCTCTTTATTTTTACTAATAATCTTACTATTTACCTATTTTAAAATAATCATACATTTAAAAAAATATATATTTATCATTATTGTAAATTTATTAAATCTTAAAAATTACTAAAGTTAATAATAAATATATTCTTATTTTCACGTAATTTTCTAAGATAAAATGAAGAACATTTTTCTCTTCTCTATATTTTTAATTTAAGTTTATTATTTAAGTATAACACTACTTTTTTCTTTGTTTTTGTGTATACGCTATCGTCTTTATTTAAAATTCTTTATAAATATTTAAAATATTGTTGTAAAAAAATATTTTGACAAAATATTTAAAATAACAATAAAAAATTATAAATAAATACTTTAGTAAAGCAATGTTTTAGATAAAAACTGTCTTTCAAGAAAAATGTTAATCCACAAATAAATATAATAATATATTTATCGTCAATTTGAATTAAATAAATAAAATATATATTTAATTAAAAGAATATAAAATATATTTTATGTTAGAATAAAATAGAAATTTCAATTTTTTATTTTATTTTATTATTTAACTAATATATATTTCATAAAATATTTTTTTTGCTAAAAATTATTATTTCATAAATAAAGATATAAAATTTAGTACAATGTGTTTTTAATTATCACAATTATTTTCTAATATTTATTTATTGCATCAATATATTTTATTATATATATATATATATTTATATATAATTGTACAAATAATTATTTGAATTTCCATATAATTAGAACAGGGTTTTAGTTTTTCAGTTAAATTAAAAATTCATAATAAGTTGAATGGTAAAGAACGATGTATTCTATAAAAATAAGTATGAATTAATTCTTATATTTTATTAATAATAATGTGGAGATTAAAAAATAATTATTTAAATATAAAAATTAATAAATAACATTATAAATTTGAAAAATAAAATTATCTAATAAATATATATAATATATAAATAAATAACTAAATATTATATGTAAAGAAAAGAAAGTATTATTACACTTATATGTTAAGCAGTGTCTGTCCCTGTTTGATCATCATTTTATCTTAAAAAATTATTGATTATGTTTTTATTAAATAATTGTAAATGATAATTAACATTATATATCAAGGAATATAGATAGACCAGAGGATGCACAGAAAAATAATAAAATGAAACTATCAAAATGAAAGAATTTTCAAGATAGAAATAAAATACATAATAACCATGTTGTGTCTGCTAAAAAATAATAGTTAAGTTGTGACTGAACTGATAAAAGAACCACATTAAATAAATCAGTGAAACAGCAACTCTACTGTGTTTTGTGTGCCTTCAACCAGTCTTGTTCTTGGAAACTTTCAGGAACACCGGTATCTCTCTTCACACCAAAACATGCCCATTTTCTTCATCTAGTTTCAATTTTCAATTTATTCTTTCTGAGATATCGCATGACTCACAATCACATGGCCACCAATTCACCTCTCTCTCGTCGCATAGTTCGCGCCTTCATCCACTTCCTCAACTCTGGTATTCTTCTTCTTATTCATTCTTTTTGCTATGCAACACTACCCAATTCAATCGCTATCGTAAAATTTCATCTTTGTAGAGTTTTTATGCTTTTTGAGCGATTCTATGACCTGGGTCGATTTGTTTTTTTCGTGATTAATTAGGTTCGAGTTTCCAATTGTCGTTTTAATAGATAACATGCAAAGGGTAGAGACAATTGTTGTTTGGTTTTAATTTATGTTATCAACCTTGGTTTTGAATTTAGGCTTTATTTTTTTATTTTTTTTTTCTAATTGTGATCAATGTATAGTCTCTAATTTGTTTCAATATGGAATAGTGGAACCGGGTCCTGGGGTTGATGCTGAAGGGATTGAGGTTGCTAGGGAGTGTTTGGTAGAGGCTTTTAAGCTTAATTCAGCTCCTGTGGATGGTGATCCTGTGGAATCTGATTCATTGATTGACATATTCAAGTCTCTTGAAGCTAACAAGCAATGTGAAACTAGTAAGACTTACGATGGTCCTGGACCGGATTCTGTGGCTGCTTCTAGTTCATTCTCGGGTGAGAATCCTGCTAGTGCAAAGAGTCATTCTGAGGCGCCAAAATCTACAGTTAATTTACTTCAAACCTACCCTCTTATGCATGGCCCTTGCATTAGGCCAATTGAAATTGTGTCAAATATAAATTTCTCTAGCTGCTATTATTGACCCTCTTATGGGGCCTTGCTCTTTGATGGATCTTGTTAATGTTTTCCCTTTTTGTTTAGTTGATTGAAACTTCATTCTCGTTTTTTTATGCTTCACATTTTTCTTGAATTGTTCTTATTTGATCTATGTATGGTGAGCATGTGATGGACCATTTGTCCAACCATTCAATTACACTTATCATGTACCCAACTGATAGAATTTTAGGGATTTAGGCGGAGAAGGAGGAAAGCAGAGACTAAACTTTGAAAACCCATTCTTATATATGTAAAAAAAAGAAATTAGGATAAGATAGAGTGGGCCTGCCCTGTGCACCACATTTCAAGCTCAAGAGTCTCTTGCTTGTGTGAGTGTGATATAAAATCATTCATGTTCCTTACCTAATAGCTTAAACTTTTGAGATGGATGGTTCATGACTAATATATGTAGTTGATTTGAGGATGAGCTGCTGGTGGATCAATTTAGATAATTTAATTGTAACCTTTCTAGCAAGCTTAAGGAGTTTCTTTGTTTTGCTAATAATAGTCAAGAAAACAATTGTCTCACATTGATGCTGAAGTATTTATGATGTATCTCTCTACTTTCACTGTTCTAGGAGCACATTACACTATCATATTCTGATATATTTCATAATATGTAACTTGATCAGGATGAAGATTCAACACAGGGCTCTCATGCTTTTGGTAGGATATCGGTCTCATTTATTTTGTTTGAAATTTGATTTATTATATCCTTAAACATTTATGCAGAGAAATCTTTTTATTATTTTTTATCTCAACTCTCAAGATTGTCAATGAGGGGACGTTTCTCTCTAGACATCTTTATGTTTTTTTAACAAACAAATTCTTCTATTTGTTGTACCTTGAGTCCTTGAGCATGCTCTAGAATGTGGACCCCTTCAAGATGCATTACTACAAATGTCAAATATAATTAACTAAATGCTTTGTTTTCTTTTGCATGACTAGGAGTAACACAATACTTACTTTGGCAAGTGATATTTATGGAAGTAAAAATTACAGTTTTGAAAGACAATTTCTTAATGTGTTTAAACATATATGTTTTATCTGATTGTGAATGAGTGAAAGAAAAGGTATTAAAATTTATTGTTAATTACAATAGCTTTGTCCTACTAGGTTTTTAAAAAAGGGTGCACCCAGTCCATATTGTCTTATATTTTTGTTATATTTGGATTTCATTAAAAGTTGGTCATGGCCAAAAACAGAGATTTCATTATTTTTTCTTTTGGGTGTTTGTTAATGTGTGTTCCTTGATCATAGGGTAAGAAGTAAAAAATAGGAAATATTGAATGAAATGTAAAAGCATGTAATATTTTGAATAACCAAAATACATATAATACTTTTTTCTTTATTAAAGTGAGTAATAATTTCTAATTTTTTTTTATTCCTTAACATGTGCCGTGAAGGTGCACATTTACAGTTTATTTTGTTTTTGGGGTAAAGGGAGAAATTTGTCAAGACCAAGAGAAGATGGTTATACAGATTTAGAAGGATAAGAAATCCTCTTAGAAAAGATAATAACAACCTAGAGAGAGTGATATCTGAATATTATGATTGGAGTGAACTTTTTCCCCTACAACTTTTGGGTTTGGTAGTTGAGGTTCCCTTTAAGTACAGTTCAAATTGAATCTTGGCTTTAGTTTTCTCAATAATGAACTTAAAGTGGTTTCTTAAAATGATTTAAGGTACATTGATATTTTCTCAATATCTGAATGCAGGATCTAAAGACGAACTCTGTGGACAATTCTTTGCTGCTCTGGAGAAAAATCACTATTTTAGGACCAATAGTGATGGGAGTGATGACCCAGTGCAACTGGAGAAAGCGTGTCGATTATTTGATGAGGCTTTTACGGTATGACATATTATGTCATGCATAAGCATATGTTGCAGTTCTGTCTGATGTTGAAACTTAAAACATAGCTATTTCATTTGCTTCTATAATACACCATGTGGCTATTGTCAATATTGTCTGTCTTTACTATTTTTATTTTATTATATTATATTTTGGTTTATTTTTCTCCTGATATACTTATCTGATATCCACTAAGCAAAAAAAAAAAAAAAAAAAAAAAAAAAAGAAAGAAAAAAAGAAAATGCAAATTGCAAAAATAAATTAACACTGCACTACTGATTTGAAATCAGAACCCAAACATGGTTGATTTGTAGTTTTAATAGAAAGTCTTATGCATTAGCTTAAGAACCATTTTTCTTGATTGATATAACTCAAAGAAATGTTGCAAGTTGGAATTCGTGCACCCTTAATTGTCTTGTCCTGCTAACCTGACCAACTTGTTGGAGCAGGTTGAAACTCTCAAGATTAGGTGTTGTGTTGGTGTTATTACTTAGCCCACTTTCAAATTGTGATTCTAATGATGTGCTGTACTGCTTTACAAAATTTATTTAAGGGTGGAAAATGGTGGTGGAACTTGTTAGAAATTGTAGAGGGATGGGAAAGATAAGAACCTATGTGAGAGAGCAAGTTCAGCACAAAAGAGGAACATAGAAAAAAAATCCTCATTGGTTTCTAAAATTAGTGCATGTTTGGTTTGGCTTATTTTAGAGAAATAATCACTTACTTTTGCTAGCTTCATTAGAACTTTTAAAAAACAGGCAATTAATTTTGAAAAACAGTTGGGACCTTGTGTTTAGACTTTAGAGAATCCCTGGACAGGATGAATGTTTTACCAATGTGGTCAGATCATTACTATAACATAGAAAGACATTTGGGAAACTTGACTTAGTATGGGTGCAGCAGGTGAAGGTCTTTTTGTTTATATTCAGTAAATTAGGCTAGCAGTACAATGTAGTGCATGTTATTAAATTACAAGTTATTAAATTTAGACATGCATTAGATTTAATTACAAGTTTACAAGCACTTTACACATGAAAAACCATACACTCAAACCTAGGTGCACTCCTACTTAAGAGTATTCAACATGTGAGGAATCCTAAGATAAGAAACTGAAATCAAATCTTATCTCTATAAATCCCTACAATATCTCCTAACTAACTAACTAATATACTAAACTCCCTGTTTATATCAATTAAACTCTTCTAACTAACTAACTAATATACTAAACTCCCTTATCTTGATATCCTAATACTATGCCCCACCTTAAAAACAACCTTGTCCTCTGGAATCTGAAAACTGGAATTGACCCACTGAAAAGAAATAATTCCTTAATTTTCTTCTCTAATTTTTGGAAGACAACTGCACCCATATCAGCTTAGCTGGGATTCCCACTTGCCCTCTAATGCAGAGTTGAACTCGATGGCTACAATAGAGGTCGGGTAGAAAACAAATTCTGAATAAGCTACATCTCCATGGGTAATGCTGCTTGCTGCAATTCTTAACCTGTCATCAGCCACAAAAGCATCCAAGTTTAGTGGTATAAATCCTGCCACCCAATCTGAACTCCATTTTGGTAACTGGATTTTTGTTCTACAGCGGAACTTCATGACAAACCTGGGTCCCAAGGTCTTAGCAATGATCCATGTTTCTCACTGACTGTCATCAAGTCCAATGAAACTGCACTTCTGAAACCGGAAACAGCAGTTGTATCTCCCCCACTCATCTTGGCCTATTATATTGATACCCAGATCCACTATGGAGAATTCCAAATCTGTTCCTTTCTCTTTCCCATCCTTTTGAGTCAAATCATTTACTCTAATGGGACATGCCTCTTTGATATCCATCCATGGGGGATCAATTGTGAACCCATTGGCCAATGCTTGCAGATTCAGGTCTGGTGGCTGGTGGTAGTGGAGACAAGGGAGGACTCTGTATAAATTCAATCACCATGACTTCCTCTGTATTCGACCCATTGTTTTCTGTTTCACCATAGCAATCTTTTTCTGAAAATATGAATGTTGAAAACAATGAGTCTTGGTGGGTAACTCCCCTTCAAGTTAATTTTCTGTTCTATTCTTCCATCAAAAGGTGGGTAACTCCCCTTTCTTTTTCCAAGAACTAGTCTTTGTTTCACTGCATTCAGACCCACTTACCTCCATGCTATTTTTTTCTTGCTCAGTCGAATAGGGATCAGCCTCTTCAAGCTCTGAAACTATTGACCTTTCTTTCAAGAACCCTGTGGTAGAAGTCTCCATTTCTTTGATGTGGGTTTCCTTCTTAGTTTGTTCTTCTTTCTTCAAGGTAGTCAATCTTTCAAAGATGTGACTGTGATAACTTTCCTTGATTCTTTTCATCAAAGCTGTGGAATTTGATTGGGGTTCTTTTGGCTCCAAGAATAGAACCAAGGCATTGCCGCATCCTCCATGCTCATGAAGGCATATTGCAGCTGATCAAATGAATGAATTTGGTGTACCTTAAAAGAATTTTTCAGGCATAGCCAACCAACCAATTGGACCTTCCCCTGCAAACATCAGAAATTCTGCCTTCTTGGCCAAAATTTTCCCTTCCTCCATCCCTAATGCTAGGTATCCTTTGAACATCCGGCAGGTCGGACAAATTGATAGGAACCCAGAATTCAAGTGAGAAAGAAGAGAGATTTTATTAAATAGAATGAAAAAGAACAGGGAATAGGAGAGAAACTCTCCTCCAAGGGTTTCCCCTTCACAAAGAGAAAATTCTCAATTTACAAAATGATAAACTGACTTCTCTCCTACTAACCTTCCCTATTTATATCCATTAAACATTTCTAACTAACTAATTTACTAAACTCCGTTATCTCATATCCTATCAAACATCATCACATTTCTTGTGTTTACTACATGAATCTCATATGATGAGTTCTATCATCATCCAATGTTTACTCAAGTCATACGATGTGTTTACTCAAGTCAGTTGCTATCTCAAGTTAGTTGATATTGTGCTCATTATTATTTCCACTACTATAATTGTTATTTTATGTAATTCATTTAGTAACTTGCTTTTTGTCTGTTGAATTCTACAACAACAGCAGTCAAGTGTTATACACTTGGTGGGGTTGGCTTTGTGGATCAATCAATGCCATTGAGCTGATGGGCTCTTATCAAAAACAAATTTTCAGTAAAACTGTCAGTTTAGTTTTGATGAAATCTGCTTCTATGTAGGAAATGGAAAGATCTGGTTGCCACCAGTTTAGTTTGAAGAATTTGGCTGAATCACTTAAATCTCTAGGTATGATAAGTGACTTTGACTTTAAGAAGCTTGATTTTTCCTTGGAGGAATTGAAAATATGTCTCACTCAAACTCAAACTTATACATGGTGCATAATTCATCCTTTACTCATCAGAATTGAATTGTGCAATGCTTTTTCTTTTTAAACCTGTTAATATATTTGTTTAGTTTTTTTATCATATGTTGCAGTCTTGTTTTGTTTTTTCTATTTCTGCTGTAGCCCCCTGTTAATCGAGGTTCAGTCCTGAACTGTCCTTGTGTAATTTGTACTCTTTTGAACTTTGAATATACATTTGGTCTGAGCTAAGTGAGACTGAACTCACTTCAGCTTTTGGGAAAACATCTCATCTCATCTCTCAAGTAAATCAAGATAATATGTAACAAATTTTTTTGTATAAGCCAAATTTGTCTTTTTATTGCACTGCTGCAGATTGGTCTGATGACTAGATTCTTTTTCAATTTTAATCTACAAAGGTTTTGTTGAAGAATATTCATGGTGAATAGATTTTGCAAGATGATTTAGTACTTGAAATTGGGTTTTCACTCAGGTAACAAGGCAATGCAATCTAAGCAATACTCTGATGCAATTGAGTTCTATAATTTTGCCATTACACTTTATGAAAAGAGTGCTGTTTACTACTGCAACAGGTATTCCTCTGGTGTATACTGTTTCTCAAATATACTGGGTTGCTTTAGTGTATCACAGACTATAAAGTTTTAGGAGGCATTTGGAAGAGCTTATGTAACTTATGGAAATAGCTTATGACTCGTATAAGCTCCTTTTAGATTATTTAAATAAGTTTCTTGGTGTAGCTTCTAAAAATAAGCTCTTTTTTAGCTTTAGTTTCATGGTTGAATTTATGGCATTAACCTTCATGTGATAAGAGCTTATTGAATAAGTGTATAGTTAAGTTATTTTTCCCAAATATACCAATATAGAATGTTAACATGCTAGTATTATCATTTAAAAAAAAAAAATACTAGTCTTATCAAAGTCTCAACTTCTGAATTTTGTTATATGTAATAAATTATTAATATGCTTTTATAAAGCATTAGTGTAGGGTACAATCGATGCTAATTATATGGTAATTATGATTTATATCTAGAGACTTCCACCACCTGAGGGGCATGGCTAGACATTGTTAAAAGTAATGCTAGTATTTTGCGGGATAGCATATTTATTAAAAAATAAGCTTGATATGTTCTGTACACCCTCGAATAATTACAAGAAATAAGTTCTGTGACTAAATATATACGTTTTATTACGTAGTGTAGAAAAGAACTAAGGATATCTGCTTTAGCTCATCAAGGAGAAATTATAGAGTGGTTCTTTGAAATTCAAGTACCAATATAACAAGTCACTATATTTTGGCCAATGTCCTTTAGGTTCAATGACCCTTACCCATGAAGAATGAGAGTATTTTCCGATGTTTATGTGTCTCTAGTTTCAAATGCATCTTTCTGTATTGGTTCAGATTTTAGAATTTTTTTCAGACAGTTGTCTGTCCCAGAATACCATAGGCTCCTGTCTATTAACTGATGGATCTGCATTTGTGCCTTCATCTTTTTGACACATATCAGGGCAGCTGCTTACACTCAGGTTAACAAATACTCAGAAGCAATACAAGATTGTCTTAGATCTATCGAGATTGATCCAAACTACAGCAAGGCATACAGTCGTCTAGGTTTGGTTTATTATGCACAAGGAAATTACAGAGATGCAATTGAAAAAGGATTTAAAAAAGGTTTGGTAAAGGATTTTTATATTCATCCCGTTATTTATTTTTATAATCTGTTTTATTTTATTTTTATACTGGAAATCATCTGGAGTTTGGTAAATGGTGGAATAGGGTGAGTTGTTTTGAATTCCTTGATACCTGCTTTTGATTCTCGGATAAAATGATGGTGGAGATCCATCACCTCACTAAAGCAATGTTAATCGAAACTTAGTTTTTCTTAAAGTTCATAAGTGGTTACCTTCTTTCTTGCAATTTTGGTTTCCTGCACCTGCAGAAGCATCTTATGAACATTATAGTCTAAGGAATTTATTTTTACCAAAAATGCATTCTGTATTTATCAGAATTGTGGTTAGAAAATGATTCAGTCTGCAAAGTTTTAAACTGTGATTAATGTCATTATGGGTATTGCATCCAAGCTGGTTGGAATTTGAAAATCTTAAATCCAGTGAATCTTGAACTCACCTTAATATGCTTTGTATCTCTGCAGCCTTGCAGTTGGATCCAAATAATGAGTCTGTCAAAGAAAATATACAGGTTTGTTCTGTTTTTCCTTAAACTTCTGTTTCTCTTGTGAAGTTGTGTTACGCACACCAGCAGCAAAAGAGTTCAAGGGCAACATAGGGAAATCACCTCTTTTCAATACACTTATTGGAGGAGAGAAAAGAAAATAACAGAAGGATTGCGACAGGAAAACTGGGTTTGTAGGAGTTAGTTAGAAGATATATATATATATAGAGAGAGAGAGAGAGAGAGAGAATGGGGAGCAACAGAGTTTTTTAGAGAAGAAGTTGGTTAGGAATTGAGGAAAGAATTGGCCTCTTGAAAGTCAAATATCATTTCTGTAATTGCTTTCGACACTTACACACTTTATTCAATACATTTCTCTCAGGATTTGGGATTCACACCGATACTCCCATATCCATGAATTTCTTCTTCCTTCTTATTCTAATTTCTTCTAATCCTTTCTTCTACATTCCCTGTTCTGTTCTGTATTGGTTCTACTATTTCTGCTATTACAGTTAGGAGTCTTACAAGTTGTGATTGTATTGCTCCTGTCAACCACAGGTAGCTGGACATAAATTGTTGGAGGAGCAACATGCATTTCTCAACCAGGTATTATTATAATTATGGTTGTTGTTGTTGTTTCAAATTCAGTTATTATTCATATCTGATATCTGTCTTTGGAACTGCGAATGATCAGTTAAAGTATAGTTTTAATTTGTATAATATGTACTACATGGTTCAGTAGCATGTATCCTTTGTCATTTTCCAGAAGAAATTCACGATTTCGTAATTGTCTCGCAATTGAGGATAACATTTCCCAGTTCCACAATTTAGCTCTCTTTTGAACTCCCTGACCCTAGGAGTCCCACAATTTTCATGTAGTTTTGTTCATTTATCTCTTAATTTTTATGAATTTATTAAAGTTGTTACTTCAGACTAAAATGTCAACTAGCATTTATCTCCTTCATTGAGCACTGACTTCAATTTTTCTTCTAGATAATTGTTTCTTTTTTCTTTATTTCGATCGACAAATATTAGTTGTTAGTGGGAGGGTTCAAACCCGTGACCTTTGTCTTCCTCCTTCTTTAAATCCCCTTTTAACACCTTATAACTTGGGTTCGAACCCTTGACCGTCCTCTTCTGGAACCACTATACTTGATAATTGTTATTTATATTTCTGATAGCTGTTTGCTACTTTACTCTAACTTAATGTCTTCAACTAAATCTTTTTATTCCCTCTCTATTCTCCAAAGAATTCAAGATCATCTCAAGAATTCCCAAACCAATCTGCACGGGGATCAAGAAGCCATGCGGTGCCACCTCCGTTTTCGTCAATGCCATTCAATCCCAATGATATTGCAAGCATGTTCATGAACATAGCTGCAAACGCTACAAATGCACATCAGGGTTCGCATTCTCAGGAAAGGCAAGAAGATAATACCAATAGTAGTGGAGCTAGTGAACCTGAAATAAGGGTTGGAGGCAATATTAATGTAAACCTTGACCAAATGCCTGAGGATCTATCAGGGGCATTTCAATCATTAATGGGAATGTTTTCTGGGGCAGTACCCCCTGGGCAATCGCAAGATCAAACGAATGGAAGAACAGCACCAAACTAAGTTTTCAGCCTTCTGAGACTCTCAAATTTGTTAAATACTTAGTTTTGCTTTTGCTTAACTTTTTACAACAATTACAGCATTAACTAACAAAGTTATCTCCATGTTTACATCATATAGAGATTTTGAGATAATGTTATTTTGGAAAGCAAAGCTAAACAGGTAATTGTCATTTGCCCAATATTCATACATTTACCAGTCATGAAGATTGGGTACATGCAATGTACTGAAGGGCATAGTTACTGTGGCTAAATTTAGATGACTATTGAAAATTTGTTGTGTAAGCTTTGAAACAAATGATCTTTTTTGTCTCATCCTGTTAGAAAGGTTGCAAGTGGAAGGAACAGTGGCTGGTGGTGCCTGAGGTTTGTGGTAATATATAGTATTTGGCCATTTGCATGTTATTTGAAAAACTTGTGCATGTGAATTCTATAAACAATATTATGATTGACAGTAAGAATTTAATTAATAATATATACTTACACTGTAACAGTTAAATTAATTATAAAATGTCAAATCATTAGAAGTTTGAATTTTATCCTAAACACTATAAAAGCCACTTGTGTCATTAACTGATATTGATTGATTACAAAAAATTCTACACCTACATGGTAGTCATGTTTTTATTTATTATAATAATTTAATCGTAATTTATAATTGTAAAAAAATTTACATTATTAGCTAACAAGAAATTATAATAATTATGATTTTTTATATATTGATTGTAAAAATTAAATGGACTAAATATGTAATTATTATAATATTATAATATGTAATTAACTAGTCAACTTTTTTTTTTATTTTATAATTAATTATTTGATTGTTTGTCGTTCTCTATCAAATATTCTTCCTATTTTAAACGGAGAGTTTACTTTTATTTCGTAGTATTTAACAACTTTTATTCCTTTATATAAAATTATCGTAAAAAAATGAGAATCTATACAATTTAATTAAGATGGACGTATATAATTGAATCTATTCTATTACTTTTTCTTTTTGGTCGAAGAATATATGAATAATGACGGGTGAAAAAAGTGTTATAGGAAGTTTAGTAGCGTGAGAGATGACAGATCGTTGATGAGTCCGCGACCAGATGGCACAATCACAACCACAAGGGTGTGGTCCAACAAGTGTGTGGCTATTACAAGCGAGTCATAAATTTTGTTTTCATTTGTGGTTAATGATCGTATCCTATGTTCCAAGTTCCGAAACCTATAGCAAATTTCAGCTTCTTCCATCTCACTAATTATCACCCAAATCGTGTCACATTTAACAATTAGTATTACCATGCAAGTTTAATGTGTTATTTTTACTGTTATATGATTAAATTTAGAGTTTACTTCAATAATTTACAGAATTATTTAATACAATTCTGATTGTATAAATTATCAAAATGAAATTATATTTTTATCCGGAGAACAATATAAACAACACCTCAAAACTATATAAATTTTATCTTTGAGTAAATTACTAATATGATTTATCTATTATTAAAAATTCAACTGAGTGCTTTAATTTTTAAAATCACCCCAATTTAATTTGTTTATCTAGTTGTTACAATTTATTATTAGCAGCAAAGTAAAATCAACTCCAAAAGTTGTTATATTAATATAATTATTAAACGATTGAATAAAATTATCACTAATCGTAAGCTCTAACAAAATTGATCTAAACTGAGCAGAAGAGGCTAAATAGAAACGATTTTGGAAATTAAGAAACTCAATTGAACTTTTATATAATAAAAGGACTAACTTGATGATTTAACCTATTTATTTTCACAAACTTTTTGGTGCAATTCAATCATCCATAATAGTACTATATCGAGTATAAGTCTAACTCATCTTGGAATAGAGGTAACTGAATTAAAAGATCGCATTTGCATTAGTTAATGAGTTTAACGGTTTGAAAAAATGGTTTCAACAGGGGTGTATGCAGTCGAGTTCAATTTTATAATTTTTTTTTTTACCAGTAATTTTTTTCGTACACTTTTTTTTTTTTTTAATGTTAGGATTTTACTTATTAGGATTGGTCAAGAAAGGACCCAATAAAATTTGGGTATCAAAATCACACATTATTTTTGTTGCAGATATCCTCAATAGAACGACATAAGGCTTTAAATTGATACCTAAATAATGGTTATTTACGACATATGATGAGAAATCTGTTTATGTTCCAAGACCTAAAACCATGTCAAGGATTAGTTTCTTGTGGATCAGAGAAGGGTAAGATTTTTGGCATTGGAGTCGTTGGTAAGGCACTGATTCCACTTATATGTGATGTTTCTTACGTTAAATGATTAAATTTCAATCTATTTAGTATAAGTCAATTTTTTGATAGTGAGTGTGAAGTTTCCTTTAATTTAGATGAATACATAGTTTGAAACAAGGACAAATCTATTCTCTTCCCTAGTACACAAAAGAATAATCTCTATGAGACTAGTCTCTCATATCTTAGTGATTAGAATGTAAAATGTCTAATGACAACATACGATGAAAGAGATATTTGGAACAAGAAATTTGGTCATCTAAGTCTCAAATATATTTCAAAATTACCTACAGATGCAAAGTCTTAGAGGGAAAATATATGTTTTTGTCATTGTTGATGGCTATTCAAGATATACATGTTTACATTCTAACTCACAAACATGAGTCTTATAAGTTATTTGAAATATTTTGTAAAAGAATTCAAAAAGGAAAAAGGTTTTTGTATTGCATTTGTTTGAAGTGATTATGGAACTGAATTTGAAAACTTGGAGTTCAAAACATACTGTTATAAGAATAGGATCTTTCACAACTTTTCCTCACTAAGAAAACCTCAACAAAATGTGGTAGTTGAAAGAAATAATAGAGTCTTACAAAAGATGGCAAGAACTCTATTATGTGAGAATTCAATTCCAAAACACTTTTAAGTAGAAGCAATAAATACTTCATGCTATATTCAAAACAAAATATTGATAAAACCTCTCATAAATAAGACTCCTTATAAACTATGAAGAGGAAGAAAACTCAACATCTTTGTTAGATCAAAATTAATTATGACTCTGGATTTTGATAATTACAGTATTAAGATAGAAGTCTAAACTTATAAGACGAACAAGTATCTCAGACTTATCAGATGCAGAGTTAACCTCGTCAGTTGAATAATCTGCCTGATTAGACGAAGGAAACCTATCAACAGATGAATATAAATGCGCAATCATACTAAGTTTAAGAAAGACGAGAAACAAGAGAGAAGTGTTTATAAATGTCAATCAGATGAAGTACATGAGAAGCAATCAAAGCTAACAAAGCTCAGCCACACGCAGATAATTCAACTTGTCTCTCTCAAACTAATGAAATATCATATGAACATCCCAAGCATAAGAAAAATGAAGCCAAGTACACGGTCTAAATAAACAAACAAATACATGGCATATGAACAAGATGAATTATGTATACAAGACAGAAGGAGCTCTATCTGATAAATCAAATGTTGTGTATCAGACGAAGTCAATGATAGACTAATGAAAGAACAAATGCACGACAAGATGAGAGCTAAGTATCAATCTATGATTAAATTTATACTTTTAGACTGTGATCACTTTGCTCTTGTATGTGTAGACCATGTCCTTAATAAAGAGTTCACATTCAAATTATACGAAGTCAACCTAATACCCATGAGAGGAGAGTACAAAAAGTAAAAGGATGTTTCTGACATAACAGAGATTTAAAGCAAAAAGCAAATCCATTTTTCAGAATCTCTTAACCTTGTATTAGAAACTCTCTACACTTGAGTTGACAAGCCACGACTAACGTTAAATACTAATAAACATGAGAAACTCAATTTCACAGTGGCAAAGAGACATGAACATGGAACACAAGTGAAGAAGATCGTTAATGGGCTTAAGATGACCGTTGAGAGAAGTTTCGAACGTTGTTGCAACTATTAGCTATCTCAATTCTTCTTCTATGTAAAGGCTAAAGTTTGAAATTGACAAGTTGGCAAAAATTGGTGAAGGCACTGAAATTTACCTTACATCTATTCAAGGCAAAGCCCAAATATTCAAAAGCCTTAGAGAATGAGAAAACTCACAAGGAAGATTGTGAAGGTACTCAAACTTACATCTTATCTATACCTTATCCATTTTCTTTTAAAGCCTTGGAGAGTGAGCTCATACTAAAAATCCCTCTTAGTGTAGAAGTTAAGTTTCGTAAAATGTGTTTGAATGTATATCACTCTCTGTGAAGAAGTTAAAACTCAGTGAGTTAGTGGAGAGAGTACTACTTCCCTCTAAATACTCCCTCACTCTTTCTAAGGAGAGTGGTGCACACTCTCTTCCAATTAGATTATGGATTTCGGCCAAACACTCCTATTATAGTCGTACACTCTTAAACAAATATCATAACCTAATTAAGTCTTACAATGCTTACAATATTAAATGGAAAAATTCAAGCTCAATTTTTAAAGAGTAAGGTTTCCTTTCTTCTTTGACTTTTGCTCCTTGATTTTGACTCTTATTTCTTTGACTTTGACTTGAGCATTGACCTCCTTTTCTAATTTCTTTCTTTTCTTGGAGAATTTGTTGAGCTCTTGGAGATGGTCCTCCATTAAGTCCTTCACATCAATTCTCAAGATTCCTATTAGACTAAAGTTTGGGTACTACCGGACCACTCATTAACATAGAGATCATGTAGTTTAATTGTTATAAATGTTCAAAAAGTCCATCAATCTCATAACATGTGTATCCCATCACTTGAAAGTGATAATCAATTTCTCTTTTGAATGACCACATACATAATTTTAAATTTTAATATACACATTCACATCAGAGTTTATAAGGAACAAAATTCTCTTTCCTTTTTGTAGCGTGCTTTAGCTTATTATCTATGTCCATATAAAGACTTGGCTTCACATGCATTTTGTCCAAGGCACTAAATCATCCATATATTAGAATCAAAAAATGAGAACTTGCATCGATCATCTTAATTGAGTAAAATTCCAATGGTAAAGATCAATGGGAACTTAATAAGTCAAAAGGATCCTTTATAGTTCGGTCTGAACTCGAGGATAAAATAAAATCTCAAAACGATATCTCTTTTAAAATCTAATAATATATTCATGATCTAGGTAGTACCTCAATCACAAATAGGAATAGACAACATTTCTTAAGACCCCTAAATTAAACTAAAATGTCAAAGGGAATGAACAAGGTACTATAATGACATTTCTTTCAAAATCTAACTACATGTTTACAGTCAAGATTTACTAGAATTGTAAACATGTAATCAATTTTATAAAGAGGTAACTTCCTCCTTACCTATAAAATCTTGTTAAACTTATTTTATTTAATTAATATCTAAAAAAAACTAATCGATTAAAACTTACAAATATAAAGTAATGGGAAATAATATTGAAATAAAAGGATTTAGAAGTATTTTGGATAAGAAAAATGAAGAGTTTTACCATAGATATAAATCTCACAAAAATAAAGCATAATTTTATATTGATCGTGAAACACTCTCTTATTTAAGCTAATAAAAAACTTTCCTAACTTGATCGATAAAGCCTTACTCATACTCATGCGAGAACACAAACTTGCAATATTTATCAAATCTAAAATTTTACTGACATCAAATGCACGGCATAATAATACAAGAAGGATCATTCTAAGTCCGAATATCATGCTTCCATTTATATATACTAATTTTGTCATATCACTTTTTCCAACAAAATACCCATCCATGCTCAACTTGATGGTCCTTTCGGTTAAAAGCAAGCCCTAGTTTTCTTCTACAAAGTTTTCTATTGTTTAAACTTTCATGACCCAAACTTATTTGAATTCGTCTTCCTCAGTCACACGTAATATTTTACTTTTAGATGATAGATATTAATTAATCAAAGTACTGAATAAAAGTTACCCAATTATTAGTAATTTTGGTAATGAGAATCAATTTTGCTTCTCGAATAACCTTTTTATTCTTCTATTTTTCTTTAATACTAAAAATAATATGAAATTCTTGAATTATTTTTTGTAGCATTCACAATGAACTTCATTTTTTAAAATTTCATTTCATTTTATTTTTAGATAAATTTAAATAATTATGTGTAGATGATAATAACAAAACAGAAATTATTTTTATTATA
Organism: Hylodesmum podocarpum; assembly: GCA_026586105.1. Taxonomy (NCBI): domain Eukaryota; kingdom Viridiplantae; phylum Streptophyta; class Magnoliopsida; order Fabales; family Fabaceae; genus Hylodesmum; species Hylodesmum podocarpum. The sequence continues at coordinate 964,638 of JALJEV010000058.1, read as the reverse complement.
TTTTGTAATAGAAAAGGGTAAAATTTTTATCTATATTTTCATGATGTTTTGCAATAGCAAACGGTAACAATTTGATTTTTTATTTTTTTGTAAATTTTTTCATTTTAACTATGGTTTGAAAAAACAGAGATCGTATTGTTGATGAATCTTTGTTGGTTCTAGTTCATTATTTTCCCTCTAAAATTAGTAGATTTTGGATTGGTAAAATATATTTTTTTATTCAAATTATTTAATTCTTTACGGTTCCTCTACAAGAATTGTTCTTCGGTCCTAAAAATCATTCACCTCCAATAATGAGAATTAGTGCCAAAACAGTTATTGAGTCTTAAAAAAATATTAACAAAGTCCCATTTACAAATTAATCTATAGGTAGTGTTATTAAGTATTAAATATAGACTTCTTTGCTAATAATTAAAAAACCTTCATTATCAAGTTGAGAAGGACTATATATTCATTCTCTTTGGCTAGTACGTTTTTACGTAAGAGTAAAAACTATAAAAGAAAAACTGTTAATCATTTTTCTTACGGACATAACTTAGTACTTCTATTCTAATGGTAAATATCTTTTAGCGATGAGTGCAAGAAATATTTTTCTACAAATAAATCCACCTTATACAAATATGAAAGTTTCTTAAACAAAAATTTGGACATTTAACATTATTTTATATTTCTATTTCTTTTCAGGGTCCTGCTTTAAAATAAGATCACAAAAATCTTTGATTCACGGTGTATATATATATATATATATATATATATATATATATGCATATTTATTGTAAATCAAATATTCGGATTGCATTTTGGCTTCATGCATCACAACATCCCAACATATTCGGAAAACTTGGATCCTGCGGCGGACAATCATCGACTGATTTTATGTATTGTAGAAGTTAATAAAAAGAATTTAATTTTTATGTATTGTTAGTATGAAAAATTAATTATTGATCGATAAAAGTTATCATTTGTACGATTTTTATAATAATTATAATAAAAATTAGTAGCATACTTTTTAATGCATAATAATTTATTATTTGTTAAATTTTACTAAAATCTATAAAATCAAAAAAGAAACTCACGGATAATATATGAGATTTGTAAGAAATAATATATGAGATTTCTAAGAAATTATGATTTTTAATAAATTTTGATCAATAATGAAAATGTATTTAAAATAGAGTATTAGATATTAGTTTTTTGAGTCTTAAAGTAATAAAAAAAACTTGTTTCACACCACTTAAGAAGTATAATTTTATCTTATGATACAACGGACTAAACACCTAGATTAATAAGAATCATGAAAGACATAACAACTGACTTATCAACTAACAATTGGAACATAATCCAAGGAGTTCCACGGTACATGTGTAGACCAACGTTCATAAATAAACCTCTCTTTGCTATGGTTTCAGCTACGTGGTTCTTTCTAGAAAAAACATATGTTGGCAATCTTCCACCTGGCATATAAGATTAAATTAACAATATTATTCAAAATTCCTTAACAATCGTGATTTCTAAAGACCCTTTCATTTAGTTCTTTCTCCAAAAAAATATGTTATAATAAAAGATATTTTAAAAGTTGCAATATTAAATAAGGAGAAATTTGTTGAAATTTATTCATACTTAAACCTAATATAAAAAACTTTTTTTTTCCTTTTATCATTTCAAAATTATTAATTATGCAAGACATTACTTATCTAATATTTTTTATTGAATTAAAAGTGATATAGCGTGGAGGCATCTCCAAGGTTATTTTGGGCAAGATGCCAATAACTCCTAAGCATTAAATAATCTCGCTCGAAAACAATTGTCCATAAAAATTACCAGAAAGTGATGTTTGAAATTATTTACTCATAAAAATGTATCAAATTGTAATTAAATAATAACATTACTTTTTTTTATATATATTATATGACCACCTGTAATTTATTTATAAATTAATTAATTCCCTTTCCACGATGTTTCCCCTCTTGCTGGCTGGCATCTAATTCCACGTAGGCAACCCAATCCATTCGAAATCAATAATACAAAAAAAAAAAAAAAGTAAAGAAATTCATAAACACAAGAATTTGACGAGAAATTGAATAATAATAAAAAAAAAGGTTGACGACAAAACAAAACAAAAGCAAAAGCACTTGAGCCAAGCAAAAGTTCCAAGGCGAAGTTGGGGAAGTCGTTCGCAACTGAAACTCCAACAACCACCACTTTAATACTTCATTCTTTCATCGTTCTCACCAATACACACTCTCACACTCACTCACTCTTCTATTTAAACGCTCTCTCGCACTTGTCGTTGCTCTCACACACTCCTCCAACCATGAGTCCCTACATTTTCGGAGTCATAGTCCCTCTCCTCGTCACTCTCCTCGTCCGTAACACCTCCAAAAGCCCCAAACGACGCGGCGTTCCGGTCCAAGTCGGGGGCGAATCCGGTCTAGCCATCCGGAACCGCCGGTTCGAGTCTCCGGTTCAGAGCGCGTGGGAGGGGATTGCCACGCTGGCGGAGCTCTTCGAAGAGGCGTGTAAAACGCACGCGGAGAGGCTCTTGCTGGGGACCAGGGTTGTCGTTTCGAAGGATGTGGAAACTGGCCACGACGGCAGGTCGTTTGAGAAGCTTCACTTGGGAGAGTACCTGTGGTTGTCATACGACAAGGTGTTTGATGTCGTTTCAAGCTTCGCGAGTGGTTTGGCCTACATCGGACATCTCAAGGAAGAGCGCGTAGCAATCTTTGCTGACACGCGGCAAGAGTGGTTCATGGCACTCCAGGTTTGGCTTCTAGCTTCTTCATTCTTTCCAACGATCGTAATTATTTCGTAAAAAAATTACTGTTTAATATATTAAAATTCAAATTAAAGTTGGCTTAATTTTTTTTATTTTTTATTTTTTGGATTTATTTAACATCAACGATGAAGACAAATGTTGATAGACTGCAATATAGGGTGTCATGTGAGTTGGTATATGTTGATGTGTCAATTCATCAATGTTTTCATTGAATATCAAATTTTAAGTTAGATGATAAGTTAAAGTTGTATAATTAAAGTTTGATTAGTTTCTCTTTCAATTCAATTCAATTACTGTCATCACTACATAATTCATTATTTTTAATGAAAAAAATTATTAAATCGTTGATCCATAACTTTTGATAATTAAAAGGAAATTAAAATGTTAAATACAGGGTTTTAAAAAAATAAGAACAAAGACTAAAAGTAAATTAAAATGTAAAATACAAGGATTAAAAATATCCTTGTTAAATTATAGATACTAAAAAAATCACTTTTAGATTATGTGGATTGAATGATAAAATTTATAAGAATCAAACGAATAATTAAACTTATAATTAAATTAAAATAGCACTAAGAAAAAAATTCATGAAAATAATTATGTGATTAAATTTCTAAATTGAGAAAATAGGAAGAGTAGAAGTGTAATTAATTCATCAAATTTTTAATTTTAAAATATTTTTTATGTAATTAAGTATGATGAGATTTGTGTAATGATAAAATTGTAAGACTACTCTAGCTGACTTATAAACATTTTGATTCTAATACGTCAAGTCGTGCTAATATTTATACTTTTTTTAAAATTTTCTTTTTTATTTTTGAAAATATATTGAACTTTATGAATTTATAAAATTTATAAAATGTAGAATATTTATAAAATTATCTTTTTAGTTTGGTCACAAGTGTAATAGTTTCAAACGAGTTAGTGCAATATATAAAAATTGTTAAGTGTAATATTCTTTAAATAACTAAGGAAATTAGTATAATGTTTGTCTAATCTTTGGAAATTTAGGGGATGTAAATGTTATTTGCTCAATTATTTATTATGTGCAATTGGAGGGAGAAATCATTTGACTTGTTTTCTTTTTCCCCCTCTTTTGCTTCTTCAGGGTTGTTTCAGGCGAAATGTGACCGTCGTGACCATATATGCATCATTGGGAGAGGAAGCTTTAAGCTATTCACTGAATGAGGTTTTTGATGCTTCTCCTAGTCTCTTATTTTTCACACATCACTGCCTGGAATGTCTTGCTAATTGTTATATCTCCCTGGCTATGCTCTCTTCACAATGATAATGATATAGTTGATATTGGCCTTGGAAAGAAAGGAATTCGCCACACTTATTTGTATATATGATGTCTCACTTTCTTAACACTAGTCCCCTTTTATGACATGAAAGAAAAAGAACGAAGGAAGTGCCATAAAATTTCTAAAGCAATGTAGTCTCTTTTGATGTATGTCAAACAATAAGTTCACTACAAAATGGTGGTAAGAAGTAGCAATGGTGATCTGGCAGAACACTAGAGATGCAATGAATACAATTCTATGTCATGACAAATTTCAATGTAGAAATAGCTCCTTACAATTTCTCAATCCTCTTCAATCCAGCATACCAAACACTAAAACACATGTTATTGGGTGCATCTTAAGGTGGCATAATATAAACCTCTAACACAAGGTTTGTGATGGTTCTAGAGAAAACAACTTTGATATTGTTTACAATTGTCTTACTTGTAGACTTAAACATCACACAACTCCTCAACATAAGTTTTGCTATTTACAGTTTATTTGGTGATCAAAATTTGAATCTTTTAATATAGATATTAATTTAGCAATAGCTTGTTCTCAGTATTGTGATTTAGTTTCTGGAACTTATTTATGGTCCAAATGTTTTGGTAGAAGGATTTTTTAAAGTTTTCTGGGAACCATAGGTTGGGAATGTTAAATTCCCATATTTGGTATGAAAATTTTTAAAAACATTCCTAGGAATCTAAAATTCTCGGGAATTGTTTTTAATGAAGTTTCCCACCAAAACATTTCTAACACTCCCATGTTTGATGTGAAAAAATTTAAAAACATTCCTAGGAATCTAATATTGGAATCGTTTTTAATGAAGTTTCCCACTAAAACATTCCTACGGGAGGGGGTGGGAATCTAAGATTCCCATGAACGGGGAGGGTTTTTTCATAATCATGTCTTTCATTCCTGGAATCTTCTGGACATACCAAACATACTTATGTCATTCCAAAGAAACTTAATTCCTACGAAATAGAATTCCCAGGAAACTTGATTCCCAGGAATGAACAAACATTCCATACACCAAATGCCTTCAAAAGTTTATGTGTTTGCCAATATTTAAGCTTGTGTGCTCTTTGTTTTGTTATGAACTTACTTTCGAAATTTGTGCCAGACAGAGGTTACAACAGTGATATGTGGGCGAAAAGAATTGAGAACACTTGTAAACATTAGTGGACAACTAGACTCAGTGAAACGTGTGATATGCATGGATGATGATATCCCACCTGATGCCTCAGTTATTGCATATGACTGGATAATAACTACCTTTTCTGAGGTTGAGAGACTTGGCAGAGAAAATCCTGTTGATGCTGATTTACCTCTTTCAGCAGATGTTGCAGTTATAATGTATACAAGTGGAAGTACAGGATTGCCTAAGGTCAGAAGCATCTTTGAGATGTGTAGCTCTTCTAATTTAAGTTATCTAAATCCTTTTTCTGCAGTCACTGTTCTATTGCTTTCTTTCTTTCGTTCCCTTTTCATTCTCTTGTTTATATTCTTGCGCCATTTCTTTAATTTCTTTCTTCTACACAGGGTGTCATGATGACACATGGAAATGTCTTAGCTACACTCTCTGCTGTGATGACAATTGTTCCTGACATTGGGACAAAGGATGTATATCTTGCATACTTACCAATGGCTCATATCTTAGAATTAGCAGCGGAGGTATGTGGATATACTTGAATAGATTCCATTCCATGAATGTTTCATTTTAAAGGAATTTATTTCCATTTTCATTTCTTTTGTATTCCGTTATTTCATGTTTTGACAAACTGGGATACATGTTAGAATTTGATGGCAGCTGTTGGGGTTCCCATAGGATATGGATCACCTTTGACCCTTACTGATACATCAAACAAGATAAAAAAGGGAACAAAGGGTGATGCTACTGCATTGAGGCCAACTTTAATGGCAGCTGTACCAGCAATCCTTGATCGTGTTCGAGATGGAGTGTTCAAGAAGGTACTTTGATTTGTGAGTCGTGTGATTACGCACCTATGTTGAATGAATCAAGTGTATCCTGTATGTTAGCAAGCTAGTTGAATGGAACCTACCTTTATATGGGTAAGAATTTGGACTTAGAAAAGGTTGCCAATGCAGGTAAATGGAACAGGTGGATTGCCAAAGCAGTTGTTTCATTTAGCCTATTTGCGGAGGTTGCAAGCAGTTAATGGTAGTTGGTTTGGAGCTTGGGGCTTGGAAAAGGTTCTTTGGAATATTCTTGTGTTCAAAAAGATTCGAGCAATTTTGGGGGGTCGTATCCGTTTTATACTGTCTGGTGGTGCTCCACTTTCTGGTGATACACAGAAGTTCATCAATATTTGTCTTGGGTTAGTCTTCTCATTATATATATATGTATGAATATTCCAAATAAAAAAGTATTTTGGTTTTGGAACAAAATGAGTGAAGAGCACCAGAGATCAGATGTGTTCCTAAAAGAAACAAAAAATTTTAAAAATATAAAAGTCATACTAAGCAAGAATGACACAATAACTCAAACATAGCCAGTCTCTCTGCATATCTATAATTGACTGCCATATAAAATAACTGTCACTTGAGAACAGCACTGTATAAAAGTACAAACCTGTCAAAGAAGAAAGAATTATTCATGAAAACTGTGGCCTTCTGCTCCAACCATATGCACTAAATTTCTGCATGCATAGACATGTCAAATGTTGGCCTATCTTTTGAAGTGAAATTGATGATATTTTAAGATGGTGTCTATTTAACAGTAGTCAAAGTTGTTACAAGTTTCAACCATTTATTTTATGATGCTCGTTGAGCATTAGAGTTTTAAACCTTGAGGACCAACATAGAATGTGTTAGACTTGTGAAATATCAAGTGGTTGTTCATTTGTCCTATTCATGATAATTTTGCACAACTTATTTTAGAGAAATAGTGGTTTTTCTTTTTCTTTTGTTTGCTAGTTTCCTGAGATAGTTTTTGAAAAAACAAAAAGTGATTATTTGTCCCTAAATAATCTCAACCAAGCAGAAAAAATTCGGCATATTACAAAAAAAAAAGTCTAGAATCATGACAGGGAGGCTTGCAACAAAAAATTCAAATGTAAACTGCTCTGTTCTGACCCATGAATATGTTATAATTGGATTTGGTAGTTATAAACAAATAAAACTGAAACATTTTGGTGGGTCTGCATTTTTCCTTTTGAAATTCAACTTCTCTATATATTACTAGCTTTTACTGTAGTGCCTTTTCTATTTGTTTTGAGTTTCTTTTATTACCTTTTCTGTGATATTTATAATTTATAGTCATCTCCAGTGCTCCAATCGGCCAAGGATATGGTCTTACAGAGACTTGTGCTGGTGGGACATTCTCTGATGTTGATGATACATCTGTTGGCCGTGTTGGACCACCTCTTCCATGCTCATATATTAAGGTAATTATTTGTAGATCAGAGCATTTTACCTTCATACAACTTGAATGATTCTTTTTTCTTCAATTCAAACCCTCAGACTGCTATTTAATGGAATCATACTTCTCAATTAGGCGTGGAGAGTTCACTTCTTGCACCTTATATTATGACACATCATAAGCATAATTAATCTACCTTTCCGACTTAAGATATTCCATTAACACCATATACTTTAAGATGGACTAGTGTCTATTAGATATTCAATACAAGAATATATAAGATTGGGAGGAATGTATATGGCTTTTCTGCAGACTTTTTGACAGAACATTATTTGTTGTTTTATCTACGTAGCTTCCTCACTTATTAGGAAAAGACCTTTGTTGTTGTTGTTGTAGTTGTGTAGAACCTTAACAAATACATTACTCTAACTATATTTCTGACTGGTGATTTATTATGGTCTAAACAGAAGATGCAAAGTTTAGGTTCGTTTAATTTTATTTATTCTCATTGCGTTGTGTACACCCTCGTTCACATATCCACGGAACTTTAAGAACATAGGATAAATCATCCTCTGAAAAGAGACTGAAAAATAACAAGAACAAAACAACCAAAGCAAGCTGATTAACTAATTCAAAGTTATCCAACCTCAGCCCTGGAACCTTGCTACACTATCATGAGAAGGGAGCACAAAGCAAGTGGACCAACAGCCTTACAAACATAATCGTAATTAGGAGATTTTCTTGAGTGACAATTCTTCATGGAAGCCATTCAACTTGTGATGTATATGCATGCTATACCAATTTTTAGCAAAGCTTGTAATGTCACATTGAGCATAGGTGTTTAGCTTGCTCAAAGATTATCAGCAGCTTTGTCAATGTTGGAAGATGATTAGTATCTAAGCACGGACCTGCCCTTAAAATGTTAATTCCTTATTATAGAACTGCCCCTCAAAGGGGATGTCTCAACGTCCCTTTCTAAGAAAGAGACAATTAGCTCTTATACCAATTGATAAGTATCTAAGTACATGGTAACCCACCCCTAAAAGCTAGCTGTTAAGAGGGTAGAACCAAGTCACTTAAATACTCCATGGAGCATCCCTTATGGGACTTAGGCACCCCATAATAGTAATACCTAAGTCCCTATCAGAATTTTCTATCTATACTTAATTTAACATTTTTTTGCACAAAAAGTTTTGTTTCTAACTGGAGTTGTTATTGATTTTCTACCCATTTTAATAAGATTATGTGTCTGTTTTATGTACTATATGTATTTACATTTTCGATACTAGTATATAAATAGTCCTTATTTTATTTTTTCCCCAGGCTTATAAAATTTCAGGCAAGCCTTAGATGTGTTAGGTTCAACTATTTTCTTGTTTTCTTAAATCTGATCATAAGTAATTCAGGGCTGATAAAATTTTATAGAAATGCATAGCACCTACGATCTTCCTTGTAACTGGTGCAATGTTAAACGAGGCGTTCAGGATTGAGTCATGTATTTTTCTACTATGGTTATCTAATCATGTCAGTTTACTTTGTGTTCTCATACGAACATTTGATTTTCTTACCGCAGCTAATTGACTGGCCTGAAGGTGGATATTTAACAAATGACTCACCGATGCCCCGTGGTGAAATTGTAATTGGCGGTCCAAATGTCACTCTTGGATACTTCAAAAATGAAGAAAAAACAAAAGAATTATACAAGGTAAGATTCTATGGTTTTTTCCCTATTTCTTTTCTTGGGGGGAACATGACTCACTTCTGATTTTCCACTGTCGCTGTATAAATTCTGCTTAGTGCATAAGTTATATCTGCTGCTGTCTGTTTTTATTTGTGTTTTGGGGGGTAAAGGTGCAAGTTACATGTGTTTACTTTGTACCTTTGCTGTGAAGGTTGATGAAACAGGAATGAGGTGGTTTTACACTGGTGACATTGGGAGATTTCATCAAGATGGATGCCTTGAAATCATTGACCGTAAAAAGGACATTGTTAAACTGCAGCATGGAGAATATGTGTCCTTGGGAAAGGTATGGATAATACTTATGAATTTTTTTTCAGCTAAAAAGTAATTTAAGGAGATGTGTTATGCAGAGAGTACGTGCATGCTCTAGAACTAACAGCATCCTAATCTTCAAAACAAAATGATAGCATCTTTAAGTCTAAATGATAAGAAGAAGATCCTTATCTTTTTATCCCAACAACATCCTAAAGATGTGAAAAATAATTAAATAGTTCGTAAAAACTAAATTATTAATTTAAAGTTGTGGATACTTGGGCCTATTTTCAACAACTTTGTGAAACATTTTCCTATGTGACTATATTATTAATCATAGGTTGAGGCAGCTCTTGTTGTAAGCCCCTTCGTGGACAACATTATGGTTCATGCTGATCCTTTCCATAGTTACTGTGTGGCACTTGTGGTGGGTTCTCAGTCCACTTTAGAAGAATGGGCTTCAGAACAAGGAATTTCTTATTCCAATTTTTCAGAACTCTGTGACAAAGAAGAAACTGTGAAGGAAGTGCATGCATCACTTGTAAAGGTATGTCTTGTCAAAAGTCCTCTTAACAACTGAGTGGTAATGAGTTAATGATTAGTATTTACTTTTTCAGTTTTAAGAAGGTGCACTTGTCTAAATCAACAGCACATTATAGAGTTAAAAGTTAAGTAAAGCAACTTTGGAGTTGCATCCAAAATTATTTCAGGCTATGATTGTTTGACTAAGAGGCAAATTTAGAATAAATCATGCTACACTTATTTTGGACAATAAAAAACATGCAATGGTTAAAATGTTGCAACTTGCAACACATTTACACGAAACCTCACAGATTTTGGCCACTTTTGTTGCATTTAAACTGCGTTTGAAGTTATTTTCTACCCCCTACCTAGCATGAGATGAGTGAAATTCAGCAACTTTTCATCCCACTTTATAATTTATATTTACTTCCCTCCCTATTTTCTATCTTCCTTCTACTCAAACAGCATATGGTGGGTACAAAATTGACATTACTGAGGGCAGGGAAGGAAGCTAGGAGACTTTTTGCATATGAACATGATATGTTTTGTTCAATGTCTTGTCAAGTTTTTATCATCGAGAATAGGATACCACTATTAGTGATCCACCTTTTTATAGAAGAATTGAAATTGCCTTATTTATTGCGATCATGAAATTGACATTTTATTACTTTGTCTTTGACATAAAGTTTACTATTTATACTTAAACCAAGACCTTTAATCATGATAAAGAAAAGGTTCAATTGATAGGCTACTTTCTAATCTATGCACAGTTCAAGAAAACAAATAATAATTATGATAAATAATGAAATGAATTGGAGTGTTGGAGTAATGCAATATAAATGATTACTTCATTAAAGAAGCATATAAGGAAAATCAAGAGGGTTGAGAAATAATTTTAAGCACAAGTGACTGTCGTCGTAAATGCTAATGACATTGGCATGTCATGATGTAAAAGTCTGAGTAACCGAGACAAGTAAGAAGTTATGAAGATTTTGCTTGTGGTCTAAAAATAAGGGATGAAATTGCTTGGCAACTCCATATCTAGCGTTTCAACTTTTTATATATTTATTTAGATTTAGTAATTTTTGCTTACATGATATGAAATAAAAGTTTACAGCATATGACATGTTAGTAAGGTCAGAGATAAGCATGCATGTTACAAAGGACCCCTCTCCTTCTTCCTTTTATCACCATCATTGATGCTAAAGGACAAAGGAACCTATATTAGGTTGTAAAGCTCATTTTAAACTTGATCTTGGTACTTGATTTTATATCTTGTAACATACGTTACATGAGAGATGTCCCACTTAGTTCCTTATTATATGCTCTGTTTGGCGCAAGTCCTTAATTTCAACATTAAAGAAAAGGGTCTACATGGATTCTGATTCCTTGAATAAATTATTTGATTTGAGACTTGTGAATAAGAAAAATGTAATTGTAAAGGAACATTTCTTAATAGTGACTAGCTAAGTTTTTCGACAGAGATTAGTCATCAGTAAAAATAGATACATTTCACCTATAATCATAGATATATCTAGAGGGGGTGGGGGGGTGGGAATAGAAAACAAACAATTATATTGTGACAATGTTTGTTTTAAATTTTCAAATAACAAATATTATCTCCAATTTTATTCATAAAATTAATTTTATTAGTAAAATTATTAGATATTAATAAAAATTATTATTTAATAAATAACCCTTTCAATTGAGTTTTATATCTGTATCTACCAATAATCATAACTGATAAAAAAATATTACTAATCTTATTTCATACTCATCTCTTCCTTTTCTATCTCACTTAATTGTGTATGATATTGTAAAAATAGAAAAATGAAGTTTTATCAATCTCTTCCTTTTCTGTTTGCAGGAAGGAAAGAAGGGACGTTTGGAGAAATTTGAGATTCCTGCAAAAATTAAATTGCTTTCTGACCCATGGACTCCTGAGTCTGGCTTGGTTACTGCTGCTCTCAAACTCAAGAGAGAGGCCGTGAAAAAGACTTTTGATGAAGAACTTTCCAAGTTGTATGCATAGGCTAAGGACTGTACTAACCTTTTAACACCTTTTTCCTATCTGCATTGGACAAGGGTTGAGATGAGGAGAGGTTTTGTATTACTTTAATGATATTTTTTCCCATTTTAAGTTTATCATGCACAGTGAGGCTTATTTCATGCAGATGGCCAATACATTGCGTTTACTCAGTGACAATGTAAAATGAACTTTCTTGGACATTATTGCCGTACCAATTTTCCTATTATAGAGTTACGTCCGTCGTAATGAGATTATGAGAATCCAATAGTATGCTTATTTTCCAGTTTTCCCTTTTAGAGTAGTTTTGTACCAAAACTATTGGTGAACCCTGGTTCCCCTAAATCAGATGGAAGAAAACCAAAAAAACACTTGTCAGATTAAAACTCTGGTTATAATACTTAGATTTATTTTATTCTGTTTCATTAGTTACCAGTAAAGAAAATTAATGACAAATCAATGTATAATATTTCCCTTAACTAAAAGATTGAGCAAAAGTATTAAAATAACACCCATTCGAAAAGTCTGTACTAAAATGGTCCTTTTTGAAATTAAAATATAATACCATCATGGGTCACTTTTTTTAGAGTGTGGCTGTTACTCAATGATGAAGAATGCGTATCGGGAGTTGGCACGTCGACGTTGAAAGAGCCTTGTACGTTGGTGCATTCAGTATATTTGCGCTAGATTTCTGGGTGAAACCAGTACTGATCTGTCAATGAATGCAGGTCAAGGACAATGGGCGTGGACGTTGAGCACCTACAAAATCATTTATTTAAATTTATTGTCCATTTATGATTCCATCATTGTGTAATTGGATTGTCTATTTATGATTCTAACGATTTGAAGTTGGATTAAAGGTCTCTTCCATCTCAAATCCTGCTGAGTGAATATTATAAATACAAACATTACAGGGAGTTTGCATCTTTTTTAATGCGTTACTTAAGAGTAAATATGATCATCCTTTAATTCTCTATGATTTCATTAGTGTTTAATTGGAAGATTTCGATAATCTTTTAATATATTTTTCATATATTTTAAAAAATTTGTGATCAAGTAGTCAAATCTGTGTTTATCCTTATCATATATTATATTCCATTTTTTTTTTAATTCCTCTTACCTAAGACATGATTACAAAACTCAATTCATCGAATTTTTCAAAATTTATGTTAAAAATGTGTTTGTAAGGAGTATATCCTCAAAGATTAAACAAATACAACTAGTTAGGGAAACTATGATCCTTAGATTAGGCTCACATGACGCTTACCACTCATGTTGAGTATGACCTATATGATACGCTAAGTATAAACTTCCACAAACACTTGATATATTATTATTTTAATCACTTTCCTAATGTCTAATAATAATAATTGGAACATGATTAGTGGTCAATTAGTGTGTTTTAGACCCTTAGTTGATTGCATTTTGATCCAATTTTCGAAGACTTGCAAAGTTTTCCTATTTTTTCCATAACTTCTGATACTAAACTCTGATTTAGTTGATCTTTATCTCATTTTGTAGATAATTTGAAGATCTAGAAGTGTTATTCAAAAGGTCAAGGTCAAAATTTGACTAAAAATGGGACAAAAATGGCTTGAAGTTGACGTCAAAATTTTGGACTAATGTCAAAGGAAATTATGTTATCTTTGCCATTTTGGGTCTAACATTTAATTGGCATAATTAATTTTTGTTGTAGCTAGGAATCGAATTGAAGGCTCTCAGTCACTTAAGTGAGCATGTGCCTAGCACATTATTCACTCAATGATAAAATGAAAGACACATTTAGATCAAGATTGAGCTATTCATTTTGCAATTGAATTACATTTTGACGTTTTGGTTTTCTCTCTTCTCTTCATGCTTCTCTTTTCCACTTCTCTGCCCACGTTTTTGTTTCAATTCCCATTATTGCACTTTTGAATTTAATGGAGTAATCATGGGTATCTAGTTTCTCTTCATCAATTTGGCCTTTATAGGTTCTCAATTCATCCTTAGGTTCATTGTTCTTTAGGTTTTTGAGGTGCATAAATGAATTTGGGGTTAGGTTTGATGGATCAATTAGGCTTAATTTATTATTAGGATTTCATTATTAATGGATGGTGAAAGTCGGAAACTCAATTTTGTCATGATTCAAACCAAGTTGGGTGCCAAATGCAATTGCATGAACAATGGTAACCAAGTGTTTGATGAAAAACTTCTATTATTATAGAGCTTTGAGTTGCCTTTCAATTTTTGGGATTCCACTTTTGATTAACTTGCTTATGTATTTCCATTAATATTTAAGAACTAGTGAGAGAAATTGGGAATCGAATAGAGGTCAAATTGATGCATTTACATTCATACACTTTATTCTTATAACTTTGTTATGTTATCATATGCCTCAAAGACTTTGGACTCAACTCAGTCTAACTACACCACCACAAAGAATGAGCTTTTAGCTTTTGTTTTTGCTCTAGATAAATTTTGGTCATATTTGCTTAATTCTAAGATTATTGTGTTCACTAACCGTGCAGTTTTAAAGTTTCTTTTAAAGAAGGCAGATGCAAAACCTTGAATGTGGATGCTACTACTCCAAGAGTGTGACATATAAATAAGAGATAGGAGTGGAACACATAATTTGATAGGTGACCATCTAAGCCGCATTCACTCTCTCTGTGACGCACCCGCTCTAATACACCTGCAAAACACGCGTTCTGATATCATTATTGTAACGACTCGACTACATGTCACTAAAATATTTCTTTTTTCCATTTAAAAAAAGGTAATTTTTCAACAACGCACTTATAAAAATAATGTTATTCAAAATTTCGATTTTGTCATCACTAATATGCTCCATAATTCTTTTTTCACCTGAAAAACATTTATTTTCTTTATGAATATTCAAAATTTCGCATAGATAAATTTTCTTTTTAAATAATAGGATAAGAAAATAACATCATGTTGAATATTACGACATACCCGACTCATTATTACTTAAATACTCTAATTTTAATTGTTTTTTTTTTATTTTTAACAAAAACATTTATTCTCTTAATACATTACTGAAATTTAATTGAATAAATTTCATGATAAAAATCATGTTTTCTATTAAGAAAATGTTACCATATGTTTTTTTTCTTAGAAATAGACTTTACCAAAAATATTATCAATTAATACGTCATTACACTGAATTATAAATTTCTCACATATATTCATTAAAATATTCAACACCCATCACTAGCAAATAATTTACAGACAATCATCTAATCTTCAAATTCTCCATGTAAAGTCTGACTTATCAATTTGTTCCTCTGAATATAATTTACGATCATCACAAGTGTCAAATCACAGACAAACACATAAGGATAAGTTCTAGATAATAAATTTTGATATGTATAGCAATTAAGTAATTAAATAAATAACTCTTTCTTTTAATGATAACTAAATGAGAATTTCCTATATGATGCATGTTCCTTCCCCAACGTTCTTATTATGCAATGTGGTACCATCTCAGATAATATGACATCATCATCGTTAAACTTACAGACCAGTTAGGGTCTCCCAATGTTATGTAGAATATCATAAACAATGTGTGATCATCATGAGTAAAATGATTACTCACTATCTCGAAGATCCCTCAATACTAAGCATC
This sequence comes from Hylodesmum podocarpum, assembly GCA_026586105.1. Classification (NCBI taxonomy): domain Eukaryota; kingdom Viridiplantae; phylum Streptophyta; class Magnoliopsida; order Fabales; family Fabaceae; genus Hylodesmum; species Hylodesmum podocarpum. The sequence goes on along the minus strand of JALJEV010000058.1, from coordinate 949,025 downwards.
ACACTTAAACGCACAAATTAAGTTTATTATCTACACCTCATATTGAAGTCCCCTCATTTTGAGGTCATGCATGTATGAACATGATCTTTTCTCCTCCCTCAAAACATGTATGATTATTATTAATTTAAGTCCTTACATATTCATTCATAGGGTCATAAGCTCAATTTATCATTCAAGTTCATAGTATAAGTTATCAAACACCATAATTCACAACTAAGGTTATCCACATCACAAATTATCAATCTAAAATACAAGGTATACAAGATCATCATCCACAACACAAGTCACCAAACCTCATACAGCAAAAATGATCATAAACCACAACTGAAGTTATAAATCAAATTCTTCAATAATTACTTTAAATACTTGAAACCTTTAGAAACTTGGATTGTTTTAAAACTTTATTACTTTAAAACTTCATTAGTACTAAAAAAAAATCAAGTACATAGAATTATATCAAAATTGAGAAACTTAGAAGTGTAGAAATTTAGAACATAGAAATTTTAGATTAGAAACTAAGAAACTAATACACTTAAAAACTCATAAACTTCACTCATACATTTAGAATCAAAATACTCCATACTTTGAATTTTTAAGAATATAGAAACACAAAGGAACTTAAAAATTTATAAGCTTAGAAACTTAAAGATTCATAAAACTTAGAATCTTAAAACTTAAAATACTTAGTAATTTAGACACTTTAGAAACTTGAATATTTTGGAGACTTCCCTCACCTTAATTCTTTTTGAAAACTCTCTTGAAAAGACTTTTGAAAGGTGAAATAGGTTTGGTCACACTTCCAATTCAAAGATAAGTTAGTTAGGATTGGATAAATTTTGAAAAAAAAACTTAGAATTTTGCCTAGATGTTTCACGGCTTTTGCTATTTTAAGACGAAAGCAATTTTGGTATTTTTGTTCTTCAATTTTCACGGCACAAATGTGTTCCAATGTGAGGGTATTTATAGGTTAAAAAAATCATTAAACAATTACACCTAACCATTTAGTTAGCAAAGTTTGGTTACATTAACCATTAGTTACCTTTAAAAGTAACTAAGTAATAAATTTTCAAGATAAGTTTTGACTTATCTTGACTTTATATTTAATTGTGGCTTATCTTATTTTCAATTTGGAATTTTCTTCTTTGGTTTGAATTCAATAATCATGTAGAACTTGGATAACCATCTTCCAACGTGAGCTTTTGTTACAAAATGTCAAAACTTTGACAATTTTATTATTTTGGCATTTTGTTAAAGAAAAAAGGAAGTTATTGTAACTTCCTTTCAACCACTACTCTATGTCTTTTGTTCATTCTTTTCATGTTTATTTACTTGATTTCTAATCAAGGATAACAATTTGTGTATAATTTCACACGATTACAATTTAAAAGTTGCATATTTTTAAGGTTTTCTGATGAATTAAAACCATGATTTTTATTCTTTATTTTATAATTTTGAATCTAACCTTCAAAATGCTATTTATGATCACACCATAATTAAGGAAAAATTTTAAGGATTCTAAAAATCATTTTTCCATAATTTTACAGTTTACAGATTGTTTTAGATAAACTTTTAAGACGTTTTCTATATTTAAATTATAAAAAATTCATTATACAACATTTTATTCTAAACTGTATATTTATGTATCCTACACCTAATTCTATATCTTATGGCCCCTATCTCCTTTTATTTCCCTACTACATGAACTTTTCAACCCATACTGCGTATATGAATGCAATATGGAAAATAATTAATATTTTCAGAAAAACGTATATTTTTAAAATCAGTAAATTTTTTTGTGTAACAGTATATATTTTTTAAGTATTAATTCTTGATAAAATGTAGATACTAAATACAAACATAGAATTTAATATGGACAATAATACAATTCAAACACTGATCATACAGTAAATCAAAAAAATCAAACGACAATGAAATGTCAAATAGGAATTAAAAACGTCAGACAACAATTTATTTTTTAACTACGTTTTTTATTTTTATACGTGACTGTAATTTACTTAAGTTTTCACCTAATTAAAATATAACAACAAAAGGTCAATACACAAGTTTTTACATAAATTATAGTAAATGTTTTAACTACGTTTCTAGTGTAAATAATTGCTACGAAAATTAATTTTGAAAGTGTTACACTCTTGCCACACTCTCCCCCATAAGGGTGACTTTCTAGATGAGCATCTTTTACAATTGTAGGGTAAATCCTCATCCCCTTGGTATGTTGATATTGTTTATTACTTGATTGTTGGTGTTTTGCCCAAAGATTTCATTATGGCTCATGTATTGAAATTAAACAGTGATTCTAAGAATTATGTTTGAGATGTCCTTTATTTGTGGAAATTTTGTAATGACCAAGTTATTATGAGATGTGTGCCTGTGGTGGTCATTTTAGGCCACATAGGATTGCCCGCAAAGTGCTAGATTCTAGTTTCTTGTGGCCCACCTTGTTTCATAATACTTATGAGTATTGCAAATGAAAAGTGTCAAAAAGTAAGAAATATTTACCATAAGATGAGATACCCTAACATCCTATTTTATTTTGTGATGTGTTTGATGTTTGGGGTATTGATTTTGTGGGACCTTTAGCTATTTAATTTGAGTTTACTTATATCTTGTTAGCCGAAGACTATGTTTCTAAATGGGTTGAGGTGAAAGCCACTAAGATTGACGATTTTTCCACTGTAGTGGATTTCGTGTACTCCCATATTTTTTGCCAGTCTAGTATTCCCAGAGCCATAATTAGTGGCAAGGGTTCTCACTTTTGCAACTAGAGCATGGATGTATTATTAAAGAAATATGGAGTGCTCCATAAGGTTGCCATAACCTACCACCCTTAAACCAATGTGCAGATAGAGATATCAAAGGGAGAAATCTAGTAGTTTGGAGCAAGGGACTAGATGACGTGGACTTATAGGACTACCTACAAAACCCCGATTGGGATGTCTCCCTATCGGCTGGTCTTTGGCAAGACATGCCATTTGCCAATAGAGTTGGAGCACCATGCATATTGGACAATGAAGCACTGCAATATGGATTTGTCCCTGTCAAGACCTGAGAAGAGGTTGCAACTACAAGAGTTGAAGGAGCTAAGATTACATGCCTATGAGAGCTAACATCTATACAAAGAAAACACCAAGTCATTCCATGACCATCATATTCTTCATAGAGAGTTTTTTGTTGGGCAGAGTTCTTCTTTTCAATTCTTGCCTTAAATTAGTGTCTGGTAAACTTAGATCTAGGTGGGACGATCCTTTTGTTGTATCTAGTGTTTTTTCATATGATGTAATTAAGCTGAGATGAAAGGATCGGGAGGACCTTTGTGGTGAATGGTCAACGCTTAAAGTAATATCATTAGAGCCTATTAGGAGTAGGAAGTTTTTATCCCTTCTAATGCTACATTCCCGCCTTGAGCGTCCATGGAATTTTCCGTTCTCTCCCTCTATTTTTTGTTTTGATTACATTTTCTTCCCATCTTATCCACCTTCTTTAGTTCAAAATTATACTTTTCTGCTTTACTTAGGATTTATACTACTATACTGCTTTATATAAGACTTACATTAGTTTTCATCAATTTTAAATGATGCTCTTTTTGTATTCAACATATATATGTTTGAGATTTGAGTTGGAAATCTGGACTAGATATTTTTTTTGATTGGTTGATTTTGTTGGATGATTTCTTTGTTAGACTTTGATATAATCTACACAACATTGATTTTGATTTTCATCTGTGTTAATGACATTTTTACCTTGTGAGCTATTTAGATCTATTTGAATGGATTCATCTACATGCCATTCTCTTTCTTTCATGAGTGTTTTGCCATCTTTGGATATTGCTTTTCAGAACTTGATGCATAATTTTTAAAGCTTCATTTTCACTAGTGTGCATAATGATGATTAAGACCTTCTTTCTTTATAGCTCACTTGACCAAATAGTCACCCTTACATTATTTTCCTTTGACAACCCCTTTAAGCATATTTTCCTTATTCTTTTACTTCTCTGGTTGTAAGCCTAAGAGTAAAACCAATTTTGTTCCGTCCATTGATATTGATTGAGTATATTGGTTTCTTTTGGGGTTTGTAAATGATAAGTGTGGGGGGTTGCCTGAGACATGCAAGATTCTAAGTGTGAGAGCTATTACTATTCTATTTATGAATTGTTGTTCATTTTCTCTCTATGAATAAGTTGCATAGACACATATACATAAGAAAAGCATACATATATATATATATATATATATAAAGTAGAATGTTTGCAAACCTATGGTAGAGCAATGTTCATTGATATGGTCTGAGTGTCATACACGTACCCTAAAAACTTAAAAGTAGAGGGATACACAACATACCATTATACACATGACTATCATTACATAGTTAATTGCTAGTCTGATTTATCTTATCTATTTAGAAAGAAGTTCATTGTATTCACTAATCTTTGGACTATTTTGCATTGGATTTTCCTGGGTCAAGTGGCTGTTTGAAAGAGAGTGTTTAATTTTTACCATATTGTTTTCAATTTGTTTCTCTACTTTACACAATTATATAATATAGTTTTATTTAGGAGTGCAAAAGAATAAATGTGGGCAAATTCAATATATTATTATTTTAATCACTTTCCTAATGATTAATAATAATAATTGGAACATGATTAGTGGTTAATTAGTTTGTTTTAGACCATTCTTTGTTGTTTGAGCTAATTGGGGCTTAATTGCATTTTGGTCCAATTTTTCAAAACTTGCACAATGTTTATATTTTGGCCATAAATTTTGTTACAAAACTTCAATTGAGTTGATTTTGGTTTCATTTTGCAAATAACTTGCAGATCTACAAGTAGTATTAGAGGAGTGAAGGTCAAAATCGGACTGTAAATGAGAAGAAAAATGGCTTGAAGTTGACGTCAAAATGCTAGACTGATGCTAACCGAAATTATGTTATCTTTGCAATCTTAGATCCAACTCACATTTAATTGGCATAATTAATTTTTATTGTAGCTAGGACTCAAATTGAAGGATCTCAGCCACTTAATTGAGCATGTACCGGGCACATTACTCTCTCAATATAAATAAATTGATAGAAACATTCAGACCAAGACTGAGCTATTCATTTTGCAATTGAATTACATTTTCACGTTTTGGTTTTCTCTCTTCTCTTTGTACTTCTCTTTTTCACTTCTCTACCCACTCTTGTTTTCCAATTTCCATTGTTGAACTTTCAAATTTAACATAGTAATCATGAGTAGCTAGTTTTTCTTCATCAATTTGGCCTCTCTAGGTTCCTAATTCATCCTTAGGTTCTTTGTTCTTGAGGTTTTTGGGGTGCATAATCCAAATTTGAAGGTTGGGTTTGATTGATCAATTATGCTTAATTTCGGATTAGGATTTCATTATTGATGGATAATGAATGCAAGAAATTCAATTTGGTCATGATTCAAACCAAGTTGTACGCCAAACGCGATTGCAAGAACAATGATCATCAAGTGTTTGATGAAAAGTCTTTATGATTATAGAGTGTTGAGTTGCCTTCAATTTTTGGGATTCCACTCTTGATTGACTTGCTTATGTATTTCTATTATTATTTAGGAACCAGTGAGGGAAATTAAGAACTCAATTGATATCCAATTGACGCCTTTACATCCATACGTTTTAGTTTTATAACTTTGTTTATTGGATGTGTATGTTGTTCGTTTACTTGTTTTATTGTTGCATTCATTTCATTTCAATTTTGTATTAAAACTCGTCTTTATTTCTCTATATATTGGTTGTGAGAATTAACGAGTAATCCACAGACAATGACCTAGGTTGGTGCTATGCTGCAAAGTTAACCGCCTAGTTTAATTTGAATGTGTTTGACAGCGCGCATCAACACCCTTAGGCTCTTTAGACCTTCACATTAAGCGTTAGTCTAAGCTCACACTTGGTGTGAGAACACAAGACTTCCAAGGACCGTTAGAGGTCTCACGTTGAGTGTTAGACCATGTTCATGCTCAACATGGGATGACAAAAACATAATGCAAAGATTTTTTAAATTTTGAACCTTAAGCCTCCTACAACTTTCCAACTCTAACTATAACTCACTCCAAGACATTCTAACATGTATATATGCTTATTCAGTGGCGAGCCACGTTAGAACAAAAGGGGCAACCGCCCCCCCCCAAACTATATATATATATATATATATATATATATATATATATATTTATATATATTTATAAATAAATAATAATAATTTTAATTTTATAATTTTAAATAAACTATAATTTTAGTTTTATAATTTGAAATAAATAATTATAATTATAATATTCTCAAAATAATTATATATATAAGTAGTAATTAGTAATAATAAATAATATATATTTATAATATAATAATAATAATAAATTTTAATTTTTAATGATTTTCTATTTTTGATTTATAATTTTATATTTAATTTTAAAAACATATATTTATTTATATATATATATTAGTAATAATAAATTTAAAAACATATATTTTAAAAAATATTAATAATAAATTATATATATATATATATATATAAAATTTATATATACTAATAATAATTTTATATATATATTAATAATAAATTTTAATTTTCCCCTAATATAAAAAAGTTAGTGTGTAATTAGTGGATTTGTATTTAACCAATTTTTTAAAAAAAAAATTAAAAAAAATCTATAAAAAATTTATAAAAACTTTGCCCCTCCCAAACTTTTTTTCTGGCTTCGCCCCTATGCTTATTCTAAATGTATTTGAAGGTTTACAATTGATCCAAAATGCCTTAATCAAATTATAACTCTCTAATTCTCAATTTTACTAAAATGCAAGTTCTATAGGATTATAATGGGTCAAAATTTTGATTTTAAACTTGTTGGACTCAACCAAAAGTGCTATTATGTATAAAAACACCTTAACTAACTTGTTTAGATGAGTTTTTAAGTACAAATATGCTTAACTCCAAAAGTCAACTATCTAAGCTTCATTAACCTGAGTATTTTCAGCTATTTAATTTATGTTCTATGTTTTCCTAAACTCCACCCCGACTCAACCAAACTTCCAACATAATCATAAGATATTCTTCATCACCATTTTCAAGTTCAATATAGCCAATGCACATTTTCACAGCTAAAGGGCAAGGAGATCTCATTGGTCATGCTGATCTGGGATGAAACATCTAGTGAAGATGCCATATGAGAGCTTGTAAGCCAGATGAGAGAGGATCACTCTGCATTGTTCGCATCAAGTGAATTTCAAAGACAAAATTTCTTTTATGGGTGGTGAAGTTATAACACCTTAAAATTTCTTCCCTCTTTTTGTGCTTATGTGATTTAAATTAATTAATTTCAATTATATGTATTAAGTATTTTGATGAATTGTTTTAAAATAGATATAAGTTAGAAAGTTATTAATATTCTAGTTTTTAATTTTATAATTTTAAGAATTTTAGAATTTAAATTAGCCTAATTGAAATTATATTCCTCTTTAATGAAATTCATAAGCTTCTATAATAGCCAATATGACTTGAGCATGTTAGAGTTGTCTGTTGAATAAATTATATATATTTTGAATTCAAAATAAAATTTAGGATAAGGTAGTGATCTCCAAAATTTTATTCGGAATCGATAAAAATACACCTAAGTTCTCATTTTTATCTCCTTTTTCCCCTTTTACCCTTAAGTTCACAATATCCAAGGTTACTTCATTCAACAAAAAAGGGAAACTAGTTTTTGCCAATTCTTTTGTCTTGCTTGACTCATCACCTTTCTTTTTGGCACCCCTTCACATTCTCTTCCTCCATAACATTTTTCATCTTCCACAAGCTCTAAAGACTCCTCCTTTATTTATTCTCATCCTTCTTTCGTGCAACCCGTCACATTCTTTCCTTCTCATTGTGGTAAAGCAAGCTCAAGATTGTGTGAGGAACTTCATCTCCCTCATTCTCTTCTTTCTTTTACAAGTTTTCCTTTTAAGCAAACATAGTAAATGCGTTTCTTCCTCTCCCTCTTCCATTTTTGTTGCAAACCATCATTTTCTCCATCCTCAGTGGTTCAAATTGTCCAAGAGTAGGTTGAGGAATTTCCTTTTCCTCTCTTCTTCCCTATACATTGTGAGCCTTTAAGATCTTGGCTAGATCTTTGAAGCTTCTCCTCTATAGTTCATGTTTCTTTTACTTTGGCTACCTTTCCTTCTTTAACAAGTAAGGGTAGTTCTTGAAGTTCAATAATGATGTTTATGTTCCTTTGTTATTGTTTGAAACCTACTCTACTTGGGATAGATGATATTATTTGTTTTGGTTGATTATGTATGGGTGTGTTCAAAATGTTACTTGGAATAAATGCTTGATTGTTAGTGTTAGCGAATATGTGTACTAATGGTGTTGTGCTGAACTATGGATCACATGTTTTGTTTCTGGCATGAGAGTTGTTGCAAAATGCCTTTGAATGTTGTATGGCAAGTGGTAATGTTAAGGTAATAGCGGAGCATACATAAGTGCATGGCTAAAGTGTCTTTTGGGGTTTTGAGGGTTGACTTTTTGGTTTTAGGTGAGTTTGAGCTTAATTTTTGAATCAGATAATTAAGATAAATTAGTTTAGATTCAATAGCACTTTTATTTTGAGTAATTTTGTCTTAAAAAAAAAAAATTAAACTTTAAGAATCCAATAGAACATAAAATTTCAGTAAGATTGAGGTTTGGAGAGTCACAATTTGAATTATAGAATTTGGATCATTTGTAAAACTTCAAACACTCTTATAACAGGTATTTGGACTTATTAAGATGAGTTATGTGTTGAATTGAAACCTTAAGCAAGTAAGTGAAAATCCCTAGGTTGAAATGGAAGAGTAAAAATGTGGTTAGCTTGACCATTAGGGGTTTTAATGGTTGACCTTTGGTTCTAGAGATGTTTGAACTCCAATGATCACCTAGATAGCTAAGAATAGGTAATTTAGACTCAGTGGAACCTTTAAATTGGTCATAGAAGCTAAATTATGCAATTTCTACATATTATGGAACCTAATATATCCACCCAAGTGCCTATTCCCTCCCAGTCGAATTATAAGCGGATGAGGTGCTATAATGTGTTCTTAGGCGACAAACCCTAATGTTTGAGTTCTCTATTTCTTGCTACTATGTTTTGATATTTAGTTTCCTATTCAATTATTTTCTCTTTTGTATTTCGAAAAGCATATTTTATGATTGGAAATTATGAGTTATGAATAAGTGGAGAATTTCATGATGAATTTCTTAGAAGATTATGATGATTCAGTATTTTGTAATTTGTGGGGTTGTATGCTCACTACTCAAAGGTAGCAGAGTTGCCTGATTTAGATATATCCATGTATATGGGGATTTTGAATTTAAAATTTGGAAAAGATCATCAAAATTACTTAATAAGAGTGTATGAAAATGAGGATAGAATGAAATTATGGTAGTTGGTCCCCCGATTGGGCTCTCAAGAGATAGACACCCTAGGACTTAGGGGTTGTCACTTGGTGCAGAAAGTTTCCACCATAACCAATCACCATAGGTTGGATATTGGATATCATTGTGACATTGGTGGTCTGATGTTAATTGTATAGTTTTCTCTAGCGAAAGTGATCGATGTAGTATGTACTCTTAGACATTGCTCTTTGGTTTTGTTGGTACCACATGACATTGAAGTGAAGTGAGTCATCATACATCATTTAGGGAAAATGCATTTTGTGCATGATTAATAATACATGAATGCTTACGTTTAAATCACTATCTTTATCTATGTTTATTTTTATGAGTTAACCCTTTCTGTGTCTTATGTGTTTTTATATTCACTATGACCCCTACATAATTAGGTGAGCATATGATACACATGCTTAGATGATGACGTGTAGTGGTTGAAGAAAGGATGTTTTAGGCTAAGACACTCATTTCTTGAGAAGACTTCCTTAATTATCATTTTATGACTTTTTCCTTGTCTTAATACAATGTTAGAATAGTTTGGATATTATTTTATGATTTTAAAATTTGGATATGTAACTTGATAATTAGATGGACAATGGAACTTTTAATACCTTATATGAATCGTTTATATTTGATGTAGCATGTTTATGATCTTGTGTGGTAAAATTTGGTTTCTTTCTTTTGTTGGACAACTATTTATCATGATTTTATTAATTAAATCTAATTAAGATTTTGAAACTCTAAAATGAACCTTGTGTTTAGTGTTAGATAATGTGACACTAGATTAGGGTGTTACAGCAAGTGTCTCCTGACCAAGGCTAAAATTGCTTGACTTTGAGATTCCATGCCTAGAACTAAATTTGCAAGGTTATGTCTTAAGAACCATTTGGTTGACATAGAGCATTGCTCTTAGTCTAAAAATCTTGTCCCTTTATAGTAGACCAAGCCAACCAAACGTATCTACCCTGGGTCTACATTTGCTTACATTGAGAACAAAAGGCTAAAGAAGCTGATTCTGGTGAAACCTATACGACAGTTTGATTATAAATGGACAATTGACTTCACTTTTGTTATTACTGTTCCTCTAATAGCCATTTGGTTTTTAGAGTATCTGTTGATTCTAACTGCCTTAGAATATCGTGAGTTGAAGCGTAAGTATTCGACCTTGGAGATTGAGTAAGAAGAAATCAAACCTAAGGTTTAGAAGGTTAAGGTAGCTCTCATGCAACTTCTTCTAGATCTTCTTGTAACTTAGTTCCTTTTTGTTGTTATAGACCAAGGAGGAGAATAAGAAAGTAAATAAAAGATGCAAGTTTGAGAGGAAGTATACAAAAAAAAAAAAAACAAAAGCTTAGGCTAGAGGGGAGTTCTAAAAGAGAAGTTATTGGCTCAGGGGAGCCCTCTTTATGTTTTCTTTTATTATTTTCATGTACATAAAAATGCATCATCTTGATGTGAAAATTCTTTTTGAAATATAAATAAAAATACAAATTGATTAGATTAATCAATTTTGTTCCTATATTGTGAATCTACTATATTTCGTTCTTATTATTTTGATTACTTAGTCTATTTCTCTTTAACTAACATGATTTGTAGGATAGAACAAAGTCTGAGTCATAAAAAATGACCACTATGCTTCTAGCAAAGTCTATAGCTAGGCTGATGCATAAGACTTTAGCAAATTTTTATAAGGATAGTTTATAATCATAAAAAAGGGGAGATTATTAAGTCTAAAAGGATTAATGATAAATCAAAAGTCTTAATTTTAATTGTTACATCTCATTTCTTAAAAAGTATTTTAAGTAGTCATTTTTGGATGCATCACGAGACAAAGTTAGGTTAGTAAGTAGTTGAAGCTTAGTTTGTCAAATGAAGATTGTGTAAAAGCAACCAAATGAAGTTCAAGTATAGTTATAAGACGAATAGTCATAAAACAATATTAACAAAACATAAGTATTCATTTTAACATATATTTTCTTTAAGTTAAGTGTTTAACGATAGCCTCATTTTGTGTATGCATATTTTGATAAGGGTACATTTTGCTGAGATAAAGTATAAGGAAACTCACCTAACCTCTACATAAAAAGACGAACATGTTTCAGAAACTAAGAGAACAAATGGATAACTTTACTATAATGAAGATTATGGCAAGGATCAATTTCACCTTTTTGGTACTTCTCAACCTCCAAAGCAGAAAGTTGGTCAACTTTGATTTGACATCTCATGTAGGATCACTTAATGCACATATATATCTTCAACACGCTTCCGACAAATGAATTATTGAGAAGTAGTTGAGTTTAACAACTATCCCAATCTCTCTAAGTAAAAAAAGACTAGAGATTAAAAAGTTGAAGTAGAGAATACTCTATGCACAAGTTAAAACTCTTGAATTAATTCCGCTCTTCTCTTTGTAACCATTTCTTCTTTGTTATTATTGTAAAATCCTTCTATACGTAGTGTTTACTCAAAACAATTAGACACAAAAAATCATCTACCTTATATATAGTTTCAGTCTTTACCGGAAGAAATTATGTTCAAAGAATACTTGGTGTCTTAATCTAAGAGCCTGTGTTTAAAAAAATACTTAATGATTCAGTCTAAAAGACTTGGTGTGAAGAATACATGTTATATTATATGAGCTTGAAGATATTTCTATACCATTCTAAAACTTTATAACTTTTACTTTACAAGATGTTTCTAAACTATTCTATACATTTCTTATTTTGTCTTAAACCTTTTCTAAAGAAGATGTTTTTTACCTTTTCTTTCTACAAACTTCATATTTATCTTACTTATTTCTAGAAACTGTTATGCTTTCATTTCTTACTTCTAGAAACCTTTTGCTTATCTTACATTAAAATTTTTCTAAACGAGATAATTTATATCTTTTCATAAATTATTTATAAAAATTATTCTTTTATCTAGATATATTTTAGAAAATTTTACTGTTCCATTTTATATCTATTGTTAAACACTTGTGATTATCTTACACTTCTATTTGAGGGAGATAAATATAAAAATTTAGTTATCACTTATTGTATATATACTGTGTATATTTTCTGAAGGGTAATTATGTTACATACTTTAGTATAAAATTAAGAAAAGATGATGTAATAATGAAAGTGAACTTAATACTTTGTTAGATTTTTGGATATATTGTAAAAAAGATTAAAATATTACTTAAATACTTTAATGATTTTTTTAAAAATGAAACTTAAATGAGATTTTTAATAAAGTTAAGACGGAGTATTACATCTTTAACTCCAACAATCATGTGAAGGTGATATTTTATGTCATGTTAACAAAATTTGTTAAATAATATTTAATAGAAAACGATATAATACCTAAAATGGTATAATGTATATATACCTAAAATGATATATATATATATATATATATATATATATATATATATATATATAGGTCCAATTTATGTAATGAAATTCTAGAAAATAAATGTTACATCATACAATTATGATAGCTGAGACTAAAAGTACAAGTATCATTTTAATAGATATCTTTATTAAAAGACAACCGTATTATAAAGAATTGTCAACTAATATGTACCGGTAGGAAGTAGGTGCCTACTTGAACAACCACTAGTGGAAGTCTAAGTAGTATATATCCACAAGTATTCTGTTTTAAAATTTTCAAACTTTGTACAATTATCAAAATGATAAAAAAAATTATAGATACCAAAACTTATTTATGAAAAAAATCAATAGGTAGAGGAAGGGATTTAGTATAAACAAAGAGACCCAATGAAAGGATGGACCATTGAGTGTGACCCAAAGCCAACCAGATCTGAAACAGTCCCTACATCTTCTTATCAGCCATGTGATTTGTTTAATGTACCTTTTTAGATTTTTCGGATGTTTGTTTCATGGACACTCCATTCTTCAACACATCCCATTTTCTTCTGTTTATTTTTTACTATGCATTTTCATTCCCTATCCTCTCTCTCCATATGCATAAATAAATCGTAGATACAAAACGTATGATGGTAGAAGAAGTGAGTACATGTACTTGGTCAATGGTCATCACCTTGTGTCTGGAACATGTTGGCAAAAGGAGAAAGATAAACGTGAAATTTCATACGAATTATTAATTACTGTCAGTGACACGTACGTGTTTGACACGCTTTGCAGTTAGTTTTATCGAGTAAAAACAGTAACCTTTTCCCGTAGGTTTTTTTTTTTTAAAAAAAAAAAACTTAAGAAAATATATTAAAAAATATTTAAATTAAAATTTTTTTGATATTAATAATTAATTATTTTTGTTGATGTTAATAACCGAACTGTGACAATCTGAGTAATAATTTGAATTTCGAAGAAAAAAATTAATCAAAATTTTTTACATCACACATTAAATCTTACTTTTTAATAATGTATCCACTTATTTTTTTATTTCATATTTTTTGTTTATTTAATTTTATGAAATTGGACACATTAACAAAGAAAGTAGATTAAATTAACAAAAAATAATATTAAATAAACTGAAAAAATTAATTAATACATAAATTAATTAAAACATAAATAAATTAAACATATAAAATAATAACTAATATATTATAAAAATTTCATGCTTTCGAGATTTCCTTTTATACCGAGAAAGTCCAACATTTATAAATAATATTAAAATAAACTCTAATATTAAGTTGAAATATGTATTATAAATCTAATTTAACCTTATAAAATTAACTTGTAAAATGAGATTTGCACCTCACTTATATATATGCAATAAGTTTTATCTCTGGGCAACATAAAATTTCACACTCTCAATATTTTTAACAAATATAATTACATAATAGATATTATTCGAAGAATTATGAACGTGATTAACCTAATTTTAATTAAAAAACATTTTTAAAATATTTTCTTAAAAAAAATATGTACCCAACAATAAAATTCATTATTTTATCAATTTTATCATTTCATAATAAGCTTAATGACAACGATAATTTTAAAATTTAGATTTGTGACAGTTAAAACTGAGAATGAACATAAAAATAATTCAACAACATAATTTTTTACATTTCAATACAATTTGAATATTAGTTGGCAAATACTAATTTCTTAATCGGACACTGGCATTTTCCAAGACTTTAATTTATTCGGACAGGTATGACTATGAGCAAGTACTAATCGTTGATTCCATATTTGAATTTAAAGTCTTAGCGGTGTGGTCAAAATATTGATTATTGGAAAAGGAAAAGATAGTAAAGGTCAATGAACGGCATTGAATCTTTCTCTACCCAAAACCTTTGCTTATCGTGTTTCTAGATTCAAGGTATTAAGTTTAGTAATCAGTGTCAAAATTTAGTGTTATGATGGCACACAAGATCTTAATTTGGACAATATGATGATGTTGGTGTAATAAGTTTTGTTTCTGTCTCGATCACTATCTTTCACCATAAACACTTATATCAATATTATTTTCTAATCACGATGCGATTTATTTAACACTAGATAAGAAAAAAAAAGTATTTAAAAGAGTCTAATTTATTTGATTAAGTAAAATACATAAGTTTTTTTTTAGATCTCTTTACAGTTGTGTTTGATTTTTATGAATAAAAAATCTTGCATAAAATTTAACCTTGAAAGAAAAGTTAATAATTAAACGGGGAATTTTAATTGAATAAATAGTGATCGGTTAGAATATCCCTTTCACATTTGCTTGTTTGGTATGTGTAGTAAATGGGGAATCTGGGACAATTTAGCTACTTGACTTTTTCAAAATTTGTAAGCTTTCATAGAGCTTGTATATCATTTCGTGCATAAAGAGTTTGACAAACTTATCCGAAAGAATCTTTATCACAAAAAATAAATAAAAAAGAGATATTTTTTTGTAATAATTAACATTATTTTTTTTCTCTTAGAAAAGGTTTTTCAACTGATCTGATTAAAAACGAATTTTAATTTTTAACAAATATATTTTATCTTTTCTTGTATAAATCTTTGTGGAAAAAAAATTATCCAATTAAATAGAATATGACTAATGACATTTTATTTATAAAATCTTCCAATTCATGACCAATGACAATGCCGGATCCGTTACAATAACAATCTTGTGCTCCAACGGCGGAAACATAGGAGACATAGTCAAAGAAAAAATTAAGAAAAATAGAGTCATAAGTGAAAGAAAAAAAATCTATAAAATCCTTTTAAAATGTAGAAAAGAAGAAAAATAAGAAGGATCTAAGCAATTGAGAACTCTGGAAGAATGAAAATTATCAATGCTTGTAGGTCCCATAGATGAGAAGCTTAGGTTCTTTGTTCCCTTTCTTATGGCATTACTGCAGAAAAGAAAAGGAGATGAAAAATGTATTGATTGAAAAAATATTATTAGAGTAAAATACATATTTTGTCAATTTAAATGATTTTAAACTATCATTGAAATTATTGAATATAATAAATTTATTAACATTTTCAATATTTTCCGTCTATTTTATTTATCAGGTAATTTTAATTGTAGTTTTTGTTCCTACTACACCTATTATAATAACAAAATTCATCAACAATAATCTCAAGAAAAAGTCACTTTCAAAAATTAAATTTCCAAATTTGATTCATCGTTTCATACCTTAGAAAATTCCGTCTTAAATATATAATTATAACATATTCCCTCTAAACTAAGAGATTCCAACAGAGTCATAAACAATCTATCTTAGCTCACGGAAAAATACTCTTGTAAGTAGATAATTGTTGATCAGGAAAATTTAATATTTAAAAAATAAAAAGTAATTAATAAAATTTTGAAATGATTTTTTTTATTAATTTAATCATTTGGAGTATTTATTATTATTTTTATCCTTAAATTGAATTATTTATTATTACTATTATTTTAATTCTTAAGTTCAAGAACTAAAACAATAATAAGTGATTAATTGCAGGGTTGAAATTTAAAAATCAAAGTTACATACTACTATAAATAAATAGTTATTTAGATTAAATTAATTGATAAAATACAAATTGGAGAATTATTTTCTATTTTTCATTATTTAGAGATTAAATTATTTACCCTTACGTTTTTACTAAAATGATGGTTCACTCCATCATTTTCTATAATTTTTTCTAAAACTTCATTCTCAAATGATCATGAATAGTTAAATGTAATTTATGGTCTATTATGTTCCATAATTATTTAAGTTCGCCACATTTAAGTTTTTAAAATTTTGTTCTAGTGATTTAAGTTCGGAAAATTTTCATTTTAACCATTTTGAATAGAAATGTTAAAAATTTTAGAACTATGGATCATTTAAATTTTCAAATAGATTTTAATTTGGTTTATTAAATCTTTAAAATGATTGCACTGTGATCTATTAAATTTATGAAAATATCTATAATATTGTGAAAAATTAATCACTTACGAAAATTTAAAATTTAGTAAACTCTAAAACTAATTTATATATTAAAATATTATATATATATATATATATATATATATATATATATATATATATATTCCCCAGAGACAATTTAACACACAAGCAAACAATTATAACTATGTAAAACTATGAGAATAATCAAAATATATTGTACCAAACAATAAAGTATCCCAATGAACTTTTTAAAATATCATCTATTTAAATTAAAAAAGAAAAGCAATATTAAATATGCATTTACGACCTTCACTATCACTCTGTTTGAATATCTACACAAACAGTGATAATTGTACCCAAATGAATGATCACGGGGACAATCCCTTAAGCTTGGTCAAAACCAAAATTAACATCTTGGATTAATCAACACCACATTTTAAATTAAATGAAGGATGAATACAGTCTTAATTGTGTACATAAAAAGGATTGAAAAGGAAATTTTTGATGAGTGAAAATTATTTTAATTAAGAGCTAATTAAGCTTTAAATCCTTTTAACTTTTTTAAGGTTTTAATTTTTAGTTCTTTGTAAAATTGTTTCAACAATTTTTAATTTTTATTTCTTTTTAATATTTTTAATCCTCATCGTTAAATTGAAATGGTTATTAAAATGGTCATTAAAAAAATATCACGTGACACCTTTGTGTCAAAATTTAATAATCGATTTGACGTTAAGAATTGTTTTTACTTATAAAAAATTAAATAAGGATAATTTATTATCAATTTTTTTAATATAAACTAAATATTAAAATCCTTAAAATTAAAAGACCAAAAAATTAATTACTCTTTTAATTAATCGTCGTAGGAAAATTATGATTAAAATCCCTTAAAAGCAATGAAACTTTTAACGAAAAGCCTATGTAGTAAGGTGGGGCAATTGATTTTATCTTATCCCATTTTTCTCAGTTATTATCTCATCAGCTACCGTATACATTCCAGACCAAAGAGCAGTAGTCTACTACATTAAATTTCTGAATCACCCCTTCAGGTCACCAAAATAGTACAACCTATATTTTGATGCAAAGGTTTTCCAATACTATTTATTTATTATATCATTTATTTTATCACATACTTTACCCTCAAGTACATAAATTAATTAACTTAAATTTTATTGAATTGATTAATAGTCTCAAATTCAAATTCCGAAAATACGACTTTATTAAATACTCATAAAAAGAATTCTATTGTTCATAATAATATTACCTGGTTCAAACATAATTGAATGCAATAATATATTTCTATGTTTTCTTAAAAAAAAAAAAAAAATCTCAGTGATTTACAATTTATCAACCAATGTTAAACATTTTCTAGGGTCTTAATCTGCTGGGACCATACTCATGATTTTTCAATCCATTTCCCACCTATATATATTCTCAAGAATACCTCACTATACATTTTTTTTTTAATTAATTAGTAGTTCACATCACATTGGGATTGGCTTGTGATTTTTACTCCTTTCTTCTTCTGCTCTCTCTTCTTCGCCTTATCGTGAACCAAAACATGAATAGAAATGCACATAAGGAGGAAAAACCATGCTGCTATTTCCACCCCAAACAAGTACTTATTGGTGTGTGCCCCTTGTGCTTGAATGAGAGGCTCCTCATACTTGCTGCAAAGCAAGAGCACCATCATCACCATCACCGATCCTTTAGCTCCTTAGCTTCTCATAGGCTTCAAAGTTCCACACAGAAGAAGCCTTCAGGTTCTATTCACAAGATCTTTGCTTTTGGTTCTCTTTTCTCACGCCATCAACTGAAATCTCACTACTATGATCAACATGATGCCTCTCCAAGCCCAGAAGGAAAGAGCTTATTTTACACATTGCTTGCTATTGCTATTGTCTAATTTTACTATCCTTGTTCCTTTTATTCTTTTTCTATGCTTAAATTATAATTTTTATATAAAATATTTTGTTAGAAAAGGAGGATTTTTCTTGGGTGGAAACGTAATTTAATGATGTTAAGACACTCTACATTTACATATCATGAGTATGATCTATTTAATGAAAAAATAAATATATTTAATTCTCGTCATGCCCAAAATTTTGTCAACTCATTAATAGTCTTTGCTACCACAAGAAAGATTAGTGAATAACTTGGTGGTTAGAGATAATTGTGGCAAGGGGAAAAAAAGTCTAATAGCCTTAATTAGCATTTGGGTAGTTTTTCTCTATTTCATTTTTCCTTGTTGAATGTTCATAGTAAGGTGGGTCAAAATTTGGTGCTCATGATACTTGCTTTAACTATTAATTGGAGGAGAATTAGCATGGTGTCTTCATGTGCAGGTTTAGATTATTAAATTAATTAAGGTAAAAAAGTAGTTGCTAATAAGAGTGCCACGACACAAGGTGAAGGTTTTCCAGTCTTTCCATTCTTTAATTCTTCTTAAATTCTTCTTCTTGGCGTGGCGTGTGGGAGTCATACGCAAACGACAAGAGAATTATGACACTGAAAATATATTTTGTGTAAGATTATGATTATGGATTTGCTGTGGAATTGAGTTACAAACAAATTATTGGGATAGATGTCATTCATGTTTCAAACATGTATATATGATGCCATCAATTATTGAATATATACGTGTCAGTGTCTAAGACAGTTTCAAAATTTAAAATTCCGCCAACTAAATTTGATTAGGAAGTTTAAATCCATCATGTAGATGCAGAGAAGTTTGTGTGTGGGATATTAATTTAAAGCAAAAATATATCTATTAGATTCTATGCTTTTTTCCTTATTCTATTCTGTACATCTAATATGAACAAACAGGCTTGTCATATGTGTAATAGTACTACTTAATTTAAATTTAAACCAAAACTAACGTACCTCCTCTATTATCTTTATTTGTTTGTTTTGAAGAACTTGTCAAGAATAAGTGTACCTTTGGATGCTAGTAGGACATTTTAAAACTAGATTTACTTTCAATGTAACAAATTCTTTCTTCTTTATTTGTGTTTTGGAATTAGAAAATGTACATGGGATTTCCATAAACATATTCTTAACTTTTATCTAAACATATCCTGTCAAGTCACAATTTTAATTCCCAGTTAAATGTAATACACAGATCAACTTATTAACAAAATATATATGTAAATATACATATTTTTCTCTTTACATCTTATAATTAATTGTCTGGTTGTCTGTGTAATATAATTTTTACTAAATATTTTTTTATTACGGTGTAACCCAAACTAAATTCAATTGTTCAGGATATGAATGGTTATAAATTTTTTGATATCCATATTTAATTTCTGTAGATTAAAAATAAATTATAGGCTAACAATTTTATGTGGGTGCACGGGATTGTATGTTTCTTGGTATCTACAAATTATAATGACATTGTGGAATTGTTTTAACTTTTCAGACTCATTCATCTCAATAAAGTTTGAAGACAATGGAAAGGCCTCATGGGAAAAGAGTACAGTGTCTAAGAAGGTGTGTGTGGATAGCCATGTCCTGAGCAAGGACTCAGAGGAGAGCAAGAGTGTGATAGAGCATGGAAAGTCAAATAACGCGTTTAGATGGCGAAAGCGTATGGGCCGTTTGGTCCATTTTATGCAATGGAAGAGGTCCAATAAAGGTAATGTGGGACATAACAACAAGGTTGAAGGAGTGAAGGCCAGAAAGGGTTGGATGAGAACGCTGACAAAGAGGAAAACCGTGGAATAGATGGGTATAAAGAAAGTGACACCTTGATTAGTTTTAAGTGCTTTTTTCTCTCACCCTTTCTGGGGTATAGGGGTATCAAATAGTCCCTAATTTTTTTATAATGATGTGGTTTTAGTTATTCAAATACGGTCTCTCAAAGACACAAAAGAGTGATAGTGTAATTTAGTCTTAATTTTACTACCCAATTTAATCGTTAAAATGATGTACATAATATTTATTAGCAATTATATAAAAATGATTATATGATAATAAATATGAAAATCAAGAGATTAATATGCTTATTTTTAAAAGACAAATTAAAATGACACAATTATCAAAACTAAAAGGACTAAAATGGTACATCGTAAAATACTATTGAGAAGAAGGTAAAGTCAAAATAGCTTGATGTCTTGAAAATGTGCTTTAGAAACATGAAAGTAAAAGGAAAAAAAAGTGTGATTTGGTTGCATGCTTTGAGGACTTGGGAATGAGGTGCTTGTAAATTCTTTTTGCTATACATTTTTTTTCGTCTAGTTGTTATGGTATGGACTGTACAGGCTAGCTGTAAATGAGATAAGAATTTAGGTGTTCCTTTCCATACGGCACTGCAAAAAATAACCCCACGTTAGGTACGCATAGTGGGGAACAAATAAAGCACATGGCCCTATAACATTGTGCCACATGGCTTGTCTTGATAGTGGGAAAGTCTCTTGTTTCCTCAATTTTCAAAATAAAATTGACCTACATTTTGATTCAATTGATATATGTTTAATTTGTTTCCAAAGGTTTTAGGGTTGAGCTTTGTACATTGATAGATTTTTCTCTAAAGAACTAGTTGTATCATGTCATGAATCTTTTGACACCTAAAACACGTGTCTTCTATAGTAGATATAGTTGAAGATATATAAAACAATCGGGCTAAATTATTCTAATTTTTTAATTTTTAAAATTGTCTATTAATTATTAAAATGTTCAATAATGTCTCTAATTATCAAAACATACGTAATGTAGTGACTTCTGTTTATTTTCTCATTAATAACGTTAGTCTAATCTAATAAAAATGGACGCATCACTATTGTTTAACTTTGTTAGTGAAAAGAAGGCAAAAAAAAATAATTTGTAACTAAAGTTACACATTGAGCATTTTAATAATAAAGGAATAGAGTTGAAAAAATAGAGGGTCATATAATTAGGCCAGGTAAATTAGAAATTAGTTTTATTATTGATAGAAAATTTTATATCGATTTATCATGTTAATAGAAAGTTCTATATTATGTTATAACTTTAGTTAACTCACATGTGTATTATGAAATTGATGTTAATTCACATTTATATTATGAAATTAATTCAATTTTATAAAATTGAATTATAAAAAAGAATTATTCACCACTTATATACATATAATGAATTATATATTTAGATAACGTGAGACTTTCATCATTTATCAACAATCATTATAATTTATTATATTTATCGTTCCAATAAGGACTTTCCAATTGTTTTCATGTTGCCATAGTTGTGAAATGTGAAGGTCATTTTCGTAGGCAAGAAATGGCATTATGGGTAAGAGTAGGACCATCAAAGTTGCCACATTATGGTCACAGTCGAAGGGACTGTTAGAGAAAAGTTTCACCGACTAAACGAGATTGAGTAGACACGACGACAACTCCACCCGTTTACATGCATTAGATTAAAGGACCAGAACACTCGGGTAAGTGTGAGGCACCACTGCATCATTGGAAGATACTTGATTCATAGTTTCATACTTTCTAAAATAAGAATGCTTCAAAAATCATTGTGAATTTGGTCTGGCAGAAAAAAATTAGTTTCTTTTTTTAGCTTTTAATTAAAGTGTCCGATTGGGTTTGAAGGAATATTATTTTGAAGGAAAATGTATGAGGAAAAAAAATAAAAATAAAACAAACCACATATTTGGCTTAAAAATTTTTGGAGGATATCTACAATTTTCTTTTTCTTTTTTAAAAGAGTTAATCTACAATTTCATCCTTAAAAGTTTCATCATATATACTTTTAGTTACAGAATGTTTAAATATCATTAAGTTTTTGGATCTATATTCGTTAATACATCATTACTTGTACAACTAATTACATACTATGTTGTTTAAATGATATCTCAGATGATAAATTTTTAGGATAATCGAAAATTCTACTTATCTCGCGAATCATCACCAATTGGATGAAATCGGAGAAATTAAGATTATCAAATGGAAAAAATATTAAGATTTTCAAGTATGTATCTAAAATTTATAATATTTGTACACATTTAAAATGTCATGGACATACATAAATAACTAATTATATACGCAAATAAAATTAATTTTTTATGTGGATAAATGTTGATTGATAGACCAAATACTAATAGTAGTTTAATATTTAGATATTAGATTAAATAAAATAAACATTTAACCACCAAATTTATTAAACTTTGAAAAAATTTCGCTTCACTCACAATATATATATATATATATATATATATATTTTTTTTTTTCTCTTCACAATTTATAATTAATTATTTTGTTTTATATAGTGTAATTATTTACAAAATATTTTTCAGTTAGAAATAAGATTTATTCTTTATTTCATCACAACATATAAAGTATTTATCACCTTATCTTTTATTTATTTCTTTTCATTTTTGGCCGAAATCGACCCAAGTTTATCATGATTCATAGGTTTAATATATCCCTATGTGTCTAGAGTGTAGACTGGACCTTAAACAGTTAAACCTGTTCTCTTCCTTGGCAAGAATGGCAAAACCCACCCAATTATTCCGTTGCCTGCCATGTGAATTTTAGTACCGTTGAAATGTAAAGAGGAAAAACTACAAACGAAGGTGAGGTGTCACCATCATGTCAGAGAGCAAAGTGGTACGTATTCAAATGCATGCATTGGGCTGTTTCATTCATTGGATGATGATCTATGCTTTACAATTGCAAGCCCAGTTAGGTTCTCTCCAATTATGTATGCTTTGTTACCAATCAAAAACAGAGAAACTTCCCCATCTTGTTTATCATTGTTGGCGTAGAAAATTCTGTACTATCTTATCTACAATATCATTATCATGTAAATTAATTAATTAATTATTAATTAGTATGTATTATTACAATAATATTGTTTTCATGTCTAATAATGTGAAATAAGATATTACTAACTTTGGGACCGTGCAAATACTGAAACACATTGGCATAAATTATTTATTATTTATTAATCAATATTATATATTATTTTTTAATGGTATAATTTTTTAAGTATGGATAAAAAAATAAATGAAATTATTTTTTATGTTAAATTAAATATTTGACATTTTATATGGAATAAAACCTGATTTATTTGCATACACAATCATAACGATTCCATGGATTATGTTTTTCATTTAGATTTATTTGCTCTTTGCTTAGAATTTAATTGATATACATTGATTAAGTAAAATAAAATAATTTTGATTGAACAAAAATTTCTAATAGAAAATTTTATCCCCGTACATTAAGTATAAAATTTTGTACTTAATTTTACACAAGGAAATATTCAACCATTGTACATTAAAAAACATTATAGTAATTATCATAAAAATCAGAATAAAAAATAATGAAATTATAACATTATATGGTTTAAATATGTTTTGGTTACAAAACAAACCCAATTTATGGTTTAGGTTCCCATAAACAATTATTTAACGTTTTGGTCTCTATATTCTATTTATTTTTACTGTTTTCATCCCATACTATTAAATATTACTCTTTTAATCCTTGTTACGAAGTCTCGTCAACTAATTATTTTTGGTGGGACAAAAAAAAATGATGTGAAGCATAACATAAAATAAGTATATTAGATTCCAAAATATATTTAAACTAACTTGCATTAATGATTTTCTGCCTATCAAACAAAGTTTATATATATATATATATATTAATTGACTTTAACATTTAGGTTTTAGATTTTTCCGTGCTACAAAATTTGTTTAGCTCAATTTAAAGTCAAAATATAAGGAAGTTAAGTACTCCTTATCTAAATAGACGAGTCAAATCAGAGTAAAAAGGAAGTTGTTTGACACAAATATCTACTACATAAAGGAAGATATCTTTACAACATTCATCCTCTACCGTTTGCAAAAGTTATCTTTTCTTATTTAACATCCCATGAAGAAGCATTAAATGCTTATGGCATTGAAACACACTTTCAATGAATGGGTTGGAGACGTTGAAGTTGTTGAATCTAACAGTTACTTCAAGTTTTCCATCTATATAAATGTTGAAATTTATTGATTTGAAGCAGATATTACTCTATAAGTTGAAGCTCTTACAGTTTGAAAACTCAAATTCCTTTCTTGTAAAAATTCTTTTCTGCTCTTCATTGTATATCCCTCGTTGTGAAAGATGTTGTTTTAGTTAGACAAAAACTTTTTTGTAAATCCAATACCCCTAGTGGTAGGTATTAGTCTGAAAAGATTATGTTCAAAGAATACTAGGGGTGTTTAATCTGAAGAGGTTGAGTTCAAAGAATACATAGAGAGTTAGCTTGAAAATGTTGTGTTTAAAGAATACTTAGGTTAGTTAGAAGTAGTTAGGAATTAAACAATACTTGTATCTTAGTGAAGATAATGGAACCTTAGTTGTTGCTAAAGAACTGAACATAGTCTTTGGGATAAGATGAATTAGTATTAAAATTTTGTTGTTGTCTCTTTGTTCATTTATATTGTTTCTACTAAATGGGGGCTATCTTAAAAAAAATATCTTTTATGAAAATCTTTCAAAATCTATATTTTGAAAAACTAAGTCTGATCCATTAGACGATATTTAGAAGTGTTTCTGAAAAAGCTTGTGAATATTTTTGACACAATTCAATACCCCTTCTTATGTTTTTACTTTTACAGTTTGGTATCAGAGCTCAGCCTCTAAAGGTTGAGCGCCTGACAATTGCAAGAGCAAAAGATCCTTCATGGTAATGATTATCCTTCATGAACAAGCCACCAACCTTCTCAGGTGATGATTATCCTTACTGAGTAGATAAAATGGAGAGGTATATCAGGTGTACTCAATATTGTTTATGGAAAATTATCATAGAAAGTGATATATCTATCACTAAACCTGAAAGTAAGTAGGGGAATGAAGAATTTTCTACCTTGAGCTCAACAATAAGGTTAGATATGTCATCACCTATGCTCTATCCAAAAGCTGAGGACAATAGGTTTTGCTTATACAAAACTGCAAAAGAGCTTTGGGATGCTCTAAAGATTTCTCATGATGGCACAATGTAACATCCTCAATTTTAAAGTAGGGGTAAAATGATCATTTTGCCATCTTCTCTGCAAATTGAGATTTAAAATATAATATTTTATTCTAAGTAGCATTTAGAGGTTATTTAATGTGAGGAATAAAAGATTAGTTGTAAAACATTATGTTAACAGTTAATTTGTGAAGTAAGGGCAAAATAGTCATTTGTCACTTATTCTGTAACCTTGGGTCAAAAGTGTCCAATAACCTCAGACACAATGTCCAACATTATTTTAGAATTAATTAGAAGTGAATGGTAAATTAATAATAATTAAGATAAGAAAGTCAAACTCAGGACAAAAGTCAACTCATTAATGATAAGGATGTAAATACCCTAGTTTTTCTTTATCGAGAAAGAAATTAAGTGAAGATTTAAAATGGGTAAAGAATTAAATTATAAACCCATGGCAAGGGAGAGAAAATCCTTAGGAACTCAGAGAAACTGAAACGGAGGAAATCAGATATCCCGAGAACTCAAAGGGCCACACCTCAAGTGTGGTGGGCCCAATTTGTTAGCCCACTAAGAAATTAGGGCACCTACCCCATGTGTGGGCCCCACAAACCCATAAATGAATGTTGTAGGGTCGTGCCCTATTTTGTGCCGCCACATGCATTTTTCTCCCAACATTCCAGCACTTGCAATCTTGTTCCCTCACAGTAACACATAACATTCTCACTTTCTTCTTCCCTTCACTTTCTTCTTCTTCTTCTTCTTTTCTTCTCCTCTTCTCCTTCTTCTCTCACGCCGACCACCACGTCTAGCTACACGACCAGCCGCCATCGAACCTCTTCTACCACCACCCAAGGGGAAAACCTCCTCTTGTCTTCTCCCAAGTTCACTCCTAAGTTTCACTCAAGGTATGGGGGGTTTATGTTTGCAAGAGTGGATTCGTGATTGTCTTTTTATTATTCTTCATCTATTGCTCCATTTTTGTGGTGCAACCAGAACCCTAGAGTGGTGACCAGAGTTTTGAGCTTGAGTTCTCTGTGAGACAACCTTAATGGAAGTTTAACAACTAAAATACTACGAAAATAACTTAGTGTAAGAGGAACCTGAACTTGGATGTTGGAAAAGAATGAACTTGAATAAAAAGGAATGAGATTTAAGTTAAAATATGAGTGCTCTAATAATAAAACATAATTACAGAGCAAAAAGGGTAAACTAGGACTTATAGAATATATGAAATTGTGAAGTTGATGATTAGTGTAAATTGAGATTGTCTTGATGGTATGTAAAAATACGTATTGTACATGAGTTAGGGGTTATTGGATGATTTTGCTTATGCATATGGAAGTACGCTCTCAATAGGTGGGATTGTAATTGTAATGCCTATTGTATGGGTGGAATATGTAGTCATAGATATAGGTCCTATCTTGAGTTGGTATTAGTGTCATTATCATATGATAAGGGTGTTCTAACATGATTTTCGTGTGAAAAGAGGGTGTCCTGTTTTCTAAGTATTTAAGAGACATGTTAAGGTCAAAGTGATGTACAATGGAGGCCTAGAGGATAGTTAAACTCAAAGAACTTGATTTCATGAAATTGGGAGTTATAGAGATTAAATTCTATTTGAGGATGGATTAAGTGAACTCAAAATGTTCTACTTGTGATGTGAAACAATTATGTACCAAGAGATTGTTTTGTTTACATGATTTATAGTTAGTCATTCTACTATGCAGCACCTTGTATGCCTAATGTAATTAATTTGGTTCTCTTGGTCATATCTTGCAACCTTGGACCATTGAAGAATTGCAATGTGTAATTCCATTAATCAAACATCACATAAGAGACAATAAGGACCATAAGACACTTAGGAGTAGAGTGAGGCTAGTGAGGAGTGAATTGGACAAGCAAAACATGTCAAAATGAGAATTATGCAGCAAATTTCACGTCCTGGTAGTCAACTCGCGCGAGTTGACAGTACTCCTCGCGCGAAGTCATAGTAGCAGCTCTGAGCAACGTTTTTCAAATGCTTCCCATTAACTTAATAACCGTTGGATGAGTTTGAACTTTTGTCAGTAGCTTCTTAACACATAGATATTGACATCTAACGGTGGGTTTTGTGAATTAATAGTTTTAGCTAGAAATATGGAGAAGATGTGGAGGTTCCACAATGGATTTTATTTTATTTTTGAACGATACCCAAGGGCATGACGATGCTCTAAGAGGTTTATTTATGCCAGGTAGGCATTTGCCGGGTAAGAATTTTATGGCATGGTGGTAGGCATTTGCCGGGTAAGAATTTTATGGCATGGTGTTTTTATGATTATTGATACCCTAGACGGACTTAGGATGAAAGCCCTCGAAACACTTGTCGGTACCCTGAAAATCCACAACGGAACAATGTTAATGATGAAAGTACCCAGTGAGGAGTGGCAGTGAGATGAACCCTAGCCTATGATGGAATAGGGGTGACATTACGTAGGTACGCGATGGAATATGAGAGTGCATGTAGATCGCTAGGGGAACAGGTTTGCTGAGTTTTGATACTCTCGAGGCAGAGGATTCATGTAACCGACTCGACATTCCCGACAAAGCTGCATATATGCCAGACTGATGGAACAATTTCGATCTTGTACCACCCGGAATGTTGTTGCCTTAGACGTCACCCAACAATTTGAAGTGTAAAAACCTCGAGATAGTAAATCCGAGGCACGAGCCCGTAAATGAAACCTTGAGTGATAGATTGGAAGTTGTAGGATGAGTGTTGAGTGGCTATTAGAGCAACGTTTGTTTGACGGGCTCTAGGCCGGTGTTTGTATTCGCTTCTTGTTGTAGGAACTCACCTAATACTCATGACAAATGACAGGAACTACTCGAGACGATGGACCCTATGCTGAGACTAGTGATCATACCAAAGGTGGGTCGTTAGACTCACGACGAGCTTTTTGAGGGGGATACTTTTGTGGGAAGCGTACGCTTCCTATTGCGAGCGGGCGCCACCGATGGACCTCTCTAATATTTTCCTTTTAGTCTTGCTATGATTCTCACCTTCCCCAGGTGCCCGGATACGTGTGGGTTGGGACTTCTCCCTCACATGTCTCTTTATCATCTTCCGAGGATACCACGATGTCCGACTCAATTGATGGCCCGACGGATGCAGTCTCCCAAATTGGTGCGATACCTCTCTTCGCTTATCCCCCTTATGATCCTGCGACGAGGATTGGTTTTCTGTTACCCGGACATCCTGTGGACTACTCTGGAATTTTGAGGGATGATGCTACTTCCCGAGAGGAGACTCCTGTGGTTCCACCATCGACTCCGGTGGAGGCAGCTGGGGAAGATGATGAGTCGGAAGAGAGTGATCCCTCCGAGGACACTCATTAGATGGGTAGAGTTGTGGGTAGTATAGGTATACAGCTGACTCTGACAGTAGTTATGTTTGCTCTGATGTAGGCTTGTTTCCCTTGTTTGTATTTTGTGGGATAGGTAGTCTACTTTTGTTGGTATCTTACGCAAATGTAATTAACTGTATCTCCTAATATACTATTCATATTCTTTTTGTGTATGGCTATATATTTTTGTGGTCCAAGATCACATATTATGATACTCTATGGCGGTAACCGTGATACCTCTATTAAATATAATCTAATGCATTCATGTTCACTATTTCATTTGATTGCGACGCCAATACTATTATTTTGAAATTATTACCATTTCAATAAATTTATAACCGTTGCAGATCAAGTAACATAGTTTTATTTGCGTATGCTGATTCAAAGTATCTCGTTAATGATTTGTTTTGAGAATATTCAGGTATATGTATCAAATTGACGAAGTTGCCGAGAATAAATATTTATGTATATCCGATTTTATAAGTTTATGCTTTTGATCTCGCTTTTAAAAATAAATCTACCTCCAGAATTATAAATGATGTATTATTGACTAATTTCCGCAAGTTTATAAAAAAAAAAAATAAATTTACGAAAATGTACACTTCTTTTTAATGTATTAAAAGGGGCGTTACACACAAAATATGTCAAATTGAGAAAAGCAACAACTTCTTAAAAGGAATATCAGATGTTTTCTATGAAGAAAAGAGAATTCATTGAGTATGTTTGGACATTTCCAAACCATCTTAAATGGGTTAACAACTTTGGGAACTACCTTTACAAGGCCATAAAACAACATGAAAATCCTAGACAGTCTATCTACTACATGAGAGGCCATGCCAATAACTATCTCTTTTGGAATAGATATGAAGACCAAAATTTACCAAATTTTGCAACTTAGCAACTTAGTGAAATTTTAAATTTTAAGTTTTTTTCCTTTTTTTCTTAAAGGTGCAATGCATTCTCTCTTGCACCATGCTTAAGCCTTTTCAATTGATTCTTAATCAATGATAACAAATTGTCCATAATTGCTATACAATTATAAGTTAAAATTTACATTTTCTTCAAAAAAATTTTAGTAATTTACAATATGACTTTTTATTCTTATTTTTGTGATTGTATCTTAATTTTCATAATGTGACTTCCTAATCATTCTATAATTAGGATAAAATTATAAGGATTTCAAAAATTATTTTTCCCTAATTGTTTTTTGTTTATAGATTGCTCTAAATAATTTTTTATGACGTTTTCTGTATATGATTTACAAAAAATTTGCAACATTGCATTTTATTCCGCATATATATTTATTTATTCTACTCCTAATTTTGTATAATAGGGGTCTTTTTCCCTTTTATTTCCGTGATATTTAAAATTTTCAACCCATACTTCATATACAAACATAAACCAGGAAATAATTAAATTTAAAAAAAAAACATATATTTTTAGAATTAGTGAATTTTTCTGTGTAACAATATATACTATTTACGTATTAATTCTATATAAGTTTCTCATACCAAATACAGAGACATAATTGTATACGAACAATGATATAATTCAAACAGTGATTATACCGTAAATCTAAAATATCAAATAACGTTCGATACATCAAATAGGAATAAACACGTCAAATAACAAGGTTATTTTTCAACTATAATTTTATTTAGAAACGTAACCGTAATTTTCTCAAATTTCGTAACAGTATTGCTACACAATGATAAACTATTTTGAATTACGTTTTTCACCTACTTAAAGTATGACAGTAAACAATCAATATGCAAGTTTTTACAGAAATTTTAGTAAACCTGCTAACTATGTTTTTAGTGTAAATAGCTATTTACAAAAATTAATTTTAAAAGTATTAAAACTCTCCCCCCTAAAAAAATTTCATCCTTGAAATTTACTTAATTCAAATAATTCTGCATCTCACTTTTTAATTCCCATGTCACATCGTCCGTTCTCGAGATAACCTTTACTAAAGGAATATTTTTTGCTCTTAAGGTTTTAATTCTGCTATCCTCAATTCTCATTAGTAATGCTTCATAGGTTAGATTATCCTTTATTTATACATCATCTAACTAAATTACATGTGATGAATTAGGAATGTATTTACGAAGTTGTGAAACATGGAAGATAAGATTATAAAGAATTGGGGGTAAGACAATTTGGTAAGCCACGGGACCTACCCTTTTTATTATTTGGAAGGGACCAATGAAACGAGGTGAAAGTTTTCAGGATTTTAAAACTCTCCCAATACCCGTCCATGGATTTACCCTTAAAAATACATGATCACCAACATTAAATTCTAAATCTTTTCTTCTTTTATCATAATAACTTTTCTGCCTACTTTGTGCCGTTCTCATCTTTTCCTGAATTAACATAATCTTTTCTGAGGTTTGTTGTATAATATCAGGTCCTAAGATTAAATTCTCTACTGATTCAGTCAAGCACAAAAGGGTTCTACGTTTTCTTCCATATAAAGCTTTCAATGGTGGCATACCGATGGAAGAATGGAAGCTATTATTGTAGGTGAATTCTATCAAAGACAAAAAGTCTACCCAACAACTCTTATGTTCTAAAACACAAGCTCCCAACAAATCCTCCAAAGATTGGATAGTTCTTTCAGTTTGTCCATCAGTTTGGGGATGATAGGCTAAATTTAATTTTAATTTGGTGCCTAAATACTAGATGGTACACCATGTAATCTTACAATCTCACCTATGTACAAATTGGTTAATTTCTCTAAAGAATATCTAATATTAAAAGGAATAAAATGTACAAACTTAGTTAAAAGGTCTACTATAACCCAAATTGAATCAAATCCTCTAGAGCTTTTTGGTAAGACTACCACAAAATCCATAGATATGCTATCCTATTTCCATTGTAGTATTTCTAAAGGTTGCAATAGACCTGAAGGTTTCTGATGTTCTATTTAGCCTTTTCCCAAATTAAACAAAAATACACATTCATAAATTTCTTTCTTTATTCCAGACCACCAGAACATGGTTTTAAAATCTTTGTACACTTTAATGGCACTAGGATGAATACTTAGTTTGCTTTTATGTGCTTCTTCCAAAATTGTTTTTCTAATTTTAGCTATATTAGGTACACAAATTCTATCCTGAAACCTTAAAATACCATCCATTCCAATCTTAAACTCACTAGTTTTTCCTTGAGTCAAATTTTTCATTTGGGTTTTCAGAAAAGGATAAATTCTTGCTTCTGTCTAATATCTTCCAAAAATATGTTAGAAATCTGCATAGCTCCCAATCTAATACTCGTATTAGTAGTTTCACAGACTAAACTAAGATCTCGAAATTGTTCTAATAAATTCATTTCCTTAATCATCAGGCAAGACATAATCAAAGATTTCCCACTTAAAGCATCTGCTACCATATTAGCCTTTCCAGGATGGTAATTAAGTTTAAAATCATAATCTTTTGAAAACTCCAACCATCTCCCTTGTCTCATATTCAATTCTTTTTAACTAAATAAATATTTAAGGCTCTTGTGATCGCTTAATACTTCAAATCTAGTTCCATACAAATAGTGTCTCCACATCTAAGTGTGAATACTACCGTCACTAATTCTAGATCATGGGTTGGGTAATGTTTCTCATGGATCTTAAGCTGTCTAGAAGCATATGCTGCCACTTTTCCATTTTGCACCAATACTCCTCGTAAACCCATTTTGGATTCATCACAATATACTACAAAAGGTTCTTTGGGATTAGGTAAGGTTAATACCGGAGTAGTGATTAATTTTTTCTCGAGGTTTTGAAAATTATGCTAGTGTGCAAAATGTCTAACTAGTTCTTCGAACCTAACAACATACTCGGCTACCGTTAAGTTCCATTGTTTTAATTCTAAAACCTTCATTTCCTTTTTATTCCTTATATCTTCAGGAAAATAATTTTCTAAAAATAAGTCTTTAAAATCCTCTCATTTTATTTTCTCTCCCTCCATTTCTATGTATTGGGAGGTATTATCCCACCAATACTCCACCTCTTCTGTTAACATATGGATTCCGAAAATTACTGCCTTTTGTCCTCAGGACATGTCATGACTCGAAAGATTTTCTCAATCTCTCTAAACCAGAGTTGAGCACCTTCCAGGTCTTAACTTTCTTTAAACACAAGTAGGTTATTTTCTGAAAATGTTCTAACCCATGGTATTTGTTTCGTTCGTTATTATTTCTATTTTGGTTACCTATTGCTTGAGCAAGATTTTTCAGGGCATCCGCAAATGCTTTGTCATTTCTTCTCGCCATATGTTATTATTACAGAAAACAATACTCAAAGATTTATTGTCAGATACTTATATAGTAAACAAGCATCATTTTCACATCTCTACTGGTCCTAGTATGCTTATATATTTGTTATTTGATACACTTAGTTTGTCATACTTATTAACTTATTTCACATATTCCTAATTACCAATTATTTATTCACACTTGTTTATCTTACATGTTACTATTTTACATAAAAAAGTTAGTGTTCTCTTTATTAGTTTCCCTCATCCCAATCTCCTTCTAGTTCCTTTATCAATTGCCGATCTATCTGATGGTCCCTATGTGTGAATCTAGAGGGGGGATGAATAGATTCTAGTTCCACTATAGCCCAATTTTGTGAGTTTCTAATTCCTTTTAATTCAAACAAAACTATTCTTGATTACCTATCAATAGATGAGACAGATAAACAGGAAATATCAAAGATACACAGCGGAAATACCAAAAGGAATAATCAGAAACACGTTAGTAATCAATATGCGTCGTAATCAATATCATTATCTAACCGTTCCAGTTTTAGTTGATTACCGAGTCAATTACCGAGTCAGTTACCAAACAAATTGCAGAAGATAAATCGTGATAACAACAATGTAAGGTAAACGGTAAAGAGAATAAGGAAGAAGAAGAGTGCACAATGATTTATACTTGTTCGGCCCACTGCCTACATCCAGTCCCAACCCAACAACTGTTGCGATCGGTTTTTCACTATCAAATGATCCCTTTTGTGTTCTTTTACATTTACTCTGCAACAAGCAACACAAAAAACGAAATCAAAACACCCAAAAACCTGTCC
The DNA here is from genome assembly GCA_026586105.1 of Hylodesmum podocarpum. NCBI lineage: Eukaryota > Viridiplantae > Streptophyta > Magnoliopsida > Fabales > Fabaceae > Hylodesmum > Hylodesmum podocarpum. The sequence goes on along the minus strand of JALJEV010000058.1, from coordinate 914,863 downwards.
TTTAACCCAAAGAACAGTTCTTCCCTTGACCTTGGAACACCTAAGATCAAACCTTTGAGAACACACTTCTCAAAGACCTTTACTCTATCCAGAGAGACCTCTCTCCTAGAGTAATAACCCAGAAACCAAAAAGGTAAACAAAAGATCAGTTTAGAAAACACCTGGAGTGTAGATCTGATCACAAAAGAAAACACTATGAATGCCACCCAGTCAGAGAAAAGATCAAGATTGCCTTTTCTTTTAGAAAACTTGATGAACTCTTGAAGTTCTTCATGGGTTTCTTGGAAAAGATGATGAACTCAGATTTTAGAGAATATGAAAGTGTATGAACTTTTCTAAAACTTATGTTCCAAGATCTTATGTTAATTTTTGAGAAAAGAGTATTTATATGTTCAATTAAAAACTCAATTTAGGCAACTTAATGATTTTCTGATAAGGGTAATCGACTGCCAGAAGCTGGTAATCGATTAAACCAGTGAGCAATGGTTTCCAAGGTAATTTTGGCTCATGGTAATCGATTAACCCGAGGGGGTAATCGATTACTCCAGTGACAAATGAATTCCCACACTCTGTTACCTACTGTTGGTAGTTGATTACCTATTGTTGGTCGTTAACTACCTTCTGTTGGTAATCTATTACCTCAGTTGGTTACCAAAGATATTTTCAAATATATTAGAGAGGGAAATCAAACATTTGACACATGAGAAATCACACAAGATTGCCAAGCTCTCAAGGGCATTCAACAAAAGAACAACCACATACATGCCTAAACTAAACAATCAATACATAGGAAATTCCTAATTACATTTCATCTAAGAAAACCAAAATTACATAGCATCAAAAGCAAAACACCAAGAGAGACACCAAAGCACCTTCAAGCTTTAAGTCCAACACTATCTCATTTAGGTCACTCTCTAGTGGGTCATCTTGCAGAAAATCCTATTTACGGAAACCTCGTCCATATGGTACCTCCCAAACCACATCAGGGACTTCTCCTAACTCAAAGCCATCTTCCATGTAGGTGGAAGCATTATGTGATTTTTTTGGTCCAAAATAAACAACCCATTCTCGAATTGCTCTTACACTTTTGGTTTCAGGCAGCCAATCATGAGGCATCATAAATGTTTCATGTTTTTCTTGTGTAATTATCAGAAATCTTGGGTTTTCACCGGACTAGTCTGATATTTCACAAAGCTATAGTAAATGTTGTGTTGGTCCCTATTCAGAATCTAGAAGGTGGGTTTGAATAGATTCTAATTCCCTCTAATCGACCGTTTCAAATTTTCTATCTATCCTTCTTAAAGTATTTTTAGTTATCTTTAATATGATAAGCCAAAGATACATATCAGAGTTAGTTCAGCGAAAGCACAAGAAAATAGATCGAACATATTATCATTCTTAAATTCAAATTGCATATATTCAGATAGCTTTTTATTAAATGCATATATCAGAGGTTTAAGAGAGTAAGGAAAAGAAGTTTGCACAGAGTATTTATACTGGTTCGGAAGCAGACCTACATCCAGTCCCAACACAACTTCTGTTGGTGTTCCACTACAAACAATGATCCCTTTGTGAGTCTTACATGCAATCTGCACATACAAGAAACGAAATCAACCAAACATTCAATACAATTTTGTTCTTTCACACAAAGAACATTCTTTTCCAGTTCTTGGTACCTCCAAGATCCAATATTGAGAAACCTTTCTCAATTCAAAAGTAACTCTTCTTCTAGAGAGATCTCTCTCTAAGAGTCAATCTAAATTCTAAGATAAAATTGAAAAGATCAGATAACAGAGTACACCTGATGTGTTAATTTTGATCAACTAAAAGCTCTGAATATCTTCATTCATCATTTTACATCATCCTCAAGAAATCTTTGAAAACCTTTTGAAATTCTTTATGAAGTTCTTGGAGAAAAATCTTTAAGAACTTGGTTGTTCTTAAATGCACATTTCGTTCTTGCTCCCTTTGGTTTTTAGAAAATCTAAAAGAATCTTATGAAAACATTTTTCAAAAAGCTATTTATAGAAAAACAGTTCAAAGCTAGTTAGGATGAGTTTTCTGATATGGATAGTCGATTGCCTGAAAAGGGTAGTCGACTATTCCAGAGTGACATGCACCAAAACTGATTCACCATGCTCGAGATAGTCGACTGGCCAAATGGGATAGTCGATTATCACAACAAGCTTGAGTTTTCCCATTTTCATTTACGGTTGATAGTCGATTGCCATCTGTTGGTACTTAAAACATTTAAAATCTCTCAAACAAAGTAATCTACTACTTCAGTTGGTAGTTGATTATCTTAATTTGGTTTTTCAAGTTTCGAAATAAAAACTATGGGTTTTCAAAAACTTTTATCACTCAATGAATCTATATCAAACAATCACATCAACAAGGCCTAAACTATAAACATTCAATACAATAACCAAGACTATTTACAATTCTAAGAAACCAAAAATTACATCTAAAAACATTAAAATCAAAAGAAATATGTTGGCGGGCAAGCATCCTTCAGCTTCAAGTCCAACATTTTGTTTTGGGTCACAATGTTAAATACGTAGTTAGATGCCCAATCAACTATGTAGAAAGTAAAGTTAAGAGAGTCCATCTTTCCTAAAACAAAATCACATCAAGTCAAAAAATAATTCATAAAATTAATACACCCATATCTTTTTTTATGTTTACAATCACTCTCCTAATAACAGAGCAACAAAAGGAAAGTTAGCACATATTTCATAGTTTTACAAAACATACCGCTCTGATACCACCTTTGTAACGACCCACCTTATCGTTCTTAACATATTTCCATTTTCTCTGTTTTATTATTATTAATAGAAAACATTTCTTTTCCTTTAAATTTCTTTGAATAAAAATTTCAAAATAATTTACCTTGCTTTTAAAAAAAAGTCACCATCATTAAATGAGTTCTTAAAAAATGAACACATCCAAGGTGTCATAAATTCACAACACATCAAAAGTTTATTTACAGAGTTCCATAAAAATACGTTATTAATATACAGGTTGTTCACAAATATCCATCTGTTAGCTATACAAATCATTTATTCTTCTGTCAACCCTCCAAATAGAATTATCGAATCTACCTATTAATATGCTCCCCAAATAAAATTTATGATCATTACAGGTGTCAAACCACATACACAAACACACAAGGGTAAGTTCCAGATAATTAATAATAATAATTCTCAAGGAAATACATACAACAAAATAAAGAAATGAATGATTTGAGACTAAATGAAAATTTTCTATATGATGTATGCTTCAACCTCAACATATAAAGTATGCAATGTGGTACCATCTCAGATAATTACGACATCATCACATATAACTTACCAAGCAATTGGGATTCCACACTTGTGTACAAAATCTCATAAACAAACATGTGATCATCATGAATTAAATAAATTCTCATTGTTTAAAAATCCCCCTAGTCTAGCATCACGCCTAGACACACAAATTAAGTTATTATTTGTACACCCAGTACTGAGGTCACCTCCTTTTTGAGGTCATGCATGTGTTTCATGATCTTACCTTCACACTATTAGTTTTTCTTAAATCCATCAAGCACACAACCTTGTTAATAGAGGTACTCAACTTCCCACAAAGGTACTTAACCTCAAAAGTACACAACCTCAAACAAAACATTATTATTAATTTATTATTATCACAAATCATAGTGTCACAAATATAATTCACCAATCAAAGTCATAGTAAAGATCATCCAAATTCACGATATGGAAAATAAATCACAATTCATAGTTTAAACATCACAGTTCACAACACAAGTCATTTTACCAAGTTAAATTCTTAATATTTTTAATTATAGATTCAACTTTGGATTATGTGTTATAAGTGCTTAAAATTTCATTTTCTCTCTTGGAAACACCTTAACCAAATTAATTTAGCATAAGTTCATTTTGAAACCATAATAACCACTTTTTATTAACAAATCTTTCAAAGATTACTTAAAACACTTAAAATCTTTAGAAACTTGAATTATTTTAGTAATAACCTTGAATGTATTCAACACTTTAAAACTTCATCAATACTTAGAATTTCAAGAAAAATAAGATTATAAAAATCAAAACATAGAAGTTTAGAAATTTTAGAACACAAATCCTTATAAGATTTAGAATTCTATAATTTTTAGAAGCTTGAAAACTTAATTAAATTGAAAACTTACCTCACCCTAATTCCTTTTGAAAATGGTATAGAATCCTTTAAGAATACCTTTGGAAGATGAAATAAAGTGAGACACAAGTTTGGAAAACTTTTGAAATGGTGCCAAAGGAAGTTCACGGTTTTGCAAAGTGTAAACAAAAGAAGTTTAGGTGGTTTTGTGAAAGTGTGCCACGGTTCAAGATGACCCAAAACTGTCAACACTTTGTATTTATAGGTGAAATAAATTAACAAAATAAGCATGTAACTTGTTGGTTAACAAAAAATTTGGTTTCTTTAAGTATTAGTTACTTTTAAAAGTAACTAAATCATTAAATAACAAGATAAGTTTTGACTTATATTTGAATTTGCATTTAAGGCACCTTATCCTTGGCATGGTCTTGGTTTCTAGATGCTCAAAGCTACACTTGATGGATGCCAACACTTCTCACGTGACATTACACCAAAATTTGATAATTTTGCCAAAATTTAAAACTTAGCGAAATTTTAAATTTAATTTTTTTTCCTTCTTTTCTCAAAGGTGTCGTGCATTCTCTCTTACACCATGCTTAAGCCTTTTCAATTGAATCTTAATCAATGATAGCAAATTGTACATAATTTCTATACAATTGTAAGTTAAAAATTACATTTTCTTTATATTTTTTTTTAGTAATTTACAATAAGGTTTTTTATTCTTATTTTTGTGATTATGTCTTAATTTTTATAATGTAACTTCCTAATCATTTTATCATTAGGATAAAATTATAAGGACTTTAAAAATTATTTTTCCCTAATTCTTTTGGTTTATTGATTGTTCTAGATACATTTTTAAGACATTTTCTGAATTTAACTTACAAAAATTTGATATATAACATTTTATTCCAACCTGTATATTTATTTATCTTACTCCCAATTCTGTATTTTAAGGGTCATATTCCATTTTATTTCCTTGCTATTTAAATTTTTCAACCCACACTAGGTATACAAACATAGCTCAGGAAATAATAAAATTTCTCAGAAAAACATATATTTGTAGAATCAATAAATTTTTCTATTCAATAATATATAATTTTTATCTATTAATTTTGAATAGGTTTCTCATACTAAATACAGAAATATAATTGTATATGGACAATTATATAATTCAAACAGTGATTATATCATAAATATGAAATATCAAATAGCGTTCGAAATGTCAAATAGAAATAAAAAATGTCAAATAACAAAGTTATTTTTCAACTATGGTTTTATTTAGAAACGTAACCGTAAGTTTCTCAAATTACATAACAATATTGCTACATAACGACAATCTGTTTTGAATTACATTTTTCACCTAATTAAAGCATGACAGTAAATAGTTAATGTGTAAGTTTTAACAGAAATTTTAATAAACGTTTTAACTATGTTTTTAGTGTGCGTAGTTATTTACGAAACATAATGTTGAGAGTGTTACATGATATGTATTGATTGAATGATTCTATGTTTTATTTAATTGATTTTTAACAGGTTTGATTTTGGGAATTATCCAAATTAAAGGGGAATCTCTACCAAATTTTTCTTAGAATTATTGTTTTAACTTATGTTTAATTTATTTTAAGTTATGTATTAGACAATATTATGTTTGATGGTAATGAAACATTTATTCCATTTTCTGGTAACATTAATATTCAAGTTAACATTGTAAGAGTTGTGGATGGTACTACTTGATTTATTTGTTTTTGAATTGTTATGTAATATACTAATTAATGTTCTTTCATATGTAATATTACTTGGGAATGACTAAACAACATAGACAGGTTGACATTTCTTTGTAGTTTATGTCAATATGAGAAGTTTTAGTAATTATATAAGTTTATTAGATCAAGATGATTAACATTCTTATGTTTTGATAATTACAAGACAGACGATATGTACAGACGAAGCAAGTACAGATGATCGAGGACCATAGACGAAAGACGAATCCTCATTCTGAAATATTCTATATTTCTTCTCAAAGGAGTTTCATCACAAAAGAGCAGAGATGCAACAAAGAGCATACAACACTATCTAGAGCTCTATCTGTTAAAGCTTTTCTGCTCTGTCAAAGACCCATCGTCTACAAGAAGTAAGGTGAAGACAAACGACATAGAAGATGAAGACAGATGAAGTTACTCGTGCAAATATTCAAATCTAGTCGTTATTCATGGAAGTTTCTAAAAGGCATTTGGGTACTGTGCAAAACCTCTGCAACACGAAAAGCAGAACACGCTTTTGTTATCTAATCTGATCAAGTCAAAAAAAGGTACTGAACATGCGCTGAGTCCACTGCAAAACATTAATTATTCTGATTGATCTCTGCCACTGATGGGAAAGCTTCAAGAAAAGGACAACGGTCAAGACTTTGAGTCTAACGATCTCTCCAAGACTGTTGTCTATATAAAGAACCTCTTTTCACCATTTCAAGTTGGCGAAAACGCTATAAAAAGCTGATTATTTATATTCGCTCTTGAATATATTCTTCATTGTAAAATCCCTTTCCACAAATAGGAAATCTTAAGTTTTTCATAAACTTCTCTAAATCCACTTCTGTTGTACTTTAGCTTGAGGAGACTGTGTTTGCAAAGAATACCTTTCTTTAGCCTGAAGAGGCCGTGTTTCAAAGAATACTTGGTTGGTTAGCCTAGGAAGACTGTGATTAAAGAATATCTTGTATTAGTTAGAAGTGGCTGGGTTCAAACAATACTTGTAACCTTTTCACGGTTAATAGTGAAAACTCAGTTTTTGCTGGGTAACTGGATGTAGTCTTGTATAGACGAACCAGTATAAAAATAGTTGTATCTCCTTGATTTTATCTTATGACTAATGAGGATAATTAAAGAATAACTTAATCTCTTAAAATCAATCTTTTAAGATAAATTTGTATTGTCTGTACCGGTTTTAAAACAACAGACGATAGGAGAAAATTTCATTAAGATCACAATTCAACCCCCTTCTTGTGATTTGTTCTTTACAAAGTTCTCATATTTATTTTCGTTAAAGTTGAGAATCTGATAGCATGTGGACATTTATTTGTAATTGTCGTTGTAATTATTTAAAAAGTTTATACAAGTTAAAATATTATTAAACATTAAAAAACAAAACACTTTTAAAATTGGTTCTTAAGGAAACCGATGTGAAAAGTCCAAAAACAAAATATAAATTTTTAAGCCCGAAACCATGTCGGTGTTTTGCCAAAATCGACGTGAAATATACCATTTATTACGTTGATTACTTTAAAATAACCGATGTTAGAAATCATTTATAACATCAGTTGAATAAATGTCGTGAAAAATGTTACCTATGTAACACAGTGGGACTTTAACCCACAAGAAAAACGTTTCTAAACTGACTTCAAAGGCTATTTTCTTTATAATTGATTCTTAATCTTTAATAGCAAACTGTATATTATTGCTATACAATTGGAAGTTAAAAATTATGTTTTCATTAAATTTTTTTTTAATAATTTACAATATGGTTTATTATTCTTATTTTTGTGATTTTGTCTTAATTTTATAATGTGATTTTCTAATCATTTCATCATTAGGATAAAATTACGAGGATTGAAAAAATTATTTTTCCCTAATTTTTTTGGTTTAATGATTGTTCTAGATACATTTTTAAGACGTTTTCTGTATTTAATTTACAAAATATTTGCTATATAGCATTTTATTCTAACCTGTATATTTATTTATCCTACTCCTAATTTTGTATATTAAGGGTCATATTTCCTTACTATTTAGAATCTTCAACCCATACTGCATATACAAACGTAGTTCGGGAAATAATTAAATTTCTCAGAAAAACATATTTTTAGAATTAATAAATTTTTCTATGTAATAATATATAATTTTTATGTATTAATTCTGAATAGGTTTCTCATACAAAATACAAAGACATAATTGTATACAGACAATAATATAATTCAAATAGTGATTATATCATAAATATGAAATATCAAATAATGTTCAAAACATCAAATAGAAATAAAAATGTCAAACACCAAAGTTAATTTTTAACTATGTTTTTATTTAGAAACGTAACCGTACGTTTCTCAAAATTACATAACAATATTGCTACATAACAACAAACTATTTTGAATTACATTTTTCACCTAATTAAAGTACGACAGTAAACAGTCAATATGCAAGTTTTTACAGAAATTTTAGTGAACGTTGTAACTACATTTTTAGTGTATGTAGTTATTTACGAAAAATAATTTTGAGAGTGTTATATGATATGTATTAATTGAATGATTCTGGGTTTTATTTAATTGATTTTTAACAGGTTTTATTTTGGGAATTACCCAAATTAAAGGAGAATCTCTGTCAAATTTTTCTTAGAATTATTGTTTTAACTTATGTCTAATATCTTTTAAGTTATGTATTAGACAATATTATGTTTGATGTTTGATGTAATATATTAATTAACGTTCTTATATATGTAATATTATTTGGTAATGACTAGAAAATGTAGACAGATTGACATTTCTTGATAGTTTATATTAATATGAGAAGTTTTATTAATTATATGAATTCTCTTTTGTTTGATATTTATTTGGTAAAAGTTGGGAATTTGATAATACATGGACATTTATTTGTAAATAAATTTGTAATTGTCGTTATAAATATTATTTTGTTAAATATTTAAAAAATTTATACAAGTTAAAATACTATTAAACATTAAAAATTAAAAAATAATACTTTTAACGTCTGTTCTTAAGGAAATTGACTTAAAAAGTCCAAAAAAAAAATATATATTTTTTAAGCCAGAAACCATATCGATTATTTGTCAGAACCGAGTGGAAAATATCATTTATGATGTCGATTGCTTTACTGCCAAAATCTCCATTTTTAACGTTCACCCATATCGGATCTTTAACTGATGAGAAATACATTTTAAAACCGATTTGAATGGCTTATTTTTGCACTAGTGGTAATACATTTTAAAACCGATTTTGAATGGCTTATTTTTGCACTAGTGGTAGCAGATATGATAGGATGAAACTTGTATAGATTAAAAAGATCATTTTTCATCATACTATTCTATTTCGGTTAACAGCATCTAAGCCTCGTGATCACCCCGTCTAATGTTCCAAAATGGGTACGTTTTTAAGTTGGCCTAAAACAGTGGCTAAGACGCATGTAACATTTGGACAACCTCTTCTTTCTCTCTTTATACACGCACTAAAATAAAATCACCTGGCTCTCTCGTTATTTTTTTTATTTTTTTTTAAAGTTTCATCTCTCGTTACTCTTACCAAAAAGTCCAATTCTACTTAATTCTTATCGTTTTATTCATTTCTGGTCCATTCCATCTTTACCAAACCAAACAGATTCTTGTAAAAACGTGTCAGTCTTTCCCTATAACTATTAATTTGGGGCGCAATCGCAATGATGTCAAACTGTCAAAATGAAAATGAACGGTTTTATAAAAGGGAAGTTTTTGATAGTGGGGCGAGATAATTAAAAAGATAAAAAGGCAAATAATATTTTAAATTTGATTTTTCATTAAAAACTTAATAAATAATAATTAATATTTGTTAATAAAAAATCATGAATTCAAACTTTTTATTAAAAAAATAATAATTAATATTCATTCATAATTTTTTTTTTGTCTGGTCAGTGCCACACTTCTGACAAAAATCTTATAACAGGTATTTAATTTCATTTATATTAATCGAGGATGTCCCCAAGAAGAGACTACTTTGATCAAATTCTGACTTATGTTAAACTCAAGTGCACTCCATATGAATCAAGTCTCGAAATTAATCTCTTAATTAATAGCTCTCCAACTTGATATTGCAGGTAAGATTGGTTCAAGAATAAAATAAATAGAGTTTTAGTTCTATTAATGATTTTTTAACTATATTAATTTTTATAAAGATAAAAATATAAAAAGTCACAAAAATTTAATATCCAATTCTTTTATATAAAGTATTAAAGGATAATTCCCTTTTCTTTTTTAGATATGTTCTTGGAAAAAGTCAACAAACTAACACTTTTTTTCTTTAATTTTCATTTTGATATCAATTTTAAATTCGTTTATTTAAATAACATATTTCTGGAATAAGAAATAAAACAGAAACAAACATGTCAATAAATGTCTGAAACAATGAGCATCTGAAGTTCACTAGAGTTTGGTGAAATTTCTAAGACAAGCCATTTTCAATGGAATTGGTGGATCTGTGAAAGCCCCAGAAGAGATTAGATGAAAGACAACCTTGTTAGCTGCCTCAGTGTAGTGGACCCCATCCCATATTACTCTAACAGAAGGTTTTTTGCATGAACCCACAAAAATATCATTGCCCTTGACCTTTATGGTTCCTCCACATCCAAAACTATCGTTGAAATTGTACTTCCCTCCATAGCCACAACAAGCACCGAGTGGGTTCTCAAATCCTGCACGTTAATGAACCATTTAGATAGTCATAACATACTATGTAGATATGTTTAGTATCCAACTTTGACCTTCCTACGAATTATGTAACCAAATTTTTGTTAACTATTTTACCAAGTTATTGTTGATTCACTCAAATTTTGTGAAAAATTTGTAAATTTTACTATTAAACGTTCGAAGTGATAAAATTTGGGTAGCAAATTTTACAAATTTCGAAATTAACCAATCATAAAATTTGAAAAAGAAAGAATTTTTTTTGAAATTAGTGATATGTAAATTTGACACGGAAAAGAAAGAAAAAAATAAACCATTTAAAAATGGGGACTAAATACAAATTTTTATAAATTTACAGAAATGAAAAGCACATTTAATCCCGAATAAAACAATTAGAAGCCAAATTCAGAAAATCATGAAAATATGGCTTTTACCCTTGTGTGTTAAATGATATAGGAATAAGATAACGGGGTCATTTAATTTTGATTTGGCTCACCGTATTTCTTTGGGTTGGTGAAAAGAGAGTATTTTGCAGAATAGATATCTACATATGTGATTGCAGCAGAAGGAAGTTCCTCACGAAGTTGAGCTAAGGCTTTCTTCAAATTCTGGTTAAAATACTGAGCCACCTCATTATATGCCTTTGCACAACCATATCTATCTTTTTCAGCTGTTACAAAATTGGTCAAAATTTGAGGGAGGCAACCAATGGGTCCAGTGTTGTGTATCCAAAATGATCTGGCCCCCAAATCGTACATGTTCTTCAAACAAATTCGATTCACCAATTTAGTGCAATAAATTATGAAATCTACATCTAGAAATATTGGTAGAAAGAGTATTTATTATGCAACTACCTTTATGTTTGATGTGAAACTCCTAACTATATCAGGTATAGATTTACTGACTTGCAATAAAGTCTTGTTACCAAAAAAGCCAGCACTGAGATCATTTTGACCAATATCAAATGTGAATAAGGCTTTAGCAAAGTCCTCATTTTTTGGCATCAGTGTTGCAAATACCCCACCTGCCAAAATAATTTAAAATCATTAAGATGAATTAATATCATGTATGTGTCTTAGCTGGAGCATTTCTAAATTGGTACTATGAATGACCAAACAATATCAATCTCAATTAATACTTAATTAATTTAATTACCTTGATCTCTAATGAACTGTGTCTTGGGTTTAAAACGTTTGAATTGAGTGTACTGAAGTCCAAGTGAGAAAGGACTGAATCTAAGCTAATCAGAACTTGGTGGGGGTCTAATTGTTGATCCTGCTGTTGCAAAGTTTGCGCCATGTGAGAAGTTGGTTCCCAGTGAATCAAGATATGGACTGAGAAATGGGAGTCCAAAACTTTGTGCTGAAATTACAAAATATGGAGCAAAATTAGAGTTTAAATCCTTCACCAGGCACTAATATACTTAAATAAAGTTGCTTCATGTGGTCAGCTATTAAAGCTTAGACTATCATAAAATAAAGGAAGCATAAAAGGATATTCATATTACAATTCTTAGTAAAACTGTTCAATTTTGATCAGAAACATGTGATATAATTATTTATACAATAAGTCTGGGAGAAAATAATTCTTAATTTGTAAAAAAAAAAATAACAACACAGGGATTCAGTATTGCAAAAGCTGCAATTAGAACTTAGTGTCATTATGTTAATCAAAAATGGTTTGCCAATGTTAACAAATTAATATACCATACAAATACAACTCAAAGAAATTCACGGACTCGAGAAAACAACAGAAAAACAGGAAGATCTATTGTAACGGAATAATTCTACTGCTAAATTATTAACATTTATTAACAGTATTTATTTACCAAGAGAAAAAATATTATCATATTTATTTAATAAAAAAATATTCCTTCGAGAAAATATTAACATATAATATCTTTAATATTATTTATTTAATAAAAAATATTACACAAGTTACTAATCATATTTTATGACATGATTAAAAATATAATATTTATTAAAATTGAAAAATAACAGTTATATATATATATATATATATATATATATATTTTCATAGCATTTATAGATATATAGAGTGTGGGTGGGTAAGTGTGTGAACGCAGATTTGACTATGGCGGGTGTAGTTATTTAATATCTATCCTTCGTATATTGGTCAAAGATTTGATAATACGATTTTTTAAAAGGAGCTTAAATTTTGATGAATGGATCTAGAACCCGAACCCTGCAAGCGTTGACCAATACTTTGATCATTGTTCGTCAAGAAATTATGGTGGCCTGATGAAAATGTTGGAAGACAACAAAGAAAGAATAAAAGGAAAATATCCAATGATATCGACCACTGACCAAATTTCACTTTTGTGAGAGTAAACAACGCCTCTATATAAATTACTCAAATTAAAGTAGATTATAGTATACTACGTAGTGATGTGCATAACAAAGAAACCCAAAAGTAGACTTATTAGACATGTAAATTGGAAATTAATGAAAGAGAAAAATAATGTTACCTATGAAATCAATGATGATTCGGCCATCAGAGAATCTTCCAGCAGGTTTATGAAAATAGGTCTCTCCATAAGGCGATGGTACTTCAAAAAGAGAAGCAGCCAAACCACCAGTGTCGGAGTTTGAGGCACCAAAGTTAAAGATGGCAGGGAAATCACATTGGTTTGTGGCTATTACAGGGTTTAATATTGTGATAGCAATACATAAAAGGACAAGAGAAGAAACATGATGTGAGTTTTGAAACTTGGTAACACTACGAAACTCCATTCGAGACACTAATTTGGCGAGGCACATAGGAACTTCACACCTTCAAGATATATATGTCAAATGCTAATAACACCGACTTAAGGGTCCCCCTATTCATTCATTGTTTAATTTATGTTATACTATACATAAGAATTTAATTTTCGATTATGACGTGGTGGCTTTCTGATCTGCTGGGACATTTTGTCAATCGACAAAATTCATGTATTTATTATTAATGCTTTTTCCAAAAATTGGAAAGATTCTTTTGTAATTATTAACCGCCAAAACCTTTTTTTTTTTAACATTTAGTCTAATCTAATTTATAACATTTACTTATTGTTATAAAATTTTAAATAATTTATTAACCACCACGATAAGGAACTTTTCTCCCAATTGGAATTCCATTATTCTATGTGTTTAAGGGATGTGTTTCTCCCATTGCAATCCCACGTACCATATTTCTTTTTATTGCCAAATATTCAAAAATTCCTGTTTTATGTGGATGGTTTTGGCCGTTTTATACCGGTTCATTGATTTAGTTATTAGTCGATTTTCACTATAGTTTTTTATAATTACCATGTTAAATATTCTATAGGTATGTATCATGGTGTCTGTAGAATGATTAATCAAGTGTAATTTGATAATTTTAAAAATTGAAATAAAAAATTCTTCTTATAAACTTGAGAAATAATTCAAGAAAGATAAAAGTTATTATTAAATATAATTATTAATTATTATTTTTATTATTGGAGTTGATTTAGAATTAGTTATTCTATATTGTATATAATGCACTATAATGCATTATAATGCACTGAAGAAGAAAGCAATGCAACAATTTTTTCCCAATCATTCCATTCTGAAGAAAGCAATGCAACAATTTTTTCCCAATCATTCCATTCTGTCATCTGACATGATATTAGAAGGAAATTTCTACATTCTCTCTTTCCCACTTTTTCTTACTTATGCACCTTTTCTCTTTCTATTTTTGTTTTTAAAGCTTTCTTTCTTCTCTCATGGCAGCATCAGTGGTTATTCTTGTTTCTCTTGTTCTTGTTTCTCCGATTCTTAAAGGACCTAATTATCATAGTTGGACTCGTGCGATGACAATGTCTTTATAGTTGAAGAATAAGTTCGACTTCGCGGATGGTTCTCTTATCTGCCCAGCGGATGCAGATCCTATGATTCCGGCTTGGAAACGATTTAATAATCTTGTTCTTTCGTGGATTAACCATTCTATTTCTCATGAGATAGCTACGAGCATCATCTGGATCAATACAGCTGCAGTTGCCTGAAAAGATCTTAAAGATCGTTTTTCACAAGGGGATTATGTAAGAATTTCTCAGTTATATCATGAATTATACTCTTTGCATCAGGCTGATTTGTCTGTTACTGCTTATTATACTAAATTGAAGATTTTGTGGGATGAAATGTGCAATTATTGTCCCATACCACCGTGTGCTTCACCTGTAGCTTGTTTGATGTGATGTTGTGACGATTATGAACAAGTATCATGAGAATGATGTTGTGTTGTGCTTCTTGCGTGGTTTGAATAACAATTTTGCTGAGATCCAATCCCAAATTCTGTTAATGGAACCTTTACCTGCATTTTCTAAGATTTTTCCATGGTTATTCAACAAGAAAGGCAGTTACACACTGGCATCCTTCCTGCACCTGCAGTTATGGCTGCACAGTCTCATCAGTCACAACCTTCTTCTTATGGTAAAGGCAAACCACACAATCCAAATCGTTCTGGTTTCAAGGCAAATGTGCAAAGGCAGTGCACACACTGTGTCGCACTAACCACATTGTTGATACTTGTTTCTTGGATTTCCAAATGGTTACAAGCCTAAAAAGGCAAACAACATCACCTCTACTGAATTGTCTTCTTCTCCTAATATGGCTAAGTCAAAATCCTCTTTATTGGATCTTTCAAGAGAGCAATTTCAAGCTCTTTTAGCTCTCCTTCCTCAGTCACAACCTACTGCAATTGCACACCATTCCAATCTTGTGAGTACTCACAATGTCTCTTCCATTCCATCAGGTAAATCAACTTCAACTTGGATCTTGGACTCAGGTGCCACAGATCACATAGCTACTTCCTTATCTTACTTCACTTCTTATCATTCTATTTCTCCAATTCTTGTTTCTCTCCCTAATGGTGCATCAAGCACAGCCTAATTTTCAGGAAATATCTACCTTACACTATCTTTACCTCTTCATAATGTGTTGTGTATTCTAAATTTTTCTGTTAACTTGATCTATGTTGCAAAACTCACAAGCTCATTATCTTTTCAAGTCACATTTACTCAATCTTGTTGCCTTATATAGGAAGTGACCACTATGAAGATGATTGGCAGAGTTGAAGTTAGAGATGGCCTCTATGCAATTATTTTTCCTCACACAACCACCATTGACCCTTTATTCCTTGTAAATTTTATTTATAATACTGTTGTTTCTGAAATACCTCCAAGTGTGGTAGATGTTTGGCATTCTAGACTTGGTCATCTCTCTTTCCCTTGTAATGTTTCTATTCAGCAAATGTATTCTAACAAACCAAATATTACTTGTACAAATTGTGATGCATGTTATTTTTCCAAACAAAGAAAGAAACCTTTTTCATGTTCAAAATAAAGGACCTAAGACCTTTAAAAATATTTCTGGGATTAGAGGTCGCAAGATCAATGGACGGTATTGTTTTGTCTCAAAGAAAATATGCTTTGGAGCTATTAGATGATGCAAGTTTGTTGGTATGTAAACCAGTCTCTACACCTATGCTGTCTGGAATTAAGTTCACTGCAATAGTAGGCAAACCTTACTCAGATGCTAAATCCTATAGAAGAATGCTTGGCAGGTTACTTTATCTAACAAACACTAGACCAGATCTATGTTTTGTAGTCCGTACCTTAAGCTAGTTTTTATCTAATCCACTATAAGAACACTATGAAGCAACCATTAGAGTTCTGAAGTATATTAAGAACAATCTTGGACAGGGTTTATTTTTTCTCTGCATCTTTAGAGCATAATTTACAGGCTTTTAGTAATTCAGATTGGGCCTCATGTGTAGATTCTAGAAAGTCTGTTATTGGTTTTAATATTTTTTTTATGGCTCTTCCTTAATCAGTTGGAAATCTAAGAAGCAAAGCACTATCTCCAGGTCTTCCTCAGAGACAGAATATAGAGCACTAACTATGACTACCTATGAAATTCAGTGGATTTTTTATCTCTTGCAAAATCTTCATCATCCTTTGACTAAACCAGTCTCTTTCTATTGTGACAACCTCTCAATAATTAAAATAGCTCAAAATTCTACTTTTCATTAGAGAACCAAGCATATAGAAATTGATTATCATCTCATAAGGTGTAAAGTTCAAGAGGACATCATCAAGCTTATACTCATTCCCGCATGAACACAATTAGTAGATGTTCATATAAAAATATTGCATCCTACTCAGCTTAAAAATGTTATATCCAAACTAAGTATAAGGACATTTATGCCTCAGCTTGAAAGGGGCTGTTAAATATAATTGTTAATTATTATTTTTATTATTAGAGTCGGTTTAGAATTAGTTATTCTATATTGTATATAATGCACAAAAAGTAATGCAAAATAATATTTTTTTCCAATCATTTCATTCTCTCTTGTAACGGTTATTGTTACTTTCTATAATTACTATGTAAATATATTGTTTGTAGGATAATTAATTAAGTGTTATTTTGTAATTTAAAAAATAAAAATTAACCAAAAAGGCATTTACTTGTATAATTTCTAAGAAATAATTGAAGAAAATTATAGTCATTGTATTTTTATAAAATTTATGAAGTTTTGTTAAAAAGTTGTATGTGAAAAATTATTAAGTTTTACAATAAAATATTAAATTAATAATTGCTTTGAAAAATTATTTCAACAATTAAATATCTAAAAACTGACACTAAAAGAACATTAAATGTTTTTACAAGTTACATATATATCAACTTAAAAATTGTTTTCAATAAAACATTTATTGCTTTATAAGATTAATATCTTATATAATACTTTACAATAATGTTGGTCATATAATATTGGTAGTTAGTACAGACCAATTCTAGAAGACGGCGACTAAAATATCTGTTGCTTATAAATTTGTAATACTTACACATGTGGCAAAATTGTTGTAAAGAAAAAAATGGGATATAGCTGAAATTTAATTAAAAGAATAATTTAAGAATAAATTATTATTTTGGTGGTAGAGAATGTGATGAGTTGAGTATTTTAATTTTTTAAATATAAAAATAGTAATTAATTTTTAACATTTTTATATTTTTTATTTAAATTTTGAAAGATATTTATAGTTAGTTTAATCCTTAAATTATATTATTTTTTTATTATATTTTAATTTCATATTAAAATAAAAATAAGTAACTAAATCGAAAATTAAAATAATAATAAATGATATAATTTAAAAATTAAATGATTATATAAAAATTAAATAATATATTTCTATTTTTAATATTTTTAATTACTTATTATCTTTTAAAAATTGATATAACAGGCTTAAACTTGTTACCACCATGACATTCTCGCCCAAAAATCATTGAGTAATTAACGCTACTTCGGTATTTTTAAAATCACTTGAACTAAGCTACTTCTACCTCTGGTAATTTCAAAATATTTGAAAACTTTTTGTTACCTAATCCTTTTATAAAATATTTTTCTTAAAAATATGGTCAAAGGTAACTTTCGTTATGTCGACATTTTCAGAACATTTAAATACTATGATTCTTGCATACTAAGTTGTTTATTAATGCGATGAAATAACTTTAAATTTAGACGTTAGTAAATTTCAAATTTAATTATATTGGTATAAAAAAATATGTGACATAACATTGATTAAAATGTGTAAAACTTCATTTAATTATCAAATTACTTGAATTAACGTTGGACGAAACATATTAAATATGACATTGAGATAAGACCTATTAGATATTGGACGAGTCAAGTTTTTGACTAATATATTTTATAATCATTGATTGTTCTTCTCATATATTCATTGTGATTTTTTATCTATCTTACAAAGAAAATAATTTTAATTATAATTAGTCAATTTATGTTATATTCAAAATCATAAATCTTTAATGAATTGACGGGTATAAACTTTGAAGTTTTAGGTAGTAACATATATCACTGTTAAATTTAAATGTTTCTACTCAAAAAATATTAAAACTATGTTCTTTTTGAAACTTAAAAAGTATCGAAATAAAACTTTTAAAATATTATGTATCAAAATAAAAAGATATTAAAACTTAGGGACTTTGACCCAAATGAGTTTATTTTTTAACTATTTATGGAAATGAGTCTATTTCGAAACTATTTATGGAAATGAGATTGTTTTGTCATGTGTCACTTTCTACATCAATTTTAAAATAATCAATGTAAAAAATTGTATTTTCTATTTCGGTTGTGAATTTAACCAATCTAGTTTCATGAGAAAGAACACATTCTCCTATTCCGGTCATTGAATAGATGAAATAAATCTAAAAATGAATTTTTGTTCAAGAATAAAATCTTATTGGAAATAGACCATTCATCCTTTGGAACCATATCACATCCCAAATATGATGAAATAGGATGAATTAAAATAGTATTTTGTAAGTACATAATTATTTTGAATAAATTCACTATTTCTTTATTTTTTGATCGTCTAACAAAAAATAAGAGATGAACAACCGATATAGAAAGTGTCACATTTTTATCATAATCGATGTAGAAAGTGACATGTGACAAAACAATCTCATTTCCGTAAATAATAAACCTATTTTCATAAATAATTAAAAAAATAAGGTGAATTTCCCTAAAACTTAATATAACGAAAAATGACATTTAGACTATTCAAAAGTCTCACTCTAACTTACAGTTTTTGCGTCTTTTACATTCACACTAGTGAGACGCATAACCGAATAACCGAACAACCATGTAGCTTATGATGACCTTAACGGCAAAATACATTATGATGTATCCCCTTCCAATCCCGTGTTGCACACTTCTTTTTGATTTACTTCTTAAATTTTTGTTAGTTAAGACTATATCAACACAATTTGAGTATAGTTTTAATTTTTTTTCTTCCTTGCAATATAATTTTAAAATTGAAAAAAATTATCCAAACTATATCTCAAAACATTAATTTAATTTAAATTTCATAGTTAATTTAAATCAGACCAAAGCATCCAACTATTAAATATGTTATTGGTGCCTTTTTTTCCTTTACTTCATAGGTCTTTTTAAAAGATCATCGAAAGTTTTTATTAAATAAAATCAATTTTTCTACTTTACAATTTTTTTAAAAAAATGCATAATAATTTGATGATTTCTAATCAATATTTAAATTTACTTTAATTGATATGATATATTATTTACAAATCATCATTAAAATAAAATAGTATTAACTAAAGTATCTTTTGACATTTATAAAAATTAAAAATGTATTCTTTAGATAGGGCTACAACTTTCTACATTAATTGGATTGTTAGGTTGTATGCTATAATTTGAGTATCGTGTCTGATAGGATCCTATTTACCTCTAAATTTTGAGAAAGATGTTGGAACCAAGCTTTGGTTGAGTTCAACCTATTATCTTTAGATTTACGGACAGATTGAGAGAACCATCCAATTTTTAAAGGACCTTTTGAGATCTTATGTTTTAAAACACAAGGCTAATTGAGGCATTTTCTTATCTTTTGTAGAGCTTACCTATAACAACAATTTTCACTCCTCTGTTGATGTAGCATCATATGAGACATTATATGGTAGGAGATGTACGACCTCGTTGTGTTGGGTAGAAGTTAAAGAGAGACTTGTCTTAAGTCCACGGATAAGGTGAGGTTTATCTAAAAGAGGATAAAAGCGGCTTAGAGTAAGCAAAAGAGCTACGATTACCAATGAAGAAAAGATATAATGTTTAAGGTAGTTGATCATGTATTCTTAAGAGTTTTCAGAAAGGAAGAGAGCTGACAATTGAGAAAAAGGCATGTGTTAATAAATTTTAATTATGATCTAAATTTAGTAATATATATATATATATATATATATATATATATATATATATATATATATATATATATATATATATATATATATATATAACATACTCTCACCTGTTAATGGAGAGAAAACCAAGGGAGAAACAATATGTGCAATCGAACATATGCCTGAGATGCAACCTTGAGCCCTTCCCTGAAAAGAGGGGAAAAATGAGCGGGGAATTAAACAAATTTGAAGTTATCTACCAAAATAAGAATATTTGCAACTTCTTTTCAAGTTTTACTATTTGGGATTTTCAACGATTAATATCAACATTTATTTTTATTGATTATATGCCTGGTAGTTCATTAGTCATAAACAGATCATAAAAACAAATAATTAACAATATTTATAATTCAAGTTTATGCAACTTTTTATTAGATTTTTTTCTTTCTTTCGTAAATGCCGAGTTATTTAGTGTTATGATGTCTATTTAAATAGCTTTTGACAAAGGTTGACTTAATCTTTGCTAGATAACGACTTTTTGTTAATAATTTTGGCCTTTTTGTATAAAAATTATTATAAGAAATTATATGACATCCTCTTATACAAATATTTTTCGCTTTTTAATTTTATATAAATTTTCTAATTATTTAAAAAATATTATATTAACACTTTTTTTATTACGAGTGGAAATTATATTACACCCTCTTAAATATGATCAAATTATACAAACATTTATTATTTTTTAAATCTTTACATAAAACTATTCACTTATTTAAAAATATTATACCGATACTTTTTCATGCATCACACTAACACCTTCTTAATTTTAAAAGAATTACATTGAAACGTCTATAAAGATGTTAGAATAATACTAAAAAAAATAGAAGAATATTCAATATAATATTACAAAACTTCAAAAATAAAAAAGTCTATGTAGTTCACTCAAGAATAAATTTTAAATATTCTCAATTTTTTCTAAGGCGATACTGTAGATATCCCGTGTCCCGTACAAAGTTTTATTTATTTAATTCGTAGCTTTGTCAGGGAAGATTTCATAACTAGAGTGACTTTCTGTAACCTTAAATTTTGCTACATACTTTAGTTAGATAATATTTCCTTAATTTTTTTAACACATTAAAAAAATTATGCACATGCATAAAAATGTAAAAAATGTTACTTTTTTCCTTTTCAAATTAAAACCATCGCACTTTTCAATTAACGTTGCTAACTATAACACTTTTGTTCATAAATTTTATTTTCCTTGTTCTTTCTTGAAGATTTTTGTTTGAAGGAAAAAACTTGAAATGCTGAAATAATTTCGTAGATCACAAGAAAATTGATGTTAGTGTTATTAACGTTGTACCTGCTCATGGGCGCCAACTTGTTTAGACACAATACTCCGTATCTGCAAAATGTTAAAATAAATTATTTAACATTGTGTTGATAAGAGAAAAACAACTACCAATTTAAGAAGAATTTAGAAAAGATAATATGAGAAAATAAACTCACACATGGTTGAGAGAAAACAAACAAAATTGAGAACATCGCAGAAGCATAAGGAACCTGTACAACATTCACACTCTAAAAATTGTGTGTATATATATAAAACATAAAAAGACGAAATACATGCAACAAAGGGATATAAGAAGCATGTATCAAGGCAAATAATCAACCACTCCATTTCAAGTTGCAACCTTATATGATATTATATACTGAAAAATAATTAATAGAAACAAACTTATAATTAGCAATATAGTTGCAAAGGACGTACCAAGGAGGACCATGCTATGCTGTAAAGGAACATCTGCATCCAATTCCATTTTAATAATTTAGAAATTCATTACAAAAAGAGGTTAGTATTTAAGGTTTTATTAAAAAATTACTTACATGTACACAATGAAAAAACAGTCCAATTGAAAGTAGCCTTGCCTCGCCCAAAATAGGAGCCAAAATGGGCATAACAAGAAGCTGTGACAATAAATGTTTAATATTTAGATTCATAATTATATAAAATCAAAAAATTTGAAGATTTATGAAAAGGACAAAAGGCAAACCAATCGATAATTGAAATATAATCAGATGACAAGTACCTGTGACACAGTCCCTGCAATTCCAGAAATGACCATCTAGTCAGCAAATTGATTTTTATCAAAATGAAATCGAGCCTTTAGGAAATACTGCACATAAAGGAAAAAGTGTTAAGTGTGTTGCAGAGACTATGGGTAAGCAATAATAAGTTTCAAATGGATCTAGGTACTCCTTCGCATTGAATTAAACTTCACTAAACTATTTATTTAAGGGATTAGAAATTTATACGAAATTATGACTTCAAATAGCCCAAAAAGAGGCACAGTACTGAATAAGTTTCTTAACATGACTTCTTGAAGAAGAATATATATATATATATATATATATATATATAATAAGTTTCAAATAGACTTAAGTACTTCACATAAAAAAAGTTTAGAATATTAAAAAATTAAACATCAATAAATTACTTATTTAAGGAATAAGAGGCCTATAACAAAATATGATCTCAAATAGTCAAAATAGATATAGGATTAGTCCGAATAAGGTTTTTTAAAACGATTTTCTGAAGAAAGAAAATAAGAAAAATATCAGATTTATTTTTCTAATTTTTTACAAACTTTGAAACTTACAAATAAAGAAATCAATATATATATATATATATATATATATATATATATTCGAAATTGAACAAGAAATAGAATAAAATAAAATAAATATATGAAAAAAATAAACATACCATCATTGAACCGTGGAGACCAACGTCTGCAAGGTTACTGAAGAATGCAACAATTGCTGCTTGAGTAATAGTCAGGCTGAAAATTGAGTAAGCATCATACATGTGTGATTATGAGACACTAGACAAAAATATTTGTTTAATCAGAGAAGAAGATGGAATATTGTCACACCTACTATTGAAGAAGGAGGTTAGATCCTTCAAAGAACGCAATGCTTTAAAAATATGCTTGTTATTACTTTCCAATTTTCCATCAACCTTAGAAATTGTGGGCTTTCCTTGTGAAATGATTGGGGTATAAAGTTGTTTGTCATCAATGATTGAATCTTGAAGGAAAAATTGCATATACAGTGCTCCGATTACCGCGATAAGAGTGGAAACCTTATTCAAGGAAAGATGTGTAAGCATTGCAATTAATGAAATAGAGATTTAAATTAGGAGGCACTGTAATTAGAGAAAAAAGGATAGATATTTAAGAAAAAAAAAGATTATAATGGCAATTTATTATTATTGTAAAATATTTTATTCAGTTTTCTAATCAGAATTTACTGTTGATATATTTTTTAAAAAAATGTAAAAATTAACAAATACCATAAATAATTTAGATGATTTATGGAAAGGTATACCAATTAAATTTTAAAACAAAATACCTGAAAAGTTAATGCAGTAGATAAGAAAGAGTTGATAAAATGCCACACACAAATGCAGCAGAACCTATCCCCGAAAGAATTCCAAATGCAGTGCTTCGTCCACTTTCTGCAATGTTATCTGCCTGAAAAGAAGAAAAAAAACGTAGAAGGTGAAGTTAACAAACTCTATATGTAGTCCCACCACCATATTTTTAATCGTATAAATTTGATAATTCTTATAAAGTATCTTCTTTTACCCTCCCATTAATTAAAATTTATTTTATGTGATTTTTATCGTAAGTGAAAAAAATAAAAGAAGTTAATTTTTATATGAAGAACAAAAGGCACATTGAATATGTTTTCATAAATGAAAGGAAAAATTTAGAGACTAAAAATAAATTTTAATCTATTTACTAAACTAAAAATGTATATAATTCAATTAAACATAATCATAGATATAAAAAAGCAAATTGGTCCATACTTTTGTTTAGTTATATTTATTGGAGAGAAATAGTTAGATTTACCACATGAGCTAGAGCGAGGCAAGAAAGAGAAGCCAATAAAATTCCATTTTTGCCCTTAAAGCGGCACATTCTTTAAACAAACGTAACAAAATAATACACTCTCCTTAATAAAAAAGTGCCGCAATAAAATTCCATTTTTGCCCTTAATCTGTTTTTTTGATAAAAAAGATTTGAATTGGAATCTCAACAGTTATTATTTGCCGAAGTGTTTCAATTCATTTGGCGTAATGGTGAAATGGATTGCACGTACCGGGGTGGAGCTTCACGTGAGGCTTGCGGAGGAAGTTAGATCCGCTGTTAAGTCTAACGGCGGGAAGGTGACGATGGCGGCGATGGAAGCGATGCCGTTGATGGATTGGGCCTCCGGTGCCGTTGTAGTATGAGAAGGCGAAGAGGGATTTGGTTATTGAGAAGCATGGGAATGCGTTTATGGTGAAGAAAGGGGAGACGCTGCTGTTCGAGTATCAACCTTTGAATTTTGGTGTTTTTGACATTTTCTTGAAATTGATAGAACATTTCTCGTCTCTGGTCTCCGCCTCAGACGTAGACATAGACATCTCCAAAGTGTTCGAAGAATGGTGTAAGGAACACGCTAAAACGTACCATTCGGAGCAAGAGAAACAATACAGGTTCAAAGTGTTCCAAGATAACTACGCTTTTGTGGCTGAACATAATGATAACAACAATTCAACCTACACACTCTCCCTCAACGCATTCGCGGATCTCACACGCCATGAATTTAAAATCTATTATCTCGGTAATCGCCCTTCCTTGCTTCGATTCAAGCGTGTTCAGAATCAACAACCTCACCGTAACCTCTTGCACCTTCCTAAGGAGATCGATTGGAGACAGAGCGGCACAGTTATGGAAGATGTGGTATGTTAACTCCATTTTTCTAACAAAAATAATTGTTGTTTAGTAAATTTCAAATAATTTTACTTCCTTGTTATCATTGAATTAGTTATTTAGAAACTACAATTTATTTTATCCTTTTCATATGAGAAGTAGGTAGAAATGCAGATTCTGTGGTATGTTAACTCCATTTTTCTAATAAAAATAATTGTTGTTTAGTAAATTTCAAATAATTTTACTTCTTTGTTATCATTGAATTAGTTATTTAGAAACTACAATTTATTTTATCCTTTTCATATGAGAAGTTGGTAGAAATGCAGATTTTGTGGAATGTTAACTCCATTTTTCTAATAAAAACAATTGTTGTTTAGTAAATTTCAAATAATTTTACTTCCTTGTTATCATTGAATTAGTTATTTAGAAACTACAATTTATTTTATCTTTTTCATATGAGAAGTTGGTAGAAATTGCATTCCACATTTTTGCGTGTCTTGTTTCTCCTTGTAGTTCATTGGTTGATTTCAGAGTAGAGAGTAGACTATTTTATTATTTTTTATTTTTCAGCAATTAAATTACTTAACAAAATAATTGTTTACTCATTTTTTTAGAATATATTGTATTTAAGTTGCAGTGACAAGTTGAGATGTGTGTTATGTAGGTGCATGTTGGACGTTCGCAGCTATTGGTGCCATTGAAGGGATAAATAAGATTGTTACAGGATCTCTTTTATGCATTTCTGTACAAGAGTTGATAGACTGTCACACGTCTTTCAATTGTGGTTGTAGTGGTAGAATCGTGCATCTTGCATACCAATTTGTCATCGACAATGGTGGCATTCACATGGAGGAAGATTATCCATATTGAGGTTGACAACGGCGTTGTGACAAGAACAAGGTATTTGCTTGTGAAATATGTTTTTTCCTTTTCCCTCAGTATATTTTGTGTTGCTGATAATAGTATGCATATTAGTATGTCTGTATATGTCTATATTCACCTTTTCTTCGTGTTAATAATCTTCAGTTAAAAAGGCGTGTTGTTAGCATTGATAGCTACCTTATTATAATTGACCCTTATCCTCCATCTTTTTTGTTTCCTACCTAATTCATTAACATAACCATTATTCGAAAGGTGGGTCGAAAGAATCATACCAATTTTTTTTGTTTCAAATTTTCCGTACAAAAATAATATTAGTGAATTTTATCCCAATACGAGCGTAGAATAATGAGTAGAATAATGAATTTATTCACTAAGTTTATAATTATGTATATTTTCAGGATGAGAATAGCAAAAATTCGTGGTTTAATGTAGAAAACCAAATATTGTATATTGTCCGATAACATTGTTTTTTGATATAACTTTAGCTGATAGAATATACTTGTAGAGAGAATAAAAATATAAAAGTAAATAATAAAAAGTTATAACATAATTAAAATAAATAAAGCATCTATGATATTGAGTAACTAAAATAAATAAATCTTTATACTAATCTATAGGTAATGAGTTTTTTTTAGTAAATTTCAAATAATTTTACTTCTTTGTTATCATTGAATTAGTTATTTAGAAACTAAAATTTATTTTATCCTTTTCATATGAGAAGTTGGTAGAAATGCAGATTCTGTGGTATGTTAACTCCATTTTTCTAATAAAAACAATTGTTGTTTACTAAATTTTAAATAATTTTACTTCCTTGTTATCATTGAATTTGTTATTTAGAAACTACAATTTATTTTATCCTTTTCATATGAGAAATTGGTAGAAATTGCATTCCACATTTTCCGTGTCTTGTTTCTCCTTGTAGTTCATTGGTTGATTTCAGAGTAGAGAGTAGACTATTTTATTATTTTTTATTTTTCAGCAATTAAATTACTTAACAAAATAATTGTTTACTCATTTTTTTAGAATATATTGTATTTAAGTTGCAGTGACAAGTTGAGATGTGTGTTATGTAGGTGCATGTTGGGCGTTCACAGCTATTGGTGCCATTGAAGGCATAAATAAGATTGTTACAGGATCTCTTTTATGCATTTCTGGACAAGAGTTGACAGATTGTCATACGTCTTTCAACTGTGGTTGTAGTGGTGGAATCGCGCATCTTGCATACAAATTTGTCATCGACAATGGTGGCATTAACATAGAGGAAGATTATCCATATCGAGGTTGGCAACGGCCTTGTGACAAGAACAAGGTATTTGCTTGTGAAATATGTTTTTTTCCTTTTCCCTCAGTATATTTTGTGTTGCTGATAACAGTATGCATATGAGTATGTCTGTATATGTCTATATTCATCGTGTTAGTAATTTACAGTTAAAAAGGCGTGTTGTTAGCATTTATAGCTACACTTATTATAATTGACCCTTATCCTCCATCTTTTGTTTCCTACCTAATTCATTAACATAACCATTATTCGAAAGGTGGGTCGAAAGAATCATACCATTTTTTTTTTGTTTCAAATTTTCCGTACAAAAATAATATTAGTGAATTTTGTCTCAATATGAGCGTAGAATAATGAATTTATTCACAAAGTTTATAATTATGTATATTTTCAGGATGAGAATAGCAAAAATTCGTGGTTTAATGTAGAAAATCAAATATTGTATATTGTCCGATAACATTGTTTTTTGATATAACTTTAGCTGATAGAATATACTTGTAGATAGAATAAAAATATAAAAGTAAATAATAAAAAGTTATAACATAATTAATAAGATATTAGAGTTTTTAATATAATGAACTTGTAATTTTTCCGTACAAATATTATACATGGGAAGTATAGTCAAAATAAAACATCTACGATATTGAGTAACTAAAATAAATAAATCTTTATACTAATCTATAGGTAATGAGTTTTTTTTTTTTTTTCATTTTATTGGTAACATTTTCTTTTTTTTCATTTGTTTTCTAGCTAGTTTATTAACATAAGCATTATTAGAAAGGACAACCAAAAGAATCAGACCGTTGTTTCTTTCGTACAAAAATAATATTAGTGAATATTGTCCCAATCGAGTGTGAAATATGAATTTAATCACAAAGTTTATAATTATATGTTTTTAAGACGAGAAGAACAAAAACTAGTGGTTTAATATGGAAAACCAAACTATTGTATATTGTCTGATAACATTGTTTTCTCATGCAAAATCAGCGCTGATGGAATAAATATGTAAAATTAAATAATAAAACAAGCTGCAACATAATTGAAAAGACATTAGAGAAAAATTATTTACTCAATAAATATACGATGAGCATAAAAATAATATACAAAGGAGATGGGTTAGGAGCTTGGTTCATTACTAAAATTTTAATATTTCATCAATACACGAAAACTGATGTAACAAATAAACTACAAAAATTGGTGTAACTAACACAAACAATAATAATACATGAAGCAACAAACAACTACATAAACTAATCAACTAACAACTACTTAAGAATCAAAAATCAGAGAGATACATAGAGTCTTCGTTCCAGCCAGCAAGAGCCTTGTCCTTATGGTCTTCATTCCAACTAATGCCGCTAGTGCCGCTGTCGGTGCTATTTGTGTGGGAGGCAACATGATGAATTTGATGAGCCTTTTGATGGCAAAGAACATCAGCATGAAGATTGTTACCACAATCATCATGACCAGTGGCAATTTCCAATTGGAGAGGCTGGAAACATGAATTGGTCGGGTGAATTCATATTTGTGATAAAGAGGTGGGGTGAAGGGGGAGTCCAAGAGAAATTCATTTTGAGTTTTGGGTGGTGTTCAGGGAATTGAATTCTGAAGTGGATTATCTTAGAGTTTGGTGTTGAGAATGAGTTTTCAATGTGGATTATATAAGCTGAGAATGAAGGGCTATGTGAGTGTTTTTTTCTTCAATACGGTGGAGATATTCTCTGTATTCTTTACTTTCTTCAATGTGCCTCAAATGGTAAGGTCAAAGGTCCGTGATCAAGGTCGTTTTTTTCTAATTCTATTAGTAACATTAATTTCTCTACGAGGTATAATATTTATGTTTGAGAATGAAGGGCTAAATGATCATATGTTTGAGAATGAGGTTTTGAAGTGAAAGGAAGTGCAAAATTTTTGTTGTTAATGAATATTCTCTATTCTGATAATTTTTTTAAAATAAGAAATAAATTGATAGATTAACATAAAGTTAATGTCTTAATTGTTTATTTATTTTAAAACACTGTAACTCTTTTAATTCAAAAATATGAAGTTTACCCTTCGTTCCAACTACTCAACCGCTGGTGGCGTCAGCGGAGGAGCATGGAAGAGGCAAACGAATCAAGCAACGTGCTCAACGAAAGCAGAAGGAAAGAGAATCTTCCAAACGCAAAGGCCCTGGAGAAGTGGAGAAGCCACTTCATCCATAGTTCTCAAACAAAACTCATGAGATTATCTTTAGCAAGCTTCACAAACAAAAAACTTGTGCCCCCACAAGTTTTACATTTCTCTTGCTAGACGAGCAAGGTTTCATGTTCTACTCATTCCTAAAGGAGCAGAACTTGTCAAAGTTCGTGGGTCTAAAGGGTTTCATCTACCCGACTTGGTGCATGTGTTCTATTCCAATCTGAAGCAACACCCCGCAACAAGTAATCTCGTTTCAGAAGTTAAGGGTATAAGAATGCTTCTATCATCAGATGTTTTGTTAGCAGTTGGTGGCATGAAACAGGAAGGGATCAGACCTAATGTCAATCAATTGAGAGACAAAGGGTTTGATTTACAGAAGGATACATTCTTCACGAGTCTTTTAAAGAACCCCTAAACATGGGAAGCTGAGAAGGCAAGCAAGAAGGAATAAAGGAAGAAGATTATATATAATACTGGTGGATTGAACACAAATGACCGTCTTTTACATTACTCAATCTATTGGATTTTAGTGGCAAGAGGATCCAACCATGCACAAATTAGTGAAGATAATATGGTTCTTATGGCGGCTTTGAAAAACAGGACAACTGTAGATTGGGCTCATGTTCTCATGGACAACATGTTGAAAACAAGGCAGCTAGTGGATTTTTATTGTCCATACTCTGTGTTTATTCCACGTTTGATTGAACATTTTTAAGTTAACACTAATGTAGAGAACCGAGACCTAGTCAAAGACATTCATGTCATTGGCGATAAAACGTTGAAAATGATGTATCCCACAACAAGAAAAGGGAGAGGAGGATCAACATCCTACTGAAGCATCCGATTCTGCTGCTGGAGAATATATTCCCAAATCTCGCTTTGAATCAATTGTCATCGACAGACTTGATGAGATAGAAGAGTCTACAAATAGACAGCTTGATGAGATGGAGACCATCAACCATTGCAGGATCAGCTATCTTCAAGGTCTCATGGAAACTATCTTGGATCGTCTGAATAATATGTAGTCTCTCATCTTTCTTATATCTCTTTCTTATCTATCTCTCTTTTTGGATTTGATTTACCAAATAGGGGTAGAAGTAGGAATTAATGTTTGATGGCTATTTGATAAGGGGAGTTAGCTAATGAGTTTCTTATGATTAGCTTATTTTTAATTCCATGATGTTTTTGAACAATTTGGTCTGTAACTCTAACTCTAACTCTAACTCCAACTCTAACTCCAACTCTAACTCTTTCTTTTCATTTTGTACTTTATGTTGGTAACTATTGCTAAATATTTTTGTTTGTTCTGATACTATTTGTTAGATCATAATCTTTTGACTAGGAAATTAATATGCTCTAAATACATTCTTGTATAAATAATGTGAATCTGCAACCTTTTCTATGTTGTGCTTGGAATGCTAACAAAATGCAGGATTCATGTGAGATCAACAAACACATAACCTTTAAGGAAAACCAATTTTGGATTTGGTACATCAAAATAATAAAAGGGGAGATTGTTGGACTTAAAGCTTGAAGACGCTTGAAGTTGACCCTTTGTGTTTTGTTTTTGATGTTTGTAATTTTTGGTTTTCTTAGATGAAGTGTATTAGGCCCTTTTTAAGTGTATTGATTGTTTAGATTAGGCATGTGTTTGTGTTTGATCTTGTTGAAAATACCAGTTGCTTAAGTGAGTTCATTTCTTGTGTTAGGAATCTTGAGTTTGGCCGGTAATCAACTACCATGGGTTGGTAATGGATTACCAAGCCTCTATAGATTCAAATCATGCATTTTTCTTTAATTTTTTTAAAAATAAAATATGAGATAATCGATTACCAACTAAGGTAATAGATTAAATTAGTTTTTTTGGTAACCAACTAAAGTAATAAATTACCAAAAATGGTAATAGATTACCACAGATTGGTAATAGAGTGAAAATTCTTGATTTTCCTCTGTAGTAATCGATTACCATACGAGTTAATCGATTACCATTGGCCTTAGACACCTGGATTGGACTTTGCTTGCTAGGATAATCGATTACCAGCATTCAATAATCGGTTGCCCTTATCAGAAACCATATCTTGATTGCCAAAATGTGTTTTAAATGTCTTCTATATATAACCCCTCATTTTAAAATTTAAAACACAATCTTTAGGAAAATGAAGGAACATTCTTACACTGTGATATTCGTTCTAAAACAGAGTTTTTGTTAACACCAAGAAAATCCTTCAAAGAATTTCAAAGTTTTCAAAGAAAATTATTTTAACGGCAATCATGACTGGAGCTTGATGGTTGGTAATGTCTTTATGTTTTTTTTTTGTGATCAGAACTACACAATCATGTGTTTTCTTAACTGATCTTTTTCTATTCAATTCGTTGTGTTGATTACTCTAAGAGAGAGGTCTCTTTAGAAAAAAGTAAAGGTATCTTTGAGAAAAGATTCTCAAAGGGTGTTTGTTTTCTGAAAGGTGTTAAGAAACTATTG
Source organism: Hylodesmum podocarpum (assembly GCA_026586105.1). Taxonomy (NCBI): domain Eukaryota; kingdom Viridiplantae; phylum Streptophyta; class Magnoliopsida; order Fabales; family Fabaceae; genus Hylodesmum; species Hylodesmum podocarpum. The sequence goes on along the minus strand of JALJEV010000058.1, from coordinate 882,964 downwards.
TGTTCTTGGAGTTACCAAGAGCAAGAGAAGTGTTCATTGGGTTAAAGAACATTGTGTGCATGTGGTTTTGATTTCATTTTTTTATGTTGCTTGTGCAGTGTGAATGTAAAGAACATAAAAAGGATCGTAGTGGAAACCAATTGTAGCAGTTGCTGAGTTGGGACTGGATGTAGGTCGAACGCCAAACTAGGATAAAATCTCATATGCATATCAATAGAAATTTGATATACTTGCATACACTGATTGTACGTTAATAAACAAAATTGGATTACTAACCTGATTCTTAAACCTTCTTAAGTTTTCGTTGTTCATCTCTGTTATCTATCTTGTTTTAATTGTGTATTCACATTAGTGGTTTATTATCTTACTTGTGAATAGCTTAAACAAGACTAGAACTAATTTGAAAATAAGGGAAGGTAGAAACAAAGTAAAATTGGAAAATATGAAAACCAGAATCTATTCACCCCTCTAGATTTACTTTAGGAACCAACAGAATAAAATGGGAAGATTTCAAGGAATTATTTTTAGAAAAATATTTTCCTAAGGATTTAAGGAATAAAAAAGAAATGGAGTTTTTGGAACTAAAACAAGGAAACTTAACAATAGCCGAGTATGTTGTTAGGTTTGAGGAACTAGTTAGATATTTTACACATTACCAAGGAAAAGATGCTGAAGGTCTAAGTGTTCAAAATTCTTAAATGGCTTGCGTCTTGAAATAAAACAGACTGTAAACTATCAAGACATTTACCATTTCCCATTACTAGTAAATATGTGTAGAATATATGACGAAGGTTCTCGCACTTGGGCAGTATATTATCAAAATAAAAATACTTGAGCGACCCATTAAAAATATAAGATTTGGGTTATTGAAGAAAGGAAATCCATACCAACCATCTCAAAGATTTAGAGAATATCCTACTGGAAATTATTCTATAGCTCCTATGATAAATTGTGAGTCTAACCTTGTTAATATCAAGTGTTTTGAGTGTGGAGAGTTTGGACACTATGCTTCATCATGTACAATGTGTTACAAATGCAATGAAAAGGGACATCTAGCAAAGGATTGTCCGATAAGAGGAAGCATGCAAGGAAACCGACCTGAAAAACCGAAGGCTCAAGGAAGAATCTTTTCTCTGAGTGGAACTGAGACTTCAGAATCAAAACCCTCAATTTGAGCTAAATGCTTCATATGTGAAACTCCTTTAATTGTGTGTTTTGATTCTTGTGCTACCCATTCTTTTATGCATATTCTTGTGTACAAAAATTGAAATTTCTTGTGTCCTCTTTAGACTTTAAACTGGAAGAAAATACCCCTACTAGTACTTCGGTTATAACATCTAATATCTGTCTAAACTGTTAGATAAAGTTTTGTGATAAAAATTTCTATGTTAATTTGATTTGCTTACCTCTTCCGCAAATTAACATTGTTCTAGGTATGAATTGATTATATGCTAATCATGTTTTGTTAATTTGTTTTGATAAAACAATCATTTGTCGTTATTCGGAGTTGAGTAGGGATGTTCAAATTATTTCTATAAATAAAGTTTTAAAATATTTAAAGGAAAATAATACCTAAGTAAACATGATCACATATAATGAAACTAAAAATGAAAATGAGGTGAATATTGTGCATATGGTAAAAGATTTTGCTAAGGTATTTCAAGAAGTAGATAAGTTACCTACTAGGAGAGAAATAGAATTTTCCATTGATTTGATCCCAAGAATTGGACTAATTTCCATAGCGCCCTATAAAATGTCTCTTGTAGAATTAACAGAAGTTAAGAAACAAATTGAAGAATTGTTGAGTAAAAAGTTTGTAAGACCTAGTGTATCACCTTGGGGAACTCCAGTGTTGTTAGTTAAGAAAAAGGATGGAACCATGAGAATGTGTATAGATTATAAATAGCTGAATAAAGTAACCATTAAGAATAAATATTCCTTGCCTAGGATTGGTGATCTTATGGACTAGCTAAGAGGAACATGTATTTTTAGTAAGATTAATTTAAGATTAGGATATCATCATATTAGGGTATAAGCCGAGAATATTCCAAAAATTGCTTTCAGTACTCGTTATGAACATAATGAGTATTTGGTTATGCCTTTTGGTGTAACTAATGCTTCAACAATGTTTATGGATTACATGAACCGATTTTTTCACCCTAACCTTAATCAATTTCTGATTTTATTCATTGATAATATCTTAGTGTACGGTAAAACTAGGGAAGAACATGCCAAACACTTAGAGATTGTATTACAAACTTTAAAAGAACAACAAATTTTGGCTAAGTTAGCTAAGTGTGAATTTTGGATTGAGAAAATGAGTTTTTTTTTGGTCATGTAATATCTCAAGGAGGAATTTCTGTGGATCACTCAAAGGTACAATCTGTTCTGGAATGGGGAAGACCTAAAGTAGTAACAAAAATTTGGAGTTTTCTAGGTTTAGCAGGGTACTATAGAAGATTTATTAAATATATTTCTAAAATAGCTTTACCATTAACTACCTTAACCTGAAAGAATCAAGCATTTATGTGGACCACCCAATGTGAGGATAGTTTTCAAACTCTAAAGGAAAGATTAACCCCTACCCTAATATTAACCCTACCTAATTCTAAGGAACCATTTGTAGTATATTTCGATGCATCCAAAATGGGTTTAGGAGGAGTGTTGATGCAAGACGGGGAAGTAATTGCATATGCCTCTAGATAGCTTAAGATTCATGAGAAAAATTACCCAACCCATGATCTAGACTTAGCAGTTGTAGCATTCACACTTAGGATATGGAGACACTATTTATGTGGAAACAGATTTGAAGGATTTAGCAATCACAACAACTTTAAATATTTTTTTAGTCAAAAGGAATTGAACGAGACAACGAAGATGATTAGAATTTTTAAAAGCTTATTATTTTAAACTTAATTACCATCCTGGAAAGGCTAATGTGGAAGCAGATGCTTTAAGTAAGGAATCTTTGATTATGTCTTCACTGATGATTAGAGAAATGAATTTATTGGAAAGATTTTGAGATCTTAGTTTAGTGTGTAAAACTATTGGGAGCTCTGCAGATTTCTAACACATTTTTGGAAGAAATTAGATTGAAGCAAGAATTTGATTCTTTTCTGAAAAGCCAGTTGGAAAATTTGTCTCAAGGAAAAGTTAGTGAGTTTATAAGATTGGAATGGATGCTATTTTGAGGTTTTATGTTAGAATTTGTATACCTAATATAACAAAAATTAAGAAAACAATTTTGGAAGAAACACATAAAAGAAAACTAAGTATTCATCCTAGTTCCACTAAAATGTACAAAGATTTGAAAACCATGTTCTAATAGCCTAGAATGAAGAAAGAAAATTGTGAATATATGTATTCTAGCTTAATTTTCCAATAAGCAAAAATAGAACATCAGAAACCATCAAGTATGTTGCAACCTTTAGAAATACTGCAATGGAAATGAGATAACATATCTAAGATTTTGTGGTAACCTTACCAAGAAGCTCTAAGGTATTTGATTCAATTTAGGTTATAGTAGATTGTTTAACTAAGACTGCTCATTTTATTCTTATTAATATTAGATATTCTTTGGAGAAATTAACGAATATGTAGATAGTTGAAATTGTAAGATTACATGGTGTACCATCTAGTATTTTGTCAGATAAAGACCCTAAGTTTACTTCAAGATTTTGGGAAAGTTTACGCAAGACTTTAGGTACTAAATTGAAATTAAGTTGAGTCTATCATTCCCAAACTAATGGTCAAACTGAAAGTAATATCCAAGCTTTAGAGGATTTATTGAAGGCTTGTGCTTTAGAGCATAAAAGTTGTTGGGTAGATTTTTTGCCTTTAATCAAATTTAATTACAATAATAGTTTTCATTGTTCCATTAGTATGAGGCTTTGTATGGTGAAAAATGTAGAACCCCTTTATGTTAGACTGAATTAGGAGAAAACTTAATCTTAGGACCTAATATTGAACAACAAAACTCATAAAAGATTAAGTTAATTCAGGAAAAGATAAGAACATCACAAAGTAGTAGAAAAGCTATCACGATAAAAGAAGAAAAGATTTGAAATTTGATGTTGGTGATCACGTACTCTCAAGGATAAACTGATGGACGGGTATTGAGAGAGTTTTAAAATCCCCAAAATATTGACCTTGTTTCATTAGTCTTTTTCAAATAATAAAAAAAGTAATTCTTGTGGCTTACCAAATTGTTTTACCTACAATTCTTTCTAATCTTCATAATGTCTTCCATATTTAACAACTTCATAAATACATTCCTGATTTGTCACATGTAATTGAGTTAGATGATGTACAAATAAAGGATAATCTAACCTATGAAGCATTACCAATAAGAATTGAGGATAGAAGAATTGAAACCTTAAGAGGAAAATATATTCCTTTGGTAAAAGTTATTTGGAGAACAAATGATGCTACATGGGAACTAGAAAATGAGATGCAGAAAAACTATCTTGCATTATTTGAATGAGGTACATTTTCAGGTAAAATATTTTGTAGCGAGGGGATGGGGGAGAGTTGTAACAGTCTCAAAATTAATTTCCATAATTATGATAACTATTTACGTTAAAAACGTAGTTAAAACGTTTTCTATAATTTTTGTAAAAAATTGTGTGTTAGTCATGTGTTTTTTAATTAGTATTTGACGTTGAGATTTTTTGTTTACATCACCTCAATCGGTAGTTATATCCAAATTATCCACGTAGGGTTTAATAACAACCGACGTGGAAAAGGTTAACTTCGATTACAAAAACTCTTCCTGTGGACCTTCCTCATTGCAAATTAGATCTGCAACCTTCTCAGTGGACCTTTCTCATTGCATATTAGATCTTAAACCCTCCCCGTAGAAATTTTTCATTCCGAGACCGGATATGAAACCATCCCCTCGTGGCCCAGGCCCCTATTCGAAATTTTTCACTCTCGTCGCCAATCACATCAACAAACACAAATTTCGAATCCCCTTCATTTGTGACTTCCATAACCTCGGTGAGGCTCTCCACCACTTCCGCGAGGGTGCCGCCATGATCCGCACCAAGGGTGAGTATTGGTATTGGATACATCATTGAAGGGTGAGTATTGGTATTAGGGTTCTCTGCAACGACGAAGTTTTCACCTTCTCTAAGAACATCGTCGCGCCCGACGACCTTGTCATGCAGACTAAGCAACTTGGCTGTCTCCCCGTCATCCATTTTACTGTCGCCGATGTCTTAACTAGAAGCAAGTTGAAACACCCACACAAGACGATCCCCAAGAGACAGAGATTCAAAATGAAGCTCAATCTACCAAGGTGTTACAAGGGTTTTTAATTCTCCCTCTACGATATGAGGCTCGCTGGAATGAATCACATAACAAGAAAGGAAGACAAGGTAGATTCCTTTCTTAAATCTTAATATATATATATATATATATATATATATATATATGTATATATATATATATTATCAATTTGTTAGTGTGATTATTTTTTATTACTCTGTCTTAGCCATTTTTAGAGTGGAATGAATAATGATTAGGAAATTGGGTTGATAGGGGCATCATAGTTGGTAATAGAATGCTACTCAAGATTCATGCTTTTCCTCATACTTGATATTTAAGCTATAAGTGAATCAAAGAAATATCAATATTTTGATGTTCGGGCCTTTGGATTTACAGAGGAATGAGTGGTTTGGTATAGTTCGGGCATGTGTGAGTAGAACTTTATTTTTTATTGAGTTATCATATTTTGTTTATGATACAATGTATAATCTTTATTTATTTATTTTACTTCTTTCTAAGTTGGTTTATGATTGAGTTATTAAATTTGAAACATATGTAGTGAAGACAGATATCCACGTGGCGAGTAATTAACATTTGGGAAAGTTAGGTGGCTCACGCATGTCAAGCCCCTGTTTGATTCATATAAGTAGTGACAGAGTTGATATTGCATGGCTAACATTGCAGCTAGTCTTATGGATGAAGGTGTAACTTTACAAGCCAAGATTGATCATTCCATGCTTAGCATTAGAAAGGAGTCGCCATTAACACATTCATATTTAGGTATGCTACTACTTTTAATTTTTATTTAAATAAAAAATTAAAAGTAGACATTGTTGATGATTTACTCAACAAAACTTAAATGCTAACATCTTCTTCTTTCTCCATCTTAAATGCTATCATCTTCTTCTTCATTGCATTATTGTTGTTTCTTTTAACTATTGGTTCCTCAGTGGAGCTAGGAATTGCATCTTAGGTAGGCTAGTTATTGATGCTATGTGAAATGTTTGTGAACAACACTGTTTCTACTTTTTACACTCTTTCTCTATATGGCATTAATTGCATTCATGTCTTACTATCTTTTACTGCCATTTCTAGATATATTTTTGATTCCATCCTTTTTGGTATCAAAGCCAATTTCTTAGTATGCTATGTGGTTGCGACTCTGTCTGATATTCCACATCAGAAAAGATTGGTTTATCCTCAAGGTATAGAAAAAGTGGGAGCTTTCTTGGAAAGCAGCAAGAACATGGCATTAGAAGAAGGAAAGGTGAAGATCGAGAAGTTTGATGGCAGAGACTTCAGATTCTGGAAGATGCAGATAGAAGACTACCTGTATCAGAAGAAGTTGTAACAGCCCTTAACGGGTGAGAAGACAGAAGACATGGAGCAGTTAGACTTGGAGTTGTTGGATCGACAGACGCTTGGTGTGATCTGTTTGACGTTAGCCAAAAACGACGCGTTCAACATTATGAACGAGAAGAAAATTGTAGGTCTGATGAATGCATTATCAAACATGTATGAGAAGCCATCTGCAGCCAACAAAGTGTATCTGATACAGAGGCTAGTCAACCTTAGAATGGGCGAATGTAATTCTGTTACTAATCATATTAATGAATATAATGCAATCCTTGCCCAATTGGCCTTAGTGCAGATCAACTTTGATGATGAGGTGAAAGCATTGATTCTACTATCATCCCTTCCGGAAAGTTGGAGTGCAACTGTTACTGTAGTTAGTAGTTCTGCAAGTAATAACAAGTTGAAGCTTGATGATATACGAGACTTGATCCTAAGCGAAGACGTTCGCAGGAGTGGTTCAGGTGAGTGTTCTAATTCTGATTCCAGTTCTGCGTTGAGTATTGAAACTAGAGGAAAAAGTAGCCAGAAAGGTCAGAATCAAGGACGGGGTAAATCAAAATCCAGAGGAAGAACACAGGTAAAATTTGCTTGTTGGAACTGCCAGAAAAAGGGTTATCTTGCTCATCAATTTAGGGCTCCAAAATGGAAGAATAAAAAGAAGAAAGATGATGATGAATCTGCAAATGCTGCATCAGATGAGACTGAAGATGCATTAATATGCAGTTTAGATAGTACTGTTGATTTATGGATTATGAACTCAAGTGTATCATTCCACACTACATCTTCCTTAGAACTATTCTATAACTATGTTTCAGGGGAATTTGGGATGGTTTACCTTGCAAATGGAAAATCCCTTGATATTGTAGGAATAGGTGATGTTGACATCCGAACCTCTAATGGTGCCCTATGGACTCTACACAATGTCAGACATATCCCCGCCTTAAAGAGAAACTTAATATATGTGGGGCAGTTGGACAATGAGGGGCACTACACTACTTTTGGGGATGGATCTTGGAAGGTAATGAAAGGCAATTTGGTCGTTGCTCGTGGAAAGAAGCGAGGGTCTCTTCATATGCTTGCAGATGAGGATATGGTAACCGTCGCAGAGGCTGCCAACAGTTCCAGCCTATGGCATCAAAGACTTGGGCATATCGGCGAAAAGGGGATTAAGCTTTGGTGTCAAGAGGTAAGTCATCTGACATAAAGCATATTGATATTGGACCTTGTGAACACTGTATTTTTGGAAAGCAGAAAACGGTCAGTTTTTCTAAGCCGAGATTGAGATCTAAAGTTGAAAGGCTAGAATTGATGCATACAGACGTTTGAGGGCCTGCTCCAGTGAAATCCCTTGAAGGCTCACAATATTATGTAACCTTCATTGATGACTCTACAATAAAGGTATAGGTCTATTTTCTTAAAAATAATTCTGACGTGCTTTTTGTGTTCAAAAGGTGGAAAAGGGAGGTTGAAAATCAAACAGGTCTAACAGTTAAATGTTTGAAGCTTGATAATGGTGGAGAGTATGATAACAGAGAATTCAAGAAATTTTGTTCAGAGAATAAGATCAAAATGATCAAGACAGTGCCGGGGATTACCGAGCAAAACGGTGTGGTGGAAAGAATGAACAAAACCTTGAATGAGAGAGCTACATGCATGAGAATCTAGTCAGGCCTACCTAAGGTGTTTTGGGCAGAGGCGATAAACACAACAGCCTATCCCATAAACAGAGGTCCATCAATTCCTTTAGACTATCAGTTACCTGAAGTGAAGGAGGTAAAATTTTCACATTTGAAAGTCTTCGATTGTGCCTCATATATTCTGATAAACTCTAATAGTAGAGATAAATTAGAATAAAATAAAATAAATATATGAAAAAAATAAACATACCATCATTGATCCGTGGAGACCAACGTCTGCAAGGTTACTGAAGAATGCAACAATTGCTGCTTGAGTAATAGTCAGGCTGAAAATTCGAGTAAGCATCATACATGTGTGATTATGAGACACTAGACAAAAATATTTGTTTAATAAGAGAAGATGGAATATTGTCACACCTACTATTGAAGAAGGAGGTTAGATCCTTCAAAGAACGCAATGCTTTAAAAATATGCTTGTTATTACTTTCCAATTTTCCATCAACCTTAGAAATTGCGGGCTTTCCTTGTGAAATGATTGGGGTATAAAGTTGTTTGTCATCAATGATTGAATCTTGAAGGAAAAATTGCATATACAGTGCTCCGATTACCGCGATAAGAGTGGAAACCTTATTCAAGGAAAGATGTGTAAGCATTGCAATTAATGAAATAGAGATTTAAATTAGGAGGCACTGTAATTAGAGAAAAAAGGATAGATATTTAAGAAAGAAAAAAGATTATAATGGCAATTTATTATTATTGTAAAATATTTTATTCAGTTTTCTAATCAGAATTTACTGTTGATATATTTTTTAAAAAAATGTAAAAATTAACAAATACCATAAATAATTTAGATGATTTATGGAAAGGTATACCAATTAAATTTTAAAACAAAATACCTGAAAAGTTAATGCAGTAGATAAGAAAGAGTTGATAAAGTGCCACACACAAATGCAGCAGAACCTATCCCCGAAAGAATTCCAAATGCAGTGCTTCGTCCACTTTCTGCAATGTTATCTGCCTGAAAAGAAGAAAAAAAACGTAGAAGGTGAAGTTAACAAACTCTATATGTAGTCCCACCACCATATTTTTAATCGTATAAATTTGATAATTCTTTTTTTTTAGTTTTTCTAAACATAAAGTATCTTCTTTTACCCTCCCATTAATTAAAATTTATTTTATGTGATTTTTATCGTAAGTGAAAAAAATAAAAGAAGTTAATTTTTATATGAAGAACAAAAGGCACGTTGAATATGTTTTCATAAATGAAAGGAAAAATTTAGAGACTAAAAATAAATTTTAATCTATTTACTAAACTAAAAATGTATATAATTCAATTAAACATAATCATAGATATAAAAAAGCAAATTGGTCCATATTTTGTTTAGTTATATTTATTGGAGAGAAATAGTTAGATTTACCACATAAGCTAGAGCGAGGCAAGGAAGAGAAGCCAATAAAATTCCATTTTTGCCCTTAAAGCGGCACATTCTTTAAACAAACGTAACAAAATAATACACTCTCCTTAATAAAAAAGTGCCGCAATAAAATTCCATTTTTGCCCTTAATCTGTTTTTTTGATAAAAAAGATTTGAATTGGAATCTCAACCGTTATTATTTGCCTACGTGTTTCAATTCATTTGGCGTAATGAAAATTTTCTTTTCCGCCATGGTGAAATGGATTGCACGTGAGGGGTGGAGCTTCACGTGAGGCTTGCGGAGAAAGTTAGATCCGTTGTTAAGTCTAACTACGGGAAGGTGACGATGGCGGCAATGGAAGCGATGCCGTTGATGGAGCCGGTGGTTTACAAAGCGTATCGGATTGAGCCTCCGGTGCCTAACGGCGGGAAGGTGACGATGGCGGCGATGGAAGCGATGTCGTTGATGGAGCCGGTGGTTTACAAAGCGTATCGGATTGAGCCTCCGGTGCCTAACGGCGAGAAGGTGACGATGGCGGCGATGGAAACGATGCCGTTTATGGAGCCGGTGGTTTACAAAGCGTATCGGATTGAGCCTCCGGTGCCTAACGGCGGGAAGGTGACGAAGGCGGCAATGGAAGCGATACCGTTGATGGAGCCGGTGGTTTACAAAGCGTATCGAATTGAGCCTCCGGTGCCTAACGGCGGGAAGGTGACGATGGCGGCGATGGAAGCGATGCCTTTGATGGAGCCGGTGGTTTACAAAGCGTATCGGATTGAGCCTCCGGTGTCGTTGCAGTATGAGAAAGGCGAAGAGGGATTTGGTTATTGAGAAGCATGGGAATGCGTTTATGGTGAAGAAAGGGGAGACACTGTTCGAGTATCAACCTTTGAATTTTGGTGTTTTTGACTTTTTCTTGAAATTGATAGAACATTTCTCGTCTCTGGTCTCTGCCTCAGACGTAGACATCTCCAAAGTGTTCGAAGAATGGTGTAAGGAACACACTAAAACGTACCATTCGAGCAAGAGAAACAATACAGGTTCAAAGTGTTCCGAGATAACTACGCTTTTGTGGCTGAACATAATGATAACAACAATTCAACCTACACACTCTCCCTCAACGCTTTCGCGGATCTCACACGCCATGAATTTAACATCTATTATCTCAGAATCAACAACCTCAACAATCTCACCGTAACCTTTGCACCTTCCTAAGGAGATCGATTGGAGACAGAGTGGTGGCGTAGTTACCCGTCAAAAACAAGATCCGGTATGTTAACTCCATTTTTCTAATAAAAATAATTGTTGTTTAGTAAATTTCAAATAATTTTTCTTCCTTGTTATCATTGAATTAGTTATTTAGAAACTACAATTTATTTTATCATTTTCATATGAGAAGTTGGTAGAAATGCATATTATGTGGGATGTTAACTCCATTTTTCTAATAAAAATAATTGTTGTTTAGTAAATTTCAAATAATTTTTCTTCCTTGTTGTCATTGAATTAGTTATTTAGAAACTACAATTTATTTTATCCTTTTCATATGAGAAATTGGTAGAAATGCAGATTCTGTGGTATGTTAACTCCATTTTTCTAATAAAAACAATTGTTGTTTAGTAAATTTCAAATAATTTTACTTCCTTGTTATCATTGAATTAGTTATTTAGAAACTACAATTTATTTTATCCTTTTCATATGAGAAGTTGGTAGAAATTGCATTCCACATTTTCCGTGTCTTGTTTCTCCTTGTAGTTCATTGGTTGATTTCAGAGTAGAGAGTAGACTATTTTATTATTTTTTATTTTTCAGCAATTAAATTACTTAACAAAATAATTGTTTACTCATTTTTTTAGAATATATTGTATTTAAGTTGCAGTGACAAGTTGAGATGTGTGTTATGTAGGTGCATGTTTGGGCGTTCGCAGCTATTGGTGCCAATAAATAAGATTGTTACAGGACCTCTTTTATGCCTTTCTGTACAAGAGTTGATAGACTGTCATACGTCTTTCAATTGTGGTTGTAGTGGTGGAATCGCGCATCTTGCATACCAATTTGTCATCGACAATGGTGGCATTAATACGGAGGAAGATTATCCATATCGAGGTTGACAACGGAGGCCAAGAACAAGGTATTTGCTTGTGAAATATGTTTTTTTTCCTTTTCCCTCAGTATATCTTGTGTTGCTGATAACAGTGTGCATATAAATATGTCTGTATATGTCTATATTCACCTTTTCTTCGTGTTAATAATCTACAGTTGTATTGATATCTAAGTGGAAGTGCCTCCCAGTGAGGAAGAGCTGCTAAAGGCTGTTGCATCACAGCCTGTGACCGTATCCATATGTGGCGATTGCATGCAGTGGTACTCAAAGGTCGGTAACTTACTTCTGGATTAATATCAACACTTCTATCTAATTAACTATAGTAATAAAATGTTGATCTTATTTCTGAATCAGGGTCTTTTTTTTCCGCCATATTCTCCTGATCATCCATTGGATCACGCAGCGTTGATCGTAGGATACGGTTCTGAGAAAGGAGTTGACTACTGGATCGTAAAAAACTCGTGGGGAAAAGGTTGGGGAATGGGTGGTTACGCACACTTGGTACGTAACACTGGCTGTTCCAGAGGGACATGTGGAATCAACATGTTGGCCACATATCCTGTGAAGACCAACCCTAATCCTCCCACCCCCTCCTCTCCCGGGTAAGTAATTGGATGATGCTTTTCTTGAAATGCTGTGGGGTGTGGTAAATACAAGCGCCAAATATTCTATGCAAATCACTCTTTGTTAGGGGACACATATTTAGTTGCACATATTTGTTACCAACCGTAAAAGGGTATGTGAAATTGTGAATATATATGAATATAATGAACTCTTCTCTATTTGATGTTTATTGTTAGTCAAACTCAAAACTCTCTCAACAGTTATATGCTCATACATGTGTGCAACACATAAAGGTATATATATAGTGCGCAGGAAATCTAATAGTACAAAATTGGATTAATAACGTAAATCTTATATCGTCATTTAATTTTAAATTTTTATATAGCCAAAACTTGTATTTTAGATAATAACGGGACATTTTTTTTTTCCCTTTAGACGCTGCCTCTGCGGCCAAAAGAGAATGAAAGGTTAGAGAGAAAAAAGATAAAAAAAATAAATAAGAATAATTATGAAATCATGAAGTTTGAATATAAAGTCTAAGTATAGTCATAATTAAAGTCTAAATTTAAGAAAAGTTAAAAGGTACAGTCGACTTCAAGTTCTACATTAGTTGTAAACTAATTGATGCAATCCTGTTTTTCTCATTATTTTTTTTTATTTAATTGATCTCTGTTGCATCGTTTTATTTTCTCTACATACAGAATTTTTATATTACACTTTATAATTTTAGCTTCTGACTATTAATAAAGTAATATCGGAAAATATGTCCACTACTATAAAATAATAAATATTAATTAATTAAATATTATTTGACATACATTTATATGTGAATCAGAGAGTCTAATTATTCATAATCTATATACATTTTTTTGTTCTTTTATATTGTTTTATGTGTTCGGTATTTAATTATCTTTTTTGATTTGCATTATTTTTTTTTTATTTGCATTATTGTTTATACTTAAGGTTCTTTATTTTTCCTTAAAAGGTATTTTTTATGTATTCTTCAAGAATGGAAGAAGTAAAATATGAATACTTTATCTCAAAATTGGGTGCAACGGAGGAAGAAAAAAAAAGGAGATAAACAAAAAGGAAGAGATAAAAATGAACTTCTTGTTTAATTCAATAAAAAGAAAATATGAAGAGAAAAAAGTAATTGGAAAAAGAGTTAAAATGTATATAATATTTATATTTATATCTATGGGTAGGATATGGGCCATTGGGATGGTTGGGAATGGGCTCGAACCCAAACCTTTTGCATGAGATTGGAATCTCTTATTCTCCGCAACTTTGTAGGGCATTGATATCTAATGGGCTTGATCTTTTCATAAATATATAAATATATAAATTGACCTTGAACATGTCCTTTCATTTCTGATAATAGAGACAAAAAAGTCAAACTCATTTCAAGACATCCCCGTTGTCATATTTATGTGAATGTTTCCCATAGCTTTTTTGGTTTGATTAACCCACTAAGTATATGAAGTTTTAAGTTGAAATTTTATTAATTACTTTGAACAGAGAAAAGAAATACTTTTGATTTTTAAATTAAGACACGACTTCACATCATTTTAATCATTCATAAAAATGGACGATTAAGATAATTAAGAAAAGTATGTTCTGTACCGAAGTTGAAAACTAAGCAGAAGTTTTATTTTTAATTTTTTTTTTTTTTAGAAAAAAACTTAAGGAGTCAACTTGCTTAACTTTTGCGTCAAGAGCATCCTATTGAATAGCCCTTAACAAATTCTCTAAACAAATATCAATATATTTTATTTATCAAAAGATTTAGAAATAACGTGTCAAACATAATTTTTTTAATAATTATTATATTGACACGAAATCTGTACCATCATAAATAGCTATTAGTTTTATTAAAAAACTTGAATATATATATATATATATATATATATTCCAATATAATTTATTTTATATTTAAATTAATTAAAGTTGATATGTTATACCAAACATAAATTAACTATTTAGATAAATATTCCAAGTTCACGTTCTAAAGACTTAATCTCAATGTTTTCTAAACTTGAAAAAATAGACTTTGAACTTTCTAGAAAGCTGGATAAAAATTATGGTATTGTTAATTATAATTTTTTATCTTAAAAGTACTAACCAATTAAGTAATCAATGATTAAAAATTACAGATAAATATGTCAATAACAATTTTAATTTCAATAAAAAATTTACTTTTATCTTCTTATTTTAATAAACCACAAATTAAGATCATTATTTTAGGGCTGAAATATAATCCTGTTGTTTATAAGTAGCATGTATACATCGGGATTGATGCTGGCTATACACTATAATAGTATTATGAAATAATAATAATAATGTAACTAATCAGATCTTCCTTCCACCACCAGATCCTCTGTATTTTAAAAGCAACAATGCTGGATCTTCACTCTGTAGTCAACATTTAAATGTCTAAATTTATTGAGTTATATATATATATATATATATATATATATATATATATATATATATATATATATATATATATATATATATATATATATATACTATTTAATGTATATGACATTTTCCATGGCTAAGATATGATGCATTTATCAATTAGGAAACTATTATCCATATCTTTCGTGGTGATCAGACTAATCATAAAAACTATTTATATTTAGTTTAGGAAAGAAAATAAAAATAGTTAAAATGCAATGATTTTATAAATTATATGGTAAAAAAAAATCAAGTAATTATTCATGATTATAGGTGGAATATAAATTATATGTAATCTTTAAATTTTATATTTAATCTAAAAATATATATAGAAGATAAAGATATGTTAATTATTTAATAAATTAGAATATCTTTCTTTCACCTTTTCTTTTCCTTTGGAAGGACAAGTAAAAGAAGGAGGGATCATCCAAGACTTTCTATAAGTCTAACCGAGATGACCCCAAAGGTAAGGAAGTTTCAAAACCTATTTCTAAGCCTTCTAACATTAAATGTTTCAAGTATTTAGGACATGATCATATAGCTTCCCAATGTCCCAACAAGAAGGTCATGATAATGAGAGTGGATGGAGAGATCACTAGTGAAGAGTCCACTCACTCTTCTAGTGAAGAAGAGGAAGCTAGTGCTAGTGAGCATTCAAGCATGGAGCAACCGGAAGATGGAGACTTCCTTATGGCGAGGAAGATGCTTGGAAGTGCCCTCAAGGAATTGGATGACTCACAAAGAGAAAACATCTTCCATTCTAGATGCCTAGTGGAAGGGAAGGTATGTTTTCTTATCATAGATAGTGGTAGTTGTACAAATGTTGTTAGTACTAGATTAGTAAATAAATTGGACATCCCCACACCCTAAACATTACAAGCTATAATGGTTGAGTGATAAGGGGGAAATGGTAGTTAGTAAGCAAGTTCTTATTAAATTTTCTATAGGCAAGTATAGAGATGATGTGTTGTGTGATGTAGTGTCTATGGAAGCCACTCACCTTTTACTAGGGAGACCTTGGCAATATGAAAAACATGCCATTCATGATGGTGTTTCCAACACTTATATCTTCTCTCATATAAGCAAGAAGGTCACCCTTAAGCCTTTGTCACCTAAGGAAGTGTGAGGATCAAATAAAAATGAAATTAAAGAGGGAAAGTGAAAAAAAAAAGTGAGGACTCAAGTGTTAGGATCTCCTTGGCCGAGAGCTCCTCCAAGAAAAAGGAAAAAGAAACCAAACACCCTAGAAAGCTAGTCTTGGGCTAGAGTTGCAAGAAAATTACCAAACATGCCACTAGTGATTCTAGGTTGAAAGGAAAGTGTGTAGCCACCCATGATGATAGGCAAACCGAGGCTAAATATAAGGGAAAACTTAGTGAGAGTTTGCTTATGGAGAGAGGTGAGCTAAAAAGGGAGTATCTAGCTAGGAAGAGTATGTTCCTATGTTTGCCTACACCATTAGTTTTGAGCACTAACTTGGTAGGCAAGCAAGAGGACCTTGAGTCATTGTTAATGGAGTTTGATGATGTCTTTCCTAAGGAGATTCCCCAAGGCCTTCCCTCACTTAGAGGGATTGAGCATCGAATAGACTTAGTGTCGAGAGCACCCTTACCCAACCGGCCTACATATAGGAGTTCTCCTCAAGAGACTTATGAGATGCAAAGGCAAGTAGAAGACTTGATGACTAAGGGTTGGGTCAAGGAGAACTTGTCTCCTTGTGCTTCACCGATTATCTTAGTGCCTAAGACAGAGGGGACTTGGAGGATGTGTACCGATTATAGAGCCATTAACAATATAACTATAAGGTATAGACATCCAATCCCTAGGCTAGATGACTTTCTTGATAAGCTACATGGAGCTAAGATATTCTCCAAGGTTGATCTTAAAAGTGGCTATCACCAAAAGAAGGTGATGAGTGGAAAACCGCTTTTAAGACCAAGTTTGGACTATATGAGTGGCTTGTCATGCCCTTTGGCTTATCAAATGCACCTAGCACTTTTACGAGGTTAATGAATCATGTGCTAAGAGAGTTTCTAGGAAAATTTGTTGTGGTATATTTTGATGATATCTTGATTTTTAGCAAATCTTTCTTAGAACATCTAACACACTAGTGTTGGTCCCTATGTGTGAATCTAGAGGGGGGTGAATAGATTCTAGTTCCACTATAGCCCAATTTTCGCGAGTTTCTATTTCCTTTTAATTCAAACAAAACTATTCTTGATTACCTATCAATAATTGAGACAGATAAGCGAGAAATATCAAAGATACACAACGGAAATACCAAAAGGAAAAACTAGAAACACGTTAGTAATCAATATACAACGTAATCAATATCAGTATCTAACTGTTCCAGTTTTAGTTGATTACCGAGTCAATTACCGAGTTAATTACCGAGTCAATTACCGAACAAATTGTAGAAGATAAACCATGATAACAACAATGTAAGGTAAACGGTAAAGAGAAGAAGGAAGAAGAAGAGTGCACAGAGATTTATACTGGTTCGGCCCACTGCCTACATCCAGTCCCAACCCAACAACTGTTGTGATCGGTTTTTCACTATCAAATGATCCCTTTTGTGTTCTTTTACATTCACTCTGCAACAAGCAACACAAAAACGAAATCAAAACACCCAAAAACCTGTCCTTTAACCCAAAGAACAGTTCTTCCCTGACCTTGGAATACCCAAGATCAAACCTTTGAGAACACCCTTCTCAAAGACCTTTACTCTATCCAGAGAGACCTCTCTCTTAGAGTAACAACCCAGAAACCAAAAGGGTAAACAAAAGATCAGTTTAGAAAACACCTGGAGTGTAGATCTGATCACAAAGATAACACAATGAATACCACCCAGTCAGAGAAAAGATCAAGTTTTTGCCCTTTCTTTATGAAAACTTGATGAACTCTTGAAGTTCTTTATGGGTTTCTTGGAAAAGATGATGAACT
The DNA here is from genome assembly GCA_026586105.1 of Hylodesmum podocarpum. Classification (NCBI taxonomy): domain Eukaryota; kingdom Viridiplantae; phylum Streptophyta; class Magnoliopsida; order Fabales; family Fabaceae; genus Hylodesmum; species Hylodesmum podocarpum. The sequence continues at coordinate 865,219 of JALJEV010000058.1, read as the reverse complement.
CAGTTTTGAGAGGATTTGAAAGTGTATGAACTTTTCTAAAACTTATGTTCCAAGATCTTGTGTTAATTTTTGAGAAAAGAGTATTTATATGTTCAATTAAAAACACAATTTGGGCAACTTAATGATTTTCTGATAGGGGTAATCGACTGCCAGAAGCTGGTAATCGATTAAACCAGTGAGCAAAGGTTTCCAGGGTGATTTTTAGTCATGGTAATCGATTAACCCGAGGGGGTAATCAATTACTCCAGTAACAAATGAATTTCCACACTCTGTTACCTACTATTGGTAGTTGATTACCTGCTGTTGGTAGTTAACTACCTACTGTTGGTAATCTATTACCTCAGTTGGTTACCAAAGACATTTTCAAAACAAGTTTGAGAGGAAAATCAAACATTTGACACATGAGAAATCACACTAGATTGCCAAGCTCTCCAGTGTATTCACACAAAGAACAACCACATACATGCCTAAACTAAACAATCAATACATAGGAAACTCCTAATTACATTTCATCTAAGAAAACCAAAATTACATAATCATCAAAAGCAAAACACCAAGAGAGACTCCAAAGCACCTTCAAGCTTTAAGTCCAACAATCTCCCCCTTTTTGGTTTTGATGTACCAAATCTCAACCAAGGTTTTCCTAGAGGTTTAGGATGTGTGTTGATCTTCTAAGAATCCTGCAACTGTTAGAGATATCCAAATATGCAGTATATACATTGCAGATTCACACTACAATCTATCTTAAACAGAGCATTATACTATCAATCATCAAGTAAAATCATTCATTCAACAATATAAGACATGATTCAATTCACAATCATAGATCAAGACCAGAAGAATTAAACACAAAAACGGAATATAAACCATAAAGCGAAACTATTACAACCATATCAAATTGTTCAAGTTCAAATATCCAAAAAAACAAATTGTTCAGAGCAACCGAAAATAACAGAAATAACAGTTCAACCATTAAGTGCAGAACCAATGCTACCAAAAGCTACTCAATACTACTCAATATTAGCTACTCTACTCTACTCCCCCTATCTAGGATAACCTATACATTCATTCATTCTCCCCCTATTTGGTATATCAAGAAGCAAAAGAGAGAGAGAAGTGATAAGAAGGGAATACTAGAGTGCATCTAAGCGAGTATGAAGAGACTCCAGCAGCTCCTTGAGATCCAAGAAGCGAGCATTGCTTGCAGCCTCCATATCATCCAATCTTTTGGCAGTGATAGCTTCCAACTCATCCATCCTATCAATGACAATTGATTCAAAACAGGATTTAGGGATGTACTCCCCAGCCGTCGAATCATCATCATCAGAAGGTGGATCGGTTGCAGCTTCTGTTTGTTGTTGTTGTGGGGCTTCTTCCCTTGGCACCCATCCAGCATCAGTTTTTGTCAATCGCATCATCTTTAACGCTTTATCTCCAATGATGTGAATGTCCTTCACCAAATCTCTGCTTTCATTTGTAGTATCAACCTGAAAATGCTCAAGCAAACGTGAAATAAACAGAGAATATGGGCATTTGTTGTCAAATAGCCTTCTCGTCTTGAGCATGTTGTCCATCACAACATGTGCCCAGTCGATTTGAATGCCATTTTTCAACGCTGCCATCATCACCATATCCTCCTCATTGATCTGAGCGTGATTGGCTCCTCTTGCAGCTAGGATCCAGCAGATTGTATAGTGAAGAAGACGATCGTCGGCGTTCAGCCCGCCGGTGTTGTAGGTGATCTTCTTCCCACGCTCCTTTCTTGCAGCCTTTTCCGCTTCCCATGCCTCGGGATTCTTGAGTAGGCTCATAAAGAACGAATCTTTGTGAAGCTCGATTCCTTGTGCTTGCAAGTGCTCAATCGTAGGACGTATACCTTCATTCTTAAATCCAGCAAAACGGAAAAATATATCATGAGTCAAAATCATAGGTTTGCCCTTTACCTCGGAGATTACCATTCCGGTGGCTTGGTGTGGTCAGAGGTTGGAGTAGAAAACTCTCACTAGATCGGGGTATATGTGACCCTTCAGACCAACAAACTTTTCAAGGTTCTGATCTCGGAGCAAAGAGTGAAATGTGAACCCTTGTGCATCCAGCCATCGGAGGTCCAAAATCTTCGCCGGAACGAGTTCCTTGTTTATGAAATCTCCATAGAAACGTGATTCTTGTGCAGTAGAGGTGAACCACAGATTGATTGGGCGTGCCACGGTTTCTCCGGGAGATGTGGGTTCTTTCCTCTTGGAGGAGGATTCACCCTTCTTTGATCGGGGCGAAACTCTTGGCTTAGGCTTGTGACCTACAGGCTTGATCCGCTTGCCTCGTCCTTGCTCTTCCATTGATGGTGGTGGTGGAGAAGATGAAGAAGATGAAAGGGGGTTTTAGGGTTAGAGAGAGAAAGAGATTTTTAGGGTTTGTGAGATGTGTAGAATGAAACCCAAAACCTGAAAATCACTTATAAAAACTCCACAATTGAGGTTAGATTCAATGAACAAAGTATTGGACTCTAAGAAATTGTAATCGATTAAGCCCAAAACCATGAAAAACACTTGAAAAACCCTTTCAGCAGCGAAGGTAATCGATTACCCTTACGTGGTAATCGATTACTCTAGTGAGTAACCAAAAGCTTTGAAAACAGAGGCCAAGGTAATCGATTAACCAGCCAAGGTAATCGATTACTCCAGTGGCTCACAAACTGGAAAACCCATTTTTGAAATCGTGGTAATCGATTACCGGGTGGGGTAATCGATTACTCAGTAGTAATTCACCAAAAACTTTGAAATCAAGCTAGGTAATCGATTGAAATGCAATGGTAATCGATTATCTATATCAGAAACATTGAAAACACTTGATTTTACATGTTTTAAAATAGAATTGGTCATGACTATGTAATGTAATGAACTCATACCTTGTTGGAGCACCATGAATGATCCAACTTACCATACTTAGAGAATTCATGAGAGGTGTTCCTCACTTAGTATACCAAGATTGGTTCTAAGTTTGAAGAATCTCTCCTTCGGTAGGGGCTTTGTGAAGATATCTGCGAGTTGGTTCTCCGTTTCAATGAACTCCACTTCACAGTCACCTTTCTCAACACGATCCCTTATGAAATGATGGCGCACCTCAATATGCTTTGTTCTTGAGTGCAAAATCGGGTTCTTCGTGATACTGATTGCACTTGTATTGTCACATTTGATAGGGATGTGATCAAGCTTTAGTCCAAAATCCTTAAGTTGTTGCTTCAACCAAATGGTTTGAGCACAACTACCCGACAACATACTACAACATACTGTTGTTGATAGAGCAACACATGCTTGTTTCTTGCTGTACCATGTGACTAAGCTTTCTCCAAACAAGTGACATATACTACTCGTGGTCTTTCTACCTGTTTTGCAACCTGCAAAATCTGAATCACTAAAACCGACTAGAGTAGGGGACGTACCTTTGGGATACCACAAACCGTAGTTCGTTGTTCCTTTAAGATACTTTAGAATTTTCTTCACAGCAGTCATGTGTGATTGTTTTGGTGTAGATTGAAATCGCGCACAAACACAAACACTAAACATTATATCCGGTCTGCTTGCTGTGAGATACACGAGTGATCCAATGATCCCTCTGTACTTTGTTTGGTCCACTCCTAGTCCTGTAGCATCATTATCTAAAAAGAGATTAGTTGACATAGGTATATTAGAGATCTTACAACTTTCCATGTCGAATTTCTTTAACAACTCTTTAGTGTACTTTGCTTGATGTATAAAGGTTCCTTCTTTCAGTTGCTTGACTTGAAGTCCTAGGAAGAATTTGAGTTCTCCCATCATAGACATGTCAAACTCTCCCTGCATGCTTTCCACAAATTCTTCACATAGAGATTGATTAGTTGATCCAAAAATGATATCATCAACATACACTTGGACCAATAAAATACTGTTAGACTTCCTCCTAATGAAAAGAGTTTTGTCAACATTATCTCTGTTGAACCCTTTTGACAAAAGAAACTTACTTAACCTTTCATACCATTGTCTAGGGGCTTGCTTCAGACCATAGAGGGCCTTCTTTAGCTTGTACACATGCTCAGGGTAACTAAAGTCAGTGAAACCAGGAGGTTGTGAAACAAAGACTTCCTCATTGATGTAGCCATTTAAGAACGCACTTTTAACATCCATCTGAAACAACTTAAAATCATGAATGCAGGCAAAAGCAAGTAAGACTCTTACAGCTTCTAATCTAGCAACTGGGGCATATGTTTCATCAAAGTCTATTCCTTCTTGTTGATTATATCCCTTAGCTACTAATCTTGCCTTATTCCTAACCACTATTCCATTTTCATCTAACTTATTCTTAAACACCCATTTTGTTCCAATTAGATTCATATCTCTATTAAAAGGTACTAATTCCCAAACGTCATTCCTTTTAAATTGATTTAACTCCTCATGCATAGCATTCAACCAAAATTCATCATTAATAGCATCATCAACACAAGAGGGTTCAAATTGAGATACAAACGCATAATCTTCACAGAACATATTATGGGAGGATCTTGTGGATACTCCCTTATGGATGTCACCAATGATGTTGTCAAGAGATAAGTCTCTTGGTTTCCTCCATTCTCTTGGCAGGTCATGAGAATTGGTTGGTGTATCTTGCTGTAATTGTGGTTTGCTGTTGCTGTCTTCACCTGTAATCTCATCATCATCAACAAAAACACTTCCCTTTTAGGGATTATTAGATTCATCAAATTTTACATGTACAGATTCCTCAATGCACATTCTTCTTTTATTGAAAACTCTGTATGCTTTACTTGTTGATGAATAACCAATAAACACACCCTCATCCGCCTTGGCGTCAAACTTTCCAAGTGGCTCTTTGCCATTATTCAGAACAAAACATTTGCACCCGAATACTCTAAAATGAGAAATATTGGGTTTCTTGTCCTTATAGAGTTCATAGGGGGTTTTCTTTAAAAAGGGACGAATCACAATTACATTTTAGAACATAGCAAGCGATGGAAACGCATCGGCCAAAAGTGTTTAGGCAGTGCACTCTCACTTAACATAGTTCTAGCTAGTTCTATTAAGGATCTGTTTTTCCTCTCAACAACCCCGTTTTGTTGCAGAGTTCTTGGAGCGGAAAAGTTGTGATCGATTCCATATTTTTCACAAAATTTTTCAAAAGGTTCATTTTCAAATTCCCCTCCATGATCACTCCTAAGAGACTTGATTTTCAAATCTTTTTCGTTTTGTATCCTTTTGGCAAGAATTTTAAAAACTTTGAAGGTCTTGTCTTTATTTGGTATAAATGCAACCCAAGCAAAACGAGAGAAATCATCTACTAAAACCAGTCCATATAGGTTTCCACCCAAACTAGTAGTTCTAGATGGACCAAAGAGATCCATGTGTAGTAGCTCAAGTGGTCTAGAAGTTGAAACAACATTTTTGGTTTTAAAGGAGCTTCTGATCGCTTGCCCTTCCGCATGCATCACATAGGCCTTCTCTTTTGAACCTCAAGTCAGGTAACCCTTGTACTAGGTTCTTAGATGAAAGCTTGTTCAGCTGATGAACATCAATATGAGCTATACGTCTATGTCAAAGCCATGATAAATCATCGTTTGACATAAGACATGCATGATATGGTGATGAATGATCAAGTTCAAGGATGTAGATGTTACCATGTCTCTTACCGACCATTAATACCTCACTCAAGTCACTGCTACTGATATTGCAACAACCGTTATCGAATGATACTTGATAGCCTTTATCGCATAGTTGCCTAATACTCAGAAGATTGAATTTCAAACCTTCCACAAGCAGTACATCTTCAATCACAGTGTTGGATTTGTCTCCAACTGCACCTATACCTAGTATTTTCCCTTTGTTGTTATCTCCATACACTACTTGAACCGATTCTTTTGATTTGAAGGAGATAAAATTGCTCTTGTCACTTCATCATATGTCTTGAAAGCGGTACCGCTATCCAAATACCAAGTTGAGTGTTTGGCTCTCAAGCACACCTACACAGAAAAAGATATCACTTTGTTTTTGGTACCCAGGTCTTGTTGGATCCATTAGTGTTAGAGTCGTGATTATCTTCCTAATCCATTTAAACAATCCACTATTTATTCCTTCCTTTCTAATCATGCAATTATAGGAGTTATGTCCAGGTTTCATTCAATAACTACATGAGAAAGTTCTGCTTTTGCTGGTTTGTCTAAATGCAAAGAACTTCATGTTATTCCTTTTCAAGGAGACATCAAAAGACTTACACTTTGAACAGGGCAGTTTCAAGATATCATTTTCCTTTTTCAAACTTTGAACATCAGTTTTCAAAACAGAAATATCATTTTCCAAATCAGTAATTTTGTTTTTCAAAACCTTGTTCAACCTGCCTAGTTTTTCTGCTTCCTTGTAAAGTTCACAAAAAGCAGTTTGCAGCTCATCATAGTCAAAAGTAGATGAATCGGAATCACTTACCTCATCATCGGATGTTGGATTAGCCATGAGACACAAATTTGCTTCTTCATTATCACTTCCACTAGAGGTTGAGGAGTCATTCTCTTCCCAAGCTATGTATGCCTTTTTCTTGCGAAATCTGTCCTTCTTGGGCCTTTCTTCATGTTCTACTCTTCTAGGCTCACTACTGTTACTTTTCTTCATGTTGGGACACTCCGAATTGTAGTGATCCATTTTTCCACAGTCATAACAAGTGACCTTTGAAGATGAACTTTCATTCCTCTTGAAGCCTTTTCTGGAATTGTTGAATCTCCTTTTATCATTGTTCCTCTTCATGAACTTTTTGAATTTCCTTACCATGAGATTCATATTTTCCTGTTCAGATTCACTACCATAGCTTGATGCATAGCTCTCACTAGCTGTGTCTTCCATCTTGAGTGCTAGACCTTTGGCTTTCTTATCTTTTTGTTCCTCATCAGCAATACGGGACATATCCATTTCATATTCCCTCAACTTACCAAATAACTCTGCACTTGTCATCAAGGCTAGGTTCTTTGATTCAGTGATTGTGGTGACAGTTGGTTGCCATTTTCTGCTCAAGGATTTCAGCACTTTCACATTGACTTCTTCCTCAACGAAGATCTTACCAAGTCCTTTGAGATGGTTTACGATGTGTGTGAAACGTTTCTGCATATCCATCACGGACTCACCTTGTGCCATTCTGAAAGTTTCGTACTCTTGGATCAAGGTATTCTTCCTTGCCCTTCGTACTTCAGTGGTTCCTTCGTGTGTGACCCTTATTAGATCCCAAGCTTCTTCGGCTGTGTTGCAAGCTGAAATTCTAAACAATTCATCTGAATTCAAAGCAGAATGTATGATATTTAAGGCTTTTGCATCATTTTCAGCTCTCCTAATTTCTTCTTGTTCCCATCTCTCGAATGGTTTTTCAATCTCATTCCCATTTTCTATGTACGTGGGGACCTTGAAATCAGTCACAACCGCTTGCCAAATGCTTCTATGTACAGACTCCATATAGATTTTCATCCTCACTTTCCAAAAAGGATAGTTATCACCACAAAACAGAGGAGGTCTGTTAATAGAGGCACCTTCAGCGAATGGTAATTGATTACCGGCCATTCTAAGGAACTATGGATCAAAATCTAGAGCAACCTACTAGATAAAGCTCTAGTACCAATTGTTGGTCCCTATGTGTGAATCTAGAGGGGGGTGAATAGATTCTAGTTCCACTATAGCCCAATTTTCGCGAGTTTCTATTTCCTTTTAATTCAAACAAAACTATTCTTGATTACCTATCAATAATTGAGACAGATAAGCGAGAAATATCAAAGATACACAGCGGAAATACCAAAAGGAAAAACCAGAAACACGTTAGTAATCAATATACAACGTAATCAATATCAGTATCTAACTGTTCCAGTTTTAGTTGATTACCGAGTCAATTACCGAGTTAATTACCGAACAAATTGCAGAAGATAAACCATGATAACAGCAATGTAAGGTAAACAGTAAAGAGAAGAAGGAAGAAGAAGAGTGCACAGAGATTTATACTGGTTCGGCCCACTGCCTACATCCAGTCCCAACCCAACAACTGTTGTGATCGGTTTTTCACTATCAAATGATCCCTTTTGTGTTCTTTTACATTCACTCTGCAACAAACAACACAAAAACGAAATCAAAACACCCAAAAACTTGTCCTTTAACCCAAAGAACAGTTCTTCCTTGACCTTGGAACACCCAAGATCAAACCTTTGAGAACACCCTTCTCAAAGACTTTTACTCTATCCAGAGAGACCTCTCTCCTAGAGTAACAACCCAGAAACCAAAAAGGTAAACAAAAGATCAGTTTAGAAAACACCTGGAGTGTAGATCTGATCACAAAGATAACACAATGAATACCACCCAGTCAGAGAAAAGATCAAGTTTTTGCCCTTTCTTTATGAAAACTTGATGAACTCTTGAAGTTCTTTATGGGTTTCTTGGAAAAGATGATGAACTCAGTTTTGAGAGGATTTGAAAGTGTATGAACTTTTCTAAAACTTATGTTCCAAGATCTTGTGTTAATTTTTGAGAAAAGAGTATTTATATGTTCAATTAAAAACACAATTTGGGCAACTTAATGATTTTCTGATAGGGGTAATCGACTGCCAGAAGCTGGTAATCGATTAAACCAGTGAGCAAAGGTTTTCAGGGTGATTTTTAGTCATGGTAATCGATTAACCCGAGGGGGTAATCGATTACTCCAGTAACAAATGAATTTCCACACTCTGTTACCTATTGTTGGTAGTTGATTACCTGCTGTTGGTAGTTAACTACCTACTGTTGGTAATCTATTACCTCAGTTGGTTACCAAAGACATTTTCAAAACAAGTTTGAGAGGGAAATCAAACATTTGATACATGAGAAATCACACTAGATTGCCAAGCTCTCCAGTGTATTCACACAAAGAACAACCACATACATGCCTAAACTAAACAATCAATACATAGGAAACTCCTAATTACATTTCATCTAAGAAAACCAAAATTACATAATCATCAAAAGTAAAACACCAAGAGAGACTCCAAAGCACCTTCAAGCTTTAAGTCCAACAACTAGAGGCTTGTTTTGAAAATGCTTAGGGAACAACATTTGTATGCCAACAAAGAGAAGTGCACCTTTAATCAAGTTATATTCCTCAGTTTTGTGGTGAGTGAGCAAGGTGTGCAAATGGATGAAAGTAAGATCAAGGCCATCCAAGAGTGGCCAAGACCCACCAATGCAAGGGATGTAAGATCCTTTCATGATTTAGCTAGTTTTTATAGGAGGTTTGTTAAGGATTTTAGTACTATTGCTTCACCTCTCAATGAACTAGTTAAAAAGGATTCTACTTTTATTTGGGGTCAAACTCAAAAGCATGCTTTCAATCTACTTAAAGAAAAGCTTACACATGCTCCTATTCTTGCTTTACCTAACTTTGCTTGTTCTTTTGAAGTAGAGTGTGATGCTTCTAACCTAGGTGTTGGAGCCGTGTTGATGCAAGAGGGGCACCCCATTGCCTACTTTAGTGAGAAGCTCAAGGGTGCTCAACTCAACTACTCCACCTATGATAAGGAGATGTATGCACTTGTGAGGGCCTTCCAAGTGTGACAACACTACCTTCTTCCTAAGGAGTTTGTAGTGCACACTGATCATGAAGCACTCAAACATATCAAGGGTCAAGGCAAGCTAAGCAAGAGGCATGCAAGATGGGTAGAATTCCTTGAAACCTTTCCTTACATGATTAAATATAAGAAAGGTAGTACTAATGTGGTAGCCGATGCTCTTAGTAGGAGATTTACATTGATATGCATGCTAGAAACTAAGATGCTAGGATTTGATCACATTAAAGAATTATATGCATGTGATGATGACTTCGGCCAAGTGTGGCCTTTGTGTGCTAATGGTGCTCATGAAGAATTCTTTAGGCAAGATGGATACCTTTTCAAGGATAAATGCTTGTGTGTGCCTAAGAGTTCTTTGAGAGAGTTATTAGCATGTGAGGCGCATGAAGGTGGAATTATGGGCCATTTTGGCATTGATAAGACTTTGGCTACTTTGAAGGAACATTTCTATTGGCCTAGCATGAAGAAGTTAGTGCACCGAGTTGTTTCTAGGTGTATTACTTGCCATAAAGCCAAGTCTAAATCAATGAATCATGGTTTATATTCTCCTTTTCCAATTCCTACCTCTCCTTGGATTGATATATCTATGGACTTTGTATTAGGCCTTCCTAGGACCAAGAGAGGTATGGATGCTATCTTTGTGGTGGTGTGTAGATTTTCTAAGATGACACACTTTATAGCATGCCACAAGGTAGATGATGCATCACACATAGCCGATCTCTTCTTTAGAGAAGTAGTAACACTCCATGGCATGCCCAAAACCATTGTTAGTGATAAGGACTCAAAATTCCTAAGTCACTTTTGGAGAAGCCTATGGAGCAAGCTTGGCACAAAGCTCTTATTCTCCACCACTTGCCACCCTCAAACGGATGGGCAAACCGAAGTGGTGAATAGAACTTTGGGCTAACTTTTGAGAAGTTTTGTAAGAGGTAATATTAAATCATGGGAGGAGTGTTTGCCACGCATTGAATTTGCTTATAATAGAGTTGTCAATTCTACCACACTTCACTCTCATTTTGAAATTGTTTATAGTTTTAATCCTCTTACTACACTTGATCTAACTCTTTTACCTATTGAGTTTGTGATGAACCGTGAAGGTGTGAACAAGGCCGAGAAAGTGAAGGCCTTACATGCTAAGGTGAGGGAGAAAATTGAAAGAAAAAATGCTAAGGTGGTTGAATACATCAACAAGAAAAGGAAGGATGTTCAATTCAATGTTGATGATTTGGTGTGGTTGAATTTGAGGAAATAGAGGTTTCCTAATCTTAGGAAATCTAAGCTCTTACCAAGAGGAGATGGACCCTTCAAGATCTTAAGAAGACTAGGACCTAATGCTTACTCTCTTAATCTTCCTACTTCTTATATAGGTAGTAATTAATTTAATGTTAGTGATTTATCTCCTTGTGATGTAGGTGGTGATGGAAGCAACTTGGGGACAAGTTTGCCTCAAGAAGGAGGGATTGATGGAGGACCATCTCCAAGCATGAGAATCACAAGGGCTATGCAAAGAAGACTAGAAGCTCAAATTGAGGAAGAGTTGACCAAGTCAAAGTCAATAAGTCAAGGTCAAAGTCAAAGTCAATGGTCAACTCCTCAAAGTCAACAAACTGGGCAAAAGAAGCCTTGTAATCTTCTTATTAGTTTGTAATTAGTTTAGACTTAATTTTGTATAAAGCTTGGACCATGGTTGCTTTGTATGTTTCGGCCAAGCTTAAGCTAATGGACATGTTGACTTTCATTATGATTGGTCAAAGCCTCTTAAATTGGGCTTAAGAGTCTTATCACCCAACTAAGTAAGAGTATTATACTCTCTTAAAAGAGAGTGGATGGATTAAGAGAGAGAATGAGAGAAAATCCCACTAACTTCATTTAAATTTCCACCACTTAATTATACCTTAATAAAAGGTGCAAATTTAAGTCAAGTTCATAAGTGTTGACTCTCATCTAAGAAGGTATTCTAGCCTTTGGATTTACTTCTAATCCAAGGCATAGAATTCCATCTTGATTAGTCCATGATCATCACATGCTTATGAGAGTTATGAGCCTCTTGATCTCATTAACTCTAGATCCTTCTTGAATTGATCAAATGAGGGGTGCCTAGCATCACTTGATCAAACCATCAAGGATCCTAAGGCTAAGAGAGGCTCACGACCAACCCACCCTTTGTCATATGACTTAGGCAAATTTGCTTGTAAGACTCACTTTTGAATATTGAATGAATTAGAATTTCTAAGACTTGTGTCTTGAGAAAAGGAGAGAGCTCTCCTAGGGTTTCTTCAAAGAACCTTGAATCTTATCTTGATCCATGACTTAAGTGACGATTCTTCTACCAAGCTTATTGGATCCATGATCCATGGCGCTTTCCATTTCGTAAACACCTATCCACTTTCATTTTCTTCTCATTTTTGGTCCTTGACTAAGAGGTCCTGATGTAGGCACATCAAGGAGGATCACTAGAAGCATGCAATGGAGGATAGAAGAGGAGGCCAAGGAACTTCAAGAGCAACAACAAGAAGTTAGAGTAGGACTCAAAGATTGTAACCTCATTGTAAACTTGCATGAGCCAAGTACTAGTCTTACTTAGTGCTTCATAGCTTAGGGTTTTAGAGGTACAAAGCCTCGGTTTCCTTAGGCTAATAGGAAGGCAAAATCCAAAGGTTCCACACAAGTTTTTATCTCAAAACCATGTTTTCAAAAACCTTGTGTGAAACCTTAGAAAACTAGGCTTAAGGGAGGGACTCCTTAACCAAGGAAGGATCTATGCCTTCACTTGATTAAGGTAATCTCCTCCCTTGAACCAAGTTGGCAAGGATTGGTGACATGGAGGATCACATGGCACAACTCAAGGGGACAACCCCATGTGTGCCCATGTGCTAGCCATGTGAACCCATGTGCTACACCCTAGGTCTAACCTTCCCCTGGTTCAGACCTCACTGCTCTGGAACTCCTCCAACTTATTTTCTGGACATCAAAGAGTTTGAAACACCTGAAGAATGTTATCATTACTTGCCAATTGATAATGATGGTGTATTTTAGATGATGGCAAGAAATTACAGGCATGAGATCAGCGATAGACTTCAGTCCTTTTTGTCGATTCAATACAAAGCAGAGAATGAAGATCGCCCTCTTCCTTTTCTCATGGGCTCTCAATTTCTCTCTTTGGCTACCAATGCCACCAAATTTCATGTAAGAATGGATCGTCCGCGACCATGTCTTATCAAGATGCTTGCCAAAGGGAAGGAGAAGAAGGAGTACATTCCCCCCAAAGAATTCAAATATGCGAGGCATATTGTGAAGCGTCTCCCCGATGCAACTTATGAACGTCTGAAGGCTTTTTAGACTAACTCTCCAAGACCCATTCATCCCTTCCTTCAGAGGAAGATAGAAGAGCATGAGATGACATCCTGACATTGTTCTGGATCGTCTTATGATGAAGAGTCTGTCACTTGTGGCAGAATTTTTCCTGGAGAAGCGTCTGCTTACACCCTTCCTCCTCAAGAATTCCAAAGTCTTCAACTCACAATCCCCAACAAGATGTATGTGCATAGATGGAATGTAGACTTCACTGCAACAATGGATCTTCCTCTGTTCTCGTTGCGTCTGAAGCCCATTTCTGTTGAGCCAATTATTGAGGAAGTAGATACTGATGAAGAGGTTCACGTTGCTGCATCCCCTCCAAGACCTCATCAGATTTTCTATCAAACATCTACACAGCCATCAGAGATTCCTCAATCGTCTGAACCACGGTTAGACGCTCCACAATCTTCTCACTCCAATGCTGACTCTATAGAAGAGTACAATGCTTTGAAGAGGAAGTATGTTGAGTTGAAAGGTGATTGTGAACACCTGAAAAAGAAAAACAAAGAACTTGAAGAGTCTCAACAAGCTACTAATGCCAAGCTTGAGCATCTTCAGAGTATTATTTTCTCTCTGCTGAAGCAGCCTCCACCTCCACCATCTTAGTTCCTTCTTGCTTATTTTAGACCAAGGGGGAGAAATTATATTGAAGAAGAGGAGAATCAATGGGGAAGATGAAGAAGAAGAGTAGACGACGCATTAGCTCAGGGGGAGCGTCTATGTAAAACAAAGGCATATGACTCAAGGGGGAGAGTCTTGTAAATTTTTCAAATTCTATTTTATCGTCTAATCATATATGTAATCTGTACTTAACCAAAACTGGTTACATCACTTTGATGTACCAACATATAACGTGACATTTTTTTATTTAAACACTGTTTTTCTGCCATGAACTTTAATTAAAAGTTTCTCAATAACTAAATTATAAAATAATTAGAATTAGTAGTTAGGATAGAACCCGTTGAAGCAAATTAATAATAAAAAATTTATTTATACATATGGCGTATAGGTCTTACTAAAACTCACTTAAGTATCTCTTTAATAAATTTACTATTCAACGTTTTTAAAAAAGAATTCTTTTATAGATTTATAGATACATGATTGTAATAAAATACTATTATATCATAAAGATTTCGATACCCAAAATGTTTCTTTGCTTTCTTGTTTTATGACATGAAGTTATTTTCCTCATTTTTTAGTCTCTGGTTATGGTAATGTTCTTAAAGGTGTTACACAACCTATCATTTGATTTAAATCCCGCGATTGATAGAAAAAAACGTAGTATTTATTGCCCAATAGTAAGGAACTACAAAAGTTTATCAAATGTCTACTTCTAAGAATGAACTACTTTAACATATTGCTTCTTCGTTAAAAGCACCACTAAAGAATGAACTTCTACAACAATATTTACTATATTTTAAAATTAAAAAGTTTTAATCAATTTTTATTCGTCTAACTGGAGATGGGGGAGCCACTCTAAGCATCATACTTTGAACAAAAGATATCATCTGTAAAACAAAATTCAAGCATACAAAGAGTCAATGAAATTAAAGTAAATATGGCCTAATAAGCCTTCAAATATAATAATATATAGAATTATTTTTTTATACAAAACTAAAAAGTAACTTCTGATTAGATTCCATTGAGATAACCTCACATGGATGAGTTAGATATCACATGCAATGTACGACTATAAAACCTCGAGGTTAATAGTTTATCTATTAACATTAATATTGACATCTAAAGTTTAAATTTAGGCTTGTTTTAAAGTGACTTCCATGTAGTGTTTTCCTATTATAGGAATGAATCACCATAGTTCAACTCTAAAACATAATTAATTTCTATCTAAATATATAATCAAAATAATGGAGTTGATATGTAATAGTGGAAATTCACTTAAGACAAGAGAGCATCAAAGAAATCTATACTAGTAAATTGGAAATTAATGAAAGAGAAAAATAATGTTACCTATGAAATCAATGATGATTCGGTCATCAGAGAATCTTCCAGCAGGTTTATGAAAATAGGTCTCTCCATAAGGCGATGGTACTTCAAAAAGAGAAGCAGCCAAACCACCAGTGTCGGAGTTTGAGGCACCAAAGTTAAAGATGGCAGGGAAATCACATTGGTTTGTGGCTATTACAGGGTTTAATATTGTGATAGCAATACATAAAAGGACAAGAGAAGAAACATGATGTGAGTTTTGAAACTTGGTAACACTACGAAACTCCATTCGAGACACTAATTTGGCGAGGCACATAGGAACTTCACACCTTCAAGATATATATGTCAAATGCTAATAACACCGACTCAAGGGTCCCCCTATTCATTCATTGTTTAATTTATGTTATACTATACATAAGAATTTAATTTCGATTATGACGTGGTGACTTTCTGATCTGCTGGGACATTTTGTCAATCGACAAAATTCATGTATTTATTATTAATGCTTTTTCCGAAAATTGGAAAGATTCTTTTGTAATTATTAACCGCCAAAACTTTTTTTTTTTTAACATTTAGTCTAATCTAATTTATAACATTTACTTATTGTCATAAAATTTTAAATAATTTATTAACCACCATGATAAGGAACTTTTCTCCCATTGGAATTCCATTATTCTATGTGTTTAAGGGATGTGTTTCTCCCATTGCAATCCCACGTACCATATTTCTTTTTATTGCCAAATATCCAAAAATTCCTGTTTTATGTGGATGGTTTTGGCCGTTTTATACCGGTTCATTGATTTAGTTATTAGTCGATTTTCACTATAGTTTTTTATAATTACCATGTTAAATATTCTATAGGTATGTATCATGGTGTCTGTAGAATGATTAATCAAGTGTAATTTGATAATTTTAAAAATTGAAATAAAAAATTCTTCTTATAAACTTGAGAAATAATTCAAGAAAGATAATAGTTATTATTAAATATAATTATTAATTATTATTTTTATTATTGGAGTTGATTTAGAATTAGTTATTCTATATTGTATATAATGCACTATAATGTATTATAATGCACTGAAGAAGAAAGCAATGCAACAATTTTTTCCCAATCATTCCATTCTGTCTTCTGACATGATGTTAGAAGGAAATTTCTACATTCTCTCTTTCCCACTCTTTCTCGCTTATGCACCTTTTCCTTTTCTATTTTTGTTTTTAAAGCTTTCTTTCTTCTTTCATGGCAGCATCAGTGGTTATTCTTGTTTCTCTTGTTCTTGTTTCTCCGATTCTTAAAGGACCTAATTATCATAGCTGCACTCGTGCGATGACAATGTCTTTATAGTTGAAGAATAAGTTCGACTTCGCGGATGGTTCTCTTATCTGCCCAGCGGATGCAGATCCTATGATTCCGGCTTGGAAACGATTAAATAATCTTGTTCTTTCGTGGATTAACCATTCTATTTCTCATGAGATAGCTACGAGCATCATCTGGATCAATACAACTGCAGTTGCCTGAAAAGATCTTAAAGATCGTTTTCACAAGGGGATTATGTAAGAATTTCTCAGTTATATCATGAATTATACTCTTTGCATCAGGCTGATTTGTCTGTTACTGCTTATTATACTAAATTGAAGATTGTGTGGGATGAAATGTGCAATTATCGTCCCATACCACCGTGTGCTTCACCTGTAGCTTGTTTGATGTGATGTTGTGACGATTATGAACAAGTATCATGAGAATGATGTTGTGTTGTGCTTCTTGCGTGGTTTGAATAACAATTTTGCTGAAATCCAATCCCAAATTCTGTTAATGGAACCTTTACCTGCATTTTCTAAGATTTTTCCATGGTTATTCAACAAGAAAGCAGTTACACACTGTCATCCTTCCTGCACCTGCAGTTATGGCTGCACAGTCTTATCAGTCACAACCTTCTTCTTATGGTAAAGGCAAACCACACAATCCAAATCGTTCTGGTTTCAAGGAAAATGTGCAAAGGCAGTGCACACACTGTGTCGCACTAACCACATTGTTGATACTTGTTTCTTGGATTTCCAAATGGTTACAAGCCTAAAAAGGCAAACAACATCACCTCTACTGAATTGTCTTCTTCTCCTAATATGGCTAAGTCAAAATCCTCTTTATTGGATCTTTCAAGAGATCAATTTCAAGCTTTTTTAGCTCTCCTTCCTCAGTCACAACCTACTGCAATTGCACACCATTCCAATCTTGTGAGTACTCACAATGTCTCTTCCATTCCATCAGGTAAATCAACTTCAACTTGGATCTTGGACTCAGGTGCCACAGATCACATAGCTACTTCCTTATCTTACTTCACTTCTTATCATTCTATTTCTCCAATTCTTGTTTCTCTCCCTAATGGTGCATCAAGCACAGCCTAATTTTCAGGAAATATCTACCTTACACCATCTTTACCTCTTCATAATGTGTTGTGTATTCTAAATTTTTCTGTTAACTTGATCTCTGTTGCAAAACTCACAAGCTCATTATCTTTTCAAGTCACATTTACTCAATCTTGTTGCCTTATATAGGAAGTGACCACTATGAAGATGATTGGCAGAGTTGAAGTTAGAGATGGCCTCTATGCAATTATTTTTCCTCATACAACCACCATTGACCTTTTATTCCTTGTAAATTTTATTTATAATACTGTTGTTTCTGAAATACCTCCAAGTGTGGTAGATGTTTGGCATTCTAGACTTGGTCATCTCTCTTTCCCTTGTAATGTTTCTATTCAGCAAATGTATTCTAACATAACAAATATTACTTGTACAAATTGTGATGCATGTTATTTTTCCAAACAAAGAAAGAAACCTTTTTCATGTTCAAAATAAAGGACCTAAGACCTTTAAAAATATTTCTAGGATTAGAGGTCGCAAGATCAATGGACGGTATTGTTTTGTCTCAAAGAAAGTATGCTTTGGAGCTATTAAATGATGCAAGTTTGTTAGGATGTAAACCAGTCTCTACACCTATACTGTCTGGAATTAAGTTCACTGCAATAGTAGGCAAACCTTACTCAGATGCTAAATCCTATAGAAGAATGCTTGGCAGGTTACTTTATCTAACAAACACTAAACCAGATCTATGTTTTGTAGTCCGTACCTTAAGCCAGTTTTTATCTAATCCACTATAAGAACACTATGAAGCAACCATTAGAGTTCTGAAGTATATTAAGAACAATCTTGGACAGGGTTTGTTTTTCTCTGCATCTTTAAAGCATAATTTATAGGCTTTTAGTAATTCAGATTGGGCCTCATGTGTAGATTCTAAAAAGTCTATTATTGGTTTTAACATTTTTTTTATCTCTCTTCCTTAATCAGTTGAAAGTCTAAGAAGCAAAGCACTATCTCTAGGTCTTCCTCAGAGACAGAATATAGAGCACTAACCATGACTACCTATGAAATTCAGTGGATTTTTTATCTCTTGCAAAATCTTCATCATCCTTTGACTAAACCAATCTCTTTCTATTGTGACAACCTCTCAGCAATTAAAATAACTCAAAATTCTACTTTTCATGAGAGAACCAAGCATATAGAAATTGATTGTCATCTCATAAGGTGTAAAATTCAAGAGGGCATCATCAAGCTTATACTCATTCCCGCATGAACACAATTAGTAGATGTTCATATAAAAATATTGCTCAGCTTAAAAATGTTATATCCAAACTAAGTATAAGGACATTTATGCCTCAGCTTGAAAGGGGCTGTTAAATATAATTGTTAATTATTATTTTTATTATTAGAGTCAATTTAAAATTAATTATTCTATATTGTATATAATACACAAAAAGTAATGCAAAATAATCATTTTTTTCCATTCATTTCATTCTCTCTTGTAACGGTTATTGTTACTTTCTATAATTACTATGTAAATATATTGTTTGTAGGATAATTAATTAAGTGTTATTTTGTAATTTAAAAAATAAAAATTAACCAAAAAGGCATTTCCTTGTATAATTTCAAAGAAATAATTGAAGAAAATTATAGTCATTGTATTTTTATAAAATTTATGAAGTTTTGTTAAAAAGTTGTATGTGAAAAATTATTAAGTTTTACAATAAAATATTAAATTAATAATTGCTTTGAAAAATTATTTCAACAATTAAATATCTAAAAACTGACACTAAAAGAACATTAAATGTTTTTACAAGTTACATATATATCAACTTAAAAATTGTTTTCAATAAAACATTTATTGCTTTATAAGATTAATATCTTATATAATACTTTACAATAATGTTGGTCATATAATATTGGTAGTTAGTACAGACCAATTCTAGAAGACGGCGACTAAAATATCTGTTGCTTATAAATTTGTAATACTTACACATGTGGCAAAATTGTTGTAAAGAAAAAATGGGATATAGCTGAAATTTAATTAAAAGAATAATTTAAGAATAAATTATTATTTTGGTGGTAGAGAATGTGATGAGTTGAGTATTTTAATTTTTTAAATATAAAAATAGTAATTAATTTTTAACATTTTTATATTTTTTATTTAAATTTTGAAAGATATTTATAGTTAGTTTAATCCTTAAATTATATTATTTTTTTATTATATTTTAATTTCATATTAAAATAAAAATAAGTAACTAAATCGAAAATTAAAATAATAATAAATGATATAATTTAAAAATTAAATGATTATATAAAAATTAAATAATATATTTCTATTTTTAATATTTTTAATTACTTATTATCTTTTAAAAATTGATATAACAGGCTTAAACTTGTTACCACCATGACATTCTCGCCCAAAAATCATTGAGTAATTAACGCTACTTCGGTATTTTTAAAATCACTTGAACTAAGCTACTTCTACCTCTGGTAATTTCAAAATATTTGAAAACTTTTTGTTACCTAATCCTTTTATAAAATATTTTTCTTAAAAATATGGTCAAAGGTAACTTTCGTTATGTCGACATTTTCAGAACATTTAAATACTATGATTCTTGCATACTAAGTTGTTTATTAATGCGATGAAATAACTTTAAATTTAGACGTTAGTAAATTTCAAATTTAATTATATTGGTATAAAAAAATATGTGACATAACATTGATTAAAATGTGTAAAACTTCATTTAATTATCAAATTACTTGAATTAACGTTGGACGAAACATATTAAATATGACATTGAGATAAGACCTATTAGATATTGGACGAGTCAAGTTTTTGACTAATATATTTTATAATCATTGATTGTTCTTCTCATATATTCATTGTGATTTTTTATCTATCTTACAAAGAAAATAATTTTAATTATAATTAGTCAATTTATGTTATATTCAAAATCATAAATCTTTAATGAATTGACGGGTATAAACTTTGAAGTTTTAGGTAGTAACATATATCACTGTTAAATTTAAATGTTTCTACTCAAAAAATATTAAAACTATGTTCTTTTTGAAACTTAAAAAGTATCGAAATAAAACTTTTAAAATATTATGTATCAAAATAAAAAGATATTAAAACTTAGGGACTTTGACCTAAATGGGTTTATTTTTTAACTATTTACGGAGTCTATTTCGAAACTATTTATGGAAATGAAGTTGTTTTGTCATGTGTCACTTTCTACATCGGTTTTAAAACAATTAATGTAAAAAATTGTATTTTCTATATTGATTGTGAATTTAACCAATCTAGTTTCATGAGAAGGAACACATTCCCCTATTCCGGTCATTGAATAGATGAAATAAATCTAAAAATGAATTTTTGTTCAAGAATAAAATCTTATTGGAAATAGACCATTCATCCTTTGGAACCATATCACATCCCAAATATGATGAAATAGGATGAATTAAAATGGTATTTTGTAAGTACATAATTATTTTGAATAAATTCATTATTTCTTTATTTTTTGATCGTCTAACAAAAAATAAGAGATGAACAACCGATATAGAAAGTGTCACATTTTTATCATAATCGATGTAGAAAGTGACATGTGACAAAACAATCTCATTTCCGTAAATAATAAACCTATTTTCATAAATAATTAAAAAAATAGGGTGAATCTCCCTAAAACTTAATATAAAGAAAAATGACATTTAGACTATTCAAAAGTTTCACTTTAACTTACAATTTTTGCGTCTTTTACATTCACACTAGTGAGACGCATAACCGAATAACCGACCTTAACGGCAGAATACATTATGATGTATCTCCTTCCAATCCCGTGTTACACACTTCTTTTTTATTTACTTCTTAAATTTTTGTTAGTTAAAACTATATCAACACAATTTGAATATAGTTTTAATTTTTTTTCTTCCTTGCAATATAATTTTAAAATTGAAAAAAATTATCCAAACTATATCTCAAAACATTAATTTAATTTAAATTTCATAGTTAATTTAAATCAGACCAAAGCATCCAACTATTAATATGTTATTGGTGCCTTTTTTTTCCTTTACTTCATAGGTCTTTTTAACAAAGGTAAGTAAAAGATCATCGAAAGTTTTTATTAAATAAAATCAATTTTTCTACTTTACAATTTTTTTAAAAAAAATGCATAATAATTTGATGATTTCTAATCAATATTTAAATTTACTTTAATTGATATGATATATTATTTACAAATCATCATTAAAATAAAATAGTATTAACTAAAGTATCTTTTGACATTTATAAAAATTAAAAATGTATTCTTTAGATAGGGCTACAACTTTTTACATTAATTGGATTGTTAGGTTTTATGCTATAATTTGAATATCGTGTCTGATAGGATCCTATTTATCTCTAAATTTTGAGAAAGATGTTGGAACCAAGCTTTGGTTGAGTTCAACCTATTATCTTTAGATTTACGGACAGATTGAGAGAACCATCCAATTTTTAAAGGACCTTTTGAGATCTTATGTTTTAAAACACAAGGCTAATTGAGGCATTTTCTTATCTTTTGTAGAGCTTACCTATAACAACAATTTTCACTCCTCTGTTGATGTAGCATCATATGAGGCATTGTATGGTAGGAGATGCACGACCTCGTTGTGTTGGGTAGAAGTTAAAGAGAGACTTGCCTTAGGTCCACGGATAAGGTGAGGTTTATCTAAAAGAGGATAAAAGCGGTTTAGAGTAAGCAAAAGAGCTACGATTACCAATGAAGAAAAGATATAGTGTTTAAGGTAGTTGATCATGTATTCTTAAGAGTTACACTAAGGATTGGTGTTGTTAGAGCTTTATAGTCTAAGACACTCACTTCTCGGTTCATTGGTCCATTCAAAATCTTAAAAAGAGTTGATGTCTCGTTGCTTATTGAATTGCTATGCCTCCAAATCTTTCAAATCTTCATAATGTCTTTCATGTGTCTCAAATTTGCAAGTATATCCATGATCCATCTCATGTGGTTGAGCTTGACGAGGCTTGTGTGAGGGATAAACTTTCTTGTGGGACTTATCGATTGAGAAAACTATAATGTTTACATCTTTATCATTAATGAGTTGACTTTTGTATAAAATTTGACTTTCTCATTTAATTTATTATTACTTCACCATTCACTGCTTATTAATTATAAAACAATGTTATACATTGTATTTGAGTTTATTAGGTATGTCTAACCGAAGATTACAAAGTAAGTGGCAAAATGACTATTTTGTCCTTACTTCACAAAATAGTAAAACAATGCACTACACACATGTGTTCTTTCACTAACTATTAAACATTTAAACTAAACTAACTTCTTAAAATTATATAGAAGGTTATGGTATGCCCCTAACCTCAGTCACAGAGAGGATGACAAAATGACCATTTTGTCATTATCCTATAAATTGAGGATGTTACATTATGCAGAAGCCTTATAAGTGAACTAAGAGAAGAAAAACAATTTCACTGCATATTTGAAACACTTTGTTTCATTGAGTGTGCCTAAATATATAGTTTTTGTTAGCAAAGTTATCACTCTATTATTCGAGTTGTATATCCTTTTCTTGAGAGTAATTTGTATCTTCAAACAATTTATTGTTTGTGAAAGCTAGGAATAGCTTACTTACAAAGAATATTTGAATAATAAATTCAAGGTGTAACTTTACTAGGTTGTAAGGTAGAAGTGACTTGATAAGATATGATAAATGTGTTGAATTAGAAATGGCTTTGTTAGAATGAATACTTCAGTTAGTAAAAATTCTTCATGAGTATTAAAAGTATTGGACAAAGATTGATTGAAGTGAACCAGTGTAAATCTTAGTATTAGTCTCTAGATAAATCATTTTATAAACTATTTTATAAATATTGTTTAGTTTAAAGGACGTTTTTTGATTTTTTCTTAAAAAATATAATTCAACTTTTTCCTCTTCTTGTCTCCTTTTGCTCTTTATTTACCCTTTTAAATTTATAAAAATATTTGTTACATATTTTTTAGTTTTGTCTTCGCCTTACCCTTAATAAAATTTAAAAATTAATTTAGTCTCATGTCTATTTTTATAGAATTTTTTATTCTTTACAACTTAGCTTGTTATGATTTTTAGTGTATTTAAAAAATTAAAACCATCAAATCTATTGTCACTACTGATTTAGTCCAATAAAATTGCAAACATTACATGCACGAGTAATACGCATCAACTTGTAAACTAGAGTGTGTAATATTTAATATTCAATATCTATAACTATTAATAGAAGGAATTTCAGTAATTATTTTTGTCTATTTTTATTGGACAATTTTACTAGTTTATACTTATGAAATTATTTTATTACATTTTCATATTTTTGTGTCCACATTACCCTGAAATAAAATTAAAAATTAATTTAATTTTATCTATTTTTATAAAATATTTTATTCCTCACCACTCCCATGTCAATTTGTAATGATTATTTTTATTATATTAAAATAATTAAAACTATCAAATGTATTATTTCCGATTTTATTTTGAATTAAATACACAATCATTATTCACTTTCCTCACAGTGTCTGTATTTTCTCATTATTTTTTCATTACTCACTTTCCTCACATTGTTTCTGTTCTCTCATTATTTTCTCTTCTTATTATGTCTTCAAGCAAGAAAAAAAAAGTTATTTATATGGTTTGTTATAATTTTTTTAATTTATTCCAAAAATTAAAACTGTCAAATCCTTATTTATACCATTTAATCTTAAATGAAACACGCACCCACTGCCACTTCCTCGCACAGTTTTTAAAATGTCACAATAACCCTCCCTTTGTTGTTGATAGTAGCCAATTTTTACACTTTTGACCATTTGCACAAAATTTTTGGACCTTAAGCATTGATTTAAAAGTCATTAATTAAGATTTAATATGATTGAGAGAAAGATTGGGTTAAAAAGTAGATAATCTAGCTAGCTATTTATGAGATTAAGACAAATTTTGGCTTGAAAAAATAAAACCTTTGAAAATGAGTTTTGACTAAGGTAGAGTGACGAGAGCAAAATTTCAATAACTTAGGCAGTGATTGATTGAAAGTAATTAATTAAGACGGCTTAATAAGTTTGGAAAAACTATTTGGTCAAAAATAATTTTTTTTTTTATAATTGGTCAAAAATTAACTAATTTAGCTAGTTATGAAAATTAATTATAAAAGAAAATTTTAATACGTTGTCTTTAAGTGGATAACACCGTACTGTTCTCACATAAATTAACACCTATTAATAAGTACATGTAATTTTTTATATTTTAAAAATTTTAAAATCTTTAAATAATAAATGAAACGGTAAAATAACACGGTGTCACTAAGTAATGAATATCATCGCAATCAAACACTAACTATAAAAAATTAGGTTAATTACAAGTAAAATTATAATTTTATCCTAATTAAAAATATATCTTAATTAAAATGATTGATTTTTTTAGAATTAATGTAATTAATTTATATATATAAATGCTCAATCAACAATAAATAAATCATCATTTTTCGTCAGTGCTCAACCAACAATAAGAAGTGAATAAACTAGATGTTCTAAGCAAATTTTATCTGCTTTTTGTTTGATAGAATAACAAGGAAAAGAAATTGGAAGTCCTTTAGTCTTGGTTAAAATTTAATATTCATTTTTCTTGAGGCTAGCTACCTGCTACCTTTGATTTAATGTCCATGGTCAGCCTGCAATGTCTTAACTTATATCGGTCTATCACATGCAATGCAATGATTAATGTTATTTTATTTGAATAGTTTTTATTATTTATAGAATTTACAATTCATATAAGTAAAAATATCTTTATATAAATTAAAAAATAATTAAATATATTTGATTTTCTTATTTTTATATAAGAAGTAAATTGTATTTTGTAAATCATCTTTAATCAATTTATTAAAAATAGGTCTATATTATAAAAAGTTAAATTAAAATAAGAACATTTTTATAATAAAAATATTAAATTAAGTTAGTTAAATTTTAAATATATATATATATATACAGACATGATCACGTATACATCCATAATTTCATGATCGGTTGAAGCATTTACTCATGTCAATTATTTATTGAGTGCATTCATTGCATGCTTTTATGATCACCGAATGCCTGAATCATCTTTTATTTCATGTCACTTAGCAGACGTTTCTGCACCAACCCCTAGCTCGTATTTTTAGAAAAATTTTGATGTTTGAGTTGTACTCGTTTTGTTATAAAAAAATAAGATTTCTGAACATAAATGAAGCATTTTTTCATAGTTTCTTCTATAATGACTATTTTGTCAATATCCTTTATTAGAAAGGTTTGTTTTCACAAGCTTCCCGTATGGTTGAAAAAAAGTTCCGTGGAATTATTAGAAATTGGAAAATCAACAACGAATCACTGTATCAAATAAATGTATGTGTTTATCTTCCTAAAAGTGGTAATGCCTATATAACTCAAAAAGTGTTGAAATATCTTTAAATTCAAAATTATTTAATACTTCATGCTCATTTGTTTCAAGTAAATAAATTAACCTTCTCGTAGATCAATAAAATCCTTTTGGATAATATTAATTTTGACAGTTAAATTGCATATGTCATCCATTAAAATTAGAATGGATTTCAAAACATTCTCACGGCTTAAAAGTATCCAAATGATAAATAATAAAATAATTTCTAAACAGTAAAAAATATTAAAATAATTTTTAAAAATATAAAATATTTATTATATTAATTTTTTTAAAAAGATCATTTTTATTTTGATTCCTGAGATTAACGATTAAGATGACAAGAAATAATAAAATTTAAGAATTAAAAATTATAAGAAATAGTTGCATTCGGTGACTAAAATATAATAGATATCTTCTAGAAATTATATTTATTATTTTTTATTTTCAAGAGACTAAATTTCCTAATACTTTTATATTTTCAAAAAGCAAAACAGTAATTTACTTCAAAATTTTCTATCAAGGAGACACAAATGTTCATTATCTTCTTCATCAATTGACTCCTATCCATTTTCATTTGTCTTTGATGAGCTTGATTTGAGGGTTATTCCTATCTTCTTCATTTCTTCTCCACTGCCTGAATTGGCATGTTGAGTTTAAGCTCATGTTCCATGAGATTTCCAAGAATTGCAACCAATAAAATGTTACCTAGATCTTTAGATTCCCTTGTTGTGGTTACTTCCAGCTGCCATGATTGGTTAAGTACTTTAATAAAAGAAATATATGTTGGAATTTTATGGATTAACATCATTATTTAATTATTATATTATATTTTAGATAATTATTATTAATTATAAAAATAAATTATATAATATTTATTTAATTATACACATCATTATTCAATTATTTTTGTCCCATAAGATTATATTTAATTGTGTGAGAACCTTCTTGCTAGGTAGAGGGTAGTAACTCCCTCATTCTTTAATGTTCCCAACTCCTTGAGATAACAATGATAAATTAAATCTCCTTTTCCAACTTCATGTTCATATTCATTACCCTCTCATGATTGTTATTATAAAAATGCTTTAATTGTGTATCAATATATTTTTAATTTTCCGTTAGTTATTGAAATTTTATATCTTATCAAAACGCCATTCCCCTTATTATTTCAATTCTAGGCTAAAATTGGGCAAAACAATTTAAATTTTTTTGTCCATACAATATTTGTAACATTGATGTGTATATTTAAGTGTATTTCAAACCAAAAATCAGTTGTCATATATTTCCCATCTTCAATAGCATGAAAGACTTGTTTTTTGTGGGAATTGATCTAGAAATATTTTTATCAACCGCTGATTGAGAGGAGGGAGAAGTGTTGGGTTCAATGATCTATATAGGTAATGACTAATGTTTCATCTTGATTACAATTTTAGTCTATATGTTATCATCAATCTCTCAATCATTATTAATCTTTGATCGGTAAAATAATTTAGTCATCAAATAAAAATTTTAATTAGCAGCAAAATTAACGGAAGAACAAGAGAATAAGAGAGAAGAGGTGAACGTCTCTATTCTAAATTAACTAGCTGAGGCTCTTTTATATAAAACTCAAAAAGCTACATAGTCGTTACAATAAATAAAATTAATTTAATTGTGTAATGAATTTTCATAAAATCAAGATTAATTTTATAATTAAATTATAATTAAAAATAAAAAATTGACAATTATGATAATAAAAATTTAAGTTTTTAAAATTTATGACCATTTAAAATATCCACTTAAAATATTTCATGATGCATGGAATAAATTTATTAATAAAATAAAATCATTAAATTTCTTATTTTTTTTAAAAAAATTACAAATACACTAAATAAAATAATAATTAAACTAAATTCCTCCCGTGTTAACTTCAATTTTTAATATTTTGATATTCAAAAAAATTTTAAAATATTTATAAACAAAATTTACTATAAATATTTTTTAAGGAAATAAAAAAATAAAATTACATATACCAATCTTGATAAATACAAATATATGATTAAAATAATTATTAGAAATTTCGTAATAATTATTTATTTTAAAATGTTAAATAGATTTGTGGACATACTAAGCATTGTAATTCTTTTATCGACAAATTATATTATAAAATTTTGATTCTCTTTATGATGTAAATATTTATCATTATAATTTAAATATTATTATTTATTTCTATAAAATTTTCGTATATGTATAACATAAGTAATAATTAATGTTTACCATTTTTAGTTAAATTTAATTAATTTATGGAAAACTTTTAATCAATTTTTATAAGAAAAAAATCATCTTTATATTTAAATATTAGTATTTTTATCTTAAATTATTCTTAGCAGTTGAGTTGACATTTTGACCCATAATGGTTTAAAAGAAAATTATAATAAAAATAAATACAGTTATAGATTTGTTACAGGTATAGTCATGACTCTCTTTTCTTCGAATGTACTCAAGCACAAGGCTTAATTAAGCATGTGAAATTAGTTTGATGAAGAATGCATCAAACAACATGGTGCACCTAATTCCTCTTGATTCGTTCATTAACAAAAAAGAAATTTTGAGTCCAGGGCATATTCAATCCTAATTGGGCTATGCACATGTCTAAATTTGGGATGCATTCTTTGTTAAAAAATCAACCTAAACTATTAAATTATTACATTAAAAAAAAATAAGCAACCTGAAATTAAATAAAATATTAATAATTACATTAAAAAAATTATAATAAATATTTTATTACCAACATAATTATTAAACCATTTAATATTTTTAATTTTTATTTCTAAACCACTTATAAATTTGAAAAAAAATAATTGTTAACAATTATTTTTTTTAAATTTGTAGGTAATTTAGAAATAAATACTAAAGTTATTAAATAGTTTAATAATTATGTTTGTAATAAAATGTTTATTGTAATTTTTTTAATATAATTTTTAATATTTTACTTTATTGTAAATTTCAGGTTATTTATTTATAATTTTTTTTAAAAAAGAAGTGACTTAAATTTTAACGCATTAACACGTGATCTAATTAGGATTGGATATGTCTCGGACTGGATACATTCTTTATTAACGCATTCACTGTTATATTTGTTGAACCTACGAATTAGGCGCATCCATCATAAGTTCGTTTCACATGAATAAAAGAAATCGATTGTAATAATTTTATAAAAGCACTCATTTTTGTAATAATCTTCTTTAATAAGAAAAATTTGTACAACGAAATCATGAAAGATTTCTAAGAGGTGAAATATAAGTTAATTGTTAAACAATTTTATTACTCAATAGTTAGACTACCAAATAATAAGAAAAATGAATTACATGATTAAATAAAAATAATTTTGTCTTACATATATCACTTTAAAGAAAATGTTGAAATTGATGTAAAAAACATTTAATCCAAAACTTTCTAAATTATAAAAAAAAATAAATTATATGATTAAATGAAAATACTTTTTTCTTACATATATATCACTTTAAAGAAAATGTTGCGATTGATATTAAAAACATTTAATTTAAATTTATTTAAATATCTTATGGCTATTTAACATAATAAATTATGTATTATGTGGCCAGGTATTTATTTACATGATTTAGATGAGTGAATTTAACCATTAAATATTGTCATTTCAAAAAATTTTGATGGCGTTTCAACCATAAAATTAATTAAACACATATTTCAACCATTTCAACTATTATTTAATATTATTTTTATTCTTTAAAAATTAAACTTTGTGCTTCTCGATTTAAAATTTATATAGTACTGTAATCTTTTAGTTATATTTGTCTAATTAAATTTTAAAAATTTGATAATTTAATCATAATATACGTTGGCGACAATTTTTCAAAGTAAAAAATACAGGTATTATTTAAATAAAAATTATAATAATTTTTTCACATTAAAAAATTAAAATAATGAAATACCAAAAAATAATAGAAAATAAATAGAAAAATAAACCAGAGGGAGTGTCAACATGAAATATTTATTCATATTGTTAATCTAGGAGAATAAGCTAATAAGATCAAATAGTTAACAAGTAATTAAACAACGTCAAGTCTTTTAATAAGACATAAACCAAGCTTATCTATCTTATAAGAACAAAAAAAATTATGAATAAAAATTATTTACAAATAATTGTCTCTTTCTTACCCCTTTTTCATGACAGAATTAATATAGCTACTTTCAATAAAAAATCAAACAAAAAAATATAAAAAATTAAAAAATAAAGAGAAAATTGAGAAAAAAAGAAAAAAAGAAAAAACTTGCTTCTTACTTTCAAGATTGGCGTCATTCCCTTTTTTTTAGCATCTACCTAAGGTGACAAAGTTATAATGCCTCAAAAAATAATTAAATCACATCAAGTCTTTAAATAGATATAAATTACATGTAACGCCATGAAATTTTAGAATCAAAATTCTTTTTCTTTCTCTACGTGGACGATGGTTATACACAGCAGAAGACCTGCGTCATCTAACAGTTCCAAATCATATATTTTTTTGGGCAAAACAATACCTTCTGTCGATCTTGCAACCTCTGATCTAAGGAAATTTTTTAAAAGTCCTAAGTCCTTTTGATCTAGAAATATTTTGACTCATATCATTGATAATTCGTAGAGTTATTGATATATGTCTTTTAACTAATAAAGTGTCCATTAAACACTTTTAAACAAGTTAAAACAACGTTAAATATTCTAATTTATAATACTGTGTTAAAACTTGTTGATGTTTTATTTAAGTGTTTCAGGGTTAAAACTAGCCAAAAACATGTATAGGAATACACCTCGCGTGACCTGAGACTTAACTCACGCGACTTAGAGCTTCAAGGGTGGATCATTCGTTCTTATCAACTCAACCCCCACAACTTGTCACTAAGCTTGCGCGAGTTGACATAGTTTCCATCTCAAATTTGCTCTTTATAACCTCAACTCGCGCGATTTGCCACTAAGCTCGCATGATTCGTCCTTGCTTATAGACGACGTTTGCTTTCTGGAACCTCAACTCGCGTGACTTGCGTATGAGCTCGTGTGAGTTGGGTTCGTAAAAACCCAAATCCACGAGAAGAAGATTATATATTCACAAGTCACTATCAGCTTTATCTATACGACTCCTCTCTGATCACTCTCGGTTCACGCGACACTCGGAGTACGACTTCAAGCCTAAGTGAATGAGACATAAGGATTATTCGGCTTCCCTAAAATTCAATTACCTATGTAATCTCTGTCATATTATTCTTGTGTTATTTTCCTTATTAGCATGAACTAACTCTCCCTTTGATTAGGAGAATGGTGTAATCCTAATTATTCCTAATATGATTCTCAATGTTATTCAGTATGTGATTAAGTATTTATTTCTTTTATGCTTAATGTTATTTGTTAATTGACCATTAATGAATTGATTGTAAACCTAGGGAAATTTTGAGAAAAGAAACTTAGGTAAGCTAGAGAAATAGTCATTACTAAGCTAGAGTCCTGGAGATAGGAGTAAACGATAGTATGAACATAATCTAGCAGTTATCACGGAATTCACAAAACTAAAACCCTAATTAACTTAGTTTAATTTAAGAGATTAATTAATCAGGTTAATTTAGGCGGCGTAGGTGATCCTGATATGAACAATTACGAGAGAAGGAATATGATTCAACTAAGAATATAATTTGAATAACATAAAGGAGAATATTAAGGTAATTAGTGGTGAAATCAGGATTTCAATCGCTTTCTTAATTATTAAATTTTCTCTTTAATTTTAATCATAATTTCATTCTCTCACCATCCTTCCGAACTCCTGTAATAATATAATTAAAATGATAATTTAATTATTTATCCTCGTGAGATCGACAATATTGTTCTTAAATTCTGTGATATACTTGTCATAGCAGGCAACCGATGTGCTCGTGCAATACCGACGACTGACAACACATCAATCATCTCCTGTAAGCATAATGTCATCAACATACATCAATAAAATGGTTATGTGAGAATGAGCAAATTTGACAAATTGGGAGTAGTCTAACTTTGATTGAGTATACCCTAATGAGAAAAGAAAAGATGTTAGTTTGTGGTTCCATTGTTTGCTTGCATGTTTTAGTCCATATAACGATTTGACAAGTTTACACACTACCCGGGATGTTGTCTGTGATAACCAAAAGGCAGTGTCATGTGAATTTCTTCATCCAAATGTTCAAGTAAGAAAACATTATTTACATCAAATTGATGTAGATGTCAATGATTTGCAACTGCAAGAGTTAAAACAAGTCTCACTAGTGTGAGTTTAACAACAGGTGAGAAGGTCTCAAAGTAGTTAAGACTATACTTTTGTGTGTAATCCTTAGCCACTAACCTCAGTCTCATATCATGTTAAGAGAGAGAATGAAATGAATGAAAAATTATATTTTTTATATTTAATAATTATCGTAGAGAAGATGACAAACGAAATTTATATGGACCAAAATAATAAAATATAAAATTAATATTTTATGAGAAAAAGAAACTTATTTCAGACATATTTTAAATTGTTTTAAATATTAGATTTTCATAATAAGAGAAAAATAAAACAGAATCAAACATGTCTGCTGTAATCTTATTTGATGAAGTTGGGAACTTGGTACACTTTATTTCTAATTCAAATGGCCGCAGTGATATGCATCTGAAGCTCACTAGTGTGATCTCAATTTCCTAAGACAAGCCATTTTCAAAGGAATGGGTGGATCTGTGAAAGCTCCAGAAGAGATTTGATCAAATACAACCTTATTAGCTGCTTCAGTGTAATGGGTCCCATCCCATATCACTCTATTAGATGGTTTTTCACATGAACCCACAAAAATGTCAGTGCCATTGACCTTAATTGTTCCACCGCATCCAACATTATTGCTGTAGTTGTACTTTCCTCCAAAGCCACAACAGGTAACAAGTGGGAGCTCAAATCCTACACGTTAAAAAAAAATTTCAACTACTTATAACACATTATATATATGTATAATAGTTACTTTTCATTTTGTTTTTTTACATTTTTTATTTATTAGATAAAGATTAGTAATCTTTTGAATCTATTAGGTTAAATAAAATAAATAATCAGGATGGAAAAAACTTTTGTAAAATTGCACTTATATGTTTAAGGAAATAGCAATGAGATCATGGGGTCATTTAAATTTTATTTGGCTCACCATATTTCTGTGGGTTGCTGAAAAGAGAGTACTTGGAAGAATAGATATCTACATATGTGATTGCAGCAGAAGGAAGTTCCTCACGAAGTTGAGCTAAGGCTTCCTTCAAATTCTGGTTAAAATACTGAGCCACCTCATTATATGCCTTTGCACAACCATATCTATCTTTTTCAGCTGATACAAAGTTGGTCAAAATTTGAGAGAGGCAGCCAATGGGTCCTGTGTTGTGTATCCAAAATGATCTAGCCCCCAAATCGTATATGTTCTTCATACAAGTGAGACCAATTAGAACAGTCAAAGAATTATGAGAAAATCATTAATTTAACCTATAAACTGTTATTTTTAAAAATAATTGTTAAATTAATAAAATCATATAGTTTTAATTGGTACAGATTACTCATTAACTTCCTTATGTAAAACAATGGTTCCTCAACAAAATTGTTTCAAAAGTTAACATATCACTAAAACCAGAACAGGTCCAAAGCCATAATAATAAATGGCATAAAAACAAAAAAAAAATTACAATTAATAAACAAAATCATATAAATAATCTATCAAATTTTATAAATTAATGATTAATTTAGTCATTTTGAAAGATTTTTTTTTTAAAAATAATATTTAAGAGATTAATTAAGTAATATGAATTTTATATATTGTTTAATATTCCAAGGACTGTTTTAATATTTTAAATTTTGAT
The DNA here is from genome assembly GCA_026586105.1 of Hylodesmum podocarpum. NCBI lineage: Eukaryota > Viridiplantae > Streptophyta > Magnoliopsida > Fabales > Fabaceae > Hylodesmum > Hylodesmum podocarpum. The sequence continues at coordinate 831,632 of JALJEV010000058.1, read as the reverse complement.
AATTTAAAGAATAAATTGATAATTTTGTTGGTAACCTACTTTCAAGAAATATAGGTAGACATGGTATTGATTACGCAACTACCTTTATATTTGACGTGAAACTCCTTACTATATCAGGTACAGAAGCATTGACCTGTTGTAAGGTCATATTACCAAAAAAGCCAGCTGTAAGATCATTTTGACCAATATCAAATGTGTATAAGGCTTTAGCAAAGTACTCTTCTTTGGGCATAAGTGTTGCAAATACCCCACCTGCACCAAAAAATATTAAAATCATTCAAGATGATGTAATATCATGTGTAGGTCTTAGCTGGAGCATTCTGCATTGGAGCTCAATCAATCAAAATAAATTCAAAATTAATTTAGTTACCTTGATTTTTAAGTAACTGTGTTTTTGGTTTAAAACGTTTGAATTGCGTGTACTGAATTCCAAAGGAGAAAGGACTGAATCTAAGTTGCCCTACACTTTGTTGGGGTCTGATTGTGGATCCTGCGGTTGCAAAGTTTGCACCTTGTGTGAAGTTGCTCCCCAGTGAATCAAGATATGGACTCAGAAAATTGAGTCCTAAATTCTGTGCTGAAATTACAAAATCATATTTAACAACATTAGTGTTTAAATCCTTCACTAGGCACTAATAATATGCTTCATGTGGCAAGTGATTCCATCATTGACTTAATTTTCGTTTAACCAACCCGAAGGCGAATATGTATTATGTATATGTACAATGCTAAAAGTTATTAGTCATATATTAGTCTACCATTCATATATTAGTCTTTTTTTTCATATATTAGTCACATGGTATGTATAATACAAAATAAATCATTAATTTGATCATTTAACTATTAATTTTTTCTTTTACTGTGTTTTTTAATCAATATCTGAGAAATTAATTTATCAAGTATTAAAACTCATTAATTTATTTAAGTAATATTGAGAAACTAATTTAAAATATTTTTTAATATTTGTAGAAATTATTTAGTATAATTGATATAATATACTGTTACTCCTTTTCTAAAGGAAAATATTTGATAAATAAATTTAATACGCAGATAATTAAACAATTAGATATAAAATTTGAAGAGAAGAAAATATTTATATGTATACATATATATCTTTTGTAAGTGGATCAGCATATTTCAGCGGGTTGCGAAATAAAATTAATTTGTAAAATTGTTAGTTAAAAGAAGTTTGAAAGCATATAGATCTCGCACCGTGCAAGCGTTGAACAAATTTTTATCATCTGACGAAAAACTAATGTTGGTAAAAAAGGTGGAAGGCAGAGAAAGATAAAATGAAATGAATGATATATACGATCAATATACTGAGATGGTGATGGTGAGAGTAATTTACATTACTTAAAAATACATCTTACATAACCAGTGACGTGCTTAACAAATTAAGAAGCCTAGTTAATACAAGACACCGGGCATGTAAATTTAAAATGAAATCGAAAAAGAATGATACCCATGAAATCAACAATGAGTCGGCCATCGGAGAATCTTCCAGCAGGTTTATGAAAATAGGTATCTCCATATGGTGATGTTACTGCTAACAGGGAAGCAGCCAAGCCACCAGTATCAGCGTTTGAGGCACCAAAGTTAAAGATGGCAGGGAAATCACAGTATTTTGTGCCTGTTGCTGAATTTAGCATTGTGATAACAATACATAAAAGGACAAGAGAAGACACACGGGGGTTTGGAAACTCCATTCCAAACACTACTGATTTGGTAAGGCACATAGGAAGTTGTATTCTAGGTCTGTGTATTTATACACAAAAGAGTTGATTTCTTTTTCAATGACTATGAGTCTATGACTATTACGTGAAAAATTAACATTCAATTTTATTTTTGAACCGATAATCAAAGATTGATTTCATTCTAAAAGGCTATTAATAATTTTTTTTGAGAAAAGTAGATGCAATAGTATAAAATTTTTAACATAATTAATCAATCATAATATTTTATTAATTTTAATAATGAAATTCTTAAAAATATGCAAAATTGAATTATGATTAAGTGACTTTGTTATTATATAACATTTACGATCTTAATTATTTTCCCTTAAAGTGAAATATCAATTCATAAATATTCAATATTGGCTAACACAAACTACAAAGTCTATTACTCTATTTATTATTTAGGTAAGAATTTATACTGCACATTAGATAATTTGTTTGAGGCTTTCTAACCCGTTGACGCGGATATCCTCCTCGGACTTATATATATATATTCTAAATTAGCCAAGTTGCTGATAATAAGCATGGCTATGATTTTTGCCAAAGAATAAAAAAATATTAAGCCCATGTTTTGAATATTTAATAATAATAATTAGGTGTACAATTAAGTCATAGTGCACCACCATTTTTAAATAGGCAAATTAACTAAACTTGACAAATTCTATTAATATTTTAAAGAATTATTTGGTAGATAACTGCAATATTTGGTAGACAACTGTAGTATGCAAACAACTCAACTATTTAAAAAATATGAAGAGAGAGATATAATATACACGTATTATTTTGTGAATGAGTTGACTGGTTAGCTGTGTATAACAATTGACGGGGAACAAATATCCTGTGGAGACAACGAGTGGGACATATAACTCAGAGGATTAGAGCACGTGGTTACAACCTTCCGATACTGGGCAAGTATCAGCCCCATACAGCGGAGACTTATTTTCTAAATTACGCATATTGCATACAATAAGCATGGCTATGTTTTTTTGCCAAATAATGATAAGCATGGCTATGTTTTTTGCCAACGAATAAAAAAAAATCAAGCCCACGTTTTGAATATTTAATAATAATAACTAGGGTGTACAATGAAGTCATATAATTTGTGGTGCACCACCATTTTTGAATAGGCAAATTAACCAAACTGGACCAATTTCATTAACATATTATAATAGCGGCGACAAAAAATTTCTTACGCCTCCCTCCATGACTATCTCTTTTACTTTTCCCTTAGTTTCAATCCTCCTTCACTCTTCCTCTCTCCTTGCCCCGTACCATATCCAACTTCAATTTCTATTAAGGTATGTAATCTAAACTCCTTATTATTTCTATTAACTTTTTATGATAGGAAATGCTTAGAAAAAAATACTTTAGAAGTTGTTGGTTTAGGAATTTAAATTTAAGTTTTATGTTGTTAGTGAAAAATAACTATAATGGTTAGTTCAGAAGTATTTATGACAATGATTATTTTTTTAAGGTAGAAAATTTAACTTTTAATATAGGAAATGTATTATGCTAAAAAAACTTAAATAGAAAATTAATATTTTAGGAATTTAAATTTAACATATAATTTGTTAGTTTAAAAAAATTTGTTAGTTTATAATATATTTTATGATGTTTAGTTTTTTTAGGTAGGAATTAATTTTTTATTATAGAAACTGTTTAGGAAAAAAAATATACTATAAAGATTGTTGCTTTAGGAATTTAAATTTCAAATTTATGTTGTTAGTGAAAAAATAATTAATTATTAGCTTAGAAGTATTTATAACAATTTTTTTATTTTTTTAAGGTAGAAAATTTTAACTTTAACTATAGGAAATGTACAGCGTTACAAAAATTTAATATAAAATTATTATTGCAGGAATTTAAATTTAACATTTATATTGTTAGCGAAAAGTTTTTTTGTTAATTTATAATATTTTTTAGGATATTTAATTTTTTATGATAGAAAATCTTAAGAGAAAAATATACTATAGAAATGTTGCTTTAGGGATTTAAATTTATCCATGGGTTCTTGTATTTATTTTTAAATTTCATGTGTCTCTTGAAGAGTGATTCTATGAGATAGACGACTTAGTAGTGAAACACCCAGAACTAGATCAATTTGGTTCTCTATATCTTATACATGGAAGGCCGTGTGGAATATCTTTAGGAAATACATTCTTAAACTCATCCAATAGTTCATCCAAGCCTTGAATTGTACCTACAATGTTAGAACTTAAGTAAAAATGTTTTGGTAAACACAACACATGGATTTCCTAGCCAACAACTTTCTTCTCAATTCTTTCTTTTCAACAAGAAAACTCTTTTTTTTATCATTCTTCTTTTCACTCAATTTTTTTCTCAACTCATCACTCTTTGCTTGCTTCTTTTTTTCTTTTCTTTTCAAGTGTTGTTTTATTTAGATAAGATAACTCTTAGTTTCTAGCCTTTTTTTCTCATCTTTGCTCACGACTTTTCTCTCTTCATCTCTTTTCAATTTCATTTTGATTTGGCCTTCACAAACCTCTTTTGGAGACAATGGCTTAAGCACAACCTTTCAGCCTCCACGAGTAAATGCATAAGTATTTGATACACCATCATGTAATGCATGCCTATCATATTGCCAAGGCCAACTTAGAAATCAATACTTATCTATCTACCACTAACTCTCCTTTTTTACTAAGCCATTGCAACTTATGCTTTTAGATGTGGAGAAGTTTTCAATTCAAGTTTATCCACTAACCTAAAGCTTACAACAGTAGTTTAACTACCCCCATTAGTGGTAAGAGAATATACTTTACCTTCAATCAAGCATCTAGTATGGAAGATGCTCTCCTTTTGTGTAACATCCAAATCTTTGCACACATTTCCCATCATTAATCTAACCATGAGAATATCTCCCTCCTTGGCTCCTTCAATGGAAAATGTCTCTTTGTCACTTGGAGTCTCACTTGTAGTTGAAGAAGATGCCTCAATTACTATCTCACCACTTTCAAGGATAATCATAGTCTTCTTATTTATCTCCCTCCTTGGCTCTTTCAATGGAAAATGTCTCTTTGTCACTTGGAGTCTCACTTGTAGTTGAAGAAGATGCCTCACTTACTACCTCACCACTTTCAAGAATAATCATAGTTTTCTTATTTGGACATATAACCTTGACCTAAGCATTTAAAACACTCGATAAAGCTAGCTTTGGAAGAAGAAGGTTAACGTCATGTTTACCTTTTGGTTCTACCTTTTCTTTTCTCGATTTAGCTTGGAAAATCCCTCATTCTTTGCTTTATACTTCCAAGTTGAATTTCTAGAGAAAGAAAGCTTCTTGTATGCAACTTTCCTTTTAATTTGTTGTTCAATCTAAACAGATTTGGGCATTATGTCCTCCATGGTGTTGTATTTGTGAATTTCAAGTACATCTTGAATGTTTCTATTTAGGAAATGAATGAATCTAGACATGGTGGTCTCACAGTCTTCAACAATTTTGGCCCTAATCATGATAAATCCCACGTCTTGATACGAGGCCTACTCTTTACTCAGAGAAGCCTATCAGTGGGTCGATGTATGGTAGGCTTTAATAACTCTAGCTGCTTGAAGGTGTCCAAGTACATGAAAACCGCCAAACTTCCTTGGTCCACCAATGTCTTCATGACTCCATATTCAACCACCACTACAGTGATGACCATGGTTGTCATCGTGAGAGTCCATCCCTTGAAAGTCTTAATCTAAGAAGGTGATGGCGGGGTGCTTCAATTGAGGGGGTTTTGCAAGGAAGTTGCGAGCGTGGACCTTCCAGAGATGTCTTTTCCATGCCAAGCATAAGGATCCTCCTCCTTTGAACCCTTCTGCTACGGTATTGACGAAACCTTTTACTGGGAAGTATCTGGCTAGTCCTACTTCTTCTCCTTAAGGCTTCTCTCATTCTCTCTATGCCTATCCCTCTCAAGGTGTATGTCCTCTTTGATGAGTTGGTGGAGATGGCATATGCGTATCAACTATTCAAACTTATCTTTTAGGACTACGTAGTCTTTAGTTGTGTGGTCGAAATAGCAGTGGTATCTACAATGCCTGTTCTTATCCACTCCATCTCGGATCTTCCTCCCGAGGGGAGCACCAGGAGCTCTGCATTATATGCCTTCTCCAACCCTTGTTTGATAGGTGGTCAAGGGAGTGTGTTTGTGGAACCTAGGAGTTAGGGGGTCAAGTTGTGTCGTCCCATCTCTATGGTTCTCCTGCTTGTTCCACTCTTCTTGTTTCTTTTATTGTGGGACTCCATGAGCCTTCTCTAAAGACTTGACCATCTTTCCCATAAGCATATATCCTGAGGTGTGATCTCTGTGTTCATCCATCATTGTTGGTGGATTTAGGCATAAGTTATCCAAGAGTGCACCGGTGTCCAGTGCCATGATGATGGAGTGGAGTTGTTGGACTTGAAGCTGAAGAAGTCGTCTCTTATTTTTTAGTTTTGATCTACTTGTACTCTTGAATTTAATGATAGATTGTAAATAGGAGCTTAATTGTATTGATTGCTCTAGAATAGGCTTTGAGTGTGGTTTCTATTCAATTTCACTTCACAGAGAAGTTGAATCTACTCTGAGAATCAAGCTAGAGCAAGTTTGGGAACCCTATTTTGATTTGACAAGTTGAAAACTGTTTTTAAATGTTTTTTAAGCTGAAGTAATCGATTACCATATATCAGTAATCGACTACCAACAGTTTGAGAAATCAGGGAATCCTAAAACTCTCTAGAGTAATCGATTACCACATCCTAGTAATCGATTACCTCGTGCTTGAGATAACAGAGGAGCCTAAAACTCTCTAGAGTAATCGATTACCACATTCTAGTAATCGATTACCCACACCAAAATTTATCTCAAAAATGTTTTTAAATTACTTTAAATTGAAATCTCTTAGAATTGATTTTCAAGGAGAGAAATCTTTGAATTTTTTCAAGAAGAAAGGAAGAGCGAAAAACTAAGTTTAAAAAGAACACAAGTTCTAAGAGTTCTCTTCAAGATTTCAAAAGATTTTCTCTAGAGATGAAGAGTGTGTGAAGGATTGAATACTTGGTTATAATCTTGATCAGATCATACACATCAGGTGTAATCTTTACTGATCTTTATCTTGTTTTGTATTTGTTTTTGTGCAAAACTCTTAAGAGAAAGTTGTTCTCTAGAAGAAGAGTTAAGGAATTTGAGAGAGGTGCTCTCAAAGGTGATTCTTGAAGGATTCAAGAATTAGAGAGATATGTTCTTACGAGAAGAACATGCATTTTGGTTATTTTGATTTTGTTTGTGTTTGTGCAGTGTGTTTGTATTAGACACAAGAAATCATTATAGTGGAAACCGATCGCAACAGTTGTTGGGTTGGGACTGGACGTAGGCCGAACGCCGAACCAGGATAAATCTTTGTCCAAACTTTCTCTCTACCTTATCTCTTATCTTTATCTGAATCTACAATTGCTTTTACTGATTCATTTTTAAAGAGTTTTGAAAAGATGTATCAATTTCTTTCTATGTCCGCTGCTATCTCTCTGAACTGTTATTCTTAACATAGATAAAACTGAATTGGGAAAGAAATTGACAAAGGCTAAAATTGAACATTAGGAACTTGAATCTGTTCACCCCTCCTCTAGATTCAACATAGGGACCAACAATTGGTATCAGAGCTTTAACTAGTAAATCAATCTAGTAATCCTACATAGTTCCCTGTGATGGCTTGTAATCTTTTACCCTTCGCTGAAGGAGCTTCTATAAATAGACCTCCATTGTTTTGCGGTGATAACTATCCATTCTGGAATGTTCGCATGAAAATTTTATGGAATCTATTCACAGAAGCATCTGGCAGGCTGTGGTAAATGAGTAAGAGTTCCAATGAAAATAGAAAAGGGAAATGAAATAGAAAAACCTTTTGAGGATTGGGATATAGATGAGATTAAGAGGGCTGAAAACGATGCTAAAGCTTTAAACATTATACACTCTGCCCTGAATTCTGATGAGTTTTTTTAGAATTTCTACCTGTACTACAGCAAAAGAGGCATGGGAGCTCATCATAGTAACACATGAAGGTACGGATGAAGTCAGGAGAGCCAGGAAGAATACACTCATTCAAGAATATGAAACATTCAGAATGTCCCATGGAGAATCAATAATGGAAATGCAGAAGAGATTCACACACATCATCAACCATCTCAAATGACTTGGCAAGAACTTCATTGAAGAAGAAGTGAATGTCAAGATTCTGAAATCTCTGAATAGAAAGTGGCAACCTACTGTGACAGCCATAACTGAATCAAAGAACCTTGCTGCTATTACCAGTGCTGAACTGTTTGGCAAACTTAGAGAGTATGAGATGGATATGACTCACATGGCAGATGAGGAACAGAAGGACAAAAGAGCTAAAGGAATTGCTCTCAAGATGGAGCATACTGAAACAGAATTTGAATCCTCTGAAGACGGAAATGACTCACAGGAAGATCAAGTGAATTTGATGGTGAAGAAGTTCAAAAAATTCATGAAGAACAATTCTAAAAAGAAATTTGATCAACCAAGAAAAGGAGTCAAAAAGCAAGACAAAACTTCAGTCAAAGTAACATGCTATGAATGTGGGAAAATTGGGCACTATAGATCAGATTGTCCAAGTCTGAAAAGAAGCAACAACACTGAAGTAAGAAAATCTGAAAGTGAAAGAAATTTCAGAAAAGAAAAGAAAAAGAAAGCCTACCTAGCTTGGGATGAAGGCTACACCTCCTCAACATCTGAAAGTGAAAATGAGGAAGCAAACTTGTGCTTGATGGTCAAATCATCCAGTGAGGTAAGTGATACAAACTCTACCATGGATGAGTACGATGAACTACATTCTGCTTTTTGTGAGCTTTACAATCAAGTTGAAACATTTGAAAAAGAAAACATAGTTTTAAAAAGGCAAATATCCTTGTTAAACCAGAAAGTATGCGATTTAGAAAATGATATTTCAAAACTAAGAAAGGAACTCAACACCCCTATAAACTGTGTTCACATAAGAAGGCATGATGACATGAAATCTGGAAACTCTAAGCATGCTAACCTCACTTGTACCTACTGCATGAAAACAAGACATAAATCTTTTAATTGTATGATTAGAAAGAAAGGAATTTCCAGTGGTAAGTATAGATGGGTTAAGAAAGAAAACTTTAGCACTAACTTGCATGGACCCAAGAGAAGCTGGGTACCAATCGCAAAATAAGTTCTTTTTCTCTTGCAGGAAAGCCTAAACAACAGAAACTTAATATGGTACTTAGACAGTGGCTGTTCAAGGCATATGACAGGTGATAGAAGGAATCTTAGCACCTTCACACCAAGAGAAACTGGATCAGTTGTATATGGAGACAACAACAAAGGAAAAATACTAGGCTACGGTACAGTTGGATACAAAGCTAATACAGTGATAGAGGATGTATTACTGGTTGATGGATTGAAGTTCAACTTTGATGCAATCCTCAAGGAGAAGAGCATATAAGTTGCGGATCTTCATGCTTCAATGAAGGCTTGGACAAATGAAGAAGAAGCTCAAGGCCTCAAGGAGAAAAAGAAATAGAAAACGGAAGGAGTTTAGAGATGGAAGCGCCATGGCAAGTGCCAATAAGCTAGAGGTGGAACCGCCACAATGGACAAGGAAGCCATTGATGAGATTCAAGGTTCTTCACAAGAACACAAGAGAGAATACTCTCAAAGAATAAGCTCTTAGCTTAATTCAATATTCAGAAATTTTATCAAAAGTGTTTGAATTACAAAGGAAATCCTATTTATACTACTAAGGTGTGGAGCTAGCTTGCTATGCAAGGAACTAATGTCCACCATTGGATTAAATTCTAATCTAATGGCCACGGAAGGAAGCTTGTGGTGCAAGTTTGATTAACTTGGAGAACAAGGATCAATCCTCCACCCTTGGATGTAGATCCTCATCCAATGGTCACGGCGTCAAGCTTGCACTCCAAGCTTCTAAGCTTAGCCCTTGGATTAGTATCCTCATCTAATGGTCATGGTGTCAAGCTTGCACTCCAAGCTTCTAAGCTTAACCCTTGGATTAGAATCCTATATAAGGGTCACTAATTATTTGTTTATTACAAGTTTAGGCCCAAATTAAATCCTTAAAACAATTACATAATTGAAAGAAAACTACTAATAAGCCTAAACATTAAAACATTTCGCTGAAAATTCCTGGAAGCATTCCAATGCTAACTTCAAGCTCATTTTCCAACTAGTTTCAGTTCGAAATGGGTTTTGGTGTCTTCATAGCTTTTGTAGCCCTTGAAGTATTATTTAATTTGGCACCAAGATCACCTCAATTGGATTTGTGTAGCTCGAGTTATGATCGAAATACTGAAACAGGTCGACAAGAAAAAATCAGCAAAATGAATTTTAATAGAAGCCCAAAATTGAAAAGTAAGGTTGGAGAGTTTGGTTGGGCTTTTGGAGATGGTCCTCCATCAAACCCTCCTTCTTATGGTCAACTTGTCCCCAAGTTGACTTAGGTTCTCACCTACAAAAAAAAATTCCACCCGGATCAAAGATTAAACACACTTTGCAAGTTTTATATTTAATATCAAAGTGTATTTCCAACTCATTTTATTAACACAATCATGAGAATAAAGGAAAGCATATAAATGTTGTTTCTCGGTATGATAGAAACTCCAAATGATTCCTAATTTCTCATTAAGGTGTGGTGATATTAGGAAGCTTCCTTTAAGTGTAGGACTTTGTGATGGTCCCTCCTTCTTAGACTCCTCCTTCCACCTAAAAAAATACCCATAAGAATAATCAAACAAGGTACCTAACTTAGTATTTTCCCATACTTTCCAAGACCTAAGGTCTTGAGAACCTATTGTGTCACAATTATTTTTGTGCATAGTAGGAATAGCAAAAGGAGTAAGAGTTAAAGAAGTTTCCCTTTTTGATAATACACAATTCCCTTGTACTTCTCCTCTTCTATCCATGTTGTTCCAAGGTTCCTCCACACACAACACTTCATTTGGAATAACATCAAAAGGAAGTTTGTAAAGATGATCACAAGAATCTTTGATTAAAGCATTAAGTACATTCCTTTCAACATCTTCACACAAGAGGTGATCAATTTGCTCTTTGGAATCCTCCTTTGGAACAACACCTACAGCTTCCTCAAGGTAAGAATCAAAAATGTCAAATGAAGGGTTAGTATTAACAAGTAAAAAATCATTTTTCTCCTTCATTTGTTTTTCCATCAACTCTATTTCCTTAGCCTCTTTTTCTCTTAATTCTTTTTCTCTCAACTCATTTTTCTTTCTCACAAGCTCGGTATAAATCCTTTCATTTTGTTCTATCAACTTTCTTTCTTTTCTTTCCCTTCTCTCATGCTTTTCTCTCAAGGTTTTCTCCTTCCTCCCATGATGTTCATGATTTCTACTAGCCTTCTCAAGGATCCTCTTATCATGCTCCTTTCTCAACCTCCTTTCCTCCTTTTCTCTCCTTCTTTGGTCGAATCTCTCTTCCAAAGTTGTGTGAATCATGGTACTCATCAATCCCACCATCTTCTTTTCTTTAGGTGAGAGATCATTCCATACACTAGGAGAACTTTCCATGGCTGCACAAAGAAAGGTTAGATAACAAGTACAAGCATATAAAAGATCCTTGCCACTCTCTAAGTGTTTCAATTTAGTAGCACTCGTGTATCACACTTTCAAGACTCTTTCTCAAATGTTCACTCTTGTCTTTTTCCACTCAACCTCTCTTTATACTCTTGTTCAAACCTCTAATCAATCATTCAAGGTTCAAGTATCCAAAGTGAAAGAGGAACGGTTCTAGAGTCAAGCTTAGGAATTCCAAGAAATACAAACTCAAGACAAAACCTTAGGAATCCAATAGAGACAAGCAACAAAAAATACTCAATGAAAGGAAAATTAGGCTACTCAAATGAAGAGTTTAGTATGAGAAAATGACAACTAAACTACTGCACAAAATATGCTTTCAATTTAAGGCACAAATCTAGAAAAATTGGACAGCAACTCAAGTACACAATTCAAGCCAAATTAGAAGTAATTTGAAGCTGAAATAGAGACCGATTTTTGGGGTAAATTCCAAGTGATTTTGTGAAATGATTTTAGGCAATTAGGTACAGTTTCTCACCACTGTACAATCAATAATAATGTTCAAAATACAGGGTAAAAACAGAGTTTCAAGTTACCAAGCACATCATACACCACAAGTTTAAGAATCTAGGCTACTAGCAAGCTGAACTCAAGTTTTGGTGATAATGCTTAGTCCTAAGTGTCTCTAGTGTTTTAAGTCCTTTGAACCACTAATTTTGGGAGTGTTTAGAGGTTCAATTAGTCAAGTTACTGCACTGCACTTTAGGCTTGAAATTTCACTAAATTCACTTTTCAATTGCTCTTTTTCTACTCAATTGAATTTCACTAGAATTTCACTTTTCTTGTTTTTCTTCTCTTTGAATTTTCTTGTGATTCTTTTTCTTGTAATCTTTCTTTTGATTTTCTTTTTCCTTTGACTTTTTATACTTCTTTTCTTGACTTTCATTTGCTGGACCGAGTTTAGAAAGACCTAAGACTAAGGCAAAATTAAGTCTAGAATTACTAGTAAGCTAGATTAAGCAAAGTGATAGCTACTTGAACTTGTAATGCACAAATCTTAGCACTTAAAACATGTGAACAGCACCTTGAACACATTCAAAACAGAGATTTACGGATTTAAGAAGATTTGGCACGATTCATATGCAGCACATCAAGAACATATATGAAGAATTACAAAAAACAAGCTAAAGAAGAAAATTAAACGGTGAATTTGTCATAATTTTCTAGGAATTTTATATCTAGGAATTTTTCAACATGAAAACTCAAATTCAAAATGAAGACAACTCAAGGAACATGTGAAGAACTCAAAAAAGTTCAAACAACACGGATCTACAAGATAAATTGAAGAGAAAACGAAAATTCAAAGCAAGAACTCAAACCGGATAGAAGAATGCTCCAATTGAAGTAAAACAAGCTCTAGATACCAAATTTGATGCAATACTCAAGGAGAAGAGCATATAAGTTGCGGATCTTCATGCTTCAATGGAGGCTTGGACAAATGAAGAAGAAGCTCAAGGCCTCAAGGAGAAAAAGAAATAGAAAACGGAAGGAGTTTAGAGATGGAAGCGTCATGGCAAGTGCCAATAAGCTAGAGGTGGAACCGCCACAATGGACAAGGAAGCCATTGATGAGATTCAAGGTTCTTCACAAGAACACAAGAGAGAATACTCTCAAAGAATAAGCTCTTAGCTTAATTCAATATTTAGAAATTTTATCAAAAGTGTTTGAATTACAAAGGAAATCCTATTTATACTACTAAGGTGTGGAGCTAGCTTGCTATGCAAGGAACTAATGTCCGCCATTGGATTAAATTCTAATCTAATGGCCACGGAAGGAAGCTTGTGGTGCAAGTTTGATTAACTTGAAGAACAATGATCAATCCTCCACCCTTGGATGTAGATCCTCATCCAATGGTCACGGCGTCAAGCTTGCACTCCAAGCTTCTAAGCTTAGCCCTTGGATTAGTATCCTCATCTAATGGTCATAGTGCCAAGCTTGCACTCCAAGCTTCTAAGCTTAACCCTTGGATTAGAATCCTATCTAAGGGTCACTAATTACTTGTTTATTACAAGTTTAGGCCCAAATTAAATCCTTAAAACAATTACATAATTGAAAGAAAACTACTAATAAGCCTAAACATTAAAACATTTCGCTGAAAATTCCTGGAAGAATTCCAACGCTAACTTCAAGCTCATTTTCCAACTAGTTTCAGTTCGAACTGAGTTTTGGTGTCTTCATGGCTTTTGTAGCCCTTGAAGTCTTATTTAATTTGGCACCAAGATCACCTCAATTGGATTTGTGTAGATCGAGTTATGATCGAAATACTGAAACAGGTCAGAAAGTAAAAATCAGCAACGAATTTTAATAGAAGCCCAAAATTGAAAAGTAAGGTTGGAGAGTTTGGTTGGGCTTTTGGAGATGGTCCTCCATCAAACTTGCTGAGTATTGGTCAACTGTGTGACAAGAACTACAGAATTGCATTTGATGATGAGCATTGTCTTATCAGCAACAAAGACTCAGATGAACTTCTCATGGTTGGCAAAAGGTCAAACAACATCTACATATTGGAAGTAGATCACTCATCTCTGTTGGACTTAAAGCTTGAAGGTGCTTTGGTGTCTTTCTTGGTGTTTTGCTTTTGATGCTATGTAATTTTGGTTTTCTTAGATGAAATGCAATTAGGAGTTTCCTATGTATTGATTGTTTAGTTTAGGCATGTATGTGGTTATTCTTTGTTTGAATGCCCTGTAGAACTTGGCAATCTTATGTGATTTCTCATGTGTCAAATGTTTGATTTCCCTCTCTAAAATATTTTGAAAATGTCTTTGGTAACCAACTGAGGTAATAGATTACCAACAGAAGGTAGTTAACTGCTAACAACAAGTAATCAACTACCAACAGTAGGTAACAGAGTGTGAGAATGCATTTGCCACTGGAGTAATCGATTACCCCCTCGGGTTAATCGATTACCATGGGCCAAAATCACCTAGGAAATCCTTGCTCACTGGTTTAATCGATTACCAGCTTCTGGCAGTCGATTACCCCTATCAGAAAGTCATTAAGTTGCCTAAATTGAGTTTTTAATTGAACCTATAAATACTCTTATTTCGAAAATCAATAACACTTCTTGGAATACAAGTTTTATAAAAGTTCATACACTTTCATATTCTCTCTAAACTGAGTTCATCATCTTCTCCAAGAAACCCATAAAGAACTTCAAGAGTTCATCAACAAGTTTTCATAAAAGGCAAACTTGATTCTTATTTATCGGGTGACATTCATAGAGTTGTTATTTTGTGATCAGATCTACACTCCAGGTGTTCTCTAAACTGATCTTTCTGTGTACCCATTTTGATTTCTGGGTTATTACTCTAGGAGAGAGGTCTCTCTGGATAGAGTAAGGATATTTGAGAAGTGTTTTCTCAAAGGTTTGATCTTGGGTGTTGCAAGGTCAGGGAAGAACTGTTCCTTGGGTCAAAGGACAGGTTTTTGGGTGTTTTGATTTCGTTTTTGTGTTGCTTGTTGCAGAGTGAATGTAAAAGAACACAAAAGGGATCATTTGATAGTGGAAGACCGATCGCAACAGTTGTTGGGTTGGGACTGGATGTAGGCAGTGGGCCGAACCAGTATAAATCACTGTGCACTCTTCTTCTTCCTTATACTCTTTACCGTTTACCTTACATTGTTGTTATCACTGTTTAATTTCTGCAATTTGTTCGGTAATTAACTCGGTAATTGACTCGGTAATCAACTAAAACTGGAACAGTTAGATACTGACATTGATTACGCTGTATATTGATTACTAACGTGTTTCTGATTATTCCTTTTGGTATTTCCGCTGTATATCTTTGATATTTCCTGTTTATCTGTCTCATCTATTGATATGTAATCAAGAATAGTTTTGTTTGAATTAAAAGGAATTAGAAACTCGCAAAATTGGGCTATAGCGGAACTAGAATCTATTCACCCCCCCTCTAGATTCACCCGTAGGGACCATCAATCTCCTTACTCTACATGCTTAACTTCTAATGATAATCTGTCTTGGCTATGGCATAGGAGAATAACACATATTGACATATTAAATTTGAATAAACTTGTATCTAAAGAGCTATATTTTGGTCTACCTAAACTGAAGTTTTTCAAAGAAGGACTTTGTGAGGCTTGTCAAAAGTCCAAGCAGGCAAAAACATCTTTCAAAAATATTAAACATGTTTCTACAACTCAGCCGCTTGAACTCTTGCATTTAGACTTATTTGGTCCATCTAGGATAGCTAGTTTCGGTGGAAATCTGTATGGGCTAGTCATTGTAGATGACTACTCAAGATTTACTTGGGTTTTGTTTATCAAGAAAAAAGATCAAGCCTTTGGATTTTTTAAGGTACTTGCCAAGAAAATTCAAAACAAAAAGGATTTGAAAATCAAAGCTTTGAGAAGTGACAATGGTACTGAATTTAAAAATAGTTATTTTGAAAACTTTTGTGAAAAACATGAGATATCACACTGCTTTTCAGCTCCTAGAACTCCTCAGCAAAATGGAGTAGTGGAGAGGAAAAATAGGTCACTTATAAAACTAGGGAGAACTATGCTGAATGAGCACAGGATGCCTAAACATTTTTGGGCTGATGCTGTGAACACTGCATGTTATGTTCTCAACAGAGTTTCTATAAGACCCATTTTGTTGAAAACCGCTTATGAGCTTTTCTATGGCAGAAAGCCAAATATTTCGTATTTTAAAGTTTTTGGATGCAAATGCTATGTTTTAAACAATGGCAAGGACCCTATTGGAAAATTTGATACAAAGGCTGATGAAGCCATTTTCATTGGTTATTCAAATACAAGTAAAGCATATAGGATGTTTAACAAAAGAACAATGTGCATTGAAGAATCTGTCCATATTAGATTTGATGAAACTAACACTTTCCAAAAGGAAAGCTTGCTACGTAATGATGATGAAACAGGTGAAGAAAGCATAGAAGTTGATCATATGCATCAGCAAAATCAAACAACCCTAGTGTCTGATCAAGCAAAAGAATGGAGGACACCTAGGATCCTATCACTTGACAATGTCATTGGTGACATTCACAAGGGGGTAACTACCAGATCCTCACAGAATCTATTTTGCTATAATACTGCTTTTGTATCACAAGTTGAACCCTCCAGCATAGAAGAAGCCTTGATCAATGAATTTTGGATCATGGCTATGCAAGAAGAACTTAACCAGTTCAGAAGAAATGAAGTATGGGAACTTGTTCCAAACAAAGGCAACATGAATATAATTAGCACAAAATGGGTATTCAAGAATAAACTGAGTGAAGATGGAGTTGTGGTCAGAAACAAAGCAAGACTTGTGGCAAAAGGCTACAATCAACAGGAAGGAATTAACTTTGAGGAAACCTTTGCCCCTGTTGCAAGACTTGAAGCAGTAAGACTACTCCTAGCTTATGCATGTATCAACAACTTCAAGTTATTCCAAATGGATGTAAAGAGTGCATTCCTAAATGGATACATAAATGAAGAAGTCTATGTAGCACAACCACCAGATTTCACAGACGCTACTTGTCCTACACATGTTTACAAACTTCATAAAGCCTTATATGGGTTGAAGCAAGCCCCCAGGCAATGGTATGATAGATTGAGTAAATTTCTCATATCAAAAGGATTCCACAGAGGTAAAGTAGATAAGACTTTGTTTATTAAGAACAAATCTAACTACATTCTATTGGTTCAAGTTTATGTTGATGACATTATCTTTGGATCATCTAACCAACAACTTTGTGAAGAGTTTGTGAGCAATATGCAGGAAGAATTTGACATGTCCATGATAGGAGAACTAAGCTTCTTTCTAGGACTCCAAGTCAAACAAATGGATGGTGGCACTTTTATTCACCAGGCTAAGTACACTAAAGAATTACTCAAGAAATATGATATGATAAACTGTAAAGTGTCAAATATACCTATTTCTACTAACACTTATCTTGAGACTGATGAAGTAGGTCATGAAGTTGATACTACCTTATACAGAGGTGTTATAGGATCTCTACTATATCTTACAGCCAGTAGACCTGATATTATGTATGTTGTATGTTTATGTGCTAGATTTCAATCTACACCTAAGCAATCTCATTAGCTAATAGTAAAAAAGATTCTTAAATACCTAAAAGGGACTATAAATTGTGGCTTGTGGTATCCAAAAGGAACCTCACCATTACTTGTTGGTTTCAGTGACTCTGATTTTGCAGGTAGCAAAACAGATAGGAAGAGCACTAGTGGCACATGTCACATTTTTAGAGAATGCTTAATATCTTAGCATAGCAAAAAACAAGCTTGTGTAGCACTGTCAACAGCAGAAGCTGAATATGTAGCTCCGGGAAGCTGTTGTGCTCAAGCAATATGGTTGAAGCATCAACTAGAAGATTTTGGGCTAAAGATAGATCATATTCCCTTGAAATGCGACAACACAAGCGCTATAAGTATCACAAGAAATCCTGTATTGCACTCAAGAACAAAACACATTGAAGTCAGACATCATTTTATCAGAGACCACGTCGAAAAAGGAGATTATGACATTGAATTCATAGATACAGAAAATCAGTTAACAGACATTTCTACCAAAACATTACCAAAAGAAAGGTTTTACAAACTTAGATCAAACCTCCGCATTTTGAGTGAGGAACATCTAAACTAAACCCTTCTACTTGATTACACTTATCCATAAAATTGTTTTTGTGAAAATTTTTCAAAGAAAATCTTTTTCTGATAGAAATAATCGATTACCAGAAAAATGTAATCGATTACTTCGAATCATTTTCAATTCTTAGAAAGATTGACACTGTAGTAGTCGATTACCATGATCCCGTAATCGATTACCACAGAAACCAGGTTATAAAGGTTTTGCAAACCCCTCTGGAGTAATCGATTACCAGAATAGGTTAATCGATTACCACGACTGTTTTTCTTGATTTCCTTCTTCTCTCTATATAAGGAACTGAGATAATCGATTTCCAACTGCTGATAATCTATTACCTCGTTCTTGGACTAATTTCTTGGGCCTTTTCTCTCTTATAAGAAGTGCAGGTGAAACCCTACAAGTTCACTATTCATCTTCTTCCTCCAAAACCCTAAGAAATCACTCTCTCTCTCAGCAACTATGGAAAACCAAGGAAAGGGAAAACGAATCAAGATGAGAGCCAACAGATACACTCAAGAGGAGATAAAAGGTAAAAAGAAGGTAGGAGAATCCTCCAAAAGGAAGAAACCTACTTCACTGGCTCAACCAGAAAGAGCTCAAACTCCTCCACCTGAATCTGCTGTCAACCGATGGTTCTCTACCAAAGGACAAGAAACAAGATTCAATTTGGATTTCACTAACAAAGGTCTCTTTCCGCCAAAGATTCTAGACCTACGATGGCTAGATGACCAGAGTTTTACCTTCCAAACCTACCTGAGGCAACAACATTTGGAGAGATTTGTGGGATTAAAAGGCTTTATCTACCCAGATTTGGTTCGAGTCTTCTATTCAAATCTCAAACCAAATATGGAACGAATGACTGTAAGTTCTGAAGTTAAGGGTATTAAAATGATTTTAACCCTTGTACATTTTCTTTAAATTGCTGGTAATCGGGAAAAAGGAATCATTGCACATGTAGACAAACTCCGAGAGAAAGGATTTGATCTGCAAAAGGACACCTTCTATATGAGCATGCTTAGGAACCCACAGAATTGGGAAGATGAAAAGAATTCAAGGAGATCACAAGGCAAAAAGGTGACATACAACATAGGAGGCCTAAATGTTGATGATAGGCTACTTCATTACACCATTTGTTGGATCTTAGCCGCAAGAAGAGCAAACCATGCTCAAATCAGTGAAGATGACATGATACTCATGGCAGCACTGAAGAATGGAATTCAAGTGGATTGGACTCACATCATAATGGACAATATGCTGAAGACTAGAAGACTTTTAGATAATAAATGTCCATATTCTCTGTTTATTTCTAGACTAATTGAAATTTTTCAGATTGATACAACTGATGAATCCAGAGAATTAGTCAAGGATGTCCATATGATCAGTGACACACGCGCCGAACGTGCGTCAAATAATACCAAAGCCTAGCTACTACTTTGCAGTAATAGTGGACTCGGATCGTTTCCCTACGGATTACTTTGTTACTTCTCTATAGCCGAAATTTTAAATGCAATTTTGGGGGTTTTTGTGTAGAGGAAAAATTAAAGGCAATTAAATAGTAAAAATTAACCAATGACAGTAATTAAACAATAATTAAAAAACAATTAATAGATTATTAAAAGGCACCAATCCGATCTCTGTCAGATCCCAATTTCCCTCATTGGTTCAACAAAATAAAGACACTCATCTATGCAGTGCATTGAAACCGAGATCTCTGCATGTCAACACTAAACTAGCGCTCTAAGATCTTAGAGAATTATGATCGAACACTTGGTGGCCTTTAAACTCACACAATCGCATGAGAGCACACAACTTGGTTCCGAATCATATAATTAGTTCTCTGCATTCATTATCAATCAACAATGACAGAATAAAAAATCTAAATCCAAAATATTAATCAACATAATGGAATTAAAATTATAGAATCCAAAACGAGTACTTATGCAATTGAAAACGGAGAACCTAAGGAAATTAGGGATCCTATTGAGATCGAATTGGTTGAAGAAATTAGTTGCACATAATTGAAATTAGACTAAGCATAAATTGGGATTGCATATTAGAAGAATTAAATTGCAAGAAGGGAGAGAGAACGAGAATTGGAATGGCAAACCTGAAAACCCTAGCAAAGCGACTTGAAAGGAAAAAAAGCAATGCCGAAAATTGAAATTGATTGAAAGGTAAAAAGTGTCTACAATTTTCTAAATTGGGGTATTTATAATAAGTGAGTCATGTGCTAGTCACATGACTTTAAATGACTTAGGGTGCAAGGTTCAAAGCCCACCCAATGCAAACATTTAAATGATCCAATTATATGATTTGAAATGAGCCTACACTAATTCTTCACGCTGGAATTCCCGCATCAATTTCGTGCGTCACTTTCAAGGCAATTTTCACCCCAGATGCGGTCCGAATTGGCTCTTCATGTCTCCATAGCTTTTGTAGCTCTTTCAGTCCTCTTTAATTTGACATAAAATGGAACTCAAACAGAGTTCTGTAGTGAGAGTTATGCCTTTTTTAGTGAACCTTATCAAAACTGGAAATTTTAACGAATTAGAACAAAAATAAGCACTTAAGGCCCAAATGAGCCCAAACTCTTAAATGCACTAAATCATGCTAATTGACCATTAATAATATTGTAATATGATGTATTAAATGCAGAGAAATTGATCAAAATAATGATTTATCAAATTCCCCCACACTTATCCTTTTGCACTCCTGGGCAAAACTAAGTCCTAATGAAAATGTTAAATCGGATGCAAAATTTCATCTGGTTTAAGTTATTTCATACTCTACAAAATAGTTATCAATGCCTCATAACTGAACATAGCGATCAGAGCACAATCAATCCAATAATTACAGATTACAGTATTAAATAATTCCTGCTTCAGATAGTACTAATCAGACAGTGAATTAATCATGTAAGTTAATTATAAGCAATGACCTCACCAGAAGTGTATCACTCAAACTCTCAAGTGTATTAGGCAAGTGTTTACTCTCAAACCATTAAAGTGAACATCATTTTACCATAGGCTTGCAATCACTCTAGCTCTCTACCACCAACAATCACAGACATGCACGATTCAAAAGGACTTGCAAAGGATGTAATGGGGGCCAAGGTTAAAGGTTTGATAAATTTGGTCAAGTGACTACTATTTCACAGATATTGAAATCAACATCAACAGATTACAAAAGATATCAAAATTACATAATAAATCTGCAAAGTTGTTATTTCAACAACTGCTTAAGTACTCAACTCATTTTGCACACTTATTCAGATTAAAATTTTGCTATTTTGCTCTTATTTCTTTTTCTTTTTCCATATATTTTTTCTAATTTTTTTTCTTGTCTTTTTTTCAATTTTTTTTTAGTACTTATTTTTCTTTTTCACCCATATCAGTCTCAAATAGCAAAATAGTACTAAGATAACATTTACATGAGTGTGCTGGTCAAAAAGCAACCAAAATGTATCGGTTAAACTCGGACCCAAATCATATTAATTGCAATATTCCACCCCCACACTTATTTTTCTCGCACGTCCGAGAGCGAGACATCCTTACACTTATCTCGCTTCACATAACCAAAAGATGAACAATTAACTCAATATCTGCGAAATCGGACAACATTGTTTTACTCTTAAGGCTTGTAATATAGGTAGTGAAAGAAATGGTTTCGAGCGCAAAGGGGCTAACAAGGGATAAAATGCAAGGTAGGCTATTTGGTCAAGTGGGGAAAATAGAACTGAATGCCTCAATCATGATCATGCACTAAGTGATAAGATGCAGCTTTGAAAAGAATAAAAGCAAGTTCTGAAAAATGACATCCACTAATGGCATATATCACACTGAAAGAAAGGGAATGACATGCAGATGAATCCATTCAAAACAGGCCCAATGACTCACAAGTTCAATATTGTCAAATACTTATCAGAAACAATACATAACCAATTCATACCAACTAGTCCAACAGAGGAATATATCAATACCACAAAATAATAAAAAGAAATTAACTCAGCTCGATTCCGGTTCGAGATTCTCAACATATAAACCATAATGCGGATGTACTAATAATCACACCGAATCACAAAATCTCCAATTCAGAAAAATAAAATGAAACAAAGCATGGAAATCCTAATTTATCCTAATTAAAGAAGGTGGAAAGATAGGAAATGAATGAAAACATAACGGAAAAGAGTGGAAGGAGAAAAGAAAACTCCCTCGGCCGCTTAAAGTGGCGGTGTGTCTACAAGTGTGACAATCTCTGCTCTGCTCATGGTCGCTTGATGGAGCTCTCATGATAGTGCTTTAAGCGCTGCCCGTTCACCATGAATGTATTCCCCGTTCGATCATCTTTAAGTTCAACTGCACCAAAGGGAAAAACATTAGTAATCACAAATGGACCATCCCACCTAGATTTAAGTTTACCAGGCATAAGCTTGAGGCGAGAATTAAAGAGAAGAACTTTCTGTCCAACTGAAAACTCCCTATGAAGGATTTGCCGATCATGGAAGGCTTTGGTCTTCTCTTTATATATGCGTGAACTTTCATAAGCCTCCAATCTCGCTCCTCTAACTCTTGGAGTTGCGGTTTCCTCTCGCTCCAGTTGGTCCAAGTCCATATTACACCGCTTGACTGCCCAGAAAGCACGGTGCTCAAGTTCCACAGGGAGGTGGCAGGCCTTACCATAGATCAGCCTGTAAGGAGGCATCCCAATCGGGGTCTTGTAAGCAGTTCGGTAGGCTCATAAAGCGTCATCCAAACACTTGCTCCAGTCCTTCCTGTTGGAACTCACAGTCTTCTGTAGAATGAGCTTGATCTCCCTGTTAGAGATCTCAGCTTGTCCGTTAGTTTGCGGGTGGTAAGCAGTGGCAACCTTATGGAGTACTCCATATTTCCTCAGTAAAAGATCCATGCTTCGGTTGCAGAAATGTGTACCCTGGTCACTGATGATGGCCCTGGGAATACCAAACCTGCAAAATATATGGGAACGAACAAAATCTACTACAACAGCAGAATCGTCAGTCCTAGTGGCTTTCGCCTCAACCCATTTAGAGACATAATCAACAGCGAGCAGGATGTAAGTAAACCCGAATGAAACAGGAAACGGTCCCATGAAATCAATGCCCCAAACATCAAAAATATCACAAAATAATATGGGTTGCTGAGGCATCTCATATCTACGAGAAATATTTCCTATTTTCTGACACTTATCACAAGATTTGCAATATTCATAAGCATCATGAAATAAAGAAGGCCAAAATAGTCCAGAGTCTAACACTTTCCTAGCAGTCCTCCTAGGTCCAAAATGACCACCACAAGCAAAAACATGACAGAAGGCAAGAACAGATGCAAACTCATACTCAGGCACACATCTCCTAATAATCTGGTCACTACAAAATTTCCACAAATAGGGATCATCCCATACATAATGTTTAGAATCACTTTTAAGTTTCAATGCATGAGCCCTAGTGAAATCTCCAGGAATTAAACCAACAACCAGATAATTTACAATGTCAGCATACCAAGGGGATGAGAATTTACCTTGCAACAGTAAAAGCTGCTCATCTGGAAAATTATCCGCAATGGGGGAGAGTGAGGTAGGCAGATGGATGCGGCTAAGGTGATCAGCCACCAAGTTCTGAGCTCCGCTTCTATCCTTAATCTCAATATCAAATTCTTGCGAGCGAAGCATCCATCCGATGAGTCCGGCTTGGCATCCGCCTTCTTCGGAAGGAACTTTAAAGCCGCATGATCGGTAAAAACAACAATCTTAGCATTTAACAAGTAAGACCGAAATTTATCTAAGGCAAATACAACAGCTAAAAGCTCCTTCTCTATAGTGGTGTAATTGGACTGTGCTGAGTCCAAGGTCTTGGAGGCATAAGAAATGACATGGGGAGCTATCTCGCCTCTCGAGCTAGGATTGCACCAACTGCATAGTTGGAAGCGTCGCACATCAACTCAAATGGAAGGGTCCAATCCGGTGGTTGGATGATAGGAGCAGTGGTCAAGCACTTCTTAAGTTGATTGAAAGCATCCTTGCATGAGTCAGTGAAGAGAAAATCCGCATCATGTTGAAGTAAGGTGGTGAGAGGCTGGGCTATGTGGCTGAAGCCTTGGATGAATCTCCGGTAGAAACCTGCATGGCCAAGAAAAGAGCGAACTTCCCGCACAGAGGCGGGGTAAGGCAAAGCAGAAATAACTTCTATCTTAGCAGGATCTACCTCAATTCCTTTCTTAGAAATTACATGCCCTAATACAATACCAGACTCGACCATGAAATGACATTTTTCATAATTCAACACGAGATTGCTTTCAATGCATCTATTCAAAACCTTTGCTAGACTACTCAGGCAATCATCAAAACAGGAACCATAGACAGAAAAATCATCCATGAATACTTCCATACACTCCTCCAAGAAATCAGAAAAGATGCTTACCATGCACCTCTGAAAGGTGCCAGGTGCATTGCAGAGTCCAAAAGGCATCCTTCTGTATGCATAAGTTCCGAAGGGGCATGTGAAAGTAGTTTTATCCTGGTCCTCTAGTGCTATGTGGATCTGGAAGTAACCTGAAAAACCATCCGAGAGAACAAGAATGAGATTTACCAATAAACGCTCAAGCATCTGATCAATAAAAGGTAAGGGATAGTGATCTTTTCGAGTAGCCTGGTTGAGTCTTCTATAATCAATGCAGACTCTCAAGCAACCGGATTACGGTGGGTATCACTCATTCTTCTCATTTGCCACCACCATTTACTCCAGACTTCTTTGGTACAACTTGAACTGGACTTACCCACTAGCTATCAGAGATCGGGTATATAATGCCAGCTTGAAGAAGCTTAGTGACCTCTTTCTTCACAACATCCAGAATAAGTGGGTTAAGTCTTCTCTGAGGCTGTCTAACTGGTTTAGCTTCATCTTCCAATAATATCCGATGCATGCAAGTAGTGGGGCTAATACCAGGGATGTCTGCAAGGGTCCATCCAATCGCCTTCTTGTGTATCCTCAGAACATCAAGCAATTTGGCTTCTTGATCAGATGAAAGGTTATGGGCTATGATTACTAGTAGCTTCTGATCCTCCTCTAAGTATGCATATCTGAGATGCTCGGGGAAGTGTCTTGAGTTCTAGCTCGGTGGTTGCTCAATAGAAGGTCCGACGGTGGCATAGTTGAGCAACTCGGTTGAGCTAGTGGTACCTACAAAATGATCGAGATGGGTGAGAAGCGACTTTAGGCGGTCCATACAAAGCATTATATCCGAATCGGGAATTAAGACCGACTTCACTATTCACGTCAACCATAAACTTGGATGCGAGATATCGGTACCGAGATGAACTCAATTCGATGCAACGGCTATAACATACTCACACATGGGCATATCGGGATAATCGGTACAAACATGGCACCAAGAATGAGTATCACAATCACAAAATAAAATAGATGCATCGATAATTTCAAATCAATCCCACAAGATGAATCATCAACCATACAAGTATCATGCATAGATTCTAGAAACTCATCTATCATGTCATCAATAACATCTATTCTCAAAACAGAATGTTCTTCCCTAGGTTGTCTCATGGCATCAAAAATATTAAATTTAACAATGCTATCACCAAACTCCATGGACATGGTACCAGAATGCACATCAATTTTAGTCCTAGCTGTTTTCAGGAAAGGTCTACTAAGAATAATGGGTGAGCTACTACAACCTAATTCACCCTCCATCTCAAGAATATAGAAATCAGCAGGAAAAATTAATTCATTCACCCTAACTAAAACATCTTCAACTAAACCAGCAGGGTGTGCATTACTCCTATTAGCTAACCGTATCACAACACCGGTAGCTTTGAGGTCCTAATCCTAGAGACTTAAAAACAGATGTAGGCATGACATTAATAGAAGCTCCTAAATCTAACATGCAATCATTGAATTTATAATTTCCAATAATACAAGGAATGAAACGTCCCCGGATCCTTGCACTTTGGTGGCATGGGCTGAATGAGTGTAGACACATTCTTGCTGAGACTAACTCGCTCATGGCCTGCTAGCTTCCTTTTGTTGGTGAATAATTCTTTCAGAAACTTTGCATATTTAGGGATTTGGCGGATTGCGTCCAAGAGGGGAATGTTGACCTCCACCTTGCGGAAGGTGTCAAGTATCTCCTTCTCCAATGCTAACTCGACCAATTTCTTTGAATGGGAAAGTCTTTGAGGAAAAGGGGCCGTAGGGGGGAGGAATGGACTCAGATGTGTCTGCATGTGCAGTACTTTTATCTGTAGGTGGTGGCGGTTCATTGGCTAGCCTCTCAGGTGGGTTAACTTGCTTCCCAGATCTCAAGGTAATGGCACTCACATTCTTGTCATGTGAGTTCGGATTTGGCACGATCGAGAAGGCAAGGTAGAGGATGAGGATGTAGGGGACGGTTCGATTAATAGCATTAGCCGGTTGCCAATAATCGTCTCTGCAGCTCGAATGGTGGCCTCAGTCCTCTGCTGAAACTGCAAGCTATTAGTGGCCATTTGCTTCATCAACTCCTCCAAGGAAGGGCCACTGGAAGCCTGCTGAGGTGCAGGTTGTGGTGGCTCCCTTTGTTCTTTGAAAGGGAGGTCCCGTATTGATTGTTGGAGGGTTGCCAATCTTTTGCCGGGACCGCCTATTACGGTGAGGCTGCCAATGTTGCTTCGCCGATTGCTTGGGACATGAAATTGTTGGTTTTGGTTACGATTCCCCCATCTCAAATTGGGGTGATCCTTCCAACCAGGGTTGTAGGTGTTGGAGTAAGGATTATTCGAGGTCTCCCGGGGAACACTCCAAGAAATTTTCTGATGGGTCCTGCTGGTACCCTTCCTGCAAGGTTGGACAAACATCAGTAGAATGATAGGGATCAGAACATATACCACAATTTGCGCTCGCGCGGGCTTTCTGCAATGCTACGTTGGTCTGTATGTCATCCTTCTAGCTTGTCGACCAAAGAGGTGAGCTCATCCAATTTGTTGGTCGAATCACGGTGATCTGCATATGGGGAATGTGATGGTGCGGTGTAGAGGCCGATCTCTTGGATGGTGTGGACCGAACATGGTATACACCGTGTTGCTTCTGGTGCCAAACTGTTGGGCATTTGCAGCCATGTTAGAAATAAGTTCTCTGGCTACAGTTGGGGTCTTATCCACCTAAGCACCTCCACTTGCAGCGTCGACCATGTTGCGGTCCATGGGTAAGAGTCCCTCATAAAAATATACAATAAGTAGTTGATCTGTGATCTAGTGATGAGGGCAGCTAGAGACCAGTCTCTTGAACCTCTCCTAGTACTCATGCAAGTTCTCCCCATTAGCTTGTCTAATTCCACAAATCTCCTTTCTGATGGATGCAGCTCTAGAAGCTGGGAAGTATTTCTCCAAAAAGATGCGTTTCATGTCACCCCAACTCCTAATAACTGTTGGTTGTAGGTAGTACAACCAGTCCTTAGCATTCCCATCAAGTGAAAATGGGAAGGCCCTCAACTTAATGTGCTCTTCATCAATTCCGTGGGGCTTCATAGTGCTACACACTATATGGAACTCCTTCAGATGCTTATGGGTATCTTCACCTGCTAGGCCATGAAACTTAGGCAAAAGATGGATTAATCCAGATTTTAACTCAAAGTCAGCATTAAGTTCAGGATATTCAATGCACAAGGGCTGGTAATTGACATCAGGAGCAGACAATTCCTTAAGAGTTCTATTATCCATATTTGCAATATTTTTAGTAGGTATAATATTCCTGTTACGTGCACTCCTACTATTACGAATGATTCTCTCAGGTTCAGGATTTAATGCATTCAAATCAGTACTTCTACTTCTAGTGTTCATGCATCAAAAGCTAACAATAATAGTAAAAATAGCATCAATAGCAATAACAGTAGTATCTCACAGCACTCAGCTCTAAATTGTTGTCAGTATGCACCAAATGACCCAAATAAATTGCAAAACAGTATCAAATGATTTTTTTTTAAAATTTATTGAACTTATTAAATGTAACCTAACCTATCCTAAGTCTAATAATAAAAAAATAAAAAAAAAATGCATATAAACAATGAGAATTAACAAAGTAATCCCCGACAACGGCGCCAAATTTGACACACGCGCCGAACATGCGTCAAATAATACCAAAGCCTAGCTACTACTTTGCAGTAATAGTGGACTCGGATCGTTTCCCTACGGATTACTTTGTTACTTCTCTATAGCCGAAATTTTAAATGCAATTTTGGGGGTTTTTGTGTAGAGGAAAAATTAAAGGCAATTAAATAGTAAAAATTAACCAATGACAGTAATTAAACAATAATTAAAAAACAATTAATAGATTATTAAAAGGCACCAATCCGATCTCTGTCAGATCCCAATTTCCCTCATTGGTTCAACAAAATAAAGACACTCATCTATGCAGTGCATTGAAACCAAGATCTCTGCATGTCAACACTGAACTAGCGCTCTAAGATCTTAGAGAATTATCATCGAACACTTGGTGACCTTTAAACTCACACAATCGCATGAGAGCACACAACTTGGTTCTGAATCATATAATTAGTTCTCTGCATTCATTATCAATCAACAATGACAGAATCAACAATCTAAATCCAAAATATTAATCAACATAATGGAATTAAAATTATAGAATCCAAAACGAGTACTTATGCAATTGAAAACGGAGAACCTAAGGAAATTAGGGATCCTATTGAGATCGAATTAGTTGAAGAAATTAGTTGCGCATAATTGAAATTAGACTAAGCATAAATTGGGATTGCATATTAGAAGAATTAAATTGCAAGAAGGGAGAGAGAATGAGAATTGGAATGGCAAACCTGAAAACCCTAGCAAAGCGACTTGAAAGGAAAAAAAGCAATGCCGAAAATTGAAATTGATTGAAAGGTAAAAAGTGTCTACAATTTCCTGAATTGGGGTATTTATAATAAGTGATTCATGTGCTAGTCACATGACTTTAAGTGACTTAGGGTGCAGGGTTCAAAGCCCACCCAATGCAAACATTTAAATGGTCCAATTATATGATTTGAAATGGGGCCTACACTAATTCTTCACGCTAGAATTCCCGCATCAATTTCGTGCGTCACTTTCAAGGCAATTTTCACCCCAGATGCGGTCCGAATTGGCTCTTCATGTCTTCATAGCTTTTGTAGCTCTTACATTCCTCTTTAATTTGACATAAAATGGAGCTCAAACAGAGTTCTGTAATGAGAGTTATGCCTTTTTTAGTGAACCTTGTCAAAACTGGAAATTTTAACGAATTAGAACAAAAATAAGCACTTAAGGCCCAAATGAGCACAGACTCTTAAATGCACTAAATCATGCTAATTGACCATTAATAATGTTGTAATATGATGTATTAAATGCAGAGAAATTGATCAAAATAATGATTCATCAATCAGTGAGAGAGCCTTGAAGATGATGAGGCTGATCAAAACTGATGCAGGATGGATCACCAGAGAAAAACAACAAGCTAATCCACTAGAAGATCCAGAAGAAGGAGCACAGAACGAAGATGAAGATGAAGACAATCTAGCATCTGGAGAGTACATTCCAAGATCTCGATTTGAATCCATCATGATTGACAGAATGGACGAATTAGAAGAGACTGTCAACAAAAGGATAAATGATCTAGGAAAACGTCAAGACTTACACTTCCTAGAGATGAAAGATTTGATGGAGACAATGATGGAAAGACTCAACCAGGATGACACAGATTAGTAACTTCAACTCTACCTCTCATAATCTTATTTGATATACCAAATAGGGGGAGTAGTAGAAGTGTAGTTATTATATGTTTTCATTTATGTTTTCATTTGATATCTTTTGAATTATCTTTGAAAAATTTGAATCTGTAAATTCTTAAGTATTTTACTTAGGGGGAGCAGATCTAAATTTGAACAATTATGGATTACTGTAATAGCATTAGATTTAATTTCTTTGCAATTGATTACTTAGATGCTATAATATTACTGTTAATTGAAAAGTGATATAAATTGTATATTACCTAAAAGCTGTATGCAAAAGGATACTAACATTTCAGGACACATCAAAGCCTTTTACATTAGATCCTCGACTACACTATGATTTGGTACGTCAAAACCAAAAAGGGGGAGATTGTTGGACTTGAAGCTGAAGAAGTCGTCTCTTGTTTTTTAGTTTTGATCTACTTGTACTCTTGAATTTAATGATAGATTGTAAATAAGAGCTTAATTGTATTGATTGCTCTAGAATAGACTTTGAGTGTGGTTTCTATTCAATTTCACTTCACAGAGAAGTTGAATCTACTCTGAGAATCAAGCTAGAGCAAGTTTGGGAACCCTATTTTGATTAGACAAGTTGAAAACTGTTTTTAAATGTTTTTTAAGCTGAAGTAATCGATTACCATATATCAGTAATCGACTACCAACAGTTTGAGAAATCAAGGAATCCTAAAACTCTCTAGAGTAATCGATTACCACATCCTAGTAATCGATTACCTCGTGCTTGAGATAACAGAGGAGCCTAAAACTCTCTGGAGTAATCGATTACCACATTCTACTAATCGATTACCCACCCCAGAATTCATCTCAAAAATGTTTTTAAATTGCTTTAAATTGAAATCTCTTAGAATTGATTTTCAAGGAGAGAAATCTTTGAGTTTTTTCAAGAAGATAGGAAGAGCGAAAAACTGAGTTTAAAAAGAACACAAGTTCTAAGAGTTCTCTTCAAGATTTCAAAAGATTTTCTCTAGAGATGAAGAGTGTGTGAAGGATTGAATAATTGGTTATAATCTTGATCAGATCATACACATCAGGTGTAATCTTTATTGATCTTTATCTTGTTTTGTATTTGTTTTTGTTCAAAACTCTTAAGAGAAAGTTGTTCTCTAGAAGAAGAGTTAAGGAATTTGAGAGAAGTGCTCTCAAAGGTGATTCTTGAAGGATTCAAGAATTAGAGAGATATGTTCTTACGAGAAGAACATGTATTTTGGTTATTTTGATTTTGTTTGTGTTTGTGCAGTGTGTTTGTATTAGACACAAGAAATCATTATAGTGGAAACCAATCGCAACAGTTGTTGGGTTGGGACTGGACGTAGGCCGAACGCCGAACCAGGATAAATCTTTGTCCAAACTTTCTCTCTACCTTATCTCTTATCTTTATCTGAATCTACAATTGCTTTTACTGATTCATTCTTAAAGAGTTTTGAAAAGATGTATCAATTTCTTTCTATGTCCGTTGCTATCTCTCTGAACTGTTATTCTTAACATAGATAAAACTGAATTGGGAAAGAAATTGACAAAGGCTAAAATTGAACATCAGGAACTTGAATCTATTCACCCCCCACTAGATTCAACATAGGGACCAACAGGAGTGCAACCTACGGGTTGAGGTCTTGTCTTTAAACAACAATATTGAAAAACCTCACCATAAATGCCTGGGGGAACTCTCCTTCTGATACAAGCCTCGTGAAGAAGATCCACAAGGTTTTGATGGAGTTCCTTATCTAGCTTCTTCAACACACCTTCAAGGATTGTTCCATGGAATTTCGACCAAGGATAAAGGATTAACAATGGTAACTGAAAAAGGAAAAGATGGAGAGAGATTAGAAACGGTTGAGAAGAGTCATGGCAAAGCCAATAAGCCTAGGAAGAACCGCTGTAATGGAGTAAGTATCCATTGATAAGATTAAAGAAACCTTCCTAAGGAAGACAAGATAATCTTCTCTTCAAGCAAAATGCTCTTTCATTAAAATTTCATCAAAAAGTTTTCTATAAATTTTGTTTAGGCTTTTATAAACTTAGGACAACTTGAAGAGGAAGTTAAACCACATTAGAGTACTCTACAAGTCAATGAATAAGAGCCACAAGTTTAAAAGTTCAAGTACAAGAGTGTTTCATGTCACTTTCAAATGTTACATGTCACTCTCAAAGGTTACATGTCATTTTCCACTTGATTCTCATCCATTGGATGAGTGCATTTAATCAAGGGTTGAGAATTGTTTTTGGATTAGGCATGAATCCTAATCCAAGTGAAAATCTACTTGAACCAAATCCACTTGAATTCACAATTTGAAATTCAAATTTAAATCAAATTAAATTTAAATTTCAAATGTAAATTTAATATGAACTTGAACCTAAATTCATTCACCCCTATTAAGCTTCACTCTTTAAGCTTACTTTCCTTTTAAGCATAATGTTAAGCAAACACTTAAAATAAAGTACACTTTTTGGCTGAAAACTTACAAGGCCATCAAAATCATTCACAAGTACATTACAAAAATCAAATCCTAAACTAAGATATCTTGATTGAGAGTGTGTTTGGTCTTGGAGCTTCTAGTAACTCTTCTAGTAACGGGTGTTCCTACATCACCTTCTGCCTACTAGATGTTGGTTAGAACCATGTGAGTAAGGTAATGGTGTCGCAAGGTGGCGTACTAGGAGGTGAACCTAGCCTCTAAGGGCCAAAGGAGATGATAGGGTTAGGCGACACCTAGTGTACCTGGTTCAAGGAAGCCCGTTTCAACAAGGAGGGAAATACCTGACATAAGATGATGTCATTAGTGGAGTACATGTTAATGTGTGTGGTGTACATGTCTACATGCTCGTCTAGGTTTGTGGTGCCATTATATTTTTCGATGTTGATGCTCTTCCATCCCGAGGGAACGGGTCTCCATGTTCCCATCGATGAATGGGTTATAATGAAAGTACTCATTTAATTGGTGTTATTATCGTATTTGTCTCGTTGAAATATGAAACCGCTTAGTTATGCTCATGGTGGGACCGAATAGAGTAAGTGTCTAGTAATTCCTATTCCTTCCTCATTCGATCGCTAGTGTACTCGTCCTCCTCCTTACCTTGGATGGAGTTTCTTTTCCCTTCCTCATCCAACCTCTTGCCTTTTTTTTTCGCAATTCTTTGTTTTCTCTTCTCCGCTTTTCTAACCATTCCCTTTCTCATTTCCTCACAGCCAACTTTGCATCTCTCTCTTTCTGCCACTTTTATACAAGCTCCTCTTTATGGATACACAATCAGTTACTTGGTTGTTCAATGCACTAATGATTAGGTAGTCGGTCAGCATTGTTGTCAACCAATTTTGCAGTAATGGTGTTATCATACTTAAGTCTGATAAAAGTCGAAAGAAAATTTGCTTCAATCTCATAATAGACGCGAATTATACTTAAATTTACTTCAATTCTATAATAAACGCGAATTATACTTAAATTTGCTTCAATCCCATAATAGACGCGAATTATATTTAAATTTGCTTCAATCACATAATAGACGCAAATTATATTTAAATTTACTTCAATCCCAACACGAATTATACTTATTATATTTGTTAGTACCTAATTCTAGAAATAGTAACTAATTCTAGAAATAGTCAACCATATATACTCCTCATATGATTATTAAATGATTTGCTTCATCTAAAAAAAAGTAAATACTAATAAAAGTATTCTAACATTTGACAATGTCTAATATAAAACTATGATTAACTTTTACTGAAAAGATATAATATTTTATTTATACAAGATAATTCTTATTTTAAGTTATTAAAAATATAATCAGATTCTTATAACATACAATAATGTTGTATTTAAACTAACTAATAATAAAATTTAATCTTACTTAGATTATATATATATATATATATATATATATAAACGAATACTTTAGAAATTATACTATAATATACAATTATAATAAATAGCAGATATACATAGTTTTATAAATAAAGCATAGAAAATTAAGATATTAATAAATATATGTTATTTATAAAAAAACGTATTTATAATATTTTATAAAATTTAAAAAGTTTTGTATAATCATAATAAATAAACAATATCAATTAACGAATGTCAAATTTTTTTCATGTAACAAATTAGAATTATATAATAAAGAATAGTAAACTTAAAAAATATTGTCCACCGCCAAATTTTTTTATAGAAAGTAACAAAGTATTCATCGTCTACATTCATGGGAGAACCCTTGTTCAACGAGGGTTTGAAATATTTTTCACTTCTCTATTCTTTATTATGTTCTTAAAACAAGCGACTACGCTTAGAACTCAGAAGCCTGAAACTGTCAGCCTCGGTGTAACGCCGTCAACTATTGCCGGCGTCACCCCTCAGCCTCTCGTTGCGTGAAAGTTCCTCTAACGACGTCGTATCATTCTTCGCCTCTTAAACTATTCCCAGGTCACCTTCTGCTGCCATTTCTTCTTCTTCTACTTCTTCTTCTTCGTCTTCTTCTTCATTTACTTGCTTATTTCCATTTCCAGCATTATATTATGCACCATTTTTTTACAACACACTATTTTCTAATTAGAAACCAAATTCATCGATTAGTTAAATTAATAATGATAATAATAACAATCCAAAAACCATACTACACCCTTAGCAACAACTGTGAACTATGAAACTTTGCTTCCTAGTTGTTCACTCTTCTGAGTTTCATTTTCTGCTCTTACAAGAGTTCACTTCAGGCATGCTCTTGAAAAAAATGCTCTTTGTTTCTTGTTTTCTCAGTACAAATGCGTAAGTACAAACCAGGCTCTGTTGTAAATGTGGGTTTTAGGAGTTTAATTGGAGTGCACCCAAACTATTTGACAAAATGTCTGATCCTTTGTGCCAAACATAACCATGGGTATGTCTAGATGAAGAACTTTGAGGAAAAGATTAATTTTTCAGTTTTAAAATCATAAATTATGAAGCAATTTTAAAAAATTAACAAGGTGTTGTTGGAAAGTTGCATCACAATCTCCCATCTTATAAAGTTCTTAAGGAAGAGAATGTTAATATAAAAGATTTCCCAATCCCTCTCCCATTGCCTGAGCACATTGATACAAACTTACCTTGAAAGGTAGCACTAACGATTTTAATTTGATAAGATATGCTGTATCAAGGTTTTAAATTAAGGTTGTAGACACAGTTGCAGACACTCCCACAAGAAAAATATTTGGTAGACAATTGTATACCTATATGTTTTGTGAGTGAGTTGAGTGAGTTGCCTTATTATGTGAGTGAGTTGCTTTGTTCTGTAATTGAGTTGTTTTGTTGACTGCGTATTGTAGTTGATTGTGAAGTAAAGTTGCCCCCATAAAACTTGATATTGCGGCTGAAATCATTGCCGCGGACTTTTTTTAAAACCTTGCATTGTAGCATGGATTGGCTAGGATTTGTTTTTCAATTTAAATTTTTCTATTGGTTATACTTAAAGGATGGCCAGACATTGTGGACTGAAGGAAAAAATGGTTAATGACAGGTTAACTAATTCTTCAAAATGGGATGTAGGTCATTCAGCAACAATAGTCTCTTTGCATCACTTCTCAGAGTTGCAAAGTCACATCGGCTTCCACTCTCTCAAAGGTTAAGACTATTCTCATTTCTGTCATTATGATTGTTGGGAGATTTATATTTTCTTGAAATATTAGTTTTAGATAATTTTTCATCACAACAGCTAAAATGCCTCGTCTGTGTTGCTCTCTCAGGTCAAAAGTACTTTATGATTCAGGCTCACATGTAATAGAAAATTGTTGCAACGGTGGTTCTCTGGTGAATTTTCAAGGTAATTTTTTGTTAGAATTTTTATAATGCCTGTTGAATTGAACTGGTTACTGTAATGTGATAATTAGGGGCAACTTTACTTCGCAACTAACTGCAATACGCAGCCAACCAGCCAACTCACTCACAGAACATATATATATATATATATATATATATATATATATACACATATATATATATATATATACATATTTTTCTCTCTTCGCATTTTATAACTGGTTGTTTGCCTACTGCAGGTGTCTACCAAATATTTTTCTAATTAAGGATGCCCATTTGATATGTTCATTATTGAATTTCTGATAAGAAAACA
Source organism: Hylodesmum podocarpum (assembly GCA_026586105.1). Taxonomy (NCBI): domain Eukaryota; kingdom Viridiplantae; phylum Streptophyta; class Magnoliopsida; order Fabales; family Fabaceae; genus Hylodesmum; species Hylodesmum podocarpum. The sequence goes on along the minus strand of JALJEV010000058.1, from coordinate 795,761 downwards.
AATTCCTTATTTAACCTAGTAACAGCACCCCTTTCTTGATTTTTATGCACAATCAAATGCATCTATATGTTTCCTTTAGGATAGGAGCATATTGGAATTTATTGCTATTCATTTCCACATATTGTCAACGTTTTTCATTGGTAAAATTTGCAGAATGTCATGAATCAAATTCATTTCTTATGTAAACATAACAAATAAAAAGGAAAGGGACAATCTCTTTCATTTCTCTTCCCAGTGATATCATTTAATGCCGAAGTTCAAAATCCTACTTTTTTTACTAAAATATAAAAATTACTACTCTTCACACTTCATGCAGCGTACTTCTTATGTAACCTTTGTACATACAAATAATATGGGTTATCTAATGTCAGTGCCTTTAAGCTATTAAATTGGATTTGCAGCATTGAGATCATATGCACGTGATGCGCGCAAAGGATATGATCTCTTTGGCCGTGGAAGACCAGGGGATGAAGAGTTCAAGAAAGCCTGGTCAAAGGAGATGGATGAAGATAGCACTCTATGGACTGGAAGTGAGGATGAAAGTGATGAAGAAATGCGTTCAAATAGTCATCTTGATAAGCAGATAAGGAAAGCAAGACTGGAAGCTAAAAAACATACAGACCTGATTGATGCTGATGACAGTGATGAGTTAAGAAGTGTCTGGTCTGGCAGTGATGAGGAGAAGACACTGTGGACTGGTGATGAAATGGATAGTGATGATGATATTCCTACAGAAGCTTACCCAAACGAATCTAGTGACAAGTACATAGATAAATTGTTTGAGTTTGATGAAATGCCCAAATACAGAACCATCTCAGAGATGTTGAAAGCGGAAGAAGAACCTGAGGAGTTGTCACCGGGAAAGCAAGCTAGAAAGATTGCGGTTGAGAATGCTTTGAAGAAATTAAAGAAGGGTCCAGATGGAAGGTATACCAATGTGTGGGAGGTTATGAGTGATTTAGATATTCTGATAGGAGCATTTGAAAATGTTGTTTCTGGACCTGAGTACACAGAGCTTCGACAAGGAGGGCCTAAACAACTCAATATTCAGTTTTTCAAGGACATACAAGCACGTATGAGAGATCCAAATTACAAGTTCTCGCCTGAGTTAAAATTGAAACCAAAGAGTAAACTGGTTTCAAGAAAGAAGTGGCAAAAGGCAGAGTCCAGAAGAAGGAAAGCACGAAAGAGATGAAGATATAGTATGTTTTCTCAACATTGAAGCAGAAGTAGGCTTATCTTTGTAAAGTGTATGCTACTTAATGCATGAAGAAACATATTTATAAATTGATTGGTCATTTTTCTTCAAATGTTATTGGTTACTCTCAATTCCATTGGGTTAGTTATTGATATTTTTTTTAGGTGGACATTGAAATGATTAGTTATTGATTTTGTATTATGGATTTTAAAATTCAATATTATTTATTTTAAAATTTTATATTATTGGTTTTAATATTTTAAAATTTGAAACTAATGTTTTTACACAGGCTGGGAGAGTCTGAAACTAGTCATCAACAGAAAATATTGACAACTGCAAGATGAAAAAAAATGAAATAATTAATTATAAAATATGAAGAAAAAAATAAACATATAATAAATGAGTTAATTGGTTAGTTGTTAGTTACATATTGGAATTAACTGTGCGAAACTGTGAAATAAAATTGTTATCAGTAGCGTGTGAGAGAGAAATCGGCATTTGAAATAAAATTGTTATCAGTAGCGTGGGAGAGAGAAATAGGCATCATCTAACAAAAACACGTGCATATTAAAATATTTTAAAGTGTAACACATGCTAATTAACCAAAAGAACTATTGTAATGTTTTAAAATAGAAAATAGTATAAACTTAGACATTCAGAACAACAACCTATGAATTATCATATTTATACTTGACTTATGGAATATCACTTTTATTTTAAAAAATTACAATTTGTTGCATTGACTAGCTACTAAAGCTCAGTAATTTTTTGATTAATTTCTGGCTACATGCCATATTCAAAGGAAAGGGTGGCTCTGAGAAAGCTCCTGTAGAAATTTGATCAAAGATGAACTTGTTAGCTGCCTCTGTGTAGTGTGCCCCATCCCAACACACTCTAACTGATGGGTTTTCACATGAACCCACAAAAATTTTTTTGTGGCCATTAACCATTATGGTTGCTCCACAATTAACACTATTACTAGTTGTACTGCCCTCCATAGCCACAACAAGCAACTGATGGAAGCTCAAATCCTACACAATGGACATGAATCAAACACTCAGGAACCACCAAGTACTTGAATAAATTGATTTTAAATAAATTAATTTTGAAGAGTTATGACATATATCCGAATATTTGTAAAATTAAGTTTATAAAACAAATTTATTTAATGTAAAAATTATTTAAAATTGCTTTAAGTTAAATTAGTTCTAGACTTAATTTTAGATTCAGAATCAAATTTTCAACGTGAGGCAGAGGATAACGAAAATTGATTTGTCAACAAAGTAGGAGAATAGACCATTTTAATTTGTCTCACCATATTTCTTTGGGTGGCTGAAAAGGGAGTACTTAACAGAGTAAATATCAACATATGTGATCGCAGCCAGAGGAAGATCTATGCGAAGTTGAACCACAGCTTCCTTTAACTCGTGGTTGAAATACTTTGCTACTTCATTATATGGCTTTGCACAACCATAGGGATCCCTTTCAGCTGATTGAAAATTGGTCAAAATGTAAGGGAGGCAACCGATAGGTCCAGTGTTGTGTATCCAAAATGATCTAGCCCCCAAACCATATATGTCCTTGTTGGTCCCTATGATAATCTAGAGGGGGGTGAATAGATTCAAGTTCCCTACGTTCAATTTTATCCTTTATCAAATTCTTTCCCGATTCAATTTTATCTATGTTACGAATAACAGTTCAGAGAGATATAGCAGCGGACATAGAAAGAAATTGTAAAGCGATAGTTTCGGATAAAGATAAGAGATAAGGTAGAGAGAAAGTTTGGACAGAAATTTATCCTGGTTCGGAGTTCGGTCTACGTCCAGTCCCAACCCAACAACTGTTGCGATCGATTTCCACTATAATGATTTCTTGTGTCCAATACAAACACACTGCACAAACACAAACAAAATCAAAATAACTAAAACACATATTCTTCTCCTAAGAACATATCTCTCTAATTCTTGAATCCTTCAAGAATCACCTTTGAGAGCACCTGTCTCAAATTCCTTAACTTTTCTTCTAGAGAACAACTTTCTCTTAAGAGTTTTTGAACAAAAACAAATGCAAAACAAGATAAAGATCAGTAAAGATTACACCTGATGTGTATGATCTGATCAAGATTATAACCAATGTATTCAATCCTTCACACACTCTTCATCTCTAGAGAAAATCTTTTGAAATCTTGAAGAGAATTCTTAGAACTTGTGTTCTTTGTAAACTCAGTTTTTCGCTCTTCCTTTCTTCTTGAAAAAAACTCAAAGATTTCTCTTGTTGAAAATCAAATCAAAGAGGTTTCAATTTAAAGCAGTTCAAAAACTTTCTGAAATGAATTCTAGTGTGGTAATCGATTACTAAAATGTGGTAATCGATTACTCCAGAGAGATTTTGCCTCCTCTGTTATCTCAAGCACGAAGTAATCGATTACTATGATGTGGTAATCGATTACTCCAGAGTGTTTTAGGCTTCCCTGATTTCTCAAACTATTGGTAGTTGATTACTTATATATGGTAATCGATTACTTCAGCTTAAAATCACTTTTTAAAAAAGTTTTCAACTTGTCAAATCAAAATAGGATTCCCAAACTTGCTCTAGCTTGATTCTCAGAGTAGATTCAACTTCTCTGTGAAGTGAGATTGAATAAAAACCACACTCAAAGCCTATTCTAAAACAATCAATACAATTAAGCTCCTATTTACAATCTATCATTAAATTCAAGATTACAAGTAAATCAAAACTAAAAACAAGAGACGACTTCTTCAGCTTCAAGTCCAACAATCTCCCCCTTTTTGGTTTTGATGTACCAAATCATAGTGTAGTCGAAGATCTAATGAAAGAAAAATGGATTTGATGTGTCCTAAAATGTTAGTATCCTTTTGCGTACAGCTTATAGGTAATATACAATTCATATCACTTTTCAGTTAACAGAAAATTTATGGCATCAAAGTAATCAATTGCAAAGAAATTAAATCTAATGCTATTACAGTAATCCATAATTGTTCAAATTTTGATGATCTGCTCCCCCTAAGTAAAATACTTAAGAATTTTACAGATTCAAAAGTTCAAAGATAATTTAAATAACATCAAATAACATTCAAAGAAAATATCTAAATGAAAACATATAATAACTACACTTCTACTACTCCCCCTATTTGGTATATCAAATATGATTATGAGAGGTAGAGTTGAAGTTACTAATCTGTGTCATCCTGGTTGAGTCTTTCCACTATTGTCTCCATCAAGTCCTTCATCTCTAGGAAGTGTAAGTCTTGACGCTTTCCTAGATCATCTATCCTTTTGTTGACAGTTTCTTCTAATTCATCCAATCTGTCAAATCATGATGGATTCAAACCGAGATTTTGGAATGTACTCTCCAGATGCAAGATTGTCTTCATCTTCATCTTCATTATGTGCTCCTTCTGGATCTTCTAGTGGATTTGCTTGTTGTTCTTCTCTGGTGATCCATCCTGCATCAATTTTGATCAGCCTCATCATCTTCAAGGCTCTGTCACTGATCATGTGGACATCCTTGACTAATTCTCTGGATTCATCAGTTGTATCAATCTGAAAAATTTCAATTAGTCTAGAAATAAACAGAGAATATGGACATTTATTATCTAAAAGTCTTCTAGTCTTCAGCATGTTGTCCATTATGATGTGAGTCCAATCCACTTGAATTCCATTCTTTAGTGCTGCCATGAGTATCATGTCATCTTCACTGATTTGAGCATGGTTTGCTCCTTTTGCTGCTAAGATCCAGCAAATGGTGTAATGTAGCAGCCTATCATCAGCATTTAGGCCTCCTATGTTGTATGTCACCTTTTTAACAATCCAAGAAACAAGGAAAATAGAAATGCAGGAACAAGAAGAACACTAAAATTTTAACATGAAAAACCCCAATGAGAGAGACAAAAAATCACGAGACCTAGTCCAGAAAAACTTTCACTATGTCAAAGAGTACAACAAAAGAGTTTCTACAAGAGAACTCACAAAAAAAGCTCTATTCAGGACTATGTGGAAAACACACTGGTGGTCACCCACTACCTATAATCTAAATACAAGCATTATATAGATCTAAGGTGTGGTGCGAGTGAGTAAAACATCTCACTCTCTCTTATTTAAGTGTTCTACTCCTCTCTCTTTCTGAAATCTGGCCGATGTGGGACTTTGAATTAACAAAATAATCAACAAATCCTCCCTTAATTCAAAGTCCTACATAATTACAAATTCTTATGCAATGGTCCTTCTTTACACTAGATCTTTCAGCCTCTGCAAAATGTGGGACTTTGTTTGAATCCCAACAAACCTCCCCTCAAACAAAGGACCACAAAACTTCCTTCCCTACAACGGAAGTCATTGTTAATGATAGTCATTAGAGCCTCCATTTTCGCGACAATTCTTGAGCAGCTTCACAATTGTCGTCGATATACCCTAGTCTTGTACCGTTGTCCTGATAGTTCACATCAATGAGGTACGCAACCTAACCACCCACTTGACATATATTGTGTTAGATCAAGGGGATTAACACTCTTAAATTTTGATAATTACAAGACAGACGAAACGAACAGACGATGCAAGTGTAGACGATATGAGTACCACAGACGAAAGATGACTCCTCAATCTGATAAGACTTATTCCATGTTTCCTCTAAGGTGTCTCATCACAAAGAGCAGACTATGCAATCACGAGTATAGACGACATTAATCTAGAGTGTTAGTTGAACGTATTTTGCTCTGTCAAAGATCCATCGTCTACTTGAAGCAGAATGAAGACAGACGTCACAAAAAGTGAAGATAGACGAAGTAACGCGTGCAAAATGTCATATTCAGCCGTTACTCTTAGAAGTTTCCAAAAAGGCTATTGGATACTGTGCAAAACCTCTACTACACGAAAAGTAGATCACACTTTCGTTATCCAAAATGATCAAGTCAGAAAAAGGTGCTGAACATGCGCTGACTCCGCTGCGAATCATTAATTATTCTGATTGATCTCTGCCACTGATGGAAAGTTTCAAGAAAAAGGACAACGGTTATATCTCTTGAGTCTAACGGATCTCTTCAGACTGTTGCCTATATAAAGGTCTTCACCTCACCACAAGCTGATTATTTGAATTCGTTCTTGAACTCATTCTTCATTGTATGAACCCTCTTTGCGAAGAGGAAAGTTTAGTTTCTTTAAACTTATCTAAATCCACGTCTTTGGTACTTTAGATTGAGGAGGTTGTGCTTGCAAAGAATACCCTTTCTTTAGCCTGAAGAGGTTGTGTTTCAAACAATACTTGGTAGGTTAGCCTGGGAAGGCTGTGATGAAAGAATATCTTGTATTAGCCAGAAGTGGCTGGGTTCAAACAATACTTTTAACCTTTTCACGGTTGATAGTGAAAACTCAGTTTTTGCTGGGTAACTGGACGTAGTCTGATATAAACGAACCAATATAAAAACTTTGTGTTTTCTGGATTTTATCTTGTGACTAACGAGGATAATTAAAGAATAACTTAATCTCTTAAATCAAATTTTTTCAAGATAAATTTGAATCGTCTGTATGGGTTTCAAAACAACAAACGATAGGATAAAATTTTAACCCCCCCTTCTTATGATTTATTCTTTATAGTTTGGTATCAGAGCTCAGCCTCTAAGGGTTGAACATTTAACAGCTACTAGAGGAAAAGATCAATATGGAGTCACAAGGGTCAGCTTTCCTTTCAGGAGGTTACTCCATGAACAAGCCGCCAGCTTTCTCTAGAGATGACTATCCTTACTAGGCAGACAGGATGGAGATGTACATAAAGTCTACTCAATATAGACTTTGGAAGATTATCACTTAGGGAGATATTCCCACTGTTAAACCAGAAACTGAATGGGGAAATGAGGAATATACCCTCATGGAGCTGAACAACAAAGCTAGGTATGCACTCATGTGTGCTCTCTCAAGGACAGAATACAACAGATTCTGTGCCTATAAAACCGCCAAAGAACTCTGGGACGCTCTGAAGATCTTCTATGAAGAAATTGAAGACGTCAAAATGAGAAAGGCTGCTACATTGCAAAGAGAATATGAGATGTTCTCTATGAAGAAAGGTGAATCCATTGAAATGATGTTTGGAAGATTCCAAACAATACTAAATGGTCTCACTTCGCTGGGAATCACTTTCACAAAGGCTCAAAATAACATGAAGATTCTGGATAGTCTTCCTACTCCATGGGAAGCAATGTCTACTGCTATTTTTGTGGGACGTGACATGAAAACATTAACTCTTGATGAGTTAATAGGTGCCTTAAGAGTATATGAAGTAATCCTATGTAAAAGAGACAAGATAAAAGTTCAAGATACCATAGCTCTTCCGTCCACGGATGAAGTACCAAAAAAAGAATCTGTTAAGAAAGAGAGAAAGAAGAAGACTAAGATTTTCAAGGCTGAAACGTCTGAATCAGATTCGTCTGATGGATCGTCTAAAGATGAGATATATCTCATGGCTAGACGATTCAAGAAGATGATGATGAAGAAAGGAAGATGTCAACGATTCTTCAGAAAGAAGGAGAAAAATTTTCCTGAAAAATCTTCAAATAAAGAGGAAGTGTCTGAGATCATCTGCTATGAATGCAGAAAGTCTGGACATATGAGATCTGAATGTCCAAAGCTCAAGAAAATATGGAATCCTCGTAGAGAAAAAGGGAAGAAAAGTTTGCTGACTTGGGAGGACCTTGACAGCAACAGTTCAGACAATTCCATAGAGGTATAAGAAACCGCAAATATATGTCTCATGGATGGAGACAACACTTCCTCTGAGGTAAATGATTCTTTTGTTTCGTCTACTTCATCTGAGTCTGAATCAAAATCAGAAGAAATATCATACGATACTGTTGGACTTAAAGCTTGAAGATGTTGTTGTGCCTCCTAAGTTGTTTTGATTTTGATGTAATATATCTTTCGGTTTTCCATAGTTGAATGTAACTAGGATATATCTATGTATTGTGTGTTAAGTATAGGCATATATGTGTTGAGTTCTTTGTTTAAGACCCCAGAGATGTGTAAAACTTGTGTATGATTGATCATGTGACTAATGTTTGATTTCCATTTGAGAAAAACAGTTTTAAAAACCTTGGAAATCCATTTTTCACTGATGTAATCGATTACAGGCTCGGTGTAATCGATTACATTGATCTTTCTCTCTGGTGTAATCGATTACATGGATGATGTAATGATTACATGCTTTCTACTCTCTGGTGTAATCGATTACATCCCCTATGTAATCGATTACATGCTTTGAAATTCACTATTTCTGGGTTTCCCTCTTTGATGTAATCGATTACATGCTCGTGGTAATCGATTATATACCTGGAAAAATCAAATTGGAGGGTTCTAACGGCTAGTGTAATCGATTACATTGACCGTTGTAGCTCAGATTTGCACGTTTTCTTCCTCCAAATTGGTTCTATAAGTATAATCTTGATGAAACATATGAAGGTGCTGAAAAACCTAGCTTCTTGAATCAACTCTTACACTTTCATATGCTCTTTACATAGAGTTCATCAAGGTTTTCAAAGACAAAGGGAAACTTGATTCATTCCTGTGATTGGGTGGATTTCATAGTGTTCATTTGTGATCGATTCTCGCACTTGAGGTGTATTCTTTACTTGATCTTTGTATTTTCCAATTCTGGGTTGTTGCTCTAGGAGAGAGGTCTCTCTAGATAGAGCATTGTGTTTGAGAAGTGATTCTCAAAGTTTTGATCTTGGAGGTGCCAAGGTCTGGGAAGTTCTGTTCTTCAGGTTGAAGAACAGTTTTGGGTGTTTTGATTTCTGTTTGTATTGCTTGTTGCAGAGTGAATGTAAAAGGATACAAAAGGAATCATTTGATAGTGGAAAGTCAATCGCAACAGTTGTTGGGTTGGGACTGGACGTAGGCGATTAGTCAACCAAGATATATCATTGCACTCATCTTCTTCCTTACTCTCTTTACGCTTTTCATTATATTGTTATTGATCATATTCTGCTTTGAATTTGGAAACTGCATTGATAATCAACTCATTAATTGGTTTAGGAATAGAATCAGTAATTGAACTTGTAATTGAATCTGTAATTGAAAGGTAATTGATAGGTAATCAAGATTAGCTTTCGGTTGAATTAAAAGGAATTAGAAACACGCAAATTTGGGGTAAAGTTTAACAAGAATCTATTCACCCCCCTCTAGATTCACACATAGGGACCAACAATTGGTATCAGAGCTACTTCTAGTAAGTTGCTCTAGAATTTGATCCATAATGGCCAAGAATCAATTACCATTTGCTGAAGGTGCCTCTATTAATAGACCTCCTCTGTTTTGTGGTGATAACTATCCTTTTTGGAAAGTTAGGATGAAAATTTTTATGGAGTCTATTCATAGAAGTATTTGGCAAGCAGTTATAACTGATTTCAAAATCCCCACATATATAGTTGATGGAAATGAATTAGAAAAACCATTTGAGAAGTGGGAACCAGAAGAAATTAGGAGAGCAGAAAATGATGCTAAAGCTTTAAATATCATACATTCTGCTTTAAACTCTGATGAATTTTTTAGAATTTCAGCTTGTAACACAGCCAAAGAAGCGTGGGATCTAATAAGGGTCACACATGAAGGTACCGCTGAAGTACGAAGGGCAAGGAAGAATACCTTGATCCAAGAGTACGAAACATTTAGAATGGCACAAGGCGAGTCCATAATGGATATGCAGAAACGATTCACACACATTGTGAATCATCTTAAAGGACTTGGTAAGATATTCGTTGAAGAAGAAGTCAACGTAAAGGTGCTGAAATCCTTGAGCGAGAAAAATGGCAACCAACTCATCACAAGAATCACCGAATCAAAGAACTTAGCATTGATGACCAAAGTGCGAGTTATTTGGTAAGCTGAGGGAATACGAAATGGATATGTCCCGTATTGCTGATGAAGAACAAAAAGATAAGAAAGCCAAAGGGCTAGCACTAAAAATGGAAGACACAGCTAGTGAGAGTGATGTATCATCAAGCTGTGGTAATGAGTCTGAGCTAGAAAACATGAATCTCATGGTAAGAAAATTCAAAAAGTTCATGAGGAAGAACAATGACAAAAAGAGATTCAACAATTCAAGAAAAGGCTTCAAGAGGAATGAAGGTTCATCTTCAAAGGTCACGTGTTATGAGTGTGGAAAGATGGGTCACTACAAATCGGAGTGTCCCAACATGAAGAAAAATAACAGCAGTGAACCTAGAAGAGTAGAACATGAGGAAAGGCCCAAGAAGGATAAATTCCGCAAGAAAAAGGCCTACATTGCTTGGGAAGAAAATGACTCCTCATCCTCTAGTGAGAGTGACAATGAAGAAGCAAATCTATGTCTCATGGCAAAACCAACTTCAGATGAAGAGGTAAGTGATTCCGATTCATCTGTACAAGATTATGATGAGCTATATAATGCTTTTTGTGAACTCTTCAAAGAATAGAAAAATTGAACAAAGTTTTGAAAAACAATATTTCTGATTTAGAAAATGATATTTCTGTTTTAAAAACTAATGTTCAAAATCTGGAAAAAGAAAATAATGCCTTGAAACTACCTTGTTCAAAGTGTAAGTCTTTTAATGCCTCTTTGAAAAAGAATAATGTGAAGTTTCTGCATTTAAACAAACCAAGTAATAATAGAACTTTCTCATGTAGTTATTGTATGAAACCTGACATAATTCTTACAACTGCATGATTAGAAAGAAAGGTATACATAGTGGATTGTTTAAATGGATTAGGAAAGATTATCACAGTTCTAACATGTATGGACCCAACAAAGTCTGGGTACCAAAATCAAAGTGATATCTTATTCTGTGTAGGTGTGCTTGAGAGCCAAACACTCAACTTGGTATTTGGATAGTGGCTGCTCAAGACATATGACTGGAGACAAGAGCAACTTTATCTCCTTCAAATCCAAAGAATCTGGTTCAGTAGTATATGGAGATAATAACAAAGGCAAAATTCTGGGTATTGGTGATGTTGGAGACAAATCCAACTCCGTGATTGAAGATGTACTGCTTGTAGAAGGTTTGAAGTTCAATCTTCTGAGTATTAGCCAATTGTGCGACAAAGGCTATCAAGTTTCATTCGACAAAGGCTGCTGCAAGATCAATAACAGTGAATCGAATGAGGTATTGATGGTAGGTAAGAGAAGAGGTAACATCTACATCCTTGAACTTAATCATTCATCATCATATCATGCATGCCTTGCATCAAATGATGATATATCTTGGCTTTGGCATAGACGCATAGCACATATTGATGTTCATCAACTTAATAGACTGTCTTCTAAGAACTTAGTGGAAGGGTTACCTGACTTAAAGTTCAATAGAGAAGGTCTTTGTGATGCATGTCAAAAGGGCAAGCAGTCTAGAAATTCTTTTAAATCTAAAAATATTGTCTCAACTTCTAGACCACTTGAACTTTTGCACATGGATTTGTTTGGACCCTCTAGAACTGCTAGTTTAGGTGGAAACCTATATGGACTAGTTTTAGTAGATGACTACTCTAGATTTACTTGGGTTGTATTTATACCAAGTAAAGACAATGCCTTCAAAGTTTTCAAAGTAATTGCCAAAAGGATACAAAACGAAAAAGATTTGAAAATTAAGTCCCTTAGGAGTGATCATGGAGGTGAATTTGAAAATGAATCTTTTGAAAAATTTTGTGAAAAATATGGAATTAATCACAACTTTTCTGCACCAAGAACTCCACAACAAAATGGAGTTGTTGAGAGGAAAAATAGATCTTTAATAGAACTAGCTAGAACTATGTTAAGTGAAAATGATTTGCCAAAATACTTTTTAATGAAACGCTTTCCACGCTTGCTATGTTCTAAATAGAATAGTGATTCGTCATATTTTAAAGAAAACCCCCTATGAACTCTATAAGGACAAAAAGCCTAATATTTCTCATTTTAAAGTATTTGGTCATAGATGTTTTGTTTCAATAATGGCAAAGAACCCTTGGTAAGTTTGATGCCAAGGCGGATGAGGCAATTTTTATTAGGTATTCATCAACTAGTAAATCATATAGAGTTTATAATAAAAGAAGAATGTGCATTGAGGAATCTGTGCATGTAAAGTTTGATGAATCTAACAATCCCCAAAAGGGAAGTGCTCTTGTTGATGATGATGAAAGTACAGGATGATGACAAGAAGTAGCAAACCTCAAGAACAGCAAGATCCACCAACCATTTCTCAAGAACAGCCAAAAGAATGGAGGAAACCAAGAGACTTATCTCTTGACAACATCATTGGTGACATCCATAAGGGAGTATCTACTAGATCTTCCTATAATATGTTCTCAGGATGATTATGCATTTGTATCTCAATTTGAACCCTCTTGTGTTGATGATGCTATTAATGATGAATTTTGGATAAATGCTATGCATGAGGAGTTGAATCAATTTAAGAGGAATGATGTTTGGGAATTAGTTCCTTTTAATAGAGATATGAATGTAATTGGAACAAAATGGGTATTTAAGAATAAGTTAGATGAGAATGGAATTGTGGTTAGGAATAAGGCTAGACTAGTAGCAAAGGGATATAACCAACAAGAAGGAATAGATTTTGGTGAAATATATGCCCCTGTTGCTAGATTAGAAGCTGTGAGAGTTTTACTTGCTTTTGCCTGCATTCATGATTTTAAACTGTATCAAATGGATGTTAAAAGTGCATTTCTAAATGGCTATATCAATGAGGAAGTTTTTGTTTCACAACCTCCTGGATTCACTGATTTTAGTTACCCTGAACATGTATATAAACTTAAGAAGGCCCTCTATAGTCTTAAGCAAGCCCCTAGACAATGGTATGAAAGATTAAGTACATTTCTTTTGTCAAAAGGGTATCACAGAGGAAATGTTGACAAGACACTCTTTATTAGAAAGAAGTCTAACTACATTTTATTGGTTCAAGTATATGTTGATGATATCATTTTTGGATCAACCAATAAATCTCTGTGTGAAGAATTTGTGGCAAACATGAAGGGTGAGTTTGATATGTCCATGATGGGAGAACTCAAATTCTTTCTAGGACTTCAAGTCAAACAACTAAAGGAAGGAATCTTCATTCATCAAGCAAAGTACACTAAGGAATTACTGAAGAAATTTGACATGGAGAGTTGTAAAATCTCTAATATCCCTATGTCAACTAATCTCTATTTAGATAATGATGTTGCTGGATTAGGAGTAGACCAAACCAAATATAGAGGGATCATAGGATCTCTTTTATATCTTACAAAAGCAGACCGACATAATGTTCGGTGTTTGTGTTTGTGCAAGATTTCAATCTGCACCTAAACAATCACACATGAATGTCAAGTAAGAGGATTTTGAAATACCTTAAAGGAACTACAAACTGTGGTTTGTGGTATCCTAAGGGAACATCCCCTAGTGTGGTAGGTTTTAGTGATGCAGATTTTGCTGGATGCAAAACTGATAGAAAAAGCACAAGTGGAGTATGTCACTTGTTTGGAGAATGCTTAGTCTCTTGGTATAGCAAGAAACAAGCATGTGTTGCTCTATCAACAGCTGAGGCAGAGTACGTAGCTGCTGGTAGCTGCTGTGCTCAAACCATTTGGTTGAAGCAACAACTTGAGGATTTTGGACTAAAGCTTGATCACATTCCTATCAAGTGTGACAACACAAGTGCAATTAGTATCACTAAGAACCCGGTCTTACACTCAAGAACAAAGCACATCGAGGTGCGTCATCACTTCATTAGAGATCATGTTGAGAAAGGAGATTGTGAGGTGGAATTCATTGACACAGAAAATCAACTCGCGGGTATCTTCACAAAGCCTCTACCTAAGGAGAGGTTCTTCAAACTTAGAACCAATCTTGGTATACTAAGTGAAGAACATCTCACATAAAGTATTGTAAGTATGTTAGTTTAATCATTCATCTGTGCTTAAACTTGATATGAATTCATTGCATAATATGATCTTGACCATTTCTAAGTTCAAAATATGTAGAATCAAATGTTTTTCAACCATCCTATATGTGAAATTCATTAACATTGTAGTACAAAGTTCATTTTCAACTTGTTTTTGATTTTCTATAGGATGTAATCGACATGATGTATGTAATCGATTACAATAGGTTTTGTCATGTAATCGATTACAACAACAATGTAATCGATTACAGTGTGTGAGGTTGATGTAATCGATTACAGGACCAATGTAATCGATTACAGGGTATTCTGTTTCTGATGTAATCGATTACATCATGTATGTAATCGATTACACCCTTCTCTGAAGGGTTTTTACAGCTTTGTTTTGAGGTTTTGGGCTTTGTGTTTTGTGTTCTTGGAAGCCCATTGCTCTTGTGAATCTATTAGAAGTTTTCCCTAGGGTTTTAGCTCTCACTTACATTCACATTCTCAAAACCCTAAAAATCCCAAGAACCACCATTGGTATCAGTTCTCTCTCTCGTACCACCACCATTCTTCATCCTCTTCATCTTCAACCTTCGTTCTTCATCTTCTCTTTCACTAATCTTCAACCATGGACGAACAAGGAAGCAGCAAAAGGATGAAAGCTAGAGCTAGTCGAGACATCCAAGAGGAAAGACGTACCAAGAAGAGACAAGAAACCTCTTCCAAAAGGAAGGCTTCTGAAGAATCTGTGCATCACAACCCATAGTTCACCACGAAGGAACAAGAAACTCGTTTCTTCACTAATTTCGCAAACAGGGAACTCGTACCCCCAAAGATTGTGGACTTAAGATGGCTGGACCATGAAGGATTTACCTTTCACTCCATGCTCCGAGATCAGAACTTGGAGAAATTTGTTGGGTCGAGGGGGTTTCATATACCCGCATTTGGTAAGGGTATTTTATTCCAATCTGAAATATCACTCTGTATCTGGGAGAGTTATGTCTGAAGTTAAAGGAGTGAGCATTGTTCTGACTCATGACATGTTCTTCGAACTTGGTGGAATAACAAATGAGGGGATAGTTCCTTCTCTAGAGAATCTGGAAGAGGAAGGCTTTGAACTGCAGAAGGATGCATTTTATATGAGCATGTTGAGAAATCCTGGGTCTTGGGAGGCTGAAATGACAGCAAGAAGAGAAAGAGGTATGAGGAAGACCTTTGGCATTGGTGGTTTCAACATTGACGACCGTCTTCTTCATTATACAATATGCTGGGTTTTGGCTGCTAGGGGTACCAATCATGCACAGCTCATGGAAGAAGATATGATTTTGATGGCTGCCATGAAAAATGGAATTCAGATTGATTGGGCTCATGCTGTCATGGACAACATGACCAAGGTAAAGAAATTCCATGAATTTAAGTGCCCATATGGTTTGTTCATATCACGTGTTCTTGAGAAGTGTCAAGTGGATGTCTCTAATGAGCACAGATAATTGGTCAGGGATATCCATGTTCTTGGTGATATGATGCTGAAAAAGATGAGGTTGACCAAGACAGCTGAGGGCTGGGTACCTAGAGAGGAAATTCATCACCACCAACAACAACAACAACCACCACGGCAACAACAAGAAGAGCAACAAGGAGAACTACAACCAGAAGAGCATCCTCCTTCTGATGATGATGGGGATTCAGCAGCTGGGGAGTACATCCCTAAGTCTAGATTTGAGTCCATTATCATTGATAGGCTGGATGAGATGGATAAGCGCGAAGATGATCTGGGAAAGCAGATTAAAGAATTGGAAAGGAATCAAAATCTGCATTTCCTTGACATGAAGTCCTTGATGGAATCCATCATGGAGCGCCTCAACCAAGATGATGATGATGGTGATGATCAGTGACCCCCCTCTCTGTATCTCTCTTTTTGGTTTGATATACCAAATAGGGGGAGAATAGTTAGGTTATCAATAGTTAGGTTATCCTAGATAGGGGGAGTTGAGAGTTGAGATTAGCTTTGATAGGCTTCTAGTATTGACTAGTGATTGTTATGTTTTTACTGTTTTATTGAAAATCTGAACTATTTTATTGCTTTTGGATATTGAATAAAATTTGCTTTGAGATTCTGTTATGATTCATTGGTCTTGATCTATAAAATTGTGATTGAATCATGTCATACATATTTGAATGAATGATTGATTAGTAGTGCATATGCATATTGTATTTTCTGGAAAATTCTAACATATGCAGGTATGTCAAAGAACAACACATATCCTAAAACTCTAGGAAAACCTCAACTATGATTTGGTACATCAAAACCAAAAAGGGGGAGATTGTTGGACTTAAAGCTTGAAGATGTTATTGTGCCTCCTAAGTTGTTTTGATTTTGATGTAATATATCTTTCGGTTTTCCATAGTTGAATGTAACTAGGATATATCTATGTATTGTGTGTTGAGTATAGGCATATATGTGTTGAGTTCTTTGTTTAAGACCCCAGAGATGTGTAAAACTTGTGTATGATTGATCATGTGACTAATGTTTGATTTCCATTTGAGAAAAACAGTTTTAAAAACCTTGGAAATCCATTTTTTCATCGATGTAATCGACATGCTTGGTGTAATCGATTACATTGATCTTTCTTCTTTCGTGTAATCGATTACATGGATGATGTAATCGATTACATGCTTTCTACTTTCTTCGTGTAATCGATTACATCCCCTATGTAATCGATTACATGCTTTGAAATTCACTATTTCTGGGTTTCCCTCTTTGATGTAATCGATTACATGCTCGTGGTAATCGATTACATACCTGGAAAAATCAAATTGGAGGGTTCTAACGGCTAGTGTAATCGATTACATTGACCGTTGTAGCTCAGATTTGCACGTTTTCTTCCTCCAAATTGGTTCTATAAGTATAATCTTGATGAAACATATGAAGGTGCTGAAAAACCTAGCTTCTTGAATCAACTCTTACACTTTCATATGCTCTTTACATAGAGTTCATCAAGGTTTTCAAAGACAAAGGGAAACTTGATTCATTCCTGTGATTGGGTGGATTTCATAGTGTTCATTTGTGATCAGATTCTGCACTTGAGGTGTATTCTTTACTGATCTTTGTATTTTCCAATTCTGGGTTGTTGCTCTAGGAGAAAGGTCTCTCTAGATAGAGCATTGTGTTTGAGAAGTGATTCTCAAAGTTTTGATCTTGGAGGTGCCAAGGTTCTGGAAGTTCTCGTTCTTCAAAGTTGAAGAACAGTTTTGGGTGTTTTGATTTCTGTTTGTATTGCTTGTTGCAGAGTGAATGTAAAAGGATACAAAAGGAATCATTTGATAGTGGAAAGCCAATCGCAATAGTTGTTGGGTTGGGACTGGACGTAGGCAGTTGGCCGAACCAGTATATATCGCTGTGCACTCATCTTCTTCCTTACTCTCTTTACAGTTCTCATTATATTGTTATTGATCATATTCTGCTTTGAATTTGGAAACTGCATTGATAATCAACTCATTAATTGGTTTAGGAATAGAATCAGTAATTGAACTTGTAATTGAATCTGTAATTGAAAGGTAATTGATAGGTAATCAAGATTAGCTTTCGGTTGAATTAAAAGGAATTAGAAACACGCAAATTTGGGGTAAAGTTTAACAAGAATCTATTCACCCCCCCTCTAGATTCACACATAGGGACCAACAGATACTATTCTAGTAAACTCTCATTTTATTGTTGAGCAATACAAGACCTGCAAAGCAAAGTTGAAACAAATTTTGGCAGAAAATATTGCTTTAAAATCTGAAAAAGAGTTGTTTAAGAAGAATGTATCAGACGATATATCGTCTTACTCTGAAAAGAACATTTTAATTCTTGAAATCGAAAGATTAAAGAAAGAAAATGATTCTTTACTCAAGGATATAACTCAGTTCACAAAATGATCCTCTATGCTTGAAAATATTTTAAAATATGGGAGGGTCCCTTCAGATAAAAGTGGACTAGGTTATGTTGAGCAGACGAATGAAAAGAAGACAAATTTTGTTTCGTCTACTCAAAAGAAGAAGAAAAAAGTTACAACAAGGTTCAAAACAATTACAAGAATAACATTAAAACCATGAACAAAAAGAAATCTTCTTCTACTAACAAAGGAGGACCCAAAAGAATTTGGTTACCAAAGTTACTCATTATTCCTGTTTGCGATATCCTTAATAAGAAGAGAGAAGACTTCAAGCTGGTACCTGGACAGTGGATGCTCAAGACACATGATGGGAGATCTGTCTATGTTCCAAGACCTAAGACCAAGTAAAGGGTCTGTGTCTTATGGTTCAGGGAAAGGTAAAATTCTAGTGATTGAGACTGTTGGTAAGACACCCAACCCTCTCATTCAAAATGTGTCTTACGTTAAAGGTCTGAACTTCAATTTACTTAGCATAAGTCAATTTTGTGACAGTGGATATCAAGTAGCCTTTAATGCTGATGAATGTATAGTCAAAAGTAAAGATAAATCCGTTTTGTTTGTTGGGAAAAGAAGGAACAATCTTTATGAAGTTTGTCTTTCTGACCTTAGTGATCAGAATGTAACATGTTTAATTTCCGCAGACGATGAACAAGATATTTGACATAAAAAGCTTGGACATTTGAGTCTCAAGTATATTTCAAAAATTTCTAAAAAGGATCTTGTAAAAGGTTTGCCAAAAATATCTTGGAAGTCTAATCGTCTATGTGAATCTTGTCAGCATGGGAAACAACTCAAAGCTTCGTTTAAATAAAAAAATGTTGTTTCCACGACAAGACCCTTGGAATTGTTACATATTGATCTTTTTTGACCTACTCAGACTGAAAGTCTTGGAGGAAAGAGATATGGGTTTGTTATTATAGACGACTATACTAGATTTACCTGGGTATACTTTCTGGCCCATAAACACGAGTCTTTTAATATCTTTGAAATATTCTGTAAACGTGTTCAAAAAGAAAAAGGAATATGTATTGCGTCTGTGAGAAGCGATCATGGAACAGAATTTGAAAACTCTGAGTTCAAAGCCTTTTGTTTTGAAAACGGTATATTTCACAAATTTTCATCTCCAAGAACTCCTCAACAAAATGGAGTTGTGGAAAGGAAAAATCGTACTTTACAAGAAATGGCTAGAACAATGTTGCATGAAAGCTCTCTTCCTAAGTACTATTGGGCAGAAGCAATAAATACTTCCTGTTATATTCAAAACAGAATATTGATAAGACCCATATTAAACAAGACTCCTTATGAACTATGGAAAGGAAGAAGACCCAACATATCCTACTTTCATCCTTTTGGATGTGTGTGCTTTATTCTTAACACTAGAGATCAACTTGGAAAGTTTGATTCAAAGGTGATTAAAGGATTTTTACTTGGATACTCTAATACATCTAAGGCCTATAGATTGTTTAACTCTAAGACGCAAGTTGCAGAAGAATCTATTCATGTAAAATTTCAAGATAACTCAAAGGCTGATAAGGAAATATCAGATCTAGAAAATTTGTTTGATAATTTGTAGATCAACCCCTCTGGTATAGACGCAAGAGTAGACAATAAAAGTACAGACGCAAGAGTAGAAGATAGAGGTACAGACGAACCCTCTTCGTCTAATACACATCACCATGATGTTCAAGCTCCTGTCAGAAGTTGGAGATTTGCCTCAAACTATACAGAAGATCTTATCATTGGAGATAGATATCAAGGTGTTCAAACAAGATCAAGGGTTAGAGAATCGTCTGGGTACACTCTTGTGTCAAATATAGAGCCCAAGAACATTGAAGAAGCTCTACTAGACAATGACTGAATTTTAGCTATGGAAGAAGAACTAAACCAGTTTACTAGAAATGATGTTTGAACCTTAGTAGAAAGACCAAGGAACAAAAGTGGTAAGCAATAAAGCAAGGTTGGTAGCTGGAAAAGTGGTAAGCAATAAAGCAAGGTTGGTAGCTCAAGGTTATAACCAACAAGAAGGTATTGATTTCACTAAAACCTTTGCTCCTGTTGCTAGATTAGAAGCTATTAGAATCCTACTTACTTTTGCTGCTCATAAGAATATCGTCTTATATCAAATGGATGTAAAAAGTGCTTTTCTAAATGGTTTTATTGAAGATGAGGTATTCATGGAAAACCTCCTGGTTTTGAGAGTTCATCTCAACCAGATCATGTTTTCAAATTGAAGAAAGCACTCTATGGTCTTAAGCAAGCCCCTAGAGCTTGGTATGATAGACTAAGTTCCTTTCTTCTTAAAAACAGTTTTTCTAGAGGAAAAGTTGATACCATACTCTTCAAGAAAAGTGTTTTAAAAGACTTTATTATTGTCCAAATATATGTAAACGATATAGTCTTTGGAGCCACTAACGAATCCTTGTGTAAGGATTTTTCTAAGTTAATGTAGGATGAGTTTGAAATGAGTATGATGGGAGAATTAAAATTCTTCCTAGGATTTCAAGTCAAATAGACGAAAGAAGGAATCTATATTCATTAACAGAAATACACAAAAGAACTTCTCAAGAAGTTCAAGATGGACAACGCAAAGTCAATGAAGACGCTCATACATTCGTGATGAAGGACCATCTCCAAAAGCCCAACCAAACTCTCCAACCTTACTTTTCAATTTTGGGCTTCTAATAAAATTCGCTGCTGATTTTTGCATCTGACCTGTTTCAGTATTTCGATCATAACTCGAGATACACAAGTCCAATTGAGGCGTTCTTGGTTCCAAATTAAAGAAGACTTCAAGGGCTACAAAAGCTATGAGACACCAAAACCCAGTTCGAACTGCAACTAGTTGGAAAATGAGCTTGAAGTTAGCGTTGGAATGTTTCCAGGAATTTTCAGCGAAATGTTTTAATGTTTAGGCTTATTAGTAGTTTTCTTTCAATTATGTAATTGTTTTAAGGATTTAATTTGAGCCTAAACTTGTAATAAACAAATAATTAGTGACCCTTAGATAGGATTCTAATCCAAGGGTTAAGCTTAGAAGCTTGGAGTGCAAGCTTGGCACCATAACCATTAGATGAGGATACTAATCCAAGGGCTAAGCTTAGAAGCTTGGAGTGCAAGCTTGATGCCATAACCGTTGGATGAGGATCTACATCCAAGGGTGGAGGATTGATCCTTGTCCTCCAAGCTAATCAAGCTTCCACCACAAGCTTCCCTTCATAGCCATTAGATTAGAATCTAATCTAAGGGTGGACATTAGTTCCTTCCATAGAAAGCTAAGCACCACACCTTAATAGTATAAATAGGATTTCCTCTGTAATTCATACACTTTTTGATTAATTGAGAATTGAATTCAGAAAATTGAGAGTGTGTTCTCTCTTATGTTCTTGTGAAGAATCTTGAATCTCATCAATGGCTTCCTTGCTCTATTGTGACAGTTCCACCTCAAGCTTATTGGCACTTGCCATGGCGCTTCCATTTCTCTTCTAATCCATTTTCTCCATTTCTTTTCTCCTTGAGGCGCAAGCTTCTTCTTCCTAAACACCTAAGTCTCCATTGAAGCATGAAGATCCGTGACTTCTATGCTATTCTCCTTGAGGATTGCATCAAATTTGGTATCTAGAGCTTGTTCTACTTCAATTGGAGCATCCTATCCGGTTTGAATTTTCCTTACTTTGAGTTTGCGTTTTCTCTTTAATTTTTTGTGTTAATCCGTGTTGTATGAACTTTTTTGAGTGTTTCACATGTTCCTTGAGTTGTCTTCATCTTGATTTTGGGTTTTCATGTTAAAAAAATTCTAGATCTAAAATTCGTAGCAAATTCATGTCAATTCACCGTTTAAATTTCTTCTTTAGCTTGTTTTAGTAATTCTTCATATATGTTCTTGATGTGCTGCATATGAACCGTGCCAAATCTTCTCAAATCCATGAATCTCTGTTTTGAATGTGTTCAAGGTGCTGTACACGTGAATTAAGTGCTAAGATTTGTGCGTTACAAGTTCAAGTAGCTATCACCTTGCTTAATCTAGCTTAGTAGTAATTTTAGACTTAATTTTGCCTTAGTCTTAGGTTTTTCTAAATTTGGTCCAGCAAAAGAAAGTCAAGAAAAGAAGTATAAAAAGTCAAGGAAAAAGAAAATCAAAAGAAAGATTACAAGAAAAAGAATCACAAGAAAAATTAAAGAGAAAAGAAAACAAGAAAAGTGAAATTCTAGTGAAAATTCAAGTGACTAGAAAAAGAACAAATGAAAAGTGATTTTAGTGAAATTAAAGCCTAATTGTGCAGTGGAGTAACTTGATAAATTGAACCTCTAAACACTCCCAAAATTAGTGGTTCAAAGGACTTAGAACACTAGAGACACTTAGGACTAAGCATTATCACAAAAACTTGAGTTTAGATTGCTAGTAGCCTAGATTCTTGAACTTGTGGTGTGTGATGTGCTTGGTAACTTGAAACTCTATTTTTCCCCTGTATTTTGAGCATATTACTTGGCTGTACAGTGGTGGAAAAACTGCACCTAATCATTTAAAATCACTTCACAAAAATTCACTTGAAACTTGCCTAAAAATCCGGTTTCAAATTGCTATTAAATTGGCTTGAAATTTTGTCTTCGGTGTTGCCATAATTTTCCAGTTTTTGAGCATTATTTGTGGCTGTCCAAACTGCAGTACTTTAGTGCCTTTGTCACATATAAACTTCTTATATTTGAGTAGCCAAAATTTTGTTCATTGAGTACCTTTTATTGCTTGTCATTTTTGGACTCCTAAGTTTTGTCTTGAGTTTGTATTTCTTGGAATTCCTAAGCTTGACTCTAGAACCGTTCCTCTTTCACTTTGGAAACTTGGACCTTAAAGGATTGATTAGAGGTTTGAACAAGAGTATAAAGAGAGGTTGAGTGGAAAAAGACAAGAGTGAACATTAGAGAAAGAGTCTTAAAAGTGTGATACACGAGTGCTACTATAGTGAAACACTTAGAAAGTGGCAAGGATCTTTTATATGCTTGTACTTGTTATCTAACCTTTCTTTGTGCAGCCATGGAAAGTTCTCCTAGTGTATGGAATGATATCTCACCTAAAGAAAAGAAGATGGTGGAATTGATGAGTACCATAATTCACACAACTTTGGAAGAGAGATTCGACCAAAGAAGGAGAGAAAATGAGGAAAGAAGGTTGAGAAAGGAGCATGATAAGAGGATCCTTGAGGAGGCTAGTAGAAACCGTGAACATCATGGGAGGAAGGAGAAAACCTTGAGAGAAAACCATGAGAGAAAGGAAAGAGAAGAGCATGAAAGGAGAAGAGAAGTTCATAGAAGAAGTGGAAGTGAAAGAGTGAGCCATAGATTTGAATATGAGACTAAAAAGAAAGAGTATGATAGAAAAGAAACTAAGTATGAAAGAAGAGAAAAAGAGATAAAGGAAAACGAGTTGAAGGAAAGGAAGATAAAAGAGAAAGAATTGAGGGAAAAAGAAATTCAAGTTTGTTTGAGAAGAGTTAGAGAGTTAGAATTGTTGGAAAAATAAATGAGGGATAAAGATGATTTATTACTTGCTTATATTAACCCTTCATTTGATTCATTTGATTCTTTCTTTGAGGATGTTGTAGGTGTTGTGCCAAAAGAGGATTCCAAAGAGCAAATTGATCATCTCTTGTGTGAAGAAGTTGAAAGAAATGAACTTAATACTTCAATTAAAGATGCTTGTGATCATCTTTATAAACTTCCTTTTGATTTGATTTCTAATAAAGAGTTGTGTACAAATGAGCCTTGGAACAATTATGATCATGAAAAGGAAATACCTTTAGAATTTGCATTATCTTTTGAGAAAATTTCCTTATCACTTACTAATCCTTTCATTTCTAATAAAGATGAGATTTCATATTATACACTAGAGTCTTGTGGCTTTAAGCCTCAAACAATTCTTGCGTATGAAAATTTATATTTTTTGATTGTGCCTATTAACCAATATTTTCATAAGGATGAATATTTTAGGGTGTTGGAAGAATCTAAGAAAGAGGGCACATAAAAAATTTCCACACTTCATGGAAGACAAATGTCAACACACCTTAAGAAGAAATTAAAGATCACTTGGGATTTTGCTCATGTCTTGAAGCAAAAATTATATTCTTCCCTAAATTCTCTTGATTGTATTAAGGATATGAGTAGACAATACACTTTGTTATTAAATATAAAACTTGAAAGGGTGTGTTTAATCTTTGATCCGGGTGGAATTTTATTGTAGGTGGAGCTCAAGTCAACTTGGGGACAAGTTGACCATAAGAAGGAGGGTTTGATGGAGGACCATCTCCAAAAGCCCAACCAAACTCTCTAACCTTACTTTTCAATTTTGGGCTTCTAATAAAATTCGCTGCTGATTTTTGCATCTGACCTATTTCAGTATTTCGATCATAACTGGAGCTACACAAGTCCAATTGAGGCGTTCTTGGTGTCAAATTAAAGAAGACTTCAAGGGCTACAAAAGCTATGAAGACACCAAAACCCAGTTCGAACTGCAACTAGTTGGAAAATGAGCTTGAAGGTAGCGTTGGAATGTTTCCAGGAATTTTCAGCGAAATGTTTTAATGTTTAGGCTTATTAGTAGTTTTCTTTCAATTATGTAATTGTTTTAAGGATTTAATTTGAGCCTAAACTTGTAATAAACAAATAATTAGTGACCCTTAGATAGGATTCTAATCCAAGGGTTAAGCTTAGAAGCTTTGAGTGCAAGCTTGACACCATGACCATTAGATAAGGATACTAATCTAAGGGCTAAGCTTAGAAGTTTAGAGTGCAAGCTTGATGCCATAACCATTGGATGAGGATCTACATCCAAGGGTGGAGGATTGATCCTTGTCCTCCAAGCTAATCAAGCTTCCACCACAAGCTTCCCTTCATAGCCATTAGATTAGAATCTAATCCAAGGGTGGACATTAGTTCCTTCCATAGAAAGCTAAGCACCACACCTTAATAGTATAAATAGGATTTCCTCTGTAATTCATACACTTTTTGATTAATTGAGAATTGAATTCAGAAAATTGAGAGTGTATTCTCTCTTATGTTCTTGTGAAGAACCTTGAATCTCATCAATTGCTTCCTTGCTCCATTGTGGCGGTTCCACCTCAAGCTTATTGGCACTTGCCATGGCGCTTCCATTTCTCTTCTAATCCGTTTTCTCCATTTCTTTTCTCCTTGAGGCGCAAGCTTCTTCTTCCTAAACACCTAAGTCTCCATTGAAGCATGAAGATCCGTGACTTCTATGCTATTCTCCTTGAGGATTGCATCAATTCGTCTGGTGCTAGTCTCAATAAAGACGAATCAGGTAAGACCGTTGATCAGACGGTATATCGAGGTATGATTGGCTCACTACTTTATTTAACTGCAAGTAGACTAGACATTATGTTTAGCGTCTGTCTATGTGCACGTTTTCAGTCTGATCCTAGAGAATCTCATTTACAAGCTGTTAAACGTATTCTTAGATACCTTATTGGAACCACTAATCTCTCTTTGTTTTATAAGAAAAATAGTGATTTCAGTTTGAATAGCTATTGTGATGTTGATTATGCTGGAGACAAAATGGAGAGAAAAAGCACAAGTGGTGGATGTCGATTCCTGGGCAAGTCACTCATCTCTTGGTCAAGCAAGAAACAAAACTCTATAGCTCTCTCTACAACAGAAGCAGAATACATAGCTGCTGTTGGATGTTGTTCGCAACTTCTTTGGGTAAAACATCAACTTGAAGATTACTCCAGGTTTGAAACCCAAATCTCAGTTTTCTATGACAACACTAGTGCAATTAATCTCAGCAAAAACCCTATTCAGCATTCAAAAGCTAAACACATTGAAATTAAATTTCATTTTATAAGAGAATATGTTCAAAAAGGTGTTTTCGATATACAATTTGTTCAAACTAATTTTCAATGGGTAGACATCTTTACAAAAGCTTTAGACGAAACACGCTTTAATTTCATTAAAGAAAATTTGGGAATTATTTCTTTAGAAAATTAAAGTTATCGTCTATAGTTATCGTCTATGCTTATCGTCTGATTATTTCATATTAAGAAGAAGTCTTGCGTCTGATCAAGTTGAATAAGTAAAAAGTCATTCAACAGATGCAATGTTATTATTTAATCAATTTAAAGTTGAGTGTGCAGGAAGATAATAAATGCAGCATTAAATGTGTCTGACATTTATTACTCCATTCTAGGATGTCCAAGAGCATGTGTCGTAACTGACAAAAGCCAAATCAATCATTGAAAGGACAATTATGGGAGAAAACGTCAAATCAGGGACGATTTACATTCTATCGTCTACTGAAAATAACCGTTCAATTTATTACACTATAAAAGAGTCAAAGTTACCTCTTTTATTATTTACATTGCTAAGCATTCAAATCTATCTTCTACTCTCAGAACTCTCACTTTCAGATACTCTCTCTTTTTCAAACCTAGAAAAATGGCCGCCAAGAATGTTCAACAAACTACTCCTGAAGAAGAAAGATTCTTTGCTCAAGACCTTTTCTTACCAAGCAAATGGGTGAAGAGAATCACCCTTGCTGATCTCTCCGGACACACCTGTGACTTCTTGGAAAAAGCTGGATGGATGAAGTTCGCCACCTAGGAAGGGCCATGGATGATGGAGCCCTATGCTGAGTTTTGGTCTGAGACCAAAATTGTAGATGACAACATTGTGGGAACAATCGGTGATAAGGAGTACCTTGTCAATGCTGAAGTTGTTGCTGCGATTGGGAAGTGTAAAATTGAAGGTATCGTCTACACTCCCAAATGGTATAAAGGTATTGATAAAGCTTTCATCGATCAGACGCTCTATGGGAAACCCAAAACGTCTGACCGTGTCAAGTACTTGAGAGCTGGAAATCTCAACAGTAAAGGAAGAGTGTTGCATAACCTTCTTTTCAACATCTTCGCACCAAGAATCGGGTCTCGCGATAATGTAAGCAACAGAGAACTATTCTGTCTCTTCTATCTCCTTCAGAAGGAGAAGATTAACTTACCCCATGTGATCATGGATCACTAGATGGATTGCTTGAGGAGAAGGAACCTACGCAAGAAATCAAGTGTTTCTTATCCTGTTGTGTTTGCCAAGATCATCCAAAACCAAGAGTTTGAAATCAGAGGATGTGAATGGTACGCAAGTGGCCCTGAAATCAAGCAAGACACTTTTACAAGAATGCATCTGGACCTTGCTCCATGGACGATAAATGAAATGCATGAGAAGTACCTTAATCCTAAGGGTTCTCAATCCTCCTCTTCTCAACCTCAACCCCTTCAACCACAAACACTGACCCATACACAAACCTCACAACCGCAACCCGAACCTCAACAAACTCGTCCAAAACACAAAGCCCTCATAAAAAGACCCAGAAATGCACCCACTCCATCTCAAACACAAGCCCATACACAAGCTCAAACACAAGCCCAAACACCTAACCCTCCTCCATCCAAACCCCATGCGTTGTCTGAACCTCCTATACAAGTGACAGAGGTTCCTTTTGAGACAACTGAAGATGTGCCTCTTGTTAGACGGAAATCAAGGTCTATCAAGTTGAGGATGCCAAAAAAGGATTCGTCTACCCAAGACAATCCATCTTCCAAAGAAGCGTCTAAGGATGTTGAGTCTGCTGGTGAGCAAGTAGACAAGCGAAAAAAGGCAAAGTTAGACGATGCCTACATCGCTGATAAGGAGATGCGCAAAGCTTATGATAAAGGCGCAAGAAAAAGAATTACTGAAGCCTCTGTAATCTTGGATGAGAAAAGGGAACTAGAAAAAGCAAGAAAAGCATCCATTCTCTCTGAAGCTGAAAGAGAGCAAAGATTCAGAGATAACACCAGGGGTATTGGATCGTCTGGAGCTTCCCAAGTTCAGACTACTTCAAAGGGCATAGACGTTGAAGAAAATGCCCAGATCCAAAAGGACAACGCAATCCTTGCTGAGCAACTGTCTACTATGCTCAGTGAAGATTTGCCCCGTATGGAGTTTGAATCTTCAACTCTAATAGACGAATCAAGACAAGACGTTGTAGTCTTGACTTTGTCACCTATCCATGTCATCCCTCTTCAAACGGTAAGTGCTGAGTCTGAGGAAACAAAATGCTTACAATCTATGCAACCTTCCTCTGTCATTCATCATCATCAGACGACGAGGAATGTCTTGTTATAAGACATGTGGCACCTGACTTAAAGATTCCAGCAGTGGTCTTAAATGAAGAAGACCTACCACCCAAGCGCATAATGGACTACAACTTTCTCAACGACCTCATTATGCAAAGGTACAATATTATTGGGTGTGCTGAGAGGCCTAAGAAGCCTGATTGGATTATTACAGATCATGCTATAGAAGCCTCTGATCTTTCTGACTCTGATGGATCTGAGTCTGGCGATGATGGCTACTGTGCAGACAATGAAGATTCGTCTGCTGAAGAGCAGGAATCTCCTTTCATCGAATTGGACAACCCTTACAATTACAAAGGGAAGAAAGGGTTCCAATTGGGAAGATTCGCTAATCCAATCAATTACTTCCAACCATTGAAGCTTGTTGAGGTTGATCTCTCAAAGAAATACAGTGTTGAAGAGCAGAAGGAATGGTTGAAGCATCTACCTTGAGACATCCTTGCAGAACTGAAGATTAAGGGCTTAGAAGGTATAGACGATTACAAGCATCATCTTAATGGTCTGCTCGTAGAAGGACCTGCGTTGGGATATGAACCCAACATTATCTCTAGACCTAAGTCTAAAAGATCCATTCATTATCATGCTGAGAAAGCACCTGTACATCATCACTGTGTATTTGGTGACTTTATGTCTCAAATATCTATTCCAGAATGCTTCTCTCACTGGCATCTAGACGCAATGGACAAGCATGATCCCCAACCCTTCACCATCCCAATGAACAAGACGAAGTTTGTTAGATTAGGCTACACTATTGGCCTAACTCTACCGTGGCTAAGACCTCATTGCTCTGGCATTCAACCAACCTACTTTCTCAACTTCAACGAGTATGAAACTCCTGAAGAGTGCTATCATTGTTTGCCATTTGATTATGATGTGGCATACAATGCAATGTCAAGAGCCTACAAAAATGAGATCAAGGACAGACTTTAGTCCTTTCGTCTTATCCAAAACAGAGCCGAGAAAGAAAATCGTTTCCTGCCCTTTCTCATGGGCTCTCAATTCTCTGCGCTTGCAACCAATGAAATAAAATTCTTTGTAAGGATGGACCACTCAAGACCATGCCTTATAAGAATGCTTGCAAAAGGAAAAGAGAAGAAAGAATACCCTTCCCCCAAGGAGTTCAAGTATGCTAGACACATTGTCAACCGTCTACCCCAGGCTGTTTATGATTATCTGAAAGCTTTTCAGACGTACTTTACAAGGCCTATCAATCCTATGATTCAGAGGATGATAGAAGAACATGAGAACACGTCTAGATTCTGCTCAGGTGCTTCATTTGATGAAGAGTCTATCACCTGTGGCAGAATTTATCCTGGTGGAGCCTATGCGTACACTCTTCCACCTCATATGCCTCAACACTATCAACTGACAACCTTAAACGGGATCTACAAATGGCAATGGGAAGAAAACTTCAATTCTAAGATGGACTTTCCTCTGTTCACCTTAATTTTGAAGGCAACTGATGTAGAACCCATTGTGATAGAGGTTGATTCAGATGAAGAAGTAGTGATGCCTACTTTTAGCCAACCTCTTATGATTGACGTTGGAGGTCCATCGTCTGAACCACGATCACCTCAATCATCAGACTATTCTTCTGATAAGTACAATGCTTTGAAGCGGAAGTATGATGCTCTTGAGGATAACTACGACCACTTAAAGAAGAAGAACAAAGAGCTAGAAGAGTTTCAACAGGCCACCAATGCCAAAGTTGAACATCTTCAAAGCCTTGTATTTGCTTTGTTGAAGCAACAACCACCACCTCAGTGATTCTTTTTGGTTGATTTCAGCCCAAGGGGGAGAAGGTAAAGCAAGCATCTGCTCAGGGGGAGCATTTGAAGATGAAGACGAAGACGAGCTTTTGAAGAATGAAGACGAGCGTCTATAGTGAGATTTGGGGAGAGCTCTTGTACAATGGGTATTAGACTCAGGGGGAGAGTCTTGTATTTTTTTTTTGTTTTGTTTGTTTTTTTTTTGATTGATATTATATCTTACTTTGTGATTGTATATCTGAAATTGATTACATCTTTGTGATGTAAAAAAACTTATAAAGAAGTATTTTTCAGAAAACATCGTCTTGATGTAAATCTGACATAATTGGTATCATTTCACTAACTTTTGTTTATGCAGATGTCTTCGTCTTTCCGCTATATTGGTATGGTCTGTAATCATCAAAAAGGGAGAGATTGTTAGATCAAGGGGATTAACACTCTTAAGTTTTGATAATTACAAGACAGACGATGCAAGTGTAGACGATGTGAGGACCACAGACGAAAGGTGACTCCTCAATCTGATAAGACTTATTCCATGTTTCCTTAAAGATGTCTCATCACAAAGAGCAGACGATGCAATCACGAGTGTAGACGACATTAATCTAAAGTTGAACGTCTTTTGCTCTGTCACAGAAAGTGAACACAGACGAAGTAACGCGTGCAAAATGTCATATTCAGCCATTACTCTTAGAAGTTTCCAAAAAGGCTATTGGGTACTATGCAAAACCTCTGCTACACGAAAAGTAGATAACACTTTCGTTATCCAAACTAATCAAGTCAGAAAAAGGTGCTGAACATGCGCTGACTCTGCTGCAAATCATTAATTATTCTGATTGATCTCTGCCACTAATGGAAAGTTTCAAGAAAAAGGACAATGGTCATATTTCTTGAGTTTAACGGATCTCTTTGTGTTTTCTGGATTTTATTTGGATTTTATCCTATCTTTGTGTTTTCTGGATTTTATCTTGTGACTAACGAGGATAATTAAAGAATAACTTAATCTCTTAAATCAAATTTTTTCAAGATAAATTTGAATCGTCTGTAGGGTTTCAAAACAACAAGACGATAGGATAAAATTTTATTAATATCACAATTCAACCCCCCCTTCTTGTGATTTATTCTTTACATATTGTCTAGCCCTTATACTGCTAGGAAGACTTTCGACACAAGGGATCTCCAAAAAAGTAGGTCCACCTGACCACTTAGATCCACTCCAATCATTGCACACAAATATGAGTCGGTCACCAAGTCGAACCATCGGCTCTGATACTACTTGTTGGGAAAGGCGCAAGTACACAACGGAAGATTACACACAAAACTCTGAAAGTCTGCGTGTAAAACAAAAACCTTTCCCCTTGAGCGAAGAGAAGAGAACTGTAATAAGCGACAATATAAAATTCTGAGAAACAAGGAAAATAGAAATGCAGGAACAAGAAGAACACCAAAATTTTAACGTGGAAACTCCCAACCACGGACCTAGTCCCAGAAAAACATTCACTATATAAAAGAGTACAACTAAAGAGATTTTACAAGAGAACTCACAAAAAACGCTCTACTCGAGACTATGTGGAAAACACATCGATGGTCACACACTACCTTTAATCTAAATACAAACATTATATAGATCTAAGGTGTGGTGTGAGTGAGTAAAACATCTCACTCTCTCTTATTTAAGTGTTTTGCTCCTCTCTCTTTCTGAAATCTGTCGATGTGGGGACTTCGAATTAACAAAATACTCAACAAATCCTCCCTAAATTCAATGTCCCACATAATTACAAATTCTTATGCAGTGGTCCTTCCTTGCAGTAGATCTTTCAGCCTCTGCAAAATGTGGGACTTTGTTTGAATCCCAACAAACCTCCCCTCAAACAAAGGACCACAAAACTTCCTCCCCTACAGCGGAAGTCATTGTCAATGATAGCCATTAGAGCTTCCATCTCTGCGACAATTCTTGAGCAGCTTTACAACTGTTGTCGATATGTCTTAGTCTTATACCGTCGTCCTGATAGCTCACATCAACGGGACATGCAACCAAGCCGCCCACCAGACATATATTGTCTAGCCCTTATACACTAGGAAGACTTTCGACACAAGGGATCTCCAAAAAAAGTAGGTCAACCTGACCACTTAGATCCACTCCAATCATTGCACACAAATCTGAGCTGGTCACCAAGTCGAAACATCGGCTCTGATACCACTTGTTGGGAAAGGCAAGTACACAGTGGAAGATTACACACAAAACTCTGAAAGCCTGCGTGTAAAACAAAAACCTTTCCCCTTGAGGGAAGAAAAGAGAACTGTAATAAGCGGCAGTATAAAATTCCAAGAAACAAGGAAAATAAAAATGCAGGAGCAAGAAGAACACCAAAATTTTAACGTAGAAACCCCCAATAAGAGGGACAAAAAACCACGAGACCTAGTCCAAAAAAACTTTCACTATGTCAAACAGCAAAAGAGCTTCTACAAAAGAACTCACAAAAAAAAACGTTCTACTTAGTACTATGTGGAAAACACACCGATGGTCACACACTACCTATAATCTAAATACAAATATTATATAGATCTAAGGTGTGGTGCGAGTAAGTAAAATATCTCACTCTCTCTTATATAAATGTTCTGCTCCTCTCTCTTTCTGAAATTTGTCAATGTGAAACTTTGAATTAACAAAATACTCAACAAATCCTCCCTTAATTCAAAGTCCTACATAATTACAAATTTTTATGCAAAGGTCCTTCCTTGCAGTAGATCTTTCATCCTCTGCAAAATGTGGGACTTTGTTTGAATCCCAACAAAAACTAATTAAAAAAAATAAATTATAAAATCAAGTAAAATTTATTATTATCTGTTAAGTCAAATTTGTGTAAAGGCAAATTATATTTCTCAATTTCGAGTACTACATAATATTAAAATAAAAAATTTTATTTATAAGATAAATGAAGCTAGTAAACAATTAGAGCTAGCAGACAATAAAGTCTCAATAGACGATTCATGAGTCAGCATATGAATGATGTATACCAGACGAAACATTTGACCAAAAGTTTGAAAATTCAAAGATAAGTATCAGTTATATATGTTATTTCTACTGAAACAGAGTTTATAAACTTGTCCTTGTGTTTGATCTTGGATGACAAGTCCTAAGCTTAAAAAGTTTGTTACTTATGTAGAAAGTCTTGAATGTACTTAGTAATCAATTACCATGGATTGGTAATAGATTACCAAGCTTTTCATGTTTCAAATTACTCTTTTCCCTCTTCGTTTTTCAAGTTAAATCACTGGATAATCGATTACCTTCATTGGTAATAGATTAATTCTAGTTTTTGGTAATTGACTGAGGTAATAAATTACTAAAAATAGTAATAAATTATCATAAGTTGGTAACAAAATGGGAAGAGTGCACTTGGAATGGAACTTTCAGAAAGCTCGGGATAATCGATTACCCCATTCCCTTAATCGATTACCACAGTTATAACTTTCAATTGATTGTTCAACAAGTTTTTAAAATAGTTTTTCAATAAATAAAGCCCTCTTTTAAAAACCAAAGAAAATATATAACATACACGAAAAGGAATACACTCGCACTTTCAAAATACGTTCTAAACTGAGTTTTACTTCAACAA
This sequence comes from Hylodesmum podocarpum, assembly GCA_026586105.1. Taxonomy (NCBI): domain Eukaryota; kingdom Viridiplantae; phylum Streptophyta; class Magnoliopsida; order Fabales; family Fabaceae; genus Hylodesmum; species Hylodesmum podocarpum. The sequence continues at coordinate 762,171 of JALJEV010000058.1, read as the reverse complement.
AAGAAAAAGAAATTCTTTCATCAAAGAACTTCAAAAGGTTTTTCATGAAAGAAGTTTTCAAAGATTCTTTCAAAGAGTAATCCTCAGTTAAAGTTTGTGTGGTTTGTCTTTATACTTTCTAGTGATCAGAATCTTTACATCTGGTGTTTTCTTACCTGATCATTCTTTGTATTTTTGTTTTAGCTGATTACCTGGTTTACTCTAAGAGAAATGTTTCCTTATGAAAGAGTAAAAAGTGTTCTGGGATACGTTTTCTCAAAGGGAAAAAGATCTCTGAAGGACTTAGAATCTTTTGTGTTCTTCTAGTTGACAAGAACAAGAGAAAAACATTTTTTGTGTTAAAGAACTGGTTGAATTAGTTATTTGTTTTAGTTTTGTGTTGCTTGTGTGTGAATGTAAAGAACACAAAAAGTTTGTTAGTGAAAACCAATTGCAGCAGTTTGGCTGAGTTGAGACTAGATGTAAGCCGAACGCTGAACCAATATAAAATCACCTGAGCAATCTTCTCTATCCTTACGTTTTTACCTTATGCAAAACCAATCTTCGGTAATATTGAAATTATCTGGTTCGATTGGTAATTAACTCTGTAGTTAAATCAAAGCTGGAACATTTGAATACTGCACGTTTTGATAACAAAAGGACTATTGATTACTTACCCAATTTGATTTCTATCTTTAAGTTTCCGCTGATAATCTCTAATCTATCTTGTTCTAACATCTTATTCACATATTTGAATGCTTATCTTAATAATATCTTTACTTATGGATAGGTTAACAAGGATAGAAATCTGTGTTTAAATAAAAGGAGTTAGAAACATACTTCTAATTGGGCATTCTAGGATTAGAATCTATTCACCCCCTCTAGATTCGTTATTAGGGACCAACATTTGGTACCATAGCTTCTTTCTAGTAGGATACACTAGATTTGATCCATAGATTCCTTAGAATGGCTAGTAATTAATTACCATTTGCTGAAGGTGATTCTATAAACAAGCCTCTTTGATTTTGTGGAGATAACTATCCTTTTTGGAAAGTAAGAATGAAAATCTTTATGAAGTCAGTTCATAGAAGTATTTGGCAAGCAGTGGTTACTGATTTCAAAGTCCCTACCATCATAGAAAATGGGAAAGAGATAGAAAAACCATTTGAGAGTTGTGATCAAAATGAAATTAGGAGAGATGAGAATGATGTTAAAGCTTTGAACATTATACATTCTACTTTAAACTCAGATGAATTTTCAAGATCTCAACTTGCATTACTGCAAAGGTTGGGAACTTATCAAGGTTACTTATGAAGGTAATCCTGAAGTTAGGAGAGTAAGAAAGAACACTTTTATTCAAGAATATGAAACTTTCATAATGATACAAGGAAAGTCAATAATGGACATGTAGAAAAGGTTGAAAAGCTTTAACGAGAGCCTAACTATTTAAATGAAGTTGACTGGGAGTCACATTCAAAAGCTTTAAAACGCGATACTCAAAGGGAGTAAGAGGAAAAATGATATCAAAATCATGAAAGAAATACTCATATACATACAAAAAATATCTCATCCAAAGGGGGTTTCATAAATATATGTTCTGAGGGGAAACAAGTTTCCACCTCAACAAAGCTCGTTATGGATGCCTCACATATTGGATGGGAGTTCAACACGTCTCGAACACGGCTAAGAGAGTCGAGGGTTGAGGCATAGGCATTTGCCTCGTCTATAACCCACTAGTAATCAAGAGGAGCAGGAGGAAAACACTTTTTGGCACGAATGGCCCTCTGCCTTCCAACAAGTAGAGCCACGACAGCAACCTCTTACACAAAGGAAAAACCGCCAGGAGAGGCACCTAGGGGAAACACTAGGGGTGTGTTCGAAAGAAGAAAAAACCTCACCCACCAGAGAAACCTCTCTATCAGTTCCTAAGACAACCTTAGAAGAGCTAGAAGAAGAAGAGGAAGCCATAGAGGACATACCTATGTCAAGAGGGAGGACGAATACTTGGAGGAAGAACGTGAAAGAACAGGAAGAGTGTGAAGAGATAACTAGAGCAAAAGCCTGTAAAAAGTACAATACACACAAACCCTAGGTAAAACTTTCAAAATAAGCTAAGAAGGCCTAACGTTTTGTGCTCCCGCCACCAAACGCATGACGTTTCGAATAACGCACGCTTACCAAGGCATGTTATTACAAAGTAATGGGTGGTTACCCAAACACTGTCTCATAAATATGGAGTTAATGGAGGAAAACAATTGATTAAACTGATATAGTCATTACAAAACATACTTTACATTACCTACAACATTAAAATTTAACTAGAGAACGCAACTATATTTTGGCAACTTTCACAAAGCATTATTCATAAGCTTGACACTTCAATCTCTCATGACTTCATCCCTAGACGTGGGGGGCTCGTGTAGTGGGCCGAGGTAACGTGTACCTTCCATGTCACCTCATGCTGACCTCTTCCCTTGAGTCATACGTCATGTTAGTATCTGATCCAACACCTATACTATCCACACACACCAAGACGGAGAAAATCCTCTGGAAAAACTTGGCCAATGAGGGACCAATATGTGGCCCTCTACTGGCGTACCCCAAAACCCCTTTCCTCTCATTATTACCTGATGTTACCAGATCCACAAATCAAAATGATTGCCTCTCACACTCCTCCACACTTACCCTAAGTATAAAAGGGAAACTCTCCTACCGAAAAGTACTCTAGACCTTATCATTTATTTTACACTCACATTTCCCTTACTAACTTAAGTATCGGAGTGTCTTGACAGATACCTCTCTCCTCTCATCAAAGGACATACGTTCACTTCGGTCTTACCCGAACAGAATATGACAGGACCTCATCTTAGCTCGTAGGATAGTCATTACCATCCAAATTATCCTCTCGTTCTAGTAAGAACATTTTTTAAATTCAATATTATTGATTTTAAAAATTTATATTGATAATTTTAATATTTTAAAATTTGAAACGAATGTTTTTACACCATCTGACACGAATATTATCAATGACGTTGGCAACGGAGAAAAATTACTCAAACAAAAACATGTTCATATTAAAATATTTTAAAGTGTAACACATGCTAATTTACCAAAAGAACTATTGTAATGTTTTAAAATAGAAAATAGTATAAACTTAAACACTCTGAATAACAACCTATCGAATAAAGTATCATATTTAGACTTGACTTATGGAATATCACTTTTTTTTTTAAAAAAAAATACAGTTTGTTTTATTGACTAGCTACTAAAGCTCAGTAATTTTTTTATTTTTTGATTAGTTTCGGCGACATGCCATATTCAAAGGAAGGGGTGGCTCTGAGAAAGCTCCAGTAGAAATTTGATCGAAGATGAACTTGCTAGCTGCCTCAGTGTAGTGGACCCCATCCCAACACACTCTAACTGATGGGTTTTCACATGAACCCACAAAAATTTTTGTGCCATTAATCTTTATGGTTCCTCCACAATTAACACTACTACTGTAGTTGTACTCCCCTCCATAGCCACAACAAGCAACAAGTGGAAGCTCAAATCCTGCACAATGGACATGAATCAAACACTCAGGAACCACCAAGACTTGAATAAATTGATTTCAAATAAATTAATTTTGAAGTGATATGACATATATCCGAATATTTATAAAATTAAGTTTATAAAAAAAAATATTTATTCTAAAAATTATTTAAAATTGCTTTAAGTTAAATTAATTCTAGACTTAAAATCAATTCAAATTTTTTCTCCAATGTAAAACAAAATATACCAAAATTATATTAAAATAATTTTAGATTCAGAATCAAATTTTCAACGTGAAGCAGAGGATAACGAAATTTAATTTATCAAGAAAGTAGAAGAATTGACCATATTAATTTGACTCACCATATTTCTTTGGGTGGCTGAAAAGGGAGTACTTAACAGAGTAAATATCAACATATGTGATCGCAGCCAGAGGAAGATCTCTGCGAAGTTGAACCACAGCTTCCTCTAACTCGTGGTTGAAATACTTTGCTACTTCATTATATGGCTTTGCACAACCATAGGGATCCCTTTCAGCTGATTGAAAATTGGTCAAAATGTAAGGGAGGCAACCAATAGGTCCAGTGTTGTGTATCCAAAATGATCTAGCCCCCAAACCATATATGTCCTTGATCACCACAATAATGAACTTAGAATAGTAATAATAAATTAATGTAAATAATTAAAAAAAAATACATTAAAAGAGTATTATTACCTTAACATTTTTTGAGAAAGCATTGACTATATCAAGTACAGAGGCATTGACTTGTTGTATAGTTAAGTTTCCAAAAAAGCCAGCACCAAGATCATTTTGACCGATATCAAATGTGTACAAAGCTTTATGAAAATACTCTTGTTTGGGTATCAAGCTTGCAAATATGCCTCCTGCAGAGAAAAATATTTTAACAAATACAAAATGAACTATGCCCTTGTTATAACTTGTATCTTTACCTTTATTTCTAATGAATTTCGTTCTGAGTTTGAAGTCTCTGAATTGAGTATATTGCACATCAAGGTAGAAGGGACTGAATCCACCTTTAGGTATAACACTAGGTGGGAGTCTAATCGTTGATGCAGCTGTTGCATAGTTTGCACCATGTGAAAAGTTGGTCCCCAGAGAATCAAGATATGCACTTAGATAAGGGAGGCCAAAACTCTTTGCTGAAATTACAAAATTAAAATCAAAACTGGCATTTCAAAAACATTTGTTTGGGGTTGAATTTATTAATACTAAATTACTGCATGGTATAGGATTTATGATCAAACTTATTGTGCAGATCAATACTGATAAAATTGATTTTAATCAATTTCATTTTATATAATTGATTATGATTAGAATTGATTTTTAAATTAACGTGATTTTGTTTACGTAAAAAAAAATTAAAAGGGATGTTTTAAGAAAAAACAAATTGGATATTTTAAATCAAAATTAATTGAGTATGTGATTGTTAATGGCTTTAAATGTTTGTATGTCCTTCTTTTCTTAGTATATATAAAAAAATTAAAATTAGATTAAATGGATGATAAAATTATTAAGTTAGCATACATATCAAATTAGAATAAACATGATGTCAGATAATATACAACAACTTAAGCAATATGTTGAATCAACTGAAACTTCTTATATGTTATCTATGTACGTACATGTTTGGACATGTAGATAAAATAAATTGGAAAATGAGTTATGAATACCTATGAAATCAATGATGAGACGACCATCAGAGAATCTTCCAACAGATCTGTGAAAATAGGTCTCTCCATAAGGTGGTGTTGGAGCAAATAGAGAAGCAGCCAAACCACCAGTATCGGAATTTGAGTCACCAAAGTTAAAGATGGCAGGAAAATCACATTCTTTAGTTGCAAATACAGAGTTTGGTACTATGGTATTGGTAGCAACACATAAAAATAAAACCACAAAAAGACACATGTTGGGTATGAAACTTGGCAGGGCTATCTAGAAAACTCCTTAGGAGGAGATTATATAGGGGACATGAGAGAAGAAGGCAACTCTCTTGGGTCTTTATAATGTAAAGCTAGACTTTTCAATGGAATTATAATATTAATATTCTTTTTCTGAAATTCCTTTCATTCTTTTGAGCAGTGATAATATTTATTTCTCGTACATAAATGTTGTTTATAATATACTATTTGCCATAGTAAAAATATATTAAAAATTATAAAACTATGACTAAGATTTATTAAATCAAAAGTGGGTATTAATTTTTTATCATTAGTCTTAATAAATTTGATCAATAAAATAATTTATTACTCACGTTTATCTTTACTTATTTTTACTTTTTCTATAATATTATTTACAATTTGTAAGAAGGTTTTGGTCAAATTTATATAAATTAATTATACTTTCATGACTTGCAATTTTTCTTTTATCTCTCTATGTACCTCCCATCATCATGTCATAGTATCATTTCTAACATTTATCTTTTCCTATCTCCTCTTTAATTTTATTTGGGTTAAATGTTTTTCATTTTGATAAACGAGAAAAAAAAATTATGTTTAGTCATTCGTTTTGAAATCATCATTTTTCCATCCTCTTTCAGTGAAGATATGTCGATTTACTTTAGCCATTAATTCTGTTAAAAGAGAAAATTTTCTATTGATTATTAATACAACGTAAAAAAAATAGAATTTTTATATTGTTTATTTATAAAACTGATGTAAAATGATTCAATGATATTGATAACCTTGTTATCTTGATAAAGTTCTTACACATTTTTTTTAAATAAATCATCAATTTAAAAATAATGGACTAATTTGTTAAATTCGGGTGAAGAACTTAACTCAACCCTACAAAATCGGCTTGTACACTTTCTTACTTATATACGTTCAACAGGCTCTATCTCTAAGCGATGTGGGATTTTCAACATTTCCAACATACTCCCCTCACGTCAAGCGTGACAGCATTGCACGATAAATCCCACAACAACCAAACAACCAATCCCCAACAATGGGGTGCAAACAGAGAGAATAAGAATCCCCTACAATGGGGTGCAAAGGGTCTTAGGATAGACTTTGATACCATGTTAGAAACGAGTGATGGAGTCTAACTCAACCCTACAAAACCGGCTTGTAAGATGAGGATTGTTCCTCACTTGTATGCATATAACATGCCCTATCTCTGAGCGATGTGGGATTTCCAACATTTCCAACACACCCCCCTCACACCAAGTGTGACAACAGGTCACAATAAATCCCACAACTACAAAGCTCCTACAATCGGGTGCAAAGGGCCCGACAACGGGGTACAGAGGGAAGAATCCCCTACAACGAGGTGCAAATGGTCCTAGGATAGGCTCTGATACACAGGTGATGAACCTAACTCAACCCTGCAAAATCAGCTTGTAGAGTGAGGACTGCTTCTTACTTATATACATTCAACAGGCTCCACCTCTTGGCAATATGAGATTTTCAACATTTCCAACATACTCCTCTCACGTCAAGCGTGACAGCAGGGTTTTGAATGAATAATCATCTAAAGAGTTTTTGAAATTGTATCAATAAAAAATCGTACTTATTAAAAAGTCGAAAATTCTTTTGATAGTTTTAAATTTTATAAGATGACATTATTTTAGTCTTCTTCTTTTTTAATGTAGAAGTTAAAACGAATGAAAGATTAAAATAAAAAACAAATATAACAAATATAATATTTAGAGGTTCAAAAACTAAAATTCTCTACCAGGAGATCAATTTAAAGATATAGTCATCGCCAAATTTAGTGTCTGAAAATGTAGATTCATGATACATGCTACTATATAATCAATCGAACCAAATGTGCTCACGTGTCACATGATTTTCTACATTTTTTACTTTGATTTCGAAAGAATGTTCTGTAAACATCATGAGAGACACGATATATAAATAAATTTGAAGACTTTTCAAAGTTCGAACGTATTCATTTTGATTTTTTGTACGTTTAAGATGAAGGAAGTGAAGACCATAAGAGAAGTGATGTGAGAGAGGTGTGGCCCACGGTAATCGATATCAGCAGCCGGAGATTTTTCAGTCACAGTGAGAAACTTTTGAGGTTAATTAAATTCATTCTGATGAAGGGTTAAGTTAAAGAAAATAAATTTTAATTTGATCTTTTACATTAAATTCCAAGCCCCATTCTATGCAGGTTGTAGATTTTTTGTGCTGTCCCATTATTGTTACTTTTTAATTTTTTCCATAAAATTTGAGTTTCATAATTATGTTTATTGATATAGTTATTTTAATATATTAAATAAAATATAAATAATTATATTATTTTTATTCATTAAATGATATTACAGGAAGTTATCTTCTTTCACAAAAGTATGTTATTAATAAAAAAATTTATAAATATTAAATGTTGTATTTTTTTGTAAAATATTTGTCTCTATTTTTCTTTTCCTTTTACAAGTTTTTTCTAACCCCAATAAGCTAATAACTAACTGTGGTGACAGTACGCGAACATGACAAGTACCCAACAAAATATTTGTCTCAAATTATTGTTTCCACACACTTTAAAAAGGTAAGAGTTTATTTATAAACGGGTCGACTATATTGATAGGTTAAGGTGGCTCATAATATTTTTTTGATAAAATACTTAAATTTTAAGATCTTAAAAATATTAGTAGTTAATTATTATGCAATATTATGACTAATTAAATATTTTTCCTCAACTTTATTTTATTAAGTGTAGAATTTAACAATCATATGAAAAAGTGAAGAAGGAAGGGAAAATACAAGAATAAGAGGTTAGGGTTTCATTAGGGGTGGGTATATGGGTGGAAGTCCATGGGCTATCCCGCGGACCCAGCGACCAGCGCGGGTTTGGATCAACTTTTCCAAAAAAATTTAAGGGCATAGTCCATAAAAGCCCGCCCCGCGCAACCCGCGGATTTTGCGGGGCAAACCCACGGGGTCCGCGGGGCGATCCACAAACCCGCACTATTTTAAAGGTTGAAAATTGAAACCCTAATTTCGTTTCCCGCCTCTCAATCTTCCCGCAAGTTGCACCTTCCCAGTCTCCTAGTTCTAATAATAGAAAAATGATTTTTGATCATAGTGGGAGATAAAAACTAAAAACTAAAAAACTTTCTCACAGTGTAGTATGTGAGATGATATATATGATGCTTATTGAATATAGGAGGTTTAAAGAATTATTACGGTATTTGCATACATATGTTAAGGTACCCTCTAGGCGTGTTGAATAATTTGTATGATCCTGAAAAGAAAAAATTGAAATACATGTTGAATAAGCTTGACATCTGATGTGTGGACATGGGTTATGTTTCATTAACTGCACATTATGTTTTGATGCAAACTGGAAGTTAAATAGTCAAATTCTTAATATGTTGGAACTAAAGCTTGATGAGGTTTTGGTGTCTCTCTTGGTGTTTTTGATTTTGATGTAATGTAATTTTGGTTTTCTTAGATGAATGTATTTAGGAGTTTTTCATGTGTATTGATTGGTTAGAATAGGAATGTATGTGTTGTTCTTTGTTTGAAAATACATCAGACGATACATCAGACGATAGGTATCAGACGATAGGTATCAGACGATAGGTATCAGACGATAGGAATCAGACGATAGGTATCAGACGAGAGATATCAGACCATACATATCAGACGATACATATCAGACGATAGATATCAGACGATAGATATCAGACGATATACATCAGATGATAGACTTCAAGGTTTACTCATTCGGTCTGAAGAATTGCATCGTCTGACCTGGGAAGTAAAAGAACAGACGAAAGTAACTCCAACATTTCAAAATCTAAGAGTTACAATGGAGTAATCGATTACCATAAGGCTGTAATCGATTACCATGCTGAGAAAATCACCTAGAATGAATTTCATCTCGGCAGTAATCGATTACCACGATCTGTAATCGATTACCACCGCAGAGAATGTTTAAAAGTTGCCTGAAATGATTTTTCTAACATCCCACTTGATTACCCACTTATTTCAATCAATTTTAAACTCCATAAAAAGTCAATTTTTGAGGCTCCAACGGTTCAATTTGAGGCTCCTCCAACGTTCTGATTTTGGAGATCAAATTGTCAACAATTGAGGCTCCATCTGCATCTATAAATGGAGGGCATTTTGAAAAACATATATAGAGTTTTTGTACAGATTTGAAAACACTCTTGAAAGACTTGAAATCCATTTTCAGAAAAGCCTATACACTTTCAAATCCTCTCTAAGAGAGCTTATCATTTTCTTCAAGAGAAATCACTAAGAACTTCAAGAGTTCTTGAAAGAGTTTTGAGAAAAGGCAACAATAGTCATTTTACTGATTGGGTGGTATTCAAAGTTCTATTAAATTGTGATCAGAATCTACACTCCAGGTGTTTTCTAAACTGATCTTTTATTTGTCAATTTGATTGTTGGGTTATTACTCTAGGAGAGAGGTCTCTCTGGATAGAGTAAGAGTATTTGAGAAGTGTTTTCTCAAAGGTTTGATCTTGGGTGTGCCAAGGTCAGGGAAGAACAGTTCTTTGGGTTAAAGAACTGGTTTGGGTGTTTTGATTTCGTTTTTGTGTTGCTTGTTGCAGAGTGAATGTAAAAGAACACAAAAGGGATCATTTGATAGTGGAAAACCAATTGCAACAGTTGTTGGATTGGGACCGGATGTGTAGGCAGTTGGCTGAACCAGTATAAATCACTGTGCACTCTTCTTCTTCCTTACACTCATTACCATTTACCTTACACTGCTATTATCATTGTTAAATTCTGCAAGTTGTTTGGTAACTGAATTGGTAATTAACTCAGTAATTAACTTGGTAATCAACTTAAACTGGAAAGGGTAGATACAAACATTGTATAAACTGAAAATTGATTACAAACTTGTTATTAATAATTCCTTTGATATTTCTGCTGCATAAATTTGAATATACTCTATTTGAATTAAAAGGAATTAGAAACTCACGAAAAATAGGCCAAAGTGAACTAGAATCTATTCACCCCCCCTCTAGATTCACCCAAAGGGACCATCAATTGGTATCAGAGCTACTTCTAGTAAGTTGCTCTAGAAATTGATCCATAATGGCCAGTAATCAATTACCATTTGCTGAAGGTGCTTCTATTAACAGACCTCCTCTGTTTTGTGGAGATAACTATCCGTTTTGGAAAGTAAGAATGAAAATCTTTATGGAGTCTGTACATAGAAACATTTGGCAAGTCATTGTAATCGATTTCAAAATTCCCACATATATAGTTGATGGAAAAGAGATTGAAAAACCATTTGATAAATGGGAACAAGAAGAAATTAAGAGAGCTGAAAATGATTCTAAAGCTTTAAACATTATACATTCTGCTCTTAACTCTGATGAATTTTTTAGAATTTCTCGCTTGTACAACAAAGAAAAAAGCTTGGGAGCTTATCATGGTAACTCATGAAGGTACAACGGAAGTACGAAGGGCAAGGAAGAATACCTTGATCCAAGAGTATGAAACCTTCAGAATGTTGCAAGGAGAATCCATAATGGAGATGCAGAAACGGTTCATACACATCATCAATCATCTCAAGGGACTTGGCAAAAGCTTCGTAGAAGAAGAAGTGAATGTCAAGATTCTAAAGTCTCTAAATAGAAAATGGCAATCCACTGTGACAGCCATAACTGAGTCAAAGAATCTTGCTGCAATGACAAGTGCAGAGCTATTTGGCAAACTAAGAGAATATGAGATGGATATGTCTCGTATTGCAGATGAAGAACATAAGGACAAGAAAGCCAAAGGCATAGCACTCAAGATGGAAGACACAGTTAGTGATAGTGATACATCAAGCTGTGAAAGTGAATCTGAACAAGAAAACATGAATCTCATGGTAAGAAAATTCAAAAGGTTCATGAGAAAGAACAATGATAAAAGGAGATTCAACAATTCAAGAAAAGGCTTCAAGAGGAATGAAGGTTCGTCTTCAAAGGTCACGTGTTATGAGTGTGGAAAGATGGGTCACTACAAATCGGAGTGTCCCAACATAAAGAAAAATAACAGCAGTGAACCTAGAAGAGTAGAACATGAGGAAAGGTCCAAGAAAGATAAAGTTCGCAAGAAAAAGGCCTACATTGCTTGGGAAGAAAATGACTCCTCATCCTCTAGCGAGAGTGACAATGAAGAAGCAAATCTATGTCTCATGGCAAATCCAACTACGGATGATGAGGTAAGTGATTCCGATTCATCTGTAGAAGATTATGATGAGTTATATAATGCTTTTTGTGAACTCTTTAAGGAAGCTGAAAGAATAGAAAAATTGAACAAAGTCTTGAAAAATAATATTTCTGATTTAGAAAATGAAATTTCTGTTTTAAAAACTAATGTTCAAAATCTGGAAAAAGAAAATGCTGCATTAAAACTACCCTGCTCAAAGTGTAAATCTGTAGATGCCTCTTTGAAAACTAATAATAAGAAGTTCTTTGCATTTAAACAAACCAACAATAACAAAACTTTTCCATGCAGTTATTGTATGAAATCTGGACACACATCTTATAATTGCATGATTAGAAAGAAAGGAATTTCTAATGGCTTGTTTAAATGGATTAGGAAAGATAATCACTACACTAACATTCATGGACCCAAAAAGATTTGGGTACCAAAATCAAAATGATATCTTTTTCTGTGTAGGTGTGCTTGAGAGCCAAACACTCAACTTGGTATTTGGATAGTGGGTCTGCCAAGACATATGACCAGACAAGAGCAATTTTATCTCCTTCAAATCCAAAGAATCTGGTTCAGTAGTGTATGGAGATAATAACAAAGGGAAAATTCTGGGTATTGGTGCTGTTGGAGACAAATCCAATCCTGTCATTGAAGATGTACTGCTTGTGGAAGGATTGAGATACAATCTTCTGAGTATTAGCCAACTATGTGACAAAGGTTATCATGTGTCATTTGATAAAGGAAGCTGCAAAATTTGTAGCAGTGAATCAAATGAGGTACTAATGGTTGGTAAGAGACATGGTAACATCTACATCCTTGAACTTAATCATTCATCATCATATCATGCATGCCTTACATCAAATGATGATATATCTTGGCTTTGGCATAGACGCATAGCACATATTGATGTTCATCAACTTAATAAACTGTCATCTAAGAACTTAGTGGAAGGGTTACCTAACTTAAAGTTCAATAAAGAAGGCCTATGTGATGCATGTCAAAAGGGCAAGCAGTCTAGAAACTCTTTTAAATCTAAAAATATTGTTTCAACTTCTAGACCACTTGAGCTATTGCACATGGATTTGTTTGGACCCTCTAGAACTGCTAGTTTAGGTGGAAATCTATATGGACTAGTTTTAGTAGATGACTACTCTAGATTTACTTGGGTTGCATTTATACCAAGTAAAGATAATGCCTTCAAAGTTTTCAAAGTTGTTGCCAAAAGGATACAAAACGAAAAAGATTTGAAAATCAAGTCCATTAGGAGCGATCATGGAGGTGAATTTGAAAATGAATATTTTGAAAAATTCTGTGAAAAATATGGAATTAATCACAACTTTTCTGCTCCAAGAACTCCACAACAAAATGGAGTTGTTGAAAGGAAAAACAGATCTTTAGTAGAACTAGCTAGAACTATGTTGAATGAAAATGATTTGCCTAAATATTTTTGGTGATGATGCGCCTTCCAACGCTTGCTATGTTCTAAATAGAATTGTGATTCGTCCCATTTTAAAGAAAACCCCCTATGAACTCTATAAGGACAAAAAGCCTAATATCTCTCATTTTAAGGTATTTGGCTGCAAATGTTTTGTTCTAAATAATGGCAAAGAACCTCTTGGTAAGTTTGATGCCAAGGCGGATGAGGCTGTTTTTATTGGGTATTCTTCAACTAGTAAAGCATATAGAGTTTACAATAAAAGAAGAATGTGCATTGAGGAATCTGTGCATGTAAAGTTTGATGAATCTAACCATCCCCAAAAGGGAAGTGCTGTTGTTTATAATGATGAAGAAACAGTGAAGACAAGAAGAGTAGCAAACCTCAAGAACAGCAAAATCCACCAACCATTTCTCACGAACAGTCAAAAGAATGGAGGAAACCAAGAGATCTTTCTCTTGACAACATCATTGGTGACATCCATAAGGGAGTATCTACTAGATCTTCCTATAACATGTTCTGTGATGATTATGCATTTGTATCTCAATTTGAACCCTCTTGTGTTGATGATGCTATTAATGATGAATTTTGGATGAATGCTATGCATGAGGAGTTAAATCAATTTAAAAGGAATGATGTTTGGGAATTAGTTCCTTTTAATAAAGATATGAATGTAATTGGAACAAAATGGGTGTTTAAGAATAAGCTAGATGAGAATGGTATTGTGGTTAAGAATAAGGCAAGACTAGTAGCAAAGGGTTATAATAAACAAGAAGGAATAGATTTTGGTGAAACTTATGCCTCGTTGCTAGATTAGAAGTCTGAGAGAGTTTTACTTGCTTTTGCCTTCATTCATAATTTTAAACTATATCAAATGGATGTGAAAAGTGCATTTTTGAATGGCTATATCAATGAGGAAGTTTTTGTTTCACAACCTCCTGGATTTACTGACTTTAGTTACCCTGAGCATGTATACAAACTTAAAAAGGCCCTCTATGGTCTTAAGCAAGCCCCTAGACAATGGTATGAAAGATTAAGTACATTTCTTTTATCAAAAGGGTATCACAGAGGAAATGTGGATAAAACTCTCTTTATTAGAAAGAAGTCTAACTGCATTTTATTGGTTCAAGTATATGTTGATGATATCATTTTTGGATCAACCAATCAATCTCTCGTGTAAAGAATTTGTGGATAGCATGCGTGGGTGAGTTTGACATGTCTATGATGGGAGAACTCAAATTCTTCCTAGACTGCAAGTCAAACAACTAAAGGAAGGAATCTTCATTCATCAAGCAAAGTACACTAAGGAATTATCAAGAAATTTGACATGGAGAGTTGTAAAATCTCTAATATCCCTATGTCAACTAATCTCTATTTAGATAATGATGTTTGCAGACTAGAGTAGACCAAACCAAATATAGAGGGATCATAGGATCACTTTTATATCTTACAGCAAGCAGACCTGACATAATGTTCAGTGTCTGTGTTTGTGCAAGATTTCAATCTGCACCTAAACAATCACATATGAATGCTGTTAAGAGAATCTTAAAATATCTCAAAGGAACTATAAACTGTGGTTTATGGTATCCTAAGGGAACATCCCCTAATCTGGTAGGTTTTAGTGATGCAGATTTTGCTGGATGCAAAACCGATAGGAAAAGCACAAGTGGAGTATGTCACTTGTTTGGAGAATGCTTAGTCTCTTGGTATAGCAAGAAACAAGCTTGCGTTGCTTTATCAACTGAAGCGTTAGAGTATGTTGTCGCTGGTAGTTTCGCCGTGCTCAAACCATTTGGTTAAAGCAACAACTTGAGGATTTTGGACTAAAGCTTGATCATATCCCTATCAAGTGTGACAACACAAGTGCAATTAGTATCACTAAGAACCCAGTCTTACACTCTAGAACAAAGCACATTGAGGTGCGACATCATTTCATAAGAGACCATGTTGAGAAAGGAGATTGCAATGTAGAGTTTATTGATACGGAGAATCAGCTCGCAGATATCTTCACAAAACCTTTGCCAAAGGAGAGATTCTTCAAACTTAGAACCAATCTTGGTATACTAAGTGAAGAACACCTCTCTTGAACTCCCTAAACATAGTAAGAATACTCATTCATAATGCTTTAACATGATATGAATTCATTACATTCAATAGATATGACCAACACAATTGCAGAATATGGAAAATTAAGTGTTTTTAGGATTACTCTCGGTAGTAATCGATTACCACACACTGGTAATCGATTACCATGCTCTGTTTCATTGAAATTTTAAGATTACCCTCGCAAGTAATCGATTACCACCTAATGGTAATCGATTACCACGAGTCAGAGAACAGCCCCTCTTTAGATTACTCTCGGCAGTAATCGATTACCATACCATGGTAATCGATTACCTCTGCAACTGATAGCTTAATTCACATGCAAATGGGCCTCGTTCTGGAAATTCAATTTAAGATTCAATGAATCTAGACCAAAATTTGAAAGGTTTAATGAGGGATTTCAGATTTTAGAGTTCATTCTAATCAAATCCAAACCATAGAACCCCTTTCTCTCTCTAAAACCCTCTCATCTCTCTCTAGAAACTCTTCATCTTCTTCTTCAATTCATCCATGGAAGGTCAAGGAAAAGGAAAACGAACCAAACACATGGGTCACAAATCTACTTCAAGTGTTCTATCTCGTTCAAAGAAGGGAGAATCATCTTCCAAAAGGAAGAACTCCTCAACTCCTGAAGAAACCATGGAGGAACACATTCACCCATGGTTCACCTCTAAAGCTCAAGAGAAACGCTTCTATGGCAAGTATGCAGGAAAGGAGCTTGTACCTGCAAAAATTTTGGATACAATATGGCTGGGTACTGAAGGGTTTACGTTTCAAACGCTTCTCCGGGAACAAAATCTTGAGAAGTTCGTCAGTCTAAAGGGTTACATCTATCCTGATTTAGTGAGAGTATTCTACTCCAACCTTCGACCAGACGACGAATCCGAAATGCTTGAGTATGAGGTAAAAGGCAAACCTATCATTTTCTCTCGTGATTTATTCTTTCAAATTGCTGGATTCAGAGAGGAGGGTATTAGACCCACATTTGAATTATTGAAAGAACAAGGAATCCATCTTAACAAAGATTCTGTTTATATGAGTTTGCTGAGAAATCCCCAAATTTGGGAAGCAGAAAAGGCTGCTAGAAAAGTGCATAGGAAGAAAATCACATACAATATTGGTGGGCTGAATGCTGATGATAGACTTCTACATTACACCATCTGTTGGATTTTGGCTGCAAGAGGAGCCAATCATGCCCAACTAACTGAGGAAGATTTGGTGTTAATTTCTGCTCTGAAAAATAGAATTCAGATTGATTGGCCTTATGTTGTGATGGACAACATGCTAAAGGCAAAGAAATTCATGGATAATAAGTGTCCCTACTCTCTGTTCATCTCACGTGTACTTGAGTATTTTCAAGTTGATGTCACAAATGAACATAGAGAGCTGGTAAAGGACATTCACATCATAGGTGAAAGAGCATTAAAAATGATGAGATTGGTACAGACTGATGCTGGATGGATACCAAGGGAGGAAGCACAACCAGAGCAACAACAACAAGAAGGAGATGCATCTCAATCACATCCTGATGATGATGATGATGATGATTCAGCTGCAGGGGAATACATCCCCAAGTCACGCTTCGAGTCCATTGTCATTGATAGATTGGACGAGATTGAGAAACGCATAGAAGAGATAGACGAAGCAAACGAAGAACGCTTCCAAGAGCTCAAGGAAATGATGGAGTCTCTTCATGCTCGTTTTGATACTATGTAGTATTCCCTTCCTATAGATTCCCTTTTTGCTTATTGATATACCAAATAGGGGGAGAAATCATAGGCTATCCTAGATCGGGGGAGAAATAGAAATTCTGGTAGTGCTCTGTTTATTATGAACAAACTGGATTTTTTTTATGGTTTAAAATCTGCAATGTCTTCAATTATCCTGGTCATTAGTCTTTGAATATGAACTGAATCATGTCTTATGAATGAATGATTCTATATGATATTGCTCTGATACATAATGGAATGTATGGTGAAACTGCAATATACTATGTATTTGGTTATTTCTATCAATTGCAGGAATTTTAGAAGATCAACACATATTCTAAAAACTCCAAAGAAAACCCTTGTTGATATTTGGTACATCAAAACCAAAAAGGGGGAGATTGTTGGAACTAAAGCTTGATGAGGTTTTGGTGTCTCTCTTGGTGTTTTTGATTTTGATGTAATGTAATTTTGGTTTTCTTAGATGAATGTATTTAGGAGTTTTTCATGTGTATTGATTGGTTAGAATAGGAATGTATGTGTTGTTCTTTGTTTGAAAATACATCAGACGATACATCAGACGATAGGTATCAGACGATAGGTATCAGACGATAGGTATCAGACGATAGGAATCAGACGATAGGTATCAGACGAGAGATATCAGACCATACATATCAGACGATACATATCAGACGATACATATCAGACGATAGATATCAGACGATATACATCAGATGATAGACTTCAAGGTTTACTCATTCGGTCTGAAGAATTGCATCGTCTGACCTGGGAAGTAAAAGAACAGACGAAAGTAACTCCAACATTTCAAAATCTAAGAGTTACAATGGAGTAATCGATTACCATAAGGCTGTAATCGATTACCACGAGCCAGTAATCGATTACCATAAGGCTGTAATCGATTACCATGCTGAGAAAATCACCTAGAATGAATTTCATCTCGGCAGTAATCGATTACCACGATCTGTAATCGATTACCACCGCAGAGAATGTTTAAAAGTTGCCTGAAATGATTTTTCTAACATCCCACTTGATTACCCACTTATTTCAATCAATTTTAAACTCCATAAAAAGTCAATTTTTGAGGCTCCAACGGTTCAATTTGAGGCTCCTCCAACGTTCGATTTTGGAGATCAAATTGTCAACAATTGAGGCTCCATCTCGCATCTATAAATGGAGGGCATTTTGAAAAACATATATAGAGTTTTTGTACAGATTTGAAAACACTCTTGAAAGACTTGAAATCCATTTTCAGAAAAGCCTATACACTTTCAAATCCTCTCTAAGAGAGCTTATCATTTTCTTCAAGAGAAATCACTAAGAACTTCAAGAGTTCTTGAAAGAGTTTTGAGAAAAGGCAACAATAGTCATTTTACTGATTGGGTGGTATTCAAAGTTCTATTAAATTGTGATCAGAATCTACACTCCAGGTGTTTTCTAAACTGATCTTTTATTTGTCAATTTGATTGTTGGGTTATTACTCTAGGAGAGAGGTCTCTCTGGATAGAGTAAGAGTATTTGAGAAGTGTTTTCTCAAAGGTTTGATCTTGGGTGTGCCAAGGTCAGGGAAGAACAGTTCTTTGGGTTAAAGAACTGGTTTGGGTGTTTTGATTTCGTTTTTGTGTTGCTTGTTGCAGAGTGAATGTAAAAGAACACAAAAGGGATCATTTGATAGTGGAAAACCAATTGCAACAGTTGTTGGATTGGGACCGGATGTAAATGATTAAATTGAACCAAAGATAAATCACTGTGCACTCTTCTTCTTCCTTACACTCATTACCATTTACCTTACACTGCTATTATCATTGTTAAATTCTGCAAGTTGTTTGGTAACTGAATTGGTAATTAACTCAGTAATTAACTTGGTAATCAACTTAAACTGGAAAGGGTAGATACAAACATTGTATAAACTGAAAATTGATTACAAACTTGTTATTAATAATTCCTTTGATATTTCTGCTGCATAAATTTGAATATACTCTATTTGAATTAAAAGGAATTAGAAACTCACGAAAAATAGGCCAAAGTGAACTAGAATCTATTCACCCCCCCTCTAGATTCACCCAAAGGGACCATCATAATATTTCTCATTTTTCTTCACTATATTCAGTACGTGAGATACCAAAGTTATATGGTTTTGCGGAAGAATGGGGGATTGAGCGAAAAACTTTTTCATTAATAATGTTTCTTCTAATGATAAAATGCGAGACTATTTGAAGGAAAGACTTCTATTGCATTATAATGGTTTAGTAAGTGGTGGTAAATTTAAATTTGTTGTTGGAGATAATTAAAAAATTATGTTGTTGACTTATTTTATTAAAAATTTAAGAAGTAAAATATAATATTTCTTTTAGAGTTTTTTAAAATGCCAACTTTAGCATTTTTTTAATTTTTTAGCCTAAGGCCCGCCCGCATAGGCTCGTTTAACCCGCGGGGCCCGCGGGGCGAGGGCGGACCACCAAGTTACGTTCGCTTAACATTGCGGGGCGGGGCGGACCAAACATTTCGCGGGCCTATGCGGGCGGGCCTTAGGCGGGGCGGGCCGGCCCGTTTACCCACCCCTAGGTTTCATTAGTGTGTATTCGTTACTAATCAACAAAACAATACAAATATATATACTAGTAAGAAAATAACTAAACTACCATTGACAGAAATGAATAGGATAAACTGCATAATATCATCTAACGTAAATGTGTATCATCTAACATAAATGCATAATATTATCATAAGTGCATAATATTATCTACCATCCCCCTCGAAATCACAATGGGTCAACAGGAAACATCGAGAGTTTTCTATACATAAAATGAAAACGTAAAATCAACCAAACTATTTCAGCAGTAGAGGATGTCATGGCACGATACTAAATTTCGTAGAAGAGCAAGAAACAACAACTTGTTCTTTACAAGAGATGAGACAATCCCCCAGAAAGATGTAAAACCCCTGAAGATAACAAAGGATGCGAAGAACAACGGTCCAATGTTTAACACCCTCAAAATTAATTTTCATAAATAATTTCGTAGTTAAAACATTTACTAAAAATTCTATAAAAATGTGCATATTAACTGTTTACTGTTATAATTTGATTAGACAGAAAATGTAATTCAAAAATAATTTATCATTGGGTAGCAATATTATTACGTAATTTGAGAAAATTATGATTACATTTCTAAATAAAAATGTAGTAGAAAAATAAATTTGTTGTTTGACATTTTTATTATTATTTGATATTTCGAACATTATTTCAGCAGTAGAGGATGTCATGGCACGATACTAAATTTCGTAGAAGAGCAAGAAACAACAACTTGTTCTTTACAAGAGATGAGACAATCCCCCAGAAAGATGTAAACCCTGAAGATAACGAAGGATGCGAAGAACAACGGTCCAATGTGTAACACCCTCAAAATTAATTTTCAAAAATAATTTCGTAGTTAAAACATTTACTAAAAATTCTATAAAAATGTGCATAACAACTGTTTACTGTTATAATTTGATTAGACAGAAAATGTAATTCAAAAATAATTTATCATTGGGTAGCAATATTATTACGTAATTTGAGAAAATTATGATTACATTTCTAAATAAAAATGTAGTAGAAAAATAAATTTGTTGTTTGACATTTTTATTATTATTTGATATTTCGAACATTATTTTAAATTTCTGAATTATCAAATTCATTGTTTTAATTATATTATTATTAAGAAATTTTATTTTATATTTGATCTGAGAAACAAAAATAAATAAATAAATAAAAAATAAAATAAAATAAACTTAGAATGGGCCATGCAGGATTCAAATCTGCAAGTTATTAGACCACCACTTTAACAAACTGAGCTACTAGATTTGTTTGATATTTTTTTAAAATAAATATAATATATATAATAAGTACGAGAAAAATATGTAAGAAAAATTGGGAAAAATATTTTTTAGACTCATTATAATATAATATTAATTATAGAATAATCATATATGATATTTGAATAATGGAATTAAAATAATAAAGTATAAAAAAAATATAATAATAATAATAATAATAATAATAAAATAATAAAATAATAATAAAATAAATAAATAAATAAATAAAAGTTGGAAAATTCTGAACAAGTGCAATATGTCATGAGTGATGGAAAAATGCACTAAGTTAGTGGTGTTAACATCAATTTGTTTAGTGGAGCATTAAAAAGAAAAAGAATTATAATTAATTGTTTATGGTAAAACCACTAAGTATATTAAATTTACCACTAATAATATTTTAAATTTTATTTCATCTATAAATAGAAACCATTTGAGAACACTTCAGCCATGAATTCATTTGCACCAAAACACTAAAAGTTTAGTTTTTTTTCAATTTACCAAAACCATAAACCTATTTTGCTAAAATTCCAAATTTTTCTAAATTTACCAAAACCACTTCATTTAACCTTGTGTGAGAAGTAGGATCAACCTTCTTTCAACCATTAGAAGATCTTTCAAAGCATTTCCAAGAGGGAGAAAAATTAAGGTGAGGGAAGATTCTAAATTATTTTAAGTTTTCAATTTTATTAAGTTTTCAATTCTAGAATAATCTTAAAATATTTGTGTTCTAAAATTTATGAACTTATAATTATTATTGAAGTTTTAAAGTAATAAGAATTATAAGGGAAGTTGCAATTTATTTAAGTTTTCAAATACTAAAATAATGCATATTTAAAAATAAAATGAAATAAAATAAAAATAATTAAATAGAAATGGTGGGAGCATGACTTAAACCCAAGACCTTCTAATTTTCAGTCATGATCTAACCAACTGAGCTAGTTCAGATTTTGATTATAATACCGCATATTTATATTTTTATATTTAAATATTTCCGCTTTCATTTGTTTATACTTCATATAATAATTTGAGCATCTTAAAATTATGAGATCTAACTAGGAGGCTCTGCCACCTTTTTTACGATTTCATAACTTTAAGTTATTTATATAATATTTAATTTTATGAAATGATAATTTGAGATCTTAAAATTATGAGATCTAACTAGGAGGCTCTACCACCTTTACTGATTTCATAACTTTAAGTTATTTATATAATACGTAATTTTATGAAGATTTTTTTTTAACAATTTTAAAGAGTAATTGGAAAATTTAATTTGAATGTGAATGACTTTTGACGTATATTTGGATAATGACTTGGATTGTGTATGTTTACCTTTTCCTTGAATTTGATGATAATTGAGACTTGTACCTATGCTATGCACGTTGAAAGACGTAATGAAAACTATGATTATTATACTATAAATTATTAACCCATAGTATAAAATATAATGATGGAATGGATTTGTAATATCAACAAGATTGGTGCTATTTTAAATGAGATTTTTAGAAAGGGAGATAAGTTTTCATTCATTCATGCATGCCTCAAAAGAGGTGGCCTCGGTTAGAGGTGCGATAATAACTTAATACGTGCGTCTAGGTGGGATGCCAGACTTGGGGGATTTTTATAGTGAGAATTCATTTAATTCATGATGATCACATGATTGTTTATGAGATTCTCGGCACCACTGTGAAATCCCAACCGGTAATAAGTTTTACGATGATGATGTCGTATTATCGAGATGGTACCACATTGCATATTTTTGGAGTTGAGGTTGGAGCATGCATCATATAGAAATTTCATTTAAGTCATAATTCATCCTTTATTGATTTGATTATGATATGTATCATATTGGTATTTTTATATGATATGTATTATATTGATATTTTTATATGATAAGTATTTTTATTAAGATATTGGAACTTACCCTTGCGTGTTTGTGTCTGTGGTTTGACACCTGATGATCCTAAATTTTAATTGGGGAGCAGATTGACAGTAGATTCAAAATCATGTGTGGAGATGTCAAGGAATGTTATCTAAGATGAGGATTTTATGTAATAATGTAATTGTCACAATATTACATACCTAGGTGACATTTTGTAAATAACTTTTGATGTATGGTTATGATGTGATGTATATGATGTGTTTTATTTTTATGGTGACGTTTTTGTTTAGCAAGGAAAATTATTTTAAGATTTTATTTAAAGAAATCTAAATGAAAGGAAACATTTTCAAATAATAATAATAAATGGATAAAAAGGAAAATATTTTAGTAATGAAATATAGTGGGGCGTTACAGTTGGTATCAAAGCAGTATGTTTCTTGGACTTGTGAATTTTGAGCTAACCATGTTTTTGTTGTGATTAAGTAATTAGTAGTGAGCTTAGAATCAATAAGGTTGTGTGAATGATTGTTTGTTATGTGCTCTATATTTTTGTTTGATTGTTAGTTGGTGTGCTTAGAGATTTTCTTTTCTGTAATAATAATAGATGGCTGGAACAAATGATAAGGCAATTGCTGAGGCACTTGAAAATCTTGCCCAAGCAATTGGAAACCAAAGTAGAAACAACAATGAGCAAACTGAATATCGCGGCCTAGAGCGTTTTCAGAGGAATAATCCGCCTACTTTTGGAGGTAGATATGACCTTGAAGGTGCTCAACGATGGCTAAGGGAGATTGAGAAAATCTTTCGGGTAATGGGATGTTGCGAAGATAAAAAGGTAATTTTCGCAACTCACATGTTAGTGGAAGAGGCAGAGTATTGGTGGGAAAATACTTATCAGTATGTGGCAACCGAAGGAGAAACAATAAAATGGGAAGAATTTAAAGAATTATTTTTAGAAAAATATTTTCCTGAAGATATAAGGAATAAAAAAGAAATGGAGTTTTTGGAATTAAAACAAGGGAACTTAACAGTTGCTGAATATGCGGTCAGGTTTGAGGATCTAGTCAGATATTCCGCACACTACCATGGAAAAGATGGTGAAAGGTCTAAATGTGTTAAATTCTTAAATGGCCTACGTCCTGAAATAAAACAGGCCATAAATTATCAAGGTATTCACCAATTTCCAGTACTTGTGAATATGTGTAGAATATATGATGAGGATTCTCGTGCTAGAACTGTATATTATAAAAATAAAAATATTGGAGGACCCATTAAAAATAAAAGATTTGGGTTTCAAAATAAAGGAAAACCATACCAAGCTTCTCAAGGAGTTAGAGAACGTCCTTTTGGGAATTTCTCTAAAGCTTCTATGGGAAATCGTGAATCTAATCCTGTTAATGTCAAGTGTTTTAAGTGTGAAGAATTTGGACATTATGC
Organism: Hylodesmum podocarpum; assembly: GCA_026586105.1. Taxonomy (NCBI): domain Eukaryota; kingdom Viridiplantae; phylum Streptophyta; class Magnoliopsida; order Fabales; family Fabaceae; genus Hylodesmum; species Hylodesmum podocarpum. The sequence goes on along the minus strand of JALJEV010000058.1, from coordinate 738,080 downwards.
CTCATCGTGCAACTGGTGCTACAAATGTAACACAAAGGGACATCTAGCAAAAGATTGTCGAGGAAAAGGAAGCATGTCCGAAAATCCGTCTGAAAAACCGAAGGCTCAAGGAAGAATTTTTTCTCTTAATGGAACTGAGACTTCAGAACCTTTGATTCGAGGTAAATGCTTCATAAGTGAAACTCCTTTAACTGTGTTATTTGATTCTGGTGCTACTCATTCTTTCGTGTCATATTCTTGTGTGCAAAAATTGAAACTCTCTGTGTCTTCATTAAACTTTAAATTAGAAGTAAATACTCCAACTGGGACTTCAGTTTTAACTTCAGATATCTGTCTAAACTGTAAAATAAAAATTTGTGATAAAACTTTCAGTGTCAATTTGATTTGTTTACCCCTTCAACAAATTGAAGTTGTTTTAGGTATGGATTGGTTGTCCACTAATCATGTTTTGTTAAATTGCTTTGACAAAACAATTATTTTTCGAGACCCGGAGGAGAGTAGGGATATTGAAATTATTTCCATAAATAAGGTTTTAAAATCTTTAAAGGAAAACAATACCCAAGTATATATGATCACCGCTAATGAAACTAAATCTGAAAAAGAGGTGAGTAGTGTGCCTGTAGTAAAAGATTTTGTTGAAGTATTTCAAGAAGTAGATCAGTTACCTCCTGAAAGAGAAATAGAGTTTTCCATTGATTTAGTGCCAGGAACAGGACCAATTTCCATAGCACCATATAGAATGTCTCCTATAGAGTTAACAGAAGTCAAGAAACAAATTGAAGAATTGTTAACTAAACAGTTTGTAAGGCCTAGTGTATCACCCTGGGGAGCTCCAGTTTTGTTAGTTAAGAAAAAGGATGGAACTATGAGAATGTGCATAGATTATAGACAATTGAATAGAGTAACCATTAAGAATGAATATCCACTGCCTAGGATTGATGATCTTATGGATCAATTAAAAGGAGCCTGTATTTTTAGTAAGATTGATTTAAGATCAGGATACCATCAGATTTGGGTAAAATCCGAGGATATTCCAAAAACTGCTTTCAGTACTCGTTATGGGCACTATGAGTATTTAGTTATGCCTTTTGGAGTGACTAATGCTCCAGCAGTATTTATGGATTACATGAATCGAATTTTTCACCATTATCTTGACCATTTTGTAATTATATTCATTGATGATATATTAGTGTACAGTAAAACTAGGGAGGATCATGCCAAACACTTAAATATAGTATTACAGATTTTAAAGGACAAAAAGCTTTTTGCTAAATTATCTAAGTGTGAATTTTGGATGGAGAAAATGAGTTTTTTAGGTCATGTGATATGCCAAGAGGGAATATCTGTAGATCCCTCTAAGGTACAATCTGTTTTGGAATGGGGAAGACCTAAAACTGTAACAGAGATTAGGAGTTTTCTAGGATTAGCAGGATATTATAGGAGATTTATTAAAGATTTTTCTCAAATAGCTTTACCTTTGACTACCTTAACTCGAAAGAATCAGGCATTTATTTGGACCACCGGATGTGAGGATAGTTTTCAAACTCTTAAGGAAAGATTGACCACTGCCCCAGTATTGACCTTACCTGATCCCAAGAAACCTTTTGTACTATATTGTGATGCATCTAAAATGGGTTTAGGAGGAGTATTGATGCAAGGTGGTAAAGTGGTAGCATATGCTTCTAGACAGCTTAAGATTCATGAGAAAAATTACCCAACCCAAGATCTAGAATTAGCAGCTGTAGTATTCACACTTAAAATATGGAGACACTATTTGTATGGAACTAGATTTGAAGTATTTAGCGATCACAAGAGCCTTAAATATCTATGATAATCCATTTTATATACATTTTCTTTACTTTGTTTTCGGTTCAATTAGCTGTTATATGTGTCATATTTTGGTAGTTTATCTTAGATATTGTGTTGAAGGTATATTTTAGTAGTAGTAGTAAATAATAGTTAAAATTCCATAAGTTCTTATGATTCTATATTGATTCTTGTGCAGTCGCTTTTAGAACTACGAGGAATGAAGAAGGTTCATTGAAGAGAAGATAGATGCTTGGAATGGAAGCTATGGACATAAGATGAAGATGCCATCAAGAAGAACAAGGATGCAAGCTCAAATCAAGATCAAAGCAAGCCAATTGGAGCACCCTTACTTGTGAAAACGTGCCAGGGCGCACAAAGTGGCACGTTTCAGCATAGCTTGCGCTGAAAACGTGCCAGGGCGCGCCAGGGTGGCGCGTTTCACAGCCCCTTGCGGCGAAAACGTGCCAGGGCGCACAAAGTGGCACGTTTCAGCATAGCTTGCGCTGAAAACGTGCCAGGGCGCGTTTTTACTCCAGGGTGGCGCGTTTTTCCTGCTATAAAAGGCTGTTTGGGCGCGAATTGAAGAGGACTTCTCATAATTCTGTTTTCTAACTTCTTGTACAAGTTTGGGTTGTGCGATTGCACAATTCTCTCTTCTCTCGTTTCACTCTTCTATGTTCCCTCTTCTTCTCATGCTTTACTTCTTCACTTTCAATCTTCATGTATTCAATTTCTCCTCACAACTGTAGCTACTGCAACAATTGAATTCAGTTCTTTGACTTTGATTCTTCTTCAATTCTGCAATAAATCTCTGGTTCAATTTACATTTACGCTTTATAATTCTGTTCTTGATCGTTTAGGTTTTCACACTTTATGCTACTGTGCTTGATTCTTTTTTTGCACTTCTCTTCTACTTAATGCATTGTTTCAATTAGCTTAATTCACTGTTTTAGTTTACATTTCTCCATTCTATTCTCAATTCCTAATTCTCCTCAAGATTTACGCTACTGTTCATTTTCTGCATTTATCATTCATTGCTTCAATTTACACTTCACTGCTCTATGTTTAAATTCTAATTTTATCTTTAGTTCTTCATTCAGTTTTGTATTTTCTATTCCGTTTAGGTTTTGCTGCATTAATTCATGAAAATCCCCCTCCTAATAGTGAGCAATTCCGAATTGAATGTATGTATGTCTTCTGAGAGATAACCTAGGTTGATTCCTCTATATTACAAATTTAATTGGGGATAAATCTAGCTTTTGATAGTCATTCGACAGTGGTTATCAAAATGGCGCCGTTGCCGGGGACATGCGTCATTCAGTTCAGAATTATCACTTTTCATGTATATAAACTGTTTGTGAATATTACATTTGTATAGAATAACCATAAATCCATATAATAGTTGTTGTTTCTAGTGTAGGTACTGACTATTTTGTTGACTTTTTGCATAGGTTTTAATTCTTTGTAGATATCATTGATGCTAGTTAGTTAGTGCTTAAATGATATTTTGCCGAAGTCTTTGTTAGTCGGTGTTGTTCATGCTAATTTGTGTTGTATATTGGTGTTTTTGGTGGCTATTGTTGAATCGATGAACTAGAGAGGTTTTGATTTACATTCCTTTAGGCTACCATGGCTAATAGGACTATTAGGGAACTATTGCAAAGGATTTCAATGAGTCAACTTTTGAAGAGGCAAAAATTTTTCATACCATGCCTCAGCAGCAATACGATCCTTATCCTAGCTCCTACAGTCTTGGATGGGGAGATCAGAGCTATCAGCATTCACATGACTATTCCCATCCAACACAAGATTGGCGCAGAATAAATCAACCATTATATACCACCATCGTTTCAGCATGTTGCACCACCACCACCACTAGCTCAACCACAAGGTAGTCCTTCCTTGGAAGAATTAATCAACCAGATGGCCACCAACAACTTGCAATTTCAGCAGATGTTTGAGGTTGACCTTCAGAGTATTCAAACTCAGATTGAGCAGTTATCAAATGCAATTAGTCAGAACCAACCTCAAGCATCCATCATAAGCATGAAACTACCTACTGAAGAGCATTTTGCTTCCTCTTTAGATTTAGTTGATAATTTTGTAGATAATTGTACATATTTTAACTCAATTTGAATCAATTGACTAATTTTTCTAATTTCAATAATGATTTGGCTAGGCTATTCTTTGTAATGATGATGCCACTGTTTGTACCATATGTGCAGAGATGAATACTGCCATTGCAGGTGCAGATCTTAATTTGCAGACTGCAGATTTTGGTCTACAGGTTCTTGCATCTACTGACATTGCAGTGAACAAGCCATTGTCACCTTCCATTGTGCAGCCGCCAAGCTTAGAGGTGGAACCTACTGCACAACCAGAAAAGACAAGTTCCATGGAGGTTGTGACTAAAGAGAAAGAGTTTAGAGAACAACATTTGAGAGAGCAAGACATGGAAGAAGGGAGAGTAACAGATAAGCAAGAGAAGGAATCATGTGATGATTTAATTGTTTATGCTGATCTCCCTTTGACAGGTGATGTAGGAGAACTAAAAGCACAAGGTGCAGTTGTTTCAGACTCTCTTACTTACAAAAATCCTCATGTCTTGATACCTAGTGGAGAATTGTCCATAGAGTTTCCTTGGAGCAAACACCATGAAAAAAATGAAGTATCCAAGAATTCAGAGTCACCACTAGAGAAGATTTCTTTATCTCTTGACACTCTTTCTCACTACAATTTCAAATTAAATGCCAATATTAAAATGAATAAATGGAAGATATTGATTATGGCATTCAATTTATTTCTACCACCGTGCACTTGCATTGATTATAGAACACGCATGCACCTTAAATCATCTGCACTCATAAATAATGATTTACATATTATTGTAGATGATTGGACGATATTTGATCCAGGTGGATGTTTGTTTCTTATCAGACACAAGGGCAGCACTGTCACGAGAGCATCATTGAGAAGCCCACAGCACCTTGCTGCTCTGAGCAGCCAAGGGAGTTTTCTTTTCTCCCTCCACTCTTTTCCGTTCTATTTTCATTCATTTCCTGTCTATCCATCTTCTGTAATTAGGAAGTAAGTAATAAGAAGTAATTAGGAAGTAATTAGGGAGTTTTCTATTTCTCCTCTGTCTTGAATTGCAGCTGACTTCATTGATGCACTTTATGTTACATTTAGGACAATGCAAATTTTAAGTGTGGGGGGGGAATTGTGTGAATATTTTGCTGTTATGTTTTCTTTTCTGTTTTCTTTAATTTTCTGTTCTGGTTTTGTTCTGTTTTCTTTAATTCTTTGTTCTGTTTTTGTTCTGTTTGAGTGTTGAAAGGAAAATAAAAGTAAATGTGAAACATACCTTTTCTTTGAAGTTACAGGTGTATAAACTGTGGAAGTTACAAACATTTTTAGTGGATAGATTTTTCAATCTTCTTATAACCTATGTGTGCATCTTTGAATTGCAATTGACTTGAAGCTAAAGTTTGGATAATTAGTGATAGAAAAATAAACCTTGTGAGAGTTTGAGCCTTATATGGAGGAACTATTCTTTCCTTCAAATTTCTTTCTTGTGTGACTACACTCATCTTGTTAGTTGCTCTAGATTTTTCCTTGACTCTTGCTGATATTTCTTGATCACATGCATTATTGAAATGATCTAGGCAAATTTCTTCTTAAGCCACTAGCCAAATGAGCCTACCTTACATATCTGTCCCTTGTTATCCCCTTTTGAGCCTTTATTTCCCTTTCTTCAATTTTAAGCTCATTACAAGCCGAAAAATGGAAAACAATGATGTCCCCTAACTTTAGGGATTAAAGGAGCTTTGGAATTGTTTTGGGAATAAGTTTTAAATAAGTGTGGGGGTATAACCCTTTAGGACAATTCTGATATGTGAGTTGATGAATGGATTGGCATTGGTTATGCAAAAGAAAACAACTACACAGAAAAATGTATATGTATATATAGAAAAAGATACAAAGAATAAAATACCAAAAGCTACAAAAGATACAAAGAAGGAAATCTAGAAAAAAAGAAAAAAAAAAGAAGAAGAGAAAGCAAAAGAAAGAAGAAAAGAAAGCACCAAAAGTTATAAGAAAGCAAGAAAGAAAAGAGAAAAAGAGAAACAGAAGGAAATGAAAATCCAGGATGGAAATAAGTGGGAAACCAAAAAGAGGTAAGTGTTAGGAGGGTAATCTTCATGCTTATTAGATTTATTCCCCATTGCTCCTCTTTTCTCTTGGTTATTAGCCTAAATAATCCTTCTTTTATCCCACCTGCACCTTGGCCACATTACAAGCTTAATAAAGTCCTTTTGATCTCTAATTGCATGTGTTTCAAGTTATTGAAATTAGAGACTTGTAAAAATCTGGTAGTGCTAACTTGTATGATGTGTTTGAGTGCAAATACAATCCTAAACACTTGAGAGTTAAGAGGAAACACTTACTTGTGAGGTTCTATCACTTTGAATTCATTCTTTAAATCAACTTGTCAAATTGTTTGTTCTGATGCACCTTAGACTTATGAATCGTTGTTGATCTTGATGCTCAATTTTGTCCCTTTCTCTTTATATGCATCCGTGGCTCAACCGAATTGGTTCAGTTCACATAGCATCAACCCTTCTTTTTTCAAGAAGTTTTGCCCGGAGTGCAAAAGAATAAGTGTGGGGGTATTTGATAATCCATTTTATATACATTTTCTTTACTTTGTTTTTAGGTTCAATTAGTCATATATGTGTCATATTTTGGTAGTTTATCTTAGATATTGTGTTGAAGGTATATTTTAGTAGTAGTAGTAAATAATAGTTAAAATTCCATAAGTTCTTATGATTCTATATTGATTCTTGTGCAGTCGCTTTTAGAACTACGAGGAATGAAGAAGGTTCATTGAAGAGAAGATAGATGCTTGGAATGGAAGCTATGGACATAAGATGAAGATGCCATCAAGAAGAACAAGGATGCAAGCTCAAATCAAGATCAAAGCAAGCCAATTGAGCACCCTTACTTGTGAAAAACGTGCCAGATAAAAGTGGCACGTTTCAAGATAGCTTGCGCCGAAAACGTGCCCGCTGTAGGGCCGCTTGGTGGCGCGTTTCCACACTTTTGCGCGAAAACGTGCCAGGGCGCACAAAGTGGCATCGTTTCAAAGATAGCTTTATACGAAAACGTGCGCAGGGCGCGTTTTTACTCCAGGTGGCGCGTTTTTCCTGCTATAAAAGGCTGTTTGGGCGCGAATTGAAGAGGACTTCTCATAATTCTGTTTTCTAACTTCTTGTACAAGTTTGGGTTGTGCGATTGCACAATTCTCTCTTCTCTCGTTTCACTCTTCTATGTTCCCTCTTCTTCTCATGCTTTACTTCTTCACTTTCAATCTTCATGTATTCAATTTCTCCTCACAACTGTAGCTACTGCAACAATTGAATTCAGTTCTTTGACTTTGATTCTTCTTCAATTCTGCAATAAATCTCTGGTTCAATTTACATTTACGCTTTATAATTCTGTTCTTGATCGTTTAGGTTTTCACACTTTATGCTACTGTGCTTGATTCTTTTTTTGCACTTCTCTTCTACTTAATGCATTGTTTCAATTAGCTTAATTCACTGTTTTAGTTTACATTTCTCCATTCTATTCTCAATTCCTAATTCTCCTCAAGATTTACGCTACTGTTCATTTTCTGCATTTATCATTCATTGCTTCAATTTACACTTCACTGCTCTATGTTTAAATTCTAATTTTATCTTTAGTTCTTCATTCAGTTTTGTATTTTCTATTCCGTTTAGGTTTTGCTGCATTAATTCATGAAAATCCCCCTCCTAATAGTGAGCAATTCCGAATTGAATGTATGTATGTCTTCTGAGAGATAACCTAGGTTGATTCCTCTATATTACAAATTTAATTGGGGATAAATCTAGCTTTTGATAGTCATTCGACAGTGGTTATCAAAATGGCGCCGTTGCCGGGGACATGCGTCATTCAGTTCAGAATTATCACTTTTCATGTATATAAACTGTTTGTGAATATTACATTTGTATAGAATAACCATAAATCCATATAATAGTTGTTGTTTCTAGTGTAGGTACTGACTATTTTGTTGACTTTTTGCATAGGTTTTAATTCTTTGTAGATATCATTGATGCTAGTTAGTTAGTGCTTAAATGATATTTTGCTGAGTGCTGTTAGTCAGTGTTGTTCATGCTAATTTGTGTTGTATATTGGTGTTTTTGGTGGCTATTGTTGAATCTGATGAACTAGAGAGGTGTTGATTTACATTCCTTTAGGCTACCATGGCTAATAGGACTATTAGGGAACTATTGCAGCAGGATTTCAATGAGTCAACTTTTGAAGAGGCAAAAATTTTTCATACCATGCCTCAGCAGCAATACGATCCTTATCCTAGCTCCTACAGTCTTGGATGGGGAGATCAGAGCTATCAGCATTCACATGACTATTCCCATCCAACACAAGATTGGCGAAACAAATCAACCATTATATACCACCATCGTTTCAGCATGTTGCACCACCACCACCACTAGCTCAACCACAAGGTAGTCCTTCCTTGGAAGAATTAATCAACCAGATGGCCACCAACAACTTGCAATTTCAGCAGATGTTTGAGGTTGACCTTCGAGTATTCAAACTCGATTGAGCGCTTATCAAATGCAATTAGTCGAACCAACCTCAAGCATCCATCATAAGCATGAAACTACCTAACAAGAGCATTTTGCTTCCTCTTTAGATTTAGTTGATAATTTTGTAGATAATTGTACATATTTTAACTCAATTTGAATCAATTGACTAATTTTTCTAATTTCAATAATGATTTGGCTAGTTTTGTCTTGTAATGATGATGCCACTGTTTGTACCATATGTGCAGAGATGAATACCGCCATTGCAGGTGCAGATCTTAATTTGCAGATCGAGATTTTGGTCTACTGTGTTCTTGCATCTACCGACATTGCAAAGAACAAGCCATTGTCACCTTCCATTGTGCACGCTTAAGCTTAGAGGTGGAACCTACTGCACAACCAGAAAAGACAAGTTCCATGGAGGTTGTGACTAAAGAGAAAGAGTTTAGAGAACAACATTTGAGAGAGCAAGACATGGAAGAAGGGAGAGTAACAGATAAGCAAGAGAAGGAATCATGTGATGATTTAATTGTTTATGCTGATCTCCCTTGACAGTGATGTAGAGAACTAAAAGCACAAGGTGCAGTTGTTTCAGACTCTCTTACTTACAAAAATCCTCATGTCTTGATACCTAGTGGAGAATTGTCCATAGAGTTTCCTTGGAGCAAACACCATGAAAAAAATGAAGTATCCAAGAATTCGAGTCACCACTAGAGAAGATTTCTTTATCTCTTGACACTCTTTCTCACTACAATTTCAAATTAAATGCCAATATTAAAATGAATAAATGGAAGATATTGATTATGGCATTCAATTTATTTCTACCACCGTGCACTTGCATTGATTATAGAACACGATGCACCTTAAATCATCTCGCACTCATAAATAATGATTTACATATTATTGTAGATGATTGGACGATATTTGATCCAGGTGGATGTTTATTTCTTATCAGACACAAGGGCAGCACTGTCACGAGAGCATCATTGAGAAGCCCACAGCACCTTGCTGCTCTGAGCAGCCAAGGGAGTTTTCTTTTCTCCCTCCACTCTTTTCCGTTCTATTTTCATTCATTTCCTGTCTATCCATCTTCTGTAATTAGGAAGTAAGTAATAAGAAGTAATTAGGAAGTAATTAGGGAGTTTTCTATTTCTCCTCTGTCTTGAATTGCAGCTGACTTCATTGATGCACTTTATGTTACATTGAGGACAATGCAAATTTTAAGTGTGGGGGGGGAATTGTGTGAATATTTTGCTGTTATGTTTTCTTTTCTTTTTCTTTAATTTTCTCGCTTACGGTTTTGTTCGTTTTCTTTAATTCTTTGTTCTGTTTTTGTTCTGTTTGAGTGTTGAAAGGAAAATAAAAGTAAATGTGAAACATACCTTTTCTTTGAAGTTACAGGTGTATAAACTGTGGAAGTTACAAACATTTTTAGTGGATAGATTTTTCAATCTTCTTATAACCTATGTGTGCATCTTTGAATTGCAATTGACTTGAAGCTAAAGTTTGGATAATTAGTGATAGAAAAATAAACCTTGTGAGAGTTTGAGCCTTATATGGAGGAACTATTCTTTCCTTCAAATTTCTTTCTTGTGTGACTACACTCATCTTGTTAGTTGCTCTAGATTTTTCCTTGACTCTTGCTGATATTTCTTGATCACATGCATTATTGAAATGATCTAGGCAAATTTCTTCTTAAGCCACTAGCCAAATGAGCCTACCTTACATATCTGTCCCTTGTTATCCCCTTTTGAGCCTTTATTTCCCTTTCTTCAATTTTAAGCTCATTACAAGCCGAAAAATGGAAAACAATGATGTCCCCTAACTTTAGGGATTAAAGGAGCTTTGGAATTGTTTTGGGAATAAGTTTTAAATAAGTGTGGGGGTATAACCCTTTAGGACAATTCTGATATGTGAGTTGATGAATGGATTGGCATTGGTTATGCAAAAGAAAACAACTACACAGAAAAATGTATATGTATATATAGAAAAAGATACAAAGAATAAAATACCAAAAGCTACAAAAGATACAAAGAAGGAAATCTAGAAAAAAAGAAAAAAAAAAGAAGAAGAGAAAGCAAAAGAAAGAAGAAAAGAAAGCACCAAAAGTTATAAGAAAGCAAGAAAGAAAAGAGAAAAAGAGAAACAGAAGGAAATGAAAATCCAGGATGGAAATAAGTGGGAAACCAAAAAGAGGTAAGTGTTAGGAGGGTAATCTTCATGCTTATTAGATTTATTCCCCATTGCTCCTCTTTTCTCTTGGTTATTAGCCTAAATAATCCTTCTTTTATCCCACCTGCACCTTGGCCACATTACAAGCTTAATAAAGTCCTTTTGATCTCTAATTGCATGTGTTTCAAGTTATTGAAATTAGAGACTTGTAAAAATCTGGTAGTGCTAACTTGTATGATGTGTTTGAGTGCAAATACAATCCTAAACACTTGAGAGTTAAGAGGAAACACTTACTTGTGAGGTTCTATCACTTTGAATTCATTCTTTAAATCAACTTGTCAAATTGTTTGTTCTGGATGCACCTTAGACTTATGAATCGTTGTTGATCTTGATGCTCTGAATTTTGTCCCTTTCTCTTTATATGCATCTGTGGCTCAACTGGAATTGGTTCAGTTCACATAGCATCAACCCTTCTTTCAGTAAGTTTTGCCCCGGAGTGCAAAAGAATAAGTGTGGGGGTATTTGATAATCCATTTTATATACATTTTCTTTACTTTGTTTCCGGTTCAATTAGCTGTTATATGTGTCATATTTTGGTAGTTTATCTTAGATATTGTGTTGAAGGTATATTTTAGTAGTAGTAGTAAATAATAGTTAAAATTCCATAAGTTCTTATGATTCTATATTGATTCTTGTGCAGTCGCTTTTAGAACTACGAGGAATGAAGAAGGTTCATTGAAGAGAAGATAGATGCTTGGAATGGAAGCTATGGACATAAGATGAAGATGCCATCAAGAAGAACAAGGATGCAAGCTCAAATCAAGATCAAAGCAAGCCAATTGGAGCACCCTTACTTGTGAAAACGTGCTCAAAACAATAGCGCACAAAGTGGCACGTTTTAAAGATAGCTTGCGCTTGAGCAAATGGGGCGCGCCGGCGCGGGAAAGCGCGCGCTCACTCAAGGCGTTTTACACCCTTGCGAAAAACGCGCCGGGCGCACAAAGTGGCACGTTTCAAAGATAGCTTGCGCCGAAAACGCCAGGGCGCGCAGCTTTTACTCCGAGGGTGGCGCCTTTTTCCTGCTATAAAAGGTCGTTTGGGGCGCGTTTCGCGAATTGAAGAGGACTTCTCATAATTCTCCACTTTTCTAACTTCTTGTACAAGTTTGGGTTGTGCGATTGCACAATTCTCTCTTCTCTCGTTTCACTCTTCTATGTTCCCTCTTCTTCTCATGCTTTACTTCTTCACTTTCAATCTTCATGTATTCAATTTCTCCTCACAACTGTAGCTACTGCAACAATTGAATTCAGTTCTTTGACTTTGATTCTTCTTCAATTCTGCAATAAATCTCTGTTTCAATTTACATTTACGCTTTATAATTTTGTTCTTGATCGTTTAGGTTTTCACACTTTATGCTACTGTGCTTGATTCTTTTTCTGCAATTCTCTTCTACTTAATGCATTGTTTCAATTAGCTTAATTCACTGTTTTAGTTTACATTTCTCCATTCTATTCTCAATTCCTAATTCTCCTCAAGATTTACGCTACTGTTCATTTTCTGCATTTATCATTCATTGCTTCAATTTACACTTCACTGCTCTATGTTTAAATTCTAATTCTATCTTTAGTTCTTCATTCAGTTTTGTATTTTCTATTCCGTTTAGGTTTTGCTGCATTAATTCATGAAAATCCCCCTCCTAATAGTGAGCAATTCCGAATTGAATGTATGTATGTCTTCTGAGAGATAACCTAGGTTGATTCCTCTATATTACAAATTTAATTGGGGATAAATCTAGCTTTTGATAGTCATTCGACAGTGGTTATCACTCTACAAATTTCTAACATATTTTTGGAAGAAATTAGACAGAAGCAAGAATTTGATCATTTTCTGAAAACCCAAATAGAAATTTTGACTCAAGGAAAAAGTAGTGAGTTTAAGATTGGAATGGATGGTATTTTGAGGTATCAAGATAGAATTTGTATTCCTAATATAACAGAAGTTAGAAAAATAATTTTGGAGGAAGCACATAAAAGCAAATTAAGTATTCATCCTGGTGCCACTAAAATGTACAAAGATTTGAAAACCATGTTCTGGTGGCCTCAAATGAAGAAAGAAATTTGTGAATATGTGTATTCTTGTTTAATTTGTCAAAAGGCTAAAATTGAACATCAGAAACCCTCAGGTTTATTACAACCTTTAGAAATTCCACAATAGAAATGGGATAGCATATCTATGGATTTTGTGGTAGCTTTGCCAAGAAGTCCTAGGGGATTTGATTCAATTTGGGTTATAGTAGATCGTTTAACTAAGTCTGCACATTTTATTCCTATTAATATTAGGTATTCTTTAGATAAATTAACTAATTTGTACATAGGTGAGATTGTAAGATTACATGGTGTACCATCTAGTATTGTATCAGATAGAGACCCTAGATTTACTTCAAGATTTTGAGAGAGTTTACATAAAGCTTTAGGCACCAAATTAAAATTAAGTTCTGCCTATCATCCCCAAACTGATGGACAAACTGAAAGAACAATACAATCTTTAGAAGATCTATTGAGAGCTTGTGTTTTAGAACATAAAGGTTGTTGGGTAGACTTTTTGCCTTTGATAGAATTTACTTACAATAATAGTTTTCATTCTTCCATTGGTATGACACCTTTTGAAGCTTTATATGGAAGAAAATGTAGAACCCCTTTGTGTTGGACTGAATTAGGAGAAAGTTTAATTTTAGGACCTGAGATTGTACAACAAACCTCAGAAAAGATTAAGTTAATTCAGGAAAAAATGAGAACGGCACAAAGTAGGCAGAAAAGTTATCATGACAAAAGAAGAAAAGATTTGGAATTTGATGTTGGTGATCACGTATTCTTAAGGGTAAATCCATGGACTGGTATTGGAAGAGTTTTAAAATCTCGAAAACTTTCACCGCGTTTCATTGGTCCCTTCCAAATAATAAAAAGAGTAGGCCCTGTGGCTTACCAAATTGCTTTACCCCCAATTCTTTCTAATATTCATAATGTCTTTCATGTTTCACAACTTCGTAAATACATTCCTGATTCATCACATGTAATTGAGTTAGATGACATACAAATAAAGGATAATCTAACCTATGAAGCATTACCAATAAGAATTGAGGATAGAAGAATCAAAACCTTAAGGGGAAAATGTAACACCCCCTTGTAACATCCCCTCTTATTTACTTATTTTACTTATTTTTAATTAGTAATTTAAAGTGGTTAATGATGTAGTAAATAAAAGAGAGATTTAGGAAACAACACTTTCATTACATAAGATTTAAAGTTCATTACAAATAGATTTCATAACTTTGTCCTTTTATTATTTTAGATAACTACCTTTCTACTACCTTAGAACATCTACCCAACACTTCTACACGCAAAACATAGCAAGCACCTTCACACAAGATAGTAGCAACAACCAGTGACAACTTCTTAACCCTGCAAATCTGCTCCCCCGAAAGTTGTTCGAGATCATCACAGGTGTTAAAAACACAAAGTGCAAGGGTGAGCTTTCCTTAACCATAATTATAAAAAAATTGATTGTAGTTCAAGGAAAACCTTTTCTTTTATAAATTTAGAAATTTCATTGAAATTATCACTTTTAGAATCATACTTCCATACATATCCATGACCATCAAAATATCAATCTCATAGTAAGGCAATCAACAACCAAATTAAACAAACCATCAATCACAATCAATGATTCAGGCATGAATTCCATTTAATCAAACACACCATTAATAATGTATGCTCCTAAGCCTACATGATGCATGCACCTTCACCATGCATTTTCACTCTTCACTCGAAATGCAATGTGGCGCCCTCCACTGAAAATAGCCTGGGGCATCTGATTCTCACCCTCAATCAGACCCACCAGAGGTAGACACTCCGTAATTTGTCGAGTTCCCTCAGTGTCCGGCAGGACCTCCCCCGCAACATGTGATCATCATGAGCAGGGCAATTTCCCCACCAAGAGAACCCCCTCTAGTCCACGGTATTCCACTCACACAGACGGAATCCGTGAATCTTACGGACTTGGTCTACTACTATCCAGTCATCATGCAACATGTTCTAGGACCTTGAATTGTATAATGACCTTTATCACATTTTAAATCTTGACCTCTTTACTAGGTCATATTCATTTCAAAACCTTCTAAGCATTGCCTATTCACCAAGCAATCTTAGAATATTGTCTCTCCACTAGGCATTTCAAATCGGTCATTAAGCAATTCAAGTCCATCACCAATTTCATGCAACCATGCATGTCACCACTTATTCATATCCAACTCAAAACCAGACATATTTCGATATGAAATCAACACCAAGAAACACCAATAAACACCAATAAATCAAGAAACCAAGAAACAAGAAACACCAAGAATTATCAAGGAAACATCAAGAACCAATAAACAGTACCACACTTTTCCTCGTAACAAGAATAATTCTGTTATGATGTGGAAGATCGGACAAAACCGCAACCACAAAGCATACTAAGAATTATCTTCGCACCTTAGTATCCGAAAAACTAAAGAAATATAATGAAAGTAACAACAAAACAAAGAATAGAAGAGTAGGATAAGGACAGCTCCCCTTACTGGTTTCTCCTAGCTTCCTATATTCTTCCTCTACTTACGTGCTCCTTCCTTGGTTGGAGAGATTTCTTCCTAAGGTGGAGAAAGTATAGAAAGGTTTTTTGTAGAGAAGATAGTTTGAGAGAATGTAAGAGTATTCTTTGAGTTGTATCTTCATTTGAAACCTCTAAGCCCTATTTATAACCTTTCTAAGGCGGTGCTACAGTAATTTCGGGCAACTACAAATTTCTGGCAAACTAAGAATTCGATTTGTCGCTACACAAGAATGTCGGTTAGCTACAAGATCGTTGGCGGCTATGAATAAGATAGATGGCGGTTTGCTACAGTAATGGCGGTTGCTACAGTACTGTCGGCAGCTACAGTAATTTGCTACAGTATTCCGAAAATTCATAATTTTTTAATTATTTTTAAATTTCTTGAATGTTACAAAAAAACCTCTCTTAAACTATATTTAAATTTTTGGGATGTTACAATACTCCCCTCCTTTTTAAAATTTCGTCCTCGAAATTTCCATTCCTATTTCATATCCTATTCTTCTATTTTACTTTTTAATTTCCAACTCCCAAAGTTCCTTTACTTTCAACTACTTTCTCTTAATATAATTTTAACTTATGTTTTGAAATCTATCTGTTACCCTCAACCTTACTATCCTTATATGCGAGACTATGATTTCCTTTTTTTCCACTTATAAATCCTCCTCATTTATTTTCACTAAGAGTTCTCTTTTCTTAATTCTTAAAATCAACCTCTCTTGGTTGGTATATAAGTTCATACTCTTACTCTTTTTCCTTATGGCTCCTATTAGATTCTTAAGGATTTTATTATTTCTATCTTATTTCATTCATAAATTCTTTAGTTATTCTTAAGGCTACTAACTTCATACTAACAGGAGTAAATTCACACGCAAGGTTGAAGTTCCTAAATTGCTCTATTAAATCCATCTCTTTGACCATTAAACTTGACATTGCTATGATCTTCCTACTTAAGGTGTCAACCACTACATTTTCTTTGTCTAGGTTGTACTTAAGATTGAAACCATTATCTCTTAGAAATGTTATCCACCTTCTTTGCCTCATGTTTAACACCATTTGGCTAAATAACACTTAAAGGCTTTTGTGATTACTAAATACCTCAAATCTTGTCCTAAAAAGATAGTGTCGCCATATTTTAAGCGTAAATACTACTGCAGCTAGTTCTAGGTCATAGGTTGGGTAGTTCCTTTCATGGTTTTTCAATTGTCTTGATGCATAGGCTACCACTTTTCCTCCTTGCATTAGCACTCCTCCTAAACCTAGTTTAGAGGCATCACAATAGACTTCAAACGATTCAGTTGGGTTTGGTAGGGTCAAAACAGGAGCAGTAGTTAGTTTTTTCTTAAGGGTTTGGAAACTTTGTTCACAGTCGTTATTCCATACAAAAGCTTGGCCTTTTCTAGTTAAGGTTGTGAGAGGCAAAGCTATCTTGGAGAAATCTTCTATAATATCCAGCTAATCCTAGAAAATGTTTTATTTCTGTCACATCTTTTGGTCTTTCCCATTTTAGAACTATGTTTACCTTATGTGGATCTACTGCAATTCCTCCTTGTGATATTACGTGTCCTAGGAAACTGACTTCTTTTAACCAAAATTCACATTTGGACAATTTCGCATATAACTGTTGATCTTTCAAGATCTGTAATACCACTCTAAGATGTTTAGCATGATCCTCTTTGGTTCTCGACTATACCAAAATATCATCAATAAACACGACCACAAATTTATCCAAATATAGTTGGAAAATCCTATTCATGTAATCTATAAATACTGCAGGTGCATTAGTTACACCAAAAGGCATAACCATGTACTCATAGTGTCCATATAGAGTACTAAAGGCCGTTTTAGGGATATCTTCGCCTTTACCCTTATTTGGTGGTATCCAACCTTAGATCAATCTTGCTAAATACACAAGCTCCTACTAGTTGGTCCATAAGATCATCTATCCTTGGTAAGGGGTACTTATTCTTAATGGTTACCTTATTTAGTTGTCTATAATCTACACATAGTCTCATAGTTCCATCTTTCTTCTTTACTAGGAGTACGGGTGCTCCCCAAGGTGATACACTAGGTCTAATAAACTGTTTCTTCAATAGTTCTTCTATTTGTTTCTTTAGCTCTGCTAGTTCTAAGGGTGACATCCTATAGGGCGCAATAGAAATTGGTCCAGTCCCAAGTATCAGGTCTATAGAAAATTCAACTTCCCTTTCGTGGTAGTTATTATTAAATCAATGTCTAGAAAAAATAGTGGAAGTTGTAACCTTTTAGCACAATCAAACGATATAAGGGAATGAGTGACACCAGAGTCAATTATCTAGGTAAAATAATTCCATGTATGGAGCATGTACCTTGTACTAGATTATTGGTATTGGAGGCCTTAACTCCATCAAGGGTGAATATTCTTCCTACAACCTTTGATTTCCCTAGTTGATATTGTTGGTGCCTCTTTAAAACTATTGGTCATGCTATACAAAACTTAGTCTTCTCAAGTCAAGGTGGTTAATCCTTTAACATTAGGTAATCTTCCTAAGCGTATCAACTTTAATTCCTCCTTGGGTTACTACTTATTCCTCCTGTAACTAAAACTCTTTCTACCTTAAAAATACTAGTTCCTTTCTCGGATTTTAAATCCTTCTAGCTTCTCTAAGGTTTCTTTAACCATCAAAATGCATCAACCATTATTGTATCATCCTAGTATATCTTCTAAATGCATCTTAGTGTTGTCAAAAGGTTTGTATTAGGATAAGAGCTAGGTAGTTACTAATCATTTCCAATAAAGTTATCTTAAGGTCTTTTAACTTTGGTGATATTCTTAGGTTTTTCTAATCCTTAGTACTACTTCTCCTTTGAAGGGATCATTTCCTAAAATTGGCTTCCTTTAGGATTCACTTTCGATCCTTTTTATTTGATTTGCTACTTTTTAAGGAGAACTTCATATATTAATCTTAGTTCTAAAAATTTCTATCTTTTTCTAAGGGAGTTCTCTTTTATGGAAAATACTCTTAAAAGGGTTTTCTATTATAGGTAAGTTATCTAGGATATCTTTTGATTTTATCTCCATAGATGGTCATCTTTATGTCTAATTTATCCTCCTTCAATCTTGCTAGTCTAAGTTGGTAGAAACATCATTTGTAAGATCAACAACAACTCTCTTCCCTTAATACTTTGCTATTTTTCTTCTTAGCCTACGCTTATCAAAACTTAGGTAAAAACTTATAGGGCTTTAACTACAATTCTATAACTTCTTTCAACCACTACTTTCTATTCCTATCTAATCCTAAGCCATGTCACTAACCCTAAAACTAATTTTTCATTGATTGAACCAAGAAGCAATCAAGTAAACACACCAAATAATCAAACAAGCACACAAAGTACACAATCATTCACACAACAAAAACATAGCAGACACATAACTCACAAGTCGAACTGGTTTGACCTGCTCTGATACCAGTAATGTAACACCCCCTTGTAACATCCCCTCTTATTTACTTATTTTACTTATTTTTAATTAGTAATTTAAAGTGGTTAATGATGTTGTAAATAAAAGAGAGATTTAGGAAACAACACTTTCATTACATAAGATTTAAATTTCATTACAAATAGATTTCATAACTTTGTCCTTTTATTATTTTAGATAACTACATTTCTACTACCTTAGAACATCTACCCAACACTTCTACACGCAAAACATAGCAAGCACCTTCACACAAGATAGTAGCAACAACCAGTGACAACTTCTTAACCCTGCAAATCTGCTCCTCCGAAGGTTGTTCGAGATCATCACAGGTGTTAAAAACACAAAGTGCAAGGGTGAGCTTTCCTTAACCATAATTATAAAAAAATTGATTGTAGTTCAAGGAAAACCTTTTCTTTTATAAATTTAGAAATTTCATCGAAATTATCACTTTTAGAATCATACTTCCATACATATCCATGACCATCAAAATATCAATCTCATAGTAAGGCAATCAACAACCAAATTAAACAAATCATCAATCATAATCAATGATTCAGGCATGAATTCCATTTAATCAAACACACCATTAATAATGTATGCTCCTAAGCCTACATGATGCATGCACCTTCACCATGCATTTTCACTCTTCACTCGAAATGCAATGTGGCGCCCTCCACTGAAAATAGCCTGGGGCATCTGATTCTCACCCTCAATCAGACCCACCAGAGGTAGACACTCCGTAATTTGTCGAGTTCCCTCAGTGTCCGGCAGGACCTCCCCCGCAACATGTGATCATCATGAGCAGGGCAATTTCCCCACCAAGAGAACCCCCTCTAGTCCACGGTATTCCACTCACACGACGAACCGTAACTTACGGACTTGGTCTACTACTATCCACTCATCATGCAACATGCTCTAGGACCTTGAATTGTATAATGACCTTTATCACATTTTAAATCTTGACCTCTTTACTAGGTCATATTCATTTCAAAACCTTCTAAGCATTGCCTATTCACCAAGCAATCTTAAAATATTGCCTCTCCACTAGGCATTTCAAATCGGTCATTAAGCAATTCAAGTCCAACACCAATTTCATGCAACCATGCATGTCACCACTTATTCATATCCAACTCAAAACCAGACATATTTCGATATGAAATCAACACCAAGAAACACCAATAAACACCAATAAATCAAGAAACCAAGAAACAAGAAACACCAAGAATTATCAAGGAAACATCAAGAACCAATAAACAAGCACCACACTTTTCCTCGTAACAAGAATAATTCTGTTCTGATGTGGAAGATCGGACAAAACCGCAACCACAGAGCATACTAAGAATTATCTTCGCACCTTAGTATTCGAAAAACTAAAGAAATATAATGAAAGTAACAACAAAACAAAGAATAGAAGAGTAGGATAAGGACAGCTCCCCTTACTGGTTTCTCCTAGCTTCCTATATTCTTCCTCTACTTACGTGCTCCTTCCTTGGTTGGAGAGATTTCTTCCTAAGGTGGAGAAAGTATAGAAAGGTTTTTTGTAGAGAAGATAGTTTGAGAGAATGTAAGAGTATTCTTTGAGTTGTATCTTCATTTGAAACCTCTAAGCCCTATTTATAACCTTTCTAAGGCGGTCTTCTACAAGAATTTCGGCAACTACGGAATTTCGGGCAAATACAAATGAATGCCGTTAGCTAGCTACATGATCGTCGCGAGCTACGATATGGCGGTTTGCTACAAAGAATGGCGGTTTAGCTACAAGATCGTTTCAGCGACTACAAGATTTGCTATAGTATTCCGAAAATTCATAATTTTTTAATTATTTTTAAATTTCTTGAATGTTACAAAAAAACCTCTCTTAAACTATATTTAAATTTTTGGGATGTTACAGAAAAGATATTCCTTTAGTAAAGGTTATCTGGAGAACGGATGATGCAACATGGGAATTGGAAAGTGAGATGCAGAAAAGCTATCCTACATTATTTCAATGAGGTAAATTTCGAGGACGAAATTTCTTTTTAGGGGGGGAGAGTTGTAACACCCTCAAAATTAATTTTCATAAATAATTTCGTAGTTAAAACATTTACTAAAAATTCTATAAAAATGTGCATATTAACTGTTTACTGTTATAATTTGATTAGACAGAAAATGTAATTCAAAAATAATTTATCATTGGGTAGCAATATTATTACGTAATTTGAGAAAATTATGATTATATTTCTAAATAAAAATGTAGTAGAAAAATAAATTTGTTGTTTGACATTTTTATTATTATTTAATATTTCGAACATTATTTTAAATTTCTGAATTAATGTAAATTCATTGTTTTAATTATATTATTATTAAGAAATTTTATTTTATATTTGATTTGAGAAACAAAAATAAATAAATAAATAAAAAATAAAATAAAATAAACTTAGAATGGGCCATGCAGGATTCGAATCTGCAAGTTATTAGACCACCACTCTAACAAACTGAGCTACTAGATTTGTTTGATATTTTTTTAAAATAAATATAATATATATAATAAGTACGAGAAAAATATGTAAGAAAAATAGGGAAAAATATTTTTTAGACTCATTATAATATAATATTAATTATAGAATAATCATATATGATATTTGAATAATGGAATTAAAATAATAAAGTATAAAAAAAATATAATAATAATAATAATAATAATAAAATAATAAAATAATAATAAAATAAATAAATAAATAAATAAAAGTTGGAAAATTCTGAACAAGTGCAATTTGTCATGAGTGATGGAAAAATGCACTAAGTTAGTGGTGTTAACATCAATTTGTTTAGTGGAGCATTAAAAAGAAAAAGAATTATAATTAATTGTTTATGGTAAAACCACTAAGTATATTAAATTTACCACTAATAATATTTTAAATTTTATTTCATCTATAAATAGAAACCATTTGAGAACACTTCAGCCATGAATTCATTTGCACCAAAACACTAAAAGTTTAGTTTTTTTTCAATTTACCAAAACCATAAACCTATTTTGCTAAAATTCCAAATTTTTCTAAATTTACCAAAACCACTTCATTTAACCTTGTGTGAGAAGTAGGATCAACCTTCTTTCAACCATTAGAAGATCTTTCAAAGCATTTCCAAGAGGGAGAAAAATTAAGGTGAGGGAAGTTTCTAAATTATTTTAAGTTTTCAATTTTATTAAGTTTTCAATTCTAGAATAATCTTAAAATATTTGTGTTCTAAAATTTATGAACTTATAATTATTATTGAAGTTTTAAAGTAATAAGAATTATAAGGGAAGTTGCAATTTATTTAAGTTTTCAAATACTAAAATAATGCATATTTAAAAATAAAATGAAATAAAATAAAAATAATTAAATAGAAATGGTGGGAGCATGACTTAAACCCAAGACCTTCTAATTTTCAGTCATGATCTAACCAACCGAGCTAGTTCGTATTTTGATTATAATACCGCATATTTATATTTTTATATTTAAATATTTCCGCTTTCATTTGTTTATACTTCATATAATAATTTGAGCATCTTAAAATTATGAGATCTAACTAGGAGGCTCTGCCACCTTTACTGATTTCATAACTTTAAGTTATTTATATAATATTTAATTTTATGAAATGATAATTTGAGATCTTAAAATTATGAGATCTAACTAGAGGCTCGCCATCTTTACTGATTTCATAACTTTAAATTATTTATATAATATTTAATTTTATGAAATGATAATTTGAGATCTTAAAATTATGATATCTAACTAGGAGGCTCTGCCACCTTTACTGATTTCATAACTTTAAGTTATTT
Source organism: Hylodesmum podocarpum (assembly GCA_026586105.1). NCBI lineage: Eukaryota > Viridiplantae > Streptophyta > Magnoliopsida > Fabales > Fabaceae > Hylodesmum > Hylodesmum podocarpum. The sequence goes on along the minus strand of JALJEV010000058.1, from coordinate 715,570 downwards.
ATATAATACGTAATTTTATGAAGATTTTTTTTTAACAATTTTAAAGAGTAATTGGAAAATTTGATTTGAATGTGAATGACTTTTGACGTATATTTGGATAATGACTTGGATTGTGTATGTTTACCTTTTCCTTGAATTTGACGATAATTGAGATCGTACCTATGCTATGCACGTTGAAGACTGTAATGAAAACTATGATTATTATACTATAAATTATTAACCCATAGTATAAAATATAATGATGGAATGGATTTGTAATATCAACAAGATTGGTGCTATTTTAAATGAGATTTTTAGAAAGGGAGATAAGTTTTCATTCATTCATGCATGCCTCAAAAGAGGTGGCCTCGGTTAGAGGTGCAGATAATAACTTAATCTGTGCGTCTAGGTGGGATGCCAGACTTGGGGGATTTTTATAGTGAGAATTCATTTAATTCATGATGATCACATGATTATTTATAAGATTCTGTGCACCACTGTGAAATCCCAACTGGTCAGTAAGTTTTACGATGATGATGTCGTATTATCTGAGATGGTACCACATTGCATATTTTTGGAGTTGAGGTTGGAGCATGCATCATATAGAAATTTCATTTAAGTCATAATTCATCCTTTATTGATTTGATTATGATATGTATCATATTGGTATTTTTATATGATATGTATTATATTGATATTTTTATATGATAAGTATTTTTATTAAGATATTGGAACTTACCCTTGCGTGTTTGTGTCTGTGGTTTGACACCTGTGATGATCCTAAATTTTAATTAGGGGAGCAGATTGACAGGTAGATTCAGAAATCATGTGTGGAGATGTCAAGGAATGTTATCTAAGATGAGGATTTTATGTAATAATGTAATTGTCACAATATTACATACCTAGGTGACATTTTGTAAATAACTTTTGATGTATGGTTATGATGTGATGTATATGATGTGTTTTATTTTTATGGTGACGTTTTTGTTTAGCAAGGAAAATTATTTTAAGATTTTATTTAAAGAAATCTAAATGAAAGGAAACATTTTCAAATAATAATAATAAATGGATAAAAAGGAAAATATTTTAGTAATGAAATATAGCGGGGCGTTACACAATGAACTGTAATAGGAGAAGTAACAATTGACTAACAACATGCACTGCAGAACAACCTCTTTACAAGAAAGAAGACTCAGGATAACAAGGAAGAGGAGGAGGAGAATCAATCTATCAGAAGGTTCTTGGAGAGGCGTAGGGACATAACAATCATAGACAATTTAATCCCCAACAACGGGGTGCAAAGGGTCCCCGACAAGGGGTATAAAGGGAAGAGGGAAGAATCCCCAACCGGGGTGTACAGAAGGAAGAATCCCCGACTACTGGGTGTAAAAGGTCCTAGGATAGGAATGTCATAAGAGAATGTCATTAAACAAAAGTAAAAGACGAGGAATTCAAACGAAAGAACGACAGGTCAACACCAGAAGCTGCAACATCTAAAAGTCTCAATTCATCCAGAATATAATGTCCACCTGCCTACGATCTGTCTCAATCAGCCTCCTGGATCGAAGATCCTAGTGCCTGCTAATCCCTGTGCCTCTTAGACAAACATAACATGTGGTTGTGTAGCGAAAAACTTCTGAAATTGCTCAGCAAGATAAGATACTGTAAAACTAGAAAAGGAATCATCCCTTTCTCCAACCATTGCAAACAATCACAAAACAAAGAGAGTAAAACTCCAAATTCTGCAAACCCTAGCAGAGAACCTCAAACGGAAGAACGAATATTGTTGAGTCAAATGGATCCGCGGAAGCTTGGATCATCCATACTCATGATACCATGTGAGAAACGAGTGATGGAGCCTAATTCAACCCTACAAAACCGGCTTGTAAGGTGAGGATTGTTCCTCACTTGTATACATACAACAGGCTCTATCTCTAGGTGACGTGAGATTTCCAACATTTCTAACATTAAGATTTTGTTCATATAATTGTTAACTGTTGATTGGAACTGTAAAGAATAAAACACAAGAAGGGGGGTTGAATTGTGTTATTAATAAAAAAATTTCTTATCGTCTGTTGGTTTTCAAACAGATTCGACGATATGAAATTTATCTTGAAAGATTGTTTTTTAACAAATGAAGTTATGTTTTGATTATCCCTGTTAGTCACAAGATCAAATAACATAAACACAATTATTTTTATACTGGTTCGTCTATTCAAGACTACGTCTAGTTACCCAGGAAACACTGAGTTTTCACTATCAATCGTGAAAAGGTTACAAGTATTGTTTGAACCTAGCCACTTCTGGCCAATACAGGATATTCTTTAAACAAAGCCTTCCCAGGCTGAACAACCAAATATTCTTTGCACCACAGCCTCGTCAGGCTAAAGCCAGGTATTCTTTGCACACACAGCCTCCTCAGGCTAAAGTACCACACAAGTGGATTTAAAAGAATTTAAGAAAAACTTAAGGATTCCTCTATGCAGAGAGGGTTTTTACAATGAAGTATAAATTTCTTTGATTCAAGAGCGAAGACAAGAATAAGCTTATGTAGCATTTTCGCCAACTTGAAATTGTGAAGAGAAGACCTTTATATAGGCAAAAGTCTTGGAAAGATCCGTTAGACTCAAATCTTGACCGTTGTCGTTTTCTTGAAGCTTTTCCATCAGTGGCAGAGATTAATCAAAATAATTAATGTTTGAGCAGCAGAGTCAGCGCACGTTCAGTACCTTTTTCTTACTTGATCAGTTTGGATAACAAAAGCATGATCTGCTTTTCGTGTTGCAAAGGTTTTGCACAGTGTCCAACCACTTTTGGAAACTTCCACGAGTAACGACTAGATTTGAAATGTGCACAAGTTACTTCATCTGTCTTCAGCTTCTTCTAATAGACGATGGATCTTGACAGAAAACATAGTCTTCGAAAGATATTCTTAAAGAGAAGTCCGAAGATAATGTCGTCTATCATCATTCTTGATCGTCTGAACTTTGCGACATAACCCCTTTTTGATAAAAGATGAAATAAAAGCTTTTACAGATTGAGGAGTCATCTTTCGTCTGATCTTACTTTGTGTCAAAGTATCGTCTGTCTTGTAATTATCAAAACAAAAAGTGTTAATCATCTTGATTTAACAGAAACTTTAAATTTAAACTGATTAAAAAAATAAAACCGTAAACTGATTTAATGATAAAAACCAAAAAAAAACGTAACAATTTTTTTTTTCAAGTGTCTATGTCCCTTGGTTATTTATTAAATATTCGTATGCTATACATTGCATATAGGAAAGTCAAGGGATTGGTAGAAAAAAATAATACATTTTCATTTTATTTAATTAGTGGTAAAAATTTTAATGTCTATGTCAATAAAGATATTATGAGTTTGTGTTAATCCAATAATTTGTCATAAATGTAACAGAAAAATCCACTTCAAATATCCTTAAAATGTATCGAGTCTTGAGTTATATCTTCATAAGGTCTCGAACTATCAATAAATAAATATGAAGAGTCTTTATCTTCAACCATCTTTGCATCTATTATCTTCTACTATATCTGATTTAAATAATTTTCAATTTCCTCTGCATTCACATGATTAAAACTAATTGAAAAAATAAATTATAAAATTAAGTAAATTTTTCAAAAAGACCGGAAAGATCTAAAAAAAATATAAAATGGTTCTTTTTTAATTAGGTGTTATATACTTATTTAGATAACATTTCTAGTGTGCTTCAGTTTATATTTTATTTAATCAATAGTCAAATTTTATTAAAGATTATTAATTAACATGTGCCTAGACTTTTATTTAATCAAATTAATATTCATAAAGAAAAAATTTTATAATTTTTTTAATGATACAAAATATATTAAAAAAATATAGAAAGATAAATTGATAATAGTCTTCACTAAATATAACTCATATCTCCTTATAAAAATTTATTTCAATATCTAAGATAAATTATCAACACATGTTTATATGATTTTTTGGGTTTTAACTAAAATGTACATGTAAATTGATTCAAGAAAAAAAGAATATATAATAAAGATATAAAAAATATTATAAATAAATGAAGAATTATTTTTTACCAAGATTAATTGAATTTGATTTTCAAAATAATATAAAACAATAAAATCATACTAAACAAATCCTTAATGAATTTGAAATTTCAATATCGAAAAATACATATTCCTAGACAAATTTATTATTATCTGTTAAGTCAAATTTGTGTGAAGATAAATTATATCCCTTAATTTTAATTATTATTTAGTATTAAAATAAAAATTTCTAATTATAAGACAAATATTATTACATAGTATTAAAATAAAAGTTTTTATTTATAAGACAAATGAAACTAATAAATTATTAGAGCTAGCAGACAATAAAGTCTCAACAGAAGATTCACGAGTCAGTAGATGAATGATGTATACCAGACGAACATCTTACCAAAAGCTTGAAAATTCAAAGATAAGTATTAGTTCTATATATTATTTCTACTTAAACAGATTTTAACTAACAAAAATATGTTTTTGTATAGTCTTATCAGAATAGCTTATGTTTAGAGGAGGTCAACTTATCCTCCATAAAAAGACGAGACATATCAAGCATAAAAGAGAATATTTCTAACACAAAGATCTAATGTGGAAAAAAGAACATATTTTCAATACCTAATCCTTGGATTATGAAGTACTTTACAACTCTAATGTTGATATGAGAATGCATTTAATACAAAGGAATGTTAAGCGCATTTCCAACGGATGGATTGAATGATTTGAATTTGCTGAGTCTAACAACTACTTCATGTTTTCCATCTATATAAAGGCTGAAGATTGAAGATTTGAAGTTGGAGACTACTTTGAGAAAGATACAAAGTTCAACTTTATCTTTCTTCTTGTAATAGCCTTCTTTCTTTGTTCTTCATTGTATATCTCTCTCTCTCCGAAGAGGTTGACTCTTGTTAAAAAAAATCTTGTCAAAAACACCTTACTTATAATGGTAGTTTAGCCTGTAGAGGATGTGACCAAATAATATTTGGTGTTGTTAGCTTGAAGAAGTTGAGTCCAAAGAATTCTGGGAGTTGTTACCCTAAAACAGGTGAGTCCAAATAATACTTGGGTAGTGTTAGCCTGAGGAGGCTTTTTCCAAAGAGTACCTGGGTTAGCTAGAAGGAGCTGAAGTCATATAATACTTGTAACCACTTTCTTTTAGTGAAACATTTATTGTTGCTAAGAAACTAAACGTAGTCTTAATAAGAAAAACTGGTATAAAAATATTTGTGTTCTTTATTTCTTTCTTGTTTTATTCACTTATTAGGGTTACATTGTTTTATAAAATTTTTGTTTAAAAATCTTTCATATAATCTATAAGAATCTTTATCTAAAGACCTTAGACGATATGTTTAAAAGTTGATAAAAAAAATGCTTGTAAAAATCATTTTGAAACACAATTCAACCCCTTCTTATGTTTCTATCTTTATAGTTTGATATTAGAGCTCAATCTCAAAGGTTTGAGCACCTCACATCTGCTAGAGGGAAATATCTAGGATAACAAGCTCATCGACCATGTTTATCATAGAAAACTCTTTAATGAACAAATGTTCAACCTTCTATAGAGACAACTATCCTTATTAAGCTGATAGGATGAAAATGTACATCAAGTCAACTTAATACAGACTATGGAGAATCATTACAGAAAGAGATATATCACTCTCAAAGCTTGAAAGAGAGTGGGGAAATGAAGAATACCCCATCGTGGAGTTAAACAATAAGGCACATTATGTCATTTTCTATGCCTTATCCAAAATAAAATACAATAGATCATGTTCTTACAAGATTGCTAAAGAGCTCTAGGATGATCTTAAAAACTCTCATGAATGGATAAAAGACATCATATTGAGGAAAATACCACTCGTTAATGAGAATATGAGATGTTCTTGATGAAGAAAGATGAATCCAATTGATAATATGTTTGAAAAATTCCAAACTATCTTGAATGGGTTGACAACTTTTAGAACTACATTCTACATAGTCTCCTAGCTTCCTAGGAGGCCATATTTGCTACCTTATCTGGTAGAAACGACATGAAGACTTTGACTTTTAATGAACTTATTAAAATTCTAAGAGTCTAAGAAATTCACCTCAACAAAAGAGACAAGATAAGAGTGTAAGAGTCTATTGATTTTTAAGGTGAGGAGAAATCATTAAAATAAGAAAACTTCAAAATTGAAAATAAAAAAAATAAGACTTTCAAAGCAGCTAAGACAACTTCATCTAAGATTTTAAAAGATGAAGTCTCCTTGACGTGGAGGAGATTAAAAAAGATGATATAGAAGAAAAAGGGAGAGGGAATCATCTCTTTAACAAGAATGAGAGAATGTTTATGAAAAAGAAAGTAAAAAAAAATGAGAGTATACATTTTTTAAAAAAAAATATTATGAATTCTTACCGTTTATTCACTCTAATTTTATTAATTTTCTTATTTAAATTATTTTAGTTAATGCATGGGTAACTAATAATTTTTAAATTACGATTTAATAAATTGGTTGTATTATTGACTTATCAAAGAACCGATCGTTGTTGATGTGGTAGTGAAATTTCTGTTTTTTTTATAACTTTTATTTTAATTTTTTTCATTTATAATATTTTAAAAATTATATATCTGTTAAGATATTTTAGCTAGCTTCTGTATTTTCTTACTAGCAAAAAGTGTTTGACTATTCAGTTAGCAAGCTTTAAAGAAATATTTTTAAGTAGGTTGTAGAATTTGTTTGAGATGCTACTTAAAGTAGCATTTTAAAAGACGCTAATTTTAGTTGATAGTATTTTATACTCTATTCTGTTTTATCCTTAAAATATTTATTTAATTCCTCCAATAACTTTTAAAAATAAAATAGATTTTATAAAAAAAAATGGATATTTTTTCAAACTTAACTGAAAATATTTTACGAGATAACTTTTAAAATCAATAGTAAAACATATAATATATAAAATTATAATATTTACTAATTAAATAATTAACTTATAAATAAAATTACAAGAATACCAAAAAAGCAAATAAATAAAACTTAGATATATTAATACTATAAAGTATATTTTTAAAATTTATGTAAACATGTTACGTAGACATATTCATTTATATCATGTTACATATATCATTTATTTAATCCATCATTTTATGAAACACTTTTAATCAAATATAATATTCTTTGAAGCTTTAAACTACTTGTTACTGCAACCAATATTACCAATCAAACACTTTTAAATAAATATAATATTATTTTAATCTATAAACTATAGTTACAGCAACCAATATTATCAATCATAACCAATATCACAATTTGTATACTATAAATTTACTAAAGGCCAGATTATTATGCAAAGAAAAGGTTAAGACTAATTTACAAATGAAGTTTAATCTCACGTCAATCTAAGATAAATATTAATAAAGTGAAACCAATAGTCACGTTAATATGTAATAATTAACGTAGTCTCGCATAACTACTTAAAAGAACACAAATGTTAAATGTAATAGTTGTTAAAAATTCATCATTCTTGTGTTTAAAGAGGACTATATCAGTGACATGAGTGACATCTATTCGTACAGAGGATGGAACCTAATAAAGTCATAAAACGAAAGAAATTGAATAAGACCAATACAAACCAACTTGCTAGCTGAATTATTTGATCATTCTAATAACCCCTCAAGTAAAGAGTGGATAGCTTTCACTTTCAGCTTGGACAACAAAAGGGTGAAATTTAACGGAATAGTTAAAATATCTATTAATTAATTAGTGGTAGAAATAGGTAGCAAATGAAAGAGTTTGGCTTATAGTTTTCCCTGAACCACGTCGCAATCTATCTCAATATATTTTGTACGTCCATGAAATGTTCAGATTTGCCACAATGTGTTGGACAGAATGATTGTTGGCAACAAGAAGGCAATATTTTTCCGATCTCTCTGTGTATATATGTGCATATCTGTTCCATACAAACTTACATGATTTATATAGATAAAAAAGTTTGCCTCTTCGAATACCAAAGATAGATCAAGAGTCCTAATAAATAGTCCCACCACACCTTATTATTAATTATATTAACTCATGCCAAAAAAAACTATTAATGCTAATCTGGGAATACCAAACGACAATAGCAAAATAATCCTCCTAATTTAAGTTTATTTTATGACAAATCTCCCCCTTAAACTTAAATACTTTTTCCATCTCTCATTCCAATCAGCTTTTTACAATTCTCTAGCAATGTGGTTGGCAGTGGCTTGGTGAACATGTCCGCAGCTTGGGCACGACTTTCCACATGCTCCAGCTTGACTTTCCCTTCTCTGACTTGTTCTCGGATGAAATGAAAGCGGACGCCAATGTGCTTACTTCTTCCGTGATTGACCGGGTTCTTTGCCAACTCGATTGCCGACTTGTTGTCAACTTGAATCACAGTCCCTTCTTTTCTGATTACTCCCAAATGCCTTAGCAGATTTGAAAGCCAGACTGCATGACACACGCTCGAAGAGGCTGCCACATACTCGACCTCGCAGGTCGATAGAGTTACAATGAGTTGCTTTTTTGACAACCAAGTGAAAGTTGTGTTCCCGAGTAGGAACACATAGCCCGACGTACTCTTCCGATCATCTACATCCCCACACCAATCACTATCCGATTAACCCACTAGTCGGTAGTCATCTGTCCTTGTATAAAAGAAACCAAGTGATAAGGTTCCTCGAATATACCTCAAAATTCTCTTCAATGCTTTCCAGTGTGTATAGCTCGGATCATCCATGAATCTGCTTGCAATTCCAACACTTAGCATTAAGTCGGGTCTGGTACTTGTAAGATACCTCAAACTTCCAATTAGGCTCCGATATCTCCCGGGATCAGCTCGTTCTCCATTATCAAACTTTGAAAGTTGTGTGCCTGGTTCCATTGGAGTTAAGACTGGGTTGCAATCCACCATCTTGAATTTCTTTAAGATTTCCAAAGCATATCTTTCTTGAGATATAAAGATCCCATCATCCGACTGCTTCACCTCTATGCCGAGAAAATACTTCATCAGTCCCAAATCAGTCATCTCGAACTCCTTCTGCATTATCTCCTTGAACTCCTTGATTAGTCTTGCATTGCTCCCAGTGAATATGAGGTCGTCGACATAAAGAGCAACTACCATCATATCCTTTTCTGACTTCTTTGTGTATAACGCATGCTCGTATGGACACTACTCGTACCCGTTCCTCTTGAAATACCTATCAATTCTCTCATTCCAGGCACGAGGAGTCTGTTTTAGCCCGTAAAGGGCTTTCTTCAACCTCAGCACTTTCTTCTCATCTCCTTTTTTCATATATCCGAGTGGTAGTTCGACATACACCTCCTCTTTCAGCTCTCCATTTAAGAAAGCCGACTTCACATCCATCTGCAGAATCGGCCATTGGTTCTGAGCGGCCATTGAGATCAGAAGTCGGATTGACTCCATTCTTGTAATCGGTGCAAAGACTTCATCGTAATCAATCCCCTCCTTCTGCTTGTAACCTTTCACCACCAGTCGAGCTTTGTAACGCTCAACTTCTCCCTCAGCATTCATCTTCTTTTTGTACACCCATTTCACCCCAATAGGTCGAGCTCCTTCAAGAAGGTCGATCAGCTTCCATGTTTTGTTTCATTCAATTGCTTCGATCTCCTCATCCATGGCTGTTCTCCACTTCTCATCTTGGACAGCTTTCTCAAAACTCATGTCTTCAGAGTCAGCCAAGAGACATACAACATAAATTTCATTTGTAGTGTCGTATATCTCCTGTAGACTTCTCGTCCTTGGTTGTTGGGGCTCGGCTTCTTCATCTAAGGATTCAGTGATTATCGATGTTGGTGGTGCAACAACCTCCAAACTGGTTCCTTCTTCGGTCAAGTTGTCCCAACTCTATGCCTTTGTTTCTTCCACATGAACATCTCGGCTCACCACCACTTTATTAGTTAACAGGATCGAAAAGTTTGTAAGCTTTGGATTTCTCATCATACCCAACAAAGATGTATTTTCTCGCTCTCCGATCCTCCGCTTTTTGTTCTCAGTGGCTCGACACTAGCCCATAGGCAACGCTACCGAATACCTTCGATGAGAGACACTCGGCTTCTTACCACACCGCATCTCTTGTGGCGTCTTCTCTCCTTGCTTTGCATGTGGAAATCTATTTTGCACATAGATCGCGCACCGCACCGCTTCGCGCTTAACCTTTTCTGCATTCTTCCTTTTAGCATAGATCGAACCATGTCAAGAAACGTTCGGTTCTTTCGTTCTCGCCACACCATTCTCGTAAGGAGAATATGGAGCGCTTAAGAATCGCCCGACCCCATGTTCCTCACAAGTATTTGTTGAACTCGGTAGAAGTAAACTCGCCTCCTCTGTCGACGGATCGCTTTGATTGCCTCGCTCGTCTCCTTCTCCACCATTACTCTAAACTTCTTAAATATTTCAAAAACCTCGGACTTCTCTTTTAAGAAATAAACTCATGTCTTCTTTGAGAAATCATCAATGAAAAGACGAAGTATCTTTTACCACCTAATGATTCCGGAGTTATCGGTCCACACAGTCGGTATGGATCGGCCCCGAGTTGCTCCTTTGCTCGGTACTCGATCCCCTGGGGAAAGAAGTCCTTGCCTGCTTTCCAATTATACAATCTTCACAAAACTTCTTCTCGAACTCCATTTTAGGCAGTCTAATCACCATCTCCTTTTCTACCAACTTGGTTAACCCACCAAAATGAAGATGACCAAAACGAAAATGCCACTTCATGGCCTCGTCCTCCACATCAAGTTGCATGCATTTATCTTGAATTATCTTCAACTCAAGTTTGTACATGCGGTTCTTCTTCATCTCTACTCGGGCCATGAGCCTCCCGAGTTTATCCTTCAACAGTAGTTCTCGATGCTTTCATCAAAACCGAGTATCCATTCTCCATTAATTGTCCCATGCTCAATATGTTGCTTTTAAGATCAGGTACATAGTAGACATTTCTAATTTCGCCAACTCGTCCATTTCTCTGTTGATACCAGATCGTTCCTCGGCCTTTGACGGCTACTTTCGAAGCATCACCAAAAGAGACGGATCCCGACTCCTCATTTGTAAGTATTTTAAAAAAACGCTCGTCACCACACATGTGGTTACTTGCACCGGTGTCCAAGTACCAAATCGAGTTATCGGAATAGTTTGGTTTGATCTCGGTTTCTAAAATGTTGGTCACCATCAGTAATCCTTCATCTTCCTCCTCAGCGAGGAAATTTGTTGGTTCCTCTTTTTTCTTCTCAGACCTACAATTCTTAGAAATGTGACCTAGTTTTCCACAGTTGTAGCATTTTATTGAATAACAATTCTTGGCAACATGCCCACACTTCCCACAGTTATAGCATTCAATATCGTTGTTTGTATTTGTCTGACTTCCTCTTCCTTGAGTTCGTCCTTGCCCTCGCCAGTTTTGTTGGTTGGGTTGTTCAATTCCATATATTCCTCTTCCTCTTCCTCTTTGCCCTCTGTCTCTTCCTCGCCCTCTGGTGTTCTGAGCATAGAACACCTTTTAATCTCTGATAGTTGTCTTTGCCTGGAAAGCTTGTTCCAGGGACTCTCCCTTCTTTTTCTTCCTTCTCTGCTCATACGCCTCCAAAGACCCTGCAAGCTCTTCGACAGTGAGCGTTGACAGGTCCTTTGACTCCTCGATTGAACACACAATGTTCTCAAAATTATCTGTCAGCGACCTCAAGATCTTTTCAACTACTCGGTTTGATGAGAGACTCTCACCATTCTGACTTAGCTTGTTTACCACGGTCTCTACTCGAGTAATGAACTTGGATATGCCTTCTGATTCCTTCATCTGCATATTTTCCACTCACCTCGAGGTTTGAAGTCGTACTTGCTTCACACGCTCATCTCCTTTGTTTGCTTTTTCTAGGATATCCCATGCCTCCTTTGAAGATATGGCGTTGAAAATCTTCTCAAATCCGGATTCGTCGACAGTTCGGTATAATAAATACAGAGCCGCCTTGTCTTTTGCTCGAACAGTCTTCAATGCATTCAGCTGGGCATTTGAATACCCATCGGTGTTTTCCGGTTCGTCATACCCATTCTCGACCACGTCCCAGTTATCTTGGGAGCCGAAAAGAGCCTTCATTTGCACCTTCCAGGAGTCGTAGCTGACACCTTTCGTTAATTTGGGTAGCGGGATGCCATTAGTTAGACTTGCCATATCTCTCAAATGGTTACACTCAACTCACACAGCTCTCGGTCTGCGCACACCGCGACACTCTCTCTCGCAGCAGGTCAGTTCTCACGCTCACCTTGCATATAGCTCTGATACCAATTTGTTGGCAACAAGAAGGCAATATTTTTCCGATCTCTCTCTGTGTATATATGTGCATATCTGTTCCATACAAACTTACATGGTTTATATAGGCAAAAAAGTTTGCCTCTTCGAATACCAAAGATAGATAAGAGTCCTAATAAATAGTCCCACCACACCTTATTATTGATTCTATTAACTCATGCCAAAAAAAACTATTAATGCTAATCTGGGAATACCAAACGACAATAGCAAAACAATCCTCCTAATTTAAGTTTATTTTATGACAATGATTGTCACAAAAAAAGTGAAATAAATGGGAGCTTCGAATCTTGAAGAATTGTAAGTGAGCCACTGAATGTACAAATATTAGTTGCTTGAGCTCTATACTAAGCCTCAGAAGAAGATTTCATTGCTGTAGTAGGTTGTTTCTTTAGACAGATTGAAAAATTCCCAAGATGAGAAACTGGGTCTTGAATCCTGATCCTCAAGTACGTGTGCAACTGGCCTAACCGAAGTCAGAAAAGGTGAGATTCTTTTTTAATTCATTCTTCCAAAACAATGTTTTATGAGAGACAAATTCGACTGTTCTGTCATGTGACTCATGTGAAAATGTAACTTTTTAAGAGATATTGAGTATGAGGTCTCAAACAACCCCACCCCCATCACCCCTATTTCCCATAAAACAAAAACAAAAACTCAAGTTAAACCTTGGAACAAAACATCGACAAAAGAAAGTTGTTCTTGTCCGTGTTATGCTAAGAGCATCTACAACATAATACTTAGTTTTCTTAACTTCTTTAATTGAGTTTTACAGAGCCAAATAGATAGAATAACTTCAAAGAAAATTCCACTCTAATACTTTAATTGTTTAAATGAGTTTCTTAATCATATAAATTAATTTTGTATTGTTAAGAGTCGCTTAAAAAACATTACTTATTTGCTCCAACGGCAAAATTTATTAAGCAATATTGCTTAACTTTAAGCAACTCCTCCGAAAGATACAGGGCTGGAATCGTTCTAAGATATTAGACTACAAGTTTGTCCGTAACTCTTGCACACAAGCAAGATACATTGACTCTTAACATCTACTTCAAATTTATTGCTTGCCTAATCTAAAATCTTACTGTGCTGTAAATATTTAAAACTAACCAGTATGTCTTGTCAATTAAGTCAATATCAGAAAATGAAAATATGATGTTATGAAACATTCTTTGTACCACACTAATCGAACAATTCATTTAAAAACAATTTTCCTGTTTTTTCCTCTTCCCTTGGTGTCTGTTTTTCTCCCCAGTAATATATAATGTTTTACATTGACAGTTTTGACAATTTAACTTAATTCTTACAACTCTTTCATACGGCCATTATTCACATTTTCATTAGGGAAAGCACAAATGCCTTGACAAACCATCTGCATAAATTAATTACCTCTAGCATCCTTTCACCAGATTTGACTGTGTGGGAAGTATAATTTTTACCAGGGATTTCAAGCAAACACAGGGATTCCAGATTCTTCAGAAGACGAAGGTTGTAAAGAACGAATCCGAATGTCATATTTTGTTTGACTGACCACTTTGGAGTTAGGAGATGATATGGCTCCGTTGGACACAATAGGGAAGGACGAAGTGTAACCATTGTATGCATTTCCAATATGGTTGCCACACTTGCGACAAAGAAGCTTGGTTCTTCGGCGAAACAAACCCCAAGAATGCTTATCGAAATGAGGCACACATTGAATTTCGTCAACCTGGGTAAATCTGCTAAGATCAATGGTAAAGAATGATATAATACCTCGCTTTATGGACTTCCCATATTTTGATCCAATGGATGAAGTGTTCCGGTTTGAGGAGGATAAGTTCAGCTCGTAACCACAAGCCCCACAGCTGTAAAATATATAATAAGAATGTGTTGTAATTGCAACAACAAAAAATAAAACCTGGATTCATCACATGTAAATCGTACTCAGAATAACAAGCTTAGTTTTCAAATATATTGACATAAACAAGAATAATGACCAAGGTAAAGAATGAATTTGGAAGAAGACATAATTATCGTCGCAACATATTATGTTAAAAATATACGTATGTGCATCTAATAAGGCTAGAACTGTTTACAATGACAGGGAAATGGATTGGAACCTTTAACTTCCAATTTTAAGTTCAATAACCTCAATAAACTTAACATGCCTCGCCATTCAAATCATCAAACATCCAGCCATTAATCAAGTCTTAAAAAATGTGTAAAAGAAATCGCTGAAAAGCTTAGAACTTACAAGTGGAAGCAAACCAACTCCTTTTCCATTTAAGGTATTTGGTTGTTCAGCTTGGCCATCTAAGACCCAAACAGAACTTAATCTTACTATCTGTGGAAATATCATCATATTATAAAATAATACTCAAGTTCCCATCATTTTATATAAACATATATTCCAGGAAAATCACCTTACAATCATTGGCCATCACTCACATAACTAAACCTACCCTTTTCTCTTTGTTTTACTTATTTTTAAGCGTTAATCCACTACTTACATAACAGAATTTAATGAATAGTTGCTTTTAAATGCCATGTAATTGAGCGCAAACAACCCATTACTTTCATGCATAGGGGATCATTAGTTTCAATCAAATACCATCTTAAACCCTCATTAAAAGGTTATATTCCAAACTTTTCCAAGTTTCAAATGGTCCACAACAGCATCAATATGTTGAAGGATAAAGGAGAAAAATTCTAATTCCCACCACTTCCGAGAGTAACATGTCACGAACAATACCACTGAGAGTTTCTCAGTAGTGTATGAAGTTTATATGCAGAATATCTAATAAGCAAAGTTTTAAAGTATAGTTGCAGTATCTCCACAACTCTGAATATTACAAAAAAATCATAAACAATTGCAGCAAACATGGCAAAGATTACGGTCCCAGGAGCCCCCAAAAACCTTAACTTTTCAGCCACAACTGCGGTAACAAACTGTTTTTTAAAACCTTGCTTAATAAGAAAGAAAAACAGCCACATCCCTCACCCTTTACTTGAGAAGAGATTAAAAACACAATATCTCAAGCAGTCATTAACAGATGCAAATTGAGATCACTGAAAGTAACATCCATCAATTTCTAAATTACCAATTTAGAATCCCCTCTAAAAATTAATAAAAAATTTAAATCCCTTTTCAATAATGTAAGTTACTATCATACCAATTTAGTCATCACACTGACAGGGTTGGAAATTAACAATGATATTTTTTATATATATATGTTAAAAAACATTACATATAATATCTTCATCGTGATCCACACACAGAAAATCACCTCAAAAACAAAACCCTTCAAAATCAAGCAATTCGATTTATTTTATTTAGACCACACAAACAATAATCATTTTGTGAAATTTATCAAAATTGATTAACTCAACAAACAAACTAATAAATTTTAGAAAAATTTGATGAGAAAGCAAACCTGTAATTAACATCTCTCTGAGAAGCACAAGAGTGATAGGAATAGTTTCGCTTAATGAGACCGTCACTTTTGAACACCGAACCATCCATGGATTGTATTAGTGTTTTAAGCGGTGGCTGCGGCGGCAGAATTCGGAAGAGCCACCTTGGCGGCCAAGGACAAGAGGCAGAAAAGTTAATTATAGGAGATTGGGTTAATTGCGTGAAAAACGTGTCGCGTGTGATTAGGAAGTGCGAATTTGACCGAACGCGATTGACACGACACCATTTTACGAGGGACTGAAATATTTCGGTCACTACAAAGTTGAAGGATCCAAGAGAGAGGAAGATGACGATGATGAAGCTTAACTGAATGCAAGTAGGATTTGGATTTCTATTTTTCTTTTTTAACTTACTTTTATGACTTTATTTATTACTTAGTGATTGTTTTTGTTTTTTTTTTTAAAATCCGTCGGTGGACATCATGAAGTTTCTAATACTAACAAAGTAACTATTAATCCTTGCTTTCTATTTTTATTTCATTTGATTATAATATATATGTTCTCCCTTTAATGCTTTGTAGTTAAAAAAAAAATAATTATCTAATTAAAACATTTTAATCATCAAGTATATGAGTATTTATTATTTTTATCATTAGTTATAAGTATAATGAAATTTTGTTGAAATAAATTTGTCAAAACTTGATTTTAAAATAATTAAGTTTTTAGAAATAATAAAAAAAATCCACTTTTAGATGGTAAATTACAAAAGAAAAAAAATATGTTATAGAGAACAAAGTTTTAGAAAAAGTTTGGGATAATTTAAGAATAATATTTTAAAAGAAAATTATTATTTAAAATAATCATAATTTACAGATATAAAAATATATAAATATTTTTAAAAGATTTTTTTTTTTTACAAATTTAAACTAAAAATTCACAAACACGCTTAAATCAGAAATAGCTTTACTTAAAGAGACATCCGTCAGAATGGGAGATGATAATCTTTCTCAACATACTTATTTTAATGTTTAATTTTAATCTTAATATTAATATATCTTTTATTTGATTAAAAATGAAATAAATAATAAATTATGTGATAATATTTATGATTTTTGAACATTAGATATACAAATAAAATAATATAAAAATTATTTTATTAATTATTTTTATACAATTTACAATAATAATGTTATTTTGTCTATTTTTAAAAATTTGAGGTAAATGTTAAATTATATTCCTATATATTAGATAGTAATTTTGAATTAATAATTTAGTAGGTGTATTGTGCGGATTTAATTTACTAGAATTTATTATATTTAATTATTATAAAAGTATATTTTATAATTAGAATAAGTAAGTATTGTGTATCAAAAATTATTTTAACTTAATGTTAGGAAAATAATTTATACAAAATTTAATATTTTAATTTGTGAAATAATATTTTTTCTTAAAAATACTTGTTATTGAAAATATTTTTTTATTGATACATTTATTATTTTTAAATAAATTATCACTCTTATTAATATTTTTTCAGAAATAACAAAATTTTGTGAAACCTCATGTCTTGTATAATAATTTTCTCTATTAAATTTTGGTTTAATTATACTTTTATCAACCAACTTTGATATCTTTGCAATTTTTTTATCAAATTTTTGTGTTTACCCAACTATTTTATTTGTAAATTTTGCCATCTAATTTTAAAATTTTCAAAAATTCTACTGCCAACTAATGTTTTCTAATGTTAGACTGAAATGGTGATTTGTTTGAGGGGTGGTTTCTCTCAAAGGTAGCAGCAGTTATAAACTATTATTCAAGCACAAAGCATAAGTGACAATTTTAAGGATAAAAGTGTCATTTTCGTCATTTTCGTCATTTTCTTATAGATTATATGAATAGAACCACCCATTTGTAGTTTAGATGGCAATATGGTACAAGCTTCTGCACTGTTACACCACACACATGGCGCACGATTTTGAACAAATGTGTATTTGTCCCACTTTCTAATTTTTTTATTTTTTTAACTTGTGATCAATTTTTACTTCTCTTTTCTCTGTTCATGATTTATTTGGCCACTCATAATCTTTAACTACCTTCATAGTTTTGAATTGAACACATGTACATTTACGTTTATCATATATGATTTTGATTTAAATGATTTTACTAAGTTGGTTAATTATTTTGATTATTTTTTATTCAATTAGTTTATTTATCTTATTACTTAAATAATTTTATAATATTCTTTGAATTAAAAAATTATTCATAAATTTTTCTTAATTGAAAGTCAGGTAGTTTAAAATAAAAGAACCTCTTACATAGAATTGATTTTAAATCCCACTTTAATCCAAACAATATTCTTAATAAAATTAAAATATAGTTCAAATTTTGAAAGACAAATTTCACCATAAGCAGATTAACATATGGTGATTAGAATTCAATTCACCAAATTACAATATAAACCAGAACTAGCATTAAAAATTTATGTATGATTTTATAGGAGTGATTGTGTAAAAATAACTATTATTAATCAATTTAATAATGTTAATACATATGATAATCCAAGAAATCAATAGAATAATCTGTCGTTAAATTAATAAATAAAGTAATTCAAGCAATATTACGAATGAGATTAGGAGACATTTTATTGGCTAGTGTAGTATATAAATATTGGGGTTTATTATTTTTATACGTAGAAAAAAGGTGCATTAGAATGGAATTATAATGTGCTTGATAAGAAATTTTAAATAAGAAAGTAATTTATAAAATGATTTAAAATTTTTAATAATGAAATATGTTAGTTAAATAAATTAAGAAGAATTTAAAATTTTAACATTTTAATTAAAAATTTAATATAATATTTTAATTAAAAATTTCAAATTCTCTTTTTATATATTATATGTTAAGTATTAGAATTTTGTTTGATTTCTTTTTGTTTCTTTATCTCCTCTCTCCTCTCTTTTTCCTCTATTCTCTTCTTCCGCTTTTTATTCTCTCTCTTTTTCTATCCTTTCTACTCTCACTTTCCTTTTTCTCTTCCGCTTTCCTTTCTACTTTCTACTTTCTTTCTGTTACATTTTTCTTTTATATCTTTTCTCTATCTTTATTTCATATTTTTTTGTCCAAATAAAAAAATTTAAAATAAAGGAAATCTAATTACAAATTATTCAAATGTTTGTATTTTAATTTTTTTAAAAATTTCTATGTACAAAAATATGTTAAATATTCTCATTCCATCAAATTGATTAGGTTGGTCATATAACATTAAACTGGAATTGGAAAGACCATATTAATTTCAGATCAATGATAAGAAAATACTTGTTTAAAAGTTGAACCATCATTCTCTTGTGACAGTGGGATTGTTTTCCTCCACAAGATATGTATTTTAAGGGAACTTCTAGAGAAATTATCACCCTATGTGATTGCTATTATATAGTAAACAACAACTTCATATAGTTGGCCCATAGAAATAGCAAATTGAAGTATATAGCTATATGACTTCTCAGTAGCTATTGCATACCTGTCATCCATATTAATTGGTAATACAATAACTAAGGTTAAAAAGATAAAACATCAAGAGTTAAATTGGAAGAAGAAATCACATTAGTTATCTTTTATGAAGAAAATGAATGAGAAGTATTATCACATTAGTTATCTTTTACTCCGTTACTTGTATAAAATATGTGTAATCAAATTAGTAATTAAATAAATTTAATTATATTAATTAATTTTATTGATTATCTAAAAAATATTATAAAATATCAATTTTATTCTTGTGATATCATCTGTAATTGAAGTATAATTTTACCATAACAACATGGAGACACATATGACGGGAGACTAAGATGCAAATGATGCGACAATAGAGGAAATGGTGAAGGACGACATGGTAGATATTGGTGGCGGACTTAAAAATGGTGCAAAAGTACATTCACCAAGGGTTATGGTGCCAATTTTCATAAAAGAGAAAATGGAGAAAAATATTAGAAAGGTGGGAATAAAGAAAGGAGAATGTTGGGGTTGTGGATTTGGACAAAGATACAAGAATTGTAAGAGGTTTGTGGGAGCGATGCATAGATAGAGACGAAGTGTGAATGGATTTGGTTTGATTGATCAACATTGAATAATTAAACGCGTTGTAGAGCAAAACAGTAATGGAGTTATAGTTGGGAGGTGCTGCAGGTCTGTACAGCTTCAACTGGATATTGGTCCACATGATTAGTATGAATGATACATTATTATTTTAATCACTTTCTTAATATTTAATAATAATAATTGGAGCATAATTAATGGTCAATCAAAGTGTTTCCGATCATTTTTAATTGATTGAGTCTATTGGACCTTAATTACATTAAAATCAGATTTTTTTCAGACTTGCACAATTTTCATATTTTAGCCATAACTTTTGCTATAGACATCGTTTTGAGCTAATATTGATCTCATTTTTCAGCTAACTCAAAGCTTTACACGTTCTATAAAAAACTCAAAGTCTAATTCAAGTTGAAAGGGGTCAAAAACTTACTCAAAGGTAACCAATGGAATCTAGACTAGTGTTGGATGGATTGGACTTAGCATGCATTTGTGGCTCAAACACTCATGTAATTAGCACATTAAAATGGTGCAGTACTAGGAGTCGAAGGGTGGCTTTCAGCCACTTAAGTGTTAATGTGCTAGTCACACAACTCACTTAGTTTATATAGTGGAAATCAAATTTGTGATACACACAATTTACACTTCAGAAATTTTTACGTTTTGGTGCATTTGGTTTTTCTCTCGTCTTCTTTTTCATGTTCTGCACTTTGGTTGCTACCCACTCATTATTTTCAATCTCCCTTGCTGCAATTTCAAGTTTTAACTAAGAATAGTGTGTGGCTAAGGTTTTTTTTCATCAAAATAACTTCTCTAGATTTCCAATTTATCCTTAGGGACATTTTCTTCATGGTTGGGATGCATAATCCAAATTTGGGGATTAAGTGTCGATCAATTAGGCTTAATTTCTGGTTTGAAACTCATTTTTGATTGATATGAATGTAGGAAACTTGAATTGGTCATGATTCAAACCAATTTGTGTGCCAAAATGTGATTGCATGACAATGACAACCAAGTGTTTGATGAAAAATCCTCTATGATTATAGAGCATTGAGTGTCTTTCAATTGTTGGGATTTCACTCTTGATTGACTTGCTTATGTATTTCCTCTAATATATTAGTAACCAGTAGGCGACCAAGATGGGTTGGATTAATGTCTTTCATTCTATATGTTTTAGCCCTAATTTGCTCTTATTACTTGTTGCATCTAATAGTAATTTTGATTTGATTGTTACATTTACTTCATTTAAACTTTTGACTGACCCCCTCTATTTTAACATTAATTTTTGGCATAAGAGTCATAGAACAATTTATGGGAAGAATGACCTAGGTCCACTATTATAAGTAATAGTCAATCTAGTTAATTTGAACACGTTCGATACGTGTATCAATGAAGACATTCTTCATAGATCGCATCCACGTCCAACCACATTGTGGCACGTTAACTAATCAGGAAGAACACTCTCGTGGCCAAGCGCCTTCAACATGATTGGGTCAGGTGTTGATGATGTCTAAAAGGAGGAGAAATGTTGCTTTTATTGATATTTTCAGTACATATCATTTCACTACAAAGCAAAGAGAGAGATGTACAAGATAGAGGGAGAAATATACAATGATAAGCATAAAAAAAATCAAAACTTTTCAAGATGTTTTTGTCATCATCAAAAAGGAGGAGATTATGGAGAAAATATCTTTCTGACTTCATGGTTCAGTTTTGATGAAGACAAAAGAACATCAACAAAAAGGAAGAAAAAGTGAAGAAAATCAAAGAACCTATTATTGATCAAGACAAACTTAAGTTTGAAAAGGTTCTAGTCATAGCTCTTCAAGTCTTCACCTAGAACAATTGATTGTTGTCTATGATATGGTAACTTAAGGCTCTTTAAGTACAAAATTAAGTTAAGTAAAATATGTTTTATAGATTAAAACAAGTAAAAGTACTTAACTACGTTTTAAAAACTAACTTGAAACAATTTTCATAACGCAATAACTGATTACATACTTGTAGTAATCGAGTACTAGAAATTAGTAATTGAATACGTTGCTCAAGTTTTTTCAAATTTTAAAGAAACATTTTTTTGTAATCAATTACCACTAATTAGTAATCGATTACATAATTCAAATTTCAAATGTTGAACAATGTATACTTAATGTAATCGATTACCATGCGTTAGTCATAATTCAAATTTCAAATAATGAGCAACGTATATTTAATGTAATCGATTATCCTACATAAGTAATCGATTACCAAGTTTAAATTTGTGAAAAGATGTAACTGCTCATGTTTAAATTTGAATTATAAAAAGTTGTACTGACTAATGAAAGGTTACCAATGTCTATTTAAACAGGTTTCAAGTTCAGAAAAATGCATACATGAGTTCATACTTTCATGTTTTAAAAATCAGAAATGTTTTTTAGTCTTAATTGTCATATTACAAATAGTCTTTCTTTTAAGATGCATCCTACCATATAAGATTGACACAATCATTGTACTTTGTTCTCTAACTGTGAACAACTGTTGTTAATGATTCACCGTAATGTTCAGAAAGGTTGTTGATCACCTTAGTGTTCGGTAAAAATTCTGTGTAACCAAGAAAAAAGGTGTTTTTCTTAAAGGTGTTGGTGTAAGAATATTGAGTTAAGATTGTATCACAATACTAATTACATAGTAGAAAAATCTTACTCTAATCAAGGGACTAGACGTAGCCTTTAATGGTGGAAGATGAATGGAAAAATTTCTTAAATAATTTTCTCTATCTCTGTATTCTTTACTTTAACTAATTTAAATTCTATTACATTATCTATTAAAATTAACTTGTTATTATTAAGGTTATAATTTTTTAAATTAAAATATTCTAAATTTAAAAGAAAATTATGAATTTTCACCCTCCCTATTAAGTGGCTATCCGAATTTATAATTGTCTCATATCCTCTTTTCATCCAATTATATCATATAATAGTCTTTAAAAGTGAGATATAATCAATTACACATTATATGCATTTAAATATAATAAATAATTAATTTTTTTTCCATTTAATCCTCCAATAATTACTACTAATATCCCCTTTTTAATTTGTACCTTTTTTAATAATAATAATAATAATAAGTAAATAAATAATAAAAAATATAAAAATAAATAAAAATATTAATAGAAAAGATAAATAATATGTTAATAGCATAAAGATGAATTAATAAACTTATGTTATAATCTATTTTCCTTTTTTCTTAAACTAAATAATTATATATACATTTTCTCGTCTCTCTATTCCTTTCTCCTTTGTAAACACACCCTTTAATTTCGAAACTTAAAAATAAAAATGTATTATAGATGTGTTTGATTAAAGGGGAAATTTTTATGTTGTGGAATTTTGGAGGTATGAATTTCAAGTTAAAAAGTTGAATTTCATGGTTCGTAATTACTAAAAATGAATAAAATGTGTTTTATTAATCACAAATATAATTAAAATTAAATATTATTTATGTTTTAGATGTAGTTATTATAATATTAATTCACATTCAAAATAATAAATGTAATGTGATATTTTTACATTAATAAAATCTACTCCCACTGTTCCATTTTATTATGTGACAGTTACCGAATTGAGTTTTTTTAACATAGATAAAACATGACTTATTTTTTATTTTTAAAATTGAAGTTGTAAAATCAAATAGGATTTTATTTTTTTAATCTTTTTTTAATTTTACTTTCTTAATAGAAGGCGTGGATTCAAGTACAATTTTTTTAAAAATAATTTTTCATTTTCTTTTCGTGGAAGCCATGGTCGATTACACAACTTTGGTTTTCATTTTTGTTATTTTACTAAAGTTGTTATTATTTATAAAAGTTTTTTCTTTTATTTTTTATAATTTTTTTATTAACGCATGACTTCATTTTCATATTTTTGTATAAAATATTGAATTTATAAATATTATTTTGAAATTTGAGTTTTTGTTTATTTTAAAAACTATGAATTAATTTATTCATGAAAAATAATTAATTTATTGGATAATAAAAAATAATTTATCTAATATAATTAAATTATAAATTTGTCGGAAAAAATAATTTGTCAATTAATTTTAATTTGTTAATATATACACACACACATATATATATATAACATAATATACCTATTTTTTTTAAGATTAAAAGTTATTTAATGATCAAATGACCATTTAAAAAATTCACATAATATTATAATTTGACCCTAATCATCCTTAAACATGGTCTACTTTTAAATGATTTTACGCTCTCATACAAGATTCACCCTCAATTAAACAGCACATTGGCACACTTGTTGGGTTGAATAAGATTGGGCCTCAAGTCAAATTCGAAAGCTAGCTTGGATACTGATAGGCCATGTTTTCTTTATGTACCCTTTAAATATCTATCTACACTCATTCTTTTTCTTTTATGTTTCGAATCAGAGATTCTAAAATATACATAAGGTGCAATTATAAATTGCATTCTGGAATGTACATTCCGAAATACGAAACAGGAAGCATATAGAAATTTAAAAGTTATAAAAAGAAAATTCCTTTTTATCCCATTTTTTGTTTTTTACAAATTTTTTGTCTGCTCCATGGAGATTACCCAAACACAATTTGTACCAATTAAACCTATATGAAAACTAAAAATGATCAGATTGAACAAACAAAACCCCAAAGAGCATAGAATGAAGCATGCCATGACTCATCATGACTAGTATTTGATGGTTCATGGACATATTCTCCTCGGTAATGTAGTGAGTCTAGTGACCCTATCTTTCAAAAAAATGAAGTTATCTTGGTTAACAATTGGCTTGGCTTTACATCTATTTCTTAGAATCCTACGTCATGAATTAATTGTATTCCCACATATGCGTTACCTTCACGCCAAATGAGACCATAGAAACACGTTAGGAATATAAATGTAGATGAAGTTGCTTAGAGCACAAGATCGTGTCTAGATCGAGATACTAGCATGTGCCAACCCACACAGAAAGTAAGCTGCAATTAAAAATAAAATCTTTTGGTATCAAAGTTTCATTTAGAGCAGCACATAAGGGAGATTTAGAAGACTGTAGAAGCATGCATTACACTCCTAAAGGAACATAACTTAGAAATAGAATTGCAGATAGAGACACGTTAATGAATAATACAGTACTTTTTCTTATTCCACATCTTTATTATAGATCGAACTCATCTGTCCTTGATCAAAATTTAAAACTAATTTGTTTCAAAACTGTAATCTATTTGATTGCTTATTTATTTATTTTTACCACGTCTCTTTGGTGATGGGAAGAATTAGAAAATAAAAAGATGTGATTGGGGTGTTTCATCGTGTTTTTGTTTAGCTTTTAAAAATTATTTTTAAAACGGCTTTCAAAATTATTTTTCAGATAGTAAAAATGAGGAAAGAAAATGTGATAATGTAAGAAAGAATGCAAGTAATTAACGGAAAACTAATAGAAAATGAAAAATGTAAACAACTTAAAATGTTCTATTTTTTTTTTTAAAAAAAAAAAACAAAACATGGTATTTTACTTATGAAAACGGTTTTCAAACACTATCCAAATCAAATGAGTTTTTTATTTTTTATTTCTTTTTTTTAAAATCAGAAAACTATTTTTAAGAATAAGAATAAGAAACAAACGGGCCAGCTCTTTATTATTATTGTTTTTATGAGGTGGAATCTTTAACTTTGTTGGGTAACAAAAATGTGGTATTGATAACTTCAACTTTACAGCTTTTCTGTAAGAATTCCTACAGTACGATATTATCAGTAACATTTTTTACAACTTTAGTAATATTTTTATTAAATAAATATTATTAAAGATGATATATAATATTATTAATTTTAATATTAAGAAATAAATATTGTTAAATATTGAGGATATATATCATAATATTTTAGTAACACACGTCATATGATTGTGAATCTTTTCAGTGTACAACCAAGAAAGGTGTGGCTGCGTACAAACCAATCTTTCACTGTCTCTATTTTACACAACAACGCTGCAGAATAGCATTAGATCTCAAAGCCAAAACAAATGCAGGGAAATGGGTCTCCTTGAAAACTTACTATGTATTGGATATATTTGGAAACTTATTACAAAGAGCATGTGTTAATGTGTTGGAATAATTGGGGCAATTAATATTGTAACTGAAAATATTTCAATTGTTAATATTTTTTAATTTCATCTCTCAGAATTTATTTTTTAATTAATTTTTTTAGACGAAAATTTTCACCATAATTTGGATCAAATTTATTTTCAAGAGAACATAATTTAGATATGGGCATAAAATAATGAATTATTATAAACATGGTCAAATCAAATATATATATATATATATATGATTAATTTTCAATCAATCTTGATGTTGCGTGTAAAATATAATACTTAGCATAAAACTATTTTAAGAGCACCTTGAACAAATAGCTTTTAAATTTTATAAGTTCATCGTTAGTACAAGAATTTCTTTGACTAAGTCTTACTTTTTCATTTAACAATTTAGATAAAAGTTTGACTCTTGTACCTTTGACCATTACACAGGTCTATCTTCAGTGCTATAAGTAATTGTAATAATTGTTCGGCTAAATGTGATTTTGGTTTAAATTTGGAGATTTTTTCTTCGTCCTTTAAAAAGTTTTAATTTTTTTTTTATATATTTTCAAAGTGTTATGTGTAATCCTTTAAGTAATTTTACGTTAAAACTTTAATTTTATATCAATATTGTTAAAATTTGAAATTATTAATTTAAAATTACGATAGTTTTTAGCCATTATTACATGTATTAAGAAAAAAAATGATACATTTTAAAAATATAGTAGATTAAAATGATATATTTTCTAGCTGAAAATTACTTAAACAATTAAAATACAACACTTTAAAAAAAATAAATGATCAAATTGAAATTTTTTAAACTTAAAAGAGTAAAATAAAAAAATTCCAAAATTAAAGGATTAAGAGTGATATTTAGTCTATTTGTTTTTATTAAAAAAAAGAGAGTTTGAATTCTCAATTTTCTTTTTCTCTTTATGTTTCTTTCTTAGTCACTAGATTAATCTTGTAATACCTTCTCGTGTTTCATTGAATATTTGAATATTTGAGTAATTTAAATTAGTTAAATAGAGTTACACATGGTAAATGCTTTGATTCATTGTTTTAAAATGGTTTTAACTTTAAAAAATTATTAGTTTAGTTATAGTTTTGGATTCTATAATTTTAAGAATTTTAGAATTTAAAATTAGCTTAATTGGAATTATATTTTATCTAACAAAATTAATAAGTTTCTAATTGTGAACTATAAAAGTTGAGTGTGTTAGACTTTCATATTGAGTAAACATGTATATTTTTGGATTCAGAATAAAATTTGGAGTAAGGTAGTGAGTTCTGAAATTTTATTAGGAATTGATGAAAATACACTTAAGTGCTCATTTTTCCTCTTTTGCCCTCAATGTCACACTACCTTAGGGCTTTTCTTTATGAAATTGTGGGAAATCAATTGTTGCCTCTTCACCTTGATTTGCCTTAGTTGTAGCTCTTCATCTTCCTTTCATTCATTTGCACTCTTTGTTTACCCTACCTAAAGGTATTGACTTTCTTCTCCATCCTCCTTTCCCATCCGTTGAAATTGTTGTCTCCTTCCTCCTGTTGTGTAAAGCTCACCCAAAACAAGCAAGATATACAATTCTCTTCTACCCTTCTAGCAAGTTTTCTTCTTGAGAAATTATAATAAGTGTCATTCTCCTTCTTTCTTTCTTTTTCCTATTGTAACACACCCTTATATTCTAATGGTTAGCTCAGAAACATTTTTTTTAGTGTGAAGAACTTTATTCTTTTTTCCTTGCATTAAGCTTTACTTGCTGGTTTTGAGCTTCCTGTGGAGGTCTTGGAACCTCACCCTCAGCATTTGTGTGTTCTTTCAAAGGAATGCCAATATGATTGCAAAGCACAACAAGTAGGGAGTTCAGGTTGGTGTCTTAAAATTTTAATGAATTTAGATTTTTAAATGGATCATATCATTTTTATTTTTTATTTTTTATTTACTTCTTAGATGTTCTAAAACTGTTTTTAAGGCCTAATCTCTTTTGAACTTGAATACCTTCAATCTTAATTGCACAATTGTATAAGATACACTTAACAAACTTGTTAGTATATAGTGAATTATTGGTCAATCAATTAAAAAGTAAATGAAAGTAATGAAACAAGAGAAGATACACAAGTTTTACAGTGGTTCACCTATGAACTTTCAGGTACACCCATGTTTCCAATTACCAAACAAGGTAATGGATCCAGCCACTATAGAAGCAATAGTTTTACATATAATTTTCAACCATTTCTCTTAAACCTAGAAAGGATGGAAGACTTCTAAACACTATAAAATCCTTTAATGGCCCATGTTACAAGAAAGACTAGCAAATCCTATCCTAGTATTGTATGAATAAAATCAAGTTGTGCTTCCTATAAAATCTAAGAAACAATCAAAAAGATTATTATGAAAGATGTAGTGAATAATGATATGTTTTTTTCCTATTTCAAAGACTTCTTCTAGACAATGATCCAATGAATGATCAAGGCACAAGGATAATAAAATCATGACATACATAAAGGTTAAACACTTGAAACACAAAGGTCAATAAATTGATTTTACATGATATACATAAATCTTAAATATGGTTACTCATGACATACATTAAGGTTACTCGTGTAAAATCAATTTATGCTAGTTAGGGTGTTTATAAATCTAAATCTCTAGCTAAGACATATATCCAAGGACACTTTGATCTAAGTAATTACAAGAGATTAAGGACTCAATTTTAACACATGTCAGAACACTAGAAAGAGTTATCCATCAAGCTTTGCGCATCTTCTTTAATCTAACACCTTTTTAGCTAGTGGTTTTCTTCTTTGTTTCCAAATAAAGGTAGTTCTCAAGTTCAACAATAATGCTTATATTTCTTTATTTTCATTTCAAATATGATTTACTTGAGTTGGTTAATATCTCCTTGGATTATTTCAATGTATGGGTGTGCTCAAAATGCTGCTTAGAATGAGTGCTTCGCTATTAGTTATTGGTTAATGTATGCATTGGTGGTGCTGTGGTTGATTATGGCTTATATGCTTTGTTTTGGATTTAAGGAATGAAAAGAATGACTTATTTTGAGATGGAGAATGCTATGTTGTGCATTGTATATAATTGGTTATGGATTGTTGTGTATGGAAGAGTCAAAGTGGGAGTGATGAAGTGGTTAGTTTTACTTTTAGGGCTTTGAGTAGTTGACTTTTGCTTTTAGAAGAAATTGAACCCAAATAATCATCTATGTAACACTTTCAATTTTTAAGGTAGGGACAAAATGGTCATTTTTCCACCCTCTCTGTGAATTGAGATTATGGACTTGCCATAATATTCCACGTGATACAGAGAAGTTAGTTTAGTTTAAATGATTAGTAGTTAGTGAAAGCACACATGTGTAGTGCATTATTCTGTTGTTTTGTGAAGTAAGGGCAAAATGATCATTTTGTCACTTACTCTGTAACCTTGTGTCAAAGGTACTAAATAACCCCAAATAAAATGTCTAACATTGTTTTAGAAGTAATTAGAAGTAAATATCATTTTGCCACTTACTCTGTAACCTTGGGTCAAAGGTACTAAATAACCCCAAATAAAATGTTTAACATTGTTTTAGAAGTAATTAGAAGTAAATGGTAAATTAGTAACTATTAAGTTGAGAAAGACAAACTTAAGACAAAAGTCAACTACTTAATGACAAAGATATAATTACCATAGTTTTTCTTATCGGGAAAAAATTTTAAGTTGGAATTTTGAGAATTAAAATGGGTGGAGAATTAATTTAAAGACTTATCACTGAGAAGAGGGGAATTTCAGAGACTGAGAGAAACTGAAACGGAGACAATCAGAGATCCTAGGAGCCTAATGAGTTTCATATTTGCATTGTGGGCCCCGATGAGTGTTTTGACCTAAAATTTTAAGGCACCCTAACCTAGATGTGGTCGCCACTTGTTTTTAAAATCTGATTTGTTGCTATAGGAAGAGGGAACACGACACATAACACTCACACTCACTCATTTTCAATTGCTTCAGGCTATCTTCCACCATTGCTCACATTTTCTCTCCATTTTCTTTTCTCTTCTTCTTCTTGCACTCTCTCTTCTTCTCCTCTCCAACCAACCACAACCACCACACCACCACCACTTCAAAAAGCTGAACTTGAATGAGGAAGAAGAAGGCTTCAAAATTCGTTTGTTGGGTGCACTCACAAGTTTGTTTTGCCAACTTCACTTTAAGGTATAGGGGGTTCTATGCCTTAGGTAGATTTTGCCTATGCTCATGTTTGTTTTTCTTTCTCAAAACATCATCTCTTTCTGTTGTTTGGATCTCTTGTTGTTGGTTGGGATGTGGGTGTGTGAGTGTGTAAAAATGGTGCAACATGCCTCTTAAAAAAAACAAAGATGAAGAACACATACTTAACTGAACTTTTACTTCTAAAGAAGTGACCTTGAAGTGTTGAACCTTGAATAACTTTGATGAGAACTATGGAGAGTGGACTACACTTGAGAAACATTTTGGACCAAGAACAAGGAGGAAATGGACATAAAAACATGAACTTGACGTATCCATGGACCTAAAAGAAATAACCTTTAAAATGAACACTAAAAGCGTAAAATGTGGTGTGTGTGAATTGTGGAATTTGCTGGCTGTTTTGTGCAGGTCTAGACCATGAGGTTAAGTGCATGAAAGTGTGGTTATATTGTTCATTTTGTGAGTAAAATGTGGTTACATTGATGTATTATGTTGTGAGCAAGTGTTGGTGCAAGAATAATGTGTTAAATGTGTTTTGAAGTGAATGTTGTGGTTGTTTTTGTGCTGGTATTTCTTCCACTGTTTTTTGAGTTCGTAAGAACTTATTTTGTGATTTTAAATGTCCCAAAGGAGAGCCAAAAGAATGTATAAACATTGGCTTTGATTTCATGTGATTTGGAGGTGAAATGAGAAAATTATGATAATTTTTGTGAAGGTTATGCTTTATATACGGAAATGAATGTGATTTTTTTACGAACTAGAAATTTTGGTTGTGGCCAATATTTTGAGTTGTAAAAGCATGTTTTAAGTTCATTTTGAGTGTACAAATTATGGAAATTGGTTTCAATTTAAAAGGACTTAAATGACAAAGTTATGACATTTACACTATTAGCAATCAATGTGTTTTGAAACTGTTTTTGCTGCCGTAACTTCTCTGTGAAAAAAAAACTTATGTACAAGTTATAAAATTGTGATAAATATTTGGGATGATATCTCAAGAAGTGTTTGAATATTAGAAATTGGTCCCATGCAATTTGGTGGTCAAATGAAAAAGTTATGATGGTTTTTGCACAAGTCATCTTAGCAAAAGGTATGCAAGGTATGAAATGCAACCCTAGTTAATAAAAGAAAGTAGAAGCAATAAATAGAACACAGAAGAATTTATACAAGTTCTTCCTAAAAAATATTACATCTAGTTTCTTAACAAAAGTTAAGATTTCACTATTACTGCATGAGAAATAAAGTATTATTTGACCTCAGCCACTTTCAGTTAACCTAAGTATTCTTTGGACACAGTCTCTTTAGGCTAACAAACCCAAGTATTATTTTGACTCAGCCTATTCAGGCTAAAACACTTCAAGTATTCTATGGACTCAATCTCCTCAAGCTAAACTAGTATTATTTGATATCAACTTCTTCAGGCTAAACTAGTATTATTTGATTTCAGCTTCTTCAAGCTAACTACCACAAATGGTGAATTTGGAGAAGGGTTTTCTAACTTATAGAATTTCAACCTCTACGCAGAGAAGGATTTATAATATGAAATAGACTAAAGGTTATTTGCAGTGAATAAAGGAGAGTTGAACAAAGTGAGTGTAAAATATAAACACACAAGAAGAGGGTTGAATTGTGTTAATTAATTAAAATCTTTTCCAAATGATGCGTTTTGCGTCTATTATAAAAAGCTTTGAGCAGAAGCAAAATAAGTTTTCTCTTTTAGAAGATTGATTTTAAATAAAACTTTAGTTTAATTTATTATCCACAGTTAGGTTGAAGATAAAGAAATAAAGCAATAGTATTTTTATATTGGTTTGTCTGTTAAGACTACGTCCAGTTATTTAGCAACTTGTTAAGTTTTCACTAAGAGTATTCTTTGAACCCAGTCACTCCTGGCTAACAATACAAATATTCTTTGAACTCAGCCTTCTCAAGCTAAACCGGTATTCTTTGGACCCAGCATCCGCAAGCTAAACATGGTATTCTTTGGACACAGCCTCCTTAGGCTAAACCAAGTATTCTTTCAACACTTAGCCTCATTAGGCTAAAACAGGTATTCTTTGGACCTCAGCCTCCTCAGGATAAAACTCAAGGTATTCTTTAAACACTTAGCCTCCTCAGGCTACAAATACCACAACAATAATTTACAATTAAGAACAAGAAAAATAATTCTCTACGTAGAGAGAGATTTTACAATGAGAGCTATTCTAAGTTCAGGGTGAGAGCGAATAAGATATTGATTGTTTGTAATGTAGTTCACCAACTTCAACTCGTTGCAATGAAGTCCTTTTATAGGCAGCTTCTTGAAGTATCCGTTAGACTGGAGATTTGAATGTTTGTCATTTTCCTTGGGTACTTCAACATCTGACAGAGTGAGCAATCAGAACAATTAATGATTTCACAACGGAAGTCAGCGTGAGATTAGGCTTTGACTGATTTGCTCAAAGATTTCACCAAAAAGTACCATTTACTTTTCGTGTTATAGAGGTTAAGACCAAATCTCTTTCCACCTTTAGAAGCTTCTGAGTAACGATTTGATTTGAGATGATTCACGTGTTACTCAACGTCTGAACTTCATTAAACTTGATAGACGAATAAATAAAGATGAGTTATATGTTGAACTCATTCGTCTGTCTTCTTTCTTCTTCTTCGTCTTTAACTTTAGTCTTCATATTTTCACACTTGAGCGTTTGACTTGAAGTTGAGATAAGTTTTCCATCTTGTTTGTTGAAGGTTCTTCATCTGATGTAGTTGCTTTGAAACTTGATGACTTGAACATTTCGTCTTATATATGTGCATCTATGTTTGAGGGTGCATCTTTTGTCTATGCTCATTAATGATTCGTTTGATCATTCTTCCGTCTGCATCTGATGCCTCATCCGTTTGTCTTGTAATTATCAAAATTAATATGCTAAGTCATTTTGTCTTAACAACGAGATAATCAGAGTCTTATGTTCTTTGAAACAAAACATTCTCACCAACTTCAATTCTTCCAACTCAAGCTTTTATATAGATGGAGATGCTGAAATAGTCGTTAGACTCAACAACTTAAATTTTTTTTCTCCCTTATAATGAAGGTGTGTTTATTGTTCTTCAACATTTAATGAAGTGTGGGCTTGTCAACATTAATGCAAAAAATTGTTCCTACTCCAAAGTTTTGAACTGAAAAATTTATTTTACCTCTCCAACAAATTTTTGTCAGAAGACATCATGTTTTACTCTGTTGGACACATCTTTTGATAAATATTTGGTTAAATCTCTTTGATTTGAACGTTGGTGTTTGTTAGGCATGTGTTTTCTTCATACAAACTCTACAAGAATAATAAGATGGTTAGAGTTTAAGTGTACAAAGATAAAAGACAGAACTAATCTTATGTTTCAGAGTACATTTGTCTTCATTTGATGACCTTTTCTTCATTTATCTAAGTTTGACTTCGTTTGACTTATAAGTTCGGACTCTTATCTTAATAGACTATCAAAATTTGAGAGATATACTTTATCTTTTAACAAGACATTTATGACCAAACCAGAAGCTTTACTAAGTCTAAAATGCTCTAACTTAGTTGTCTAAGTGAATTTTTAGATTCAATTCTATTTAAAATTAAAAGTCAAATGTTGAAACCCTTGAATTTCAACTATTTAATCATATTTGAGGTTCACTTTAATTTTCCAAAATACAACAACTACTTAAATAATAACTCGAAGAAAGTGATGAGTTAAAGAGAGAAAAAGAAGAATGAAGAAAAGAGAACTTAAAGTGGTTGTGGAAGTGAGAAGGGAATGACAATGGATAAATAAAGAAAGGGACCAAATGAATGGGTTTGATTTTTTTATTGTGAAGTATATATCTAGGATTCTGTGTAAGTATAAGGGTAGAAAAGTGAGAAAAAAAAATGAGTATCAAAGTGTAATTTTATTAAATTCAAATAAAATTTTGGAAATTATTATCTTAAAAACTTATTTTAAATAAAATATATATATATATTATTTGTTCAACATACAACTCTATCATACCGAATATGTACTAATTATACAATTATACATGAAACTTATTAATTTAATTAAAAAGAATTGTAACTCCAGTTGAGTTAATTTTAAATTTTAAAATTCAACAAATTATAAAATCTAAAATTAAAATTAAATTAACAGTTTTATGAAGTTAAGAGAAAAATCTATTTAACATAGTTTGCTTCTCATGTGCCTATGTCCACGGCAACATCTTAGTGAATATTCGTCCTCTGATTAAATTTTTTCTAGCAAAAGTAAAGAAGCATTCATATTTTTGTTTATTTAAGGTAATGTCCTTCTCTACATATTGAGTTATTCTACTCATATCAATATTAGTTTTTAGACATAGTAACATCTTAATCTTTAAAGAAAAAATAATTATGTAATTTATAGATAATATTTTAAATTTAAACAATATCCAAACATGAATAACATCTTTTAAATTCAAACAATATCCTAGCATTTAAACAACTTAAACAACCCACTTGTTGGTAAGTAAATATAAAGATAACTATAAATGGAAGTTATTTAGAACATACGGAAGTTAAAAGCAAGCACATATGCACAAATAATTTGTTAGTTTAGAAATAATTTTCTGTACCTATCGTTTGTTTGGTCCACATGTGGTCTCTACTAACAAAATTTAATCATATATAAACTTTTGTTGATATTTATAATCTTGTTTCAAAACATAAGTATTATATTTTAGTTAATTAACATAAAATATTTTAAACCTCTTCCCAATCCCTATAAAAATTGAATTAAATAACAAAATTTTTTAAAAAAAATTTCCTCCTGTTTCTTTTCCCCTTAACCAAACACAGTGTCACTTCACATTATAAATTTTTTAAAGTAATATACAATTTTTTCAATATTTAAGTTGGATTGTGACTAACTAATTAGTTGCCCACCAAAAAACAATCATAATTAGGTATTTGCACTTGGTGAAATCTCCTAAAATCTTATAATCATCATAGTTATAATAAATCATGTCTACTTGAATATCAATTTAAAAGAAATAAGAAAACTTATAACGTGATATAATAAATTCACCAAAAAAAATTAACGTGATATAATAACATCAATTTTTTCAGAAAAATGTATAATATTTAAATTGTTAACTAAAGAGATTGAATAAGATTCTATGAAGTTCAAATAATAAATATGAAATTTTCTTTTTGCCTGCTCAATAACTCAGAAAATTATCCGTTTTTTTATAATATATTTTTTCATATTTTAACTTTTTTCTAAAAGAAAACTGTTTAAAAATAAATTCTATTGTTTAAAAAATAACTTAAATTTGAAAAAAAAATTCTTAAAAAATAAACTAATTTTTTGAATCTGAAAATTTTAAACATATGATTATTTTTTAACAACTTTTTTTTTTTTCGCTGTTTTCATACTCTTTTGTAATATGTAAAAGCTGATTTTTTAGTTATACCTAATCAAAATTAATTGTCTTTAAGTTTTTGAATTGATTTTTAATTACAATCAATTATAATAATAATTAATTATTAAAATAATTTAATTTTCACAAATATCTTAAGATTTAAACCTTTTCTTTATTTTTTTATAAGTGATAGGTTTGACCCAATAATATGAACACAAGACAGATTTTTAAATTAGAGTGAAATGAAGTGAAGATAACCCATAACAAATCCATTGGCTAACTATTATGTCTTAATTTGTCAAAGAAAATGACATGAACACAATACTGACCCTACAATTTCCTTCAAAGTCTCACTGTTTTTTTTTTTTTTTTTTTTTGTAGTGACATACTGAATTAGATAATTTTTCTTTTTTTATTGTTTTCAAAGACAACAAGCTTTCCCAACTGGGTCCCTGCATCATTGGCTAGCAAAGAAGGACAAAGAAAATAACAACAATGTTGTAATTGGATTCCTCATAAAGTTACAATATTGATAACAATGGTGTAAAATCCAGAAATGAGAGAAGAGACGTTTTGCCAAGGATATTCTAGAAAAATGAAGCATAACAAAGAGGTGGTTGGTTGGCATTAGTACATGTTTGGATCTGCTTTGATTATCACGTCCTCTCTTCTATTGGATCCACATTAATTTGCCTGATTA
Organism: Hylodesmum podocarpum; assembly: GCA_026586105.1. Classification (NCBI taxonomy): domain Eukaryota; kingdom Viridiplantae; phylum Streptophyta; class Magnoliopsida; order Fabales; family Fabaceae; genus Hylodesmum; species Hylodesmum podocarpum. The sequence continues at coordinate 679,361 of JALJEV010000058.1, read as the reverse complement.
ATGTTGAAGTATTATTATCACTGCTAAACAATACACGTTAATACGGAACAAACGAGGCTTTATTTATTTTAGAGTTGTATAAAATTAATTTTACATAATTAAATATAATTAAAATATCAGATAAATGTGTTTTGAAACTGTCAGATTTTGGTAAAAGTAATCTCAGTTCTTACAAAAATAATTTTAATTATTATATTTTTATAATTTTTTTATAAATTCACGAATTTTGTTAATCACCTTAAAACCTCAGGAAATTTATAAAAAAAGGTAAATTCTCTAGTTTTAAAAAAGTTATAAGACCGAAATAAAGATTTTATAATATGAAAATGAAATCAAATTTTGACTGAAAAAGAATTTAAGACAGATATATCTAATGGCCACAACAAATTGTATATTGAAATATGTATTAGAATAAAATAAATTATACATATATATATATATATTAATAAATTATTGATTAAGCAAAGTATGAATTATTACAAACCATGATAGTTCTCTTCAATTCCTGTGAATTAAAGAAAAAGTTCATAAAAAACAAAGCATAACAAACAACAGCATATAGTTAAACATTGGCCAGACGGATGTTATAATCAAATAAAAAATGGCGCCTTTATTCATTTTAAAGTTATCTAAATTAATTTTTAAATTATCAATTATGATTAATATATATCAGAATTAATATTGACAGTAATTTTTTTTATTAATTACCTAGTGTTTATAATGGTACGAAATTATGCATTGCGTTAAATATTTAAAGGAATTTTTAAAGAAATAATTATACATATAATTATTAGCCAAATATTTTAGTTGGATAGTTAAGGTAAAATGATAATATCTAAAGGGTGTTATTAACAATGGACAAACTTCTTATCAATAACGGTCTAAGATAAGTTTTCTAGGAAAATGTAAATATTCCAGAAAGATCTTTTTAACATTATTTTTTTTTATCTTAATCCTTTGTATAAATAGCTATGCTCTTTCACCTCGTTCTAATACCTCAAAATTTATATTAATTTAAGTATGGAATTACTTTTATACGTTTATTGCAACTCCATTGATGAAAATATATCCAAAGACAAATTATAAATACCTCACCAAGCTATTCACAAGTTTTGTTCCCTCACCACCGCGCGTACTGGACATGTTCTCATGGGTTTTGTGGTAAGAACACGTGCTAATGATGCATATTTAAAATTTTTACGAAATTAGAACAACTTCACATTAATTAATTTATACTTTCATTGATCAAACTTTGAAAAGAGAGTTTTTTTTGAACTTAATGTCTTCGGAAAGAACAAATAACGGAATTGAATAAATTAGTTTCAAATATGAAATATACAAAGTGGGAATGGACAAGACAAAGACAAGGTAAAACTTGTTATGGTGCGAGGGCGGGAACTAGAGGAACACAAGTTCATTCAAATTAGTACATTATTAAAAATCAAACAAAAAAACCTTTTCCATATAAAGCTGTAAAAGTTGTTTGTGGTCTCACACAGCAACACACTCCCCCACTCACAGACTCAGTACTTCACTCACGCACCCACCTCTTGAATTTCACAACACTGACGCATTTACAATCACGTGGTCCTCTAATTTTAATATTCCAAAATACTAACATATAATATTTTAATAAATAAACAATTAAATATATACGTAAAAGGTAAGTAATAAAAACAAGAAATAGAAGCCTTTCCTCTCTTCATTATCTGTTACAGAGAGAGTTTGCTATGTGAATACTCACTGTTACTGACATTCTACAGAGTTTTTGCCTACCCATTTTTTTTTTTATTGTTACTTTTCTTTATTGTTCACATTTAATACCTTTGTTCCTTTGCTTCTACACTCTTTAATCTCTATTCTGTAGTCTCAGCCATTCTTTTGCTTCCATTTATTGTCTTCTTCCAACTAGTTCTACAGTTGGGTTACCCTTTCTGGTCAAAGGTATTTATTTTAACCCTTTTTTTTCTTACTTCTAGAATTCTTTGATTAAAGTTTTATTTTTTCAGTGTATATTGGACTTTTGGGAATGTTTAAGGCTTTTTAGTTCAATGGCTGAACTGGGTAAGCTCATGTTTTAGATGTTTTCTTTTTTGTTTGGGAATTGGGTAATTGATTTTAGCCAGTAACCAGGTACTGTTTTATTACCATGGGTCAGTAAATATGTTGCAGAATGTTGGATTTTAAACTTCAACAGTGTGAGGGGATATAATGGGTCTCAATGATGTTCCAAGAATTGTGTGGGATTTGGTTCATGATGATGATGAAGTTAAAAGATTTTTTATTTTTTATTTTATGAGATTTGCGTTTAGTTATGAGCAGGGATGGAATAAAATGTTTAGCAATTTATTTTATTTTTTAATTTTTGAAAATTTTCGAATCACTGAGGTTTTTAAAGGGGAAGAGTGTTTTCTGGGTTTCTGCTTACTGAATGCTTGGGCAAGTAGGTTGGAGCATCTTTGTTCATGTTTTTTCTTCATCATAATATTGGGCATTGTGAACTGGATTTTGGGGAGGGTTCTGAATGAGGTTCTGAACATTTTTTTATACTGTTGTATGTAGATGAATGCTCTTCAATTTTGAAGCTAATGTTAGATTGTTAGAGCCAATGATGGATAAGAAGAGATGGTTGTGGAAGAGGAAGTCTTCTGATAAGAGCCCTGGTGAAACTGAAAGTTCCGGATCTGTTTCTTCTCATTCTGAGAGGTACTCAGATGAACAGGTATGATAAACAATACTGAATCAGTAGCAAAATGGGGTACCTAATCTACGACTTTTTTTGTATTTGGTTTCATCTTAAGATATTTGGATTCTCTTTTGTATCTCACAAGCACTGGTCAGAAGATTTGAATTATAATTTGACTCCTGTTCTGTATGGTGAAACATGAGATTCCTTACTTGTTAGAGGATGAAGTTAGTTGTTCACTTACTGGCAAGTTAACATTGTTTTTACTAGTTGTGCTTTCCATCTCTTTTGATTTTTGTGTTCTGGTATATCACAATGTGGGATGAATGTACATATAAGGATAGTTCTTATAGTCTCAAAATATAAATATTTTCTACATATGCTTTGTTTTGAATCATGTTCATTGGCAGAAGCTATTAGTTTAATGATGGTTTCATGATAATTATGGAAATAAAAATAGATTTCTGTTTCGTTTTAGGCATAAATTATTTGAGTAAACGATCTGAAGACATAGCTCATTGATTTTTCATGTTTTAATAGTTATGCATGTGTTTGAAATTAGAGCCTGCATGTAGTAGCTGTTCTGAAAATGGATCCATTATGGCCAATGTTGAGTGCATTCAAGAATGTATTTTAACAACTGTTAGTCACTGGTCTAAGTCAACCTTGAATATTATATCTTTTATGCCTTCTCCTGGATATTAATTTGTGGTCCTCCTGGTAGTTTCAGCATGTAATGACCATGTTGCTGTATTTCGCAATCAGAATGAAGTTTTCAAAAAAAAAATTATCCTTTCTTTTCTGATAAGTATAATTTTTGTGTCTTCAAAACATGAAAATAGGAGGCATTGAAGGAATCTCCTAGTAGAAGCAATCAGTCACCTGATGTCACATCAAAAGCAATGGTCTGCACTGAAGATGTTAACAATAGTTCATATACCAATGAACAATTACCTGAAGAAGTCACCTCTAAATCTGTACCTGCTACAGGCATTGCAAGTGATGATGGTTCATCAGAGAAAGAAGAAAATGGAGAAAATGAAAATATAAAAGATGTAAAGGAAGGTGATCTGAATGATGGGTTAAGGAACATGTCAGAGAAACTTTCTGCTGCACCAGTGAATGTCAATGCCAAAGAAGACTTGGTTAAGCAGCATGCCAAAGTTGCTGAAGAAGCCATTGCAGGTATATTCCTCTATTGCTCCCTGTAATTTTTTAGAAGAAACCTGGTGATTATACAATATTTCTTTATTATGATTCCATCCTTTCTTCAATATGCTTTCATGTTGTGTGACATGTGCCTATGAAACAATTCATCAGCTGATTGTTGAACAAGAAAACCACACAGTAAGTTCATTCTCATGCCTGAGGGTTAGGAGTTAGGACTTAGGTAGGGATTTTTAGAAATTATAAGTCAAATTGCATCTGAATTATCTCAATAGTACATTAGATCAAGAGGCTCATATATGACCTATCAGAACACTTATATGCTGACTGGCATAATAGTTATCTCCTGGTATGATTCCACGGAATATTTATTTTCCTTCTTATTCTCTTTCTTCCTTTTTAGATTGTCTATTAATTGGGCCATTTTCATTAACTTAGGTTGGGAAAAGGCTGAAAATGAAGTGGCAGTTTTAAAGAAGCAACTTGACACTGTCATTCTCAGGAATTCAGTTCTGGAAGATCGAGTCACTCATCTAGATGGAGCACTTAAGGAGTGTGTTAGGCAGCTAAGACAGACAAAAGAAGAGCACGAAGAGAATATTTATGATGCTGTCACAAAAAAGACACAAGAATTGGAATCAGCCAAAATTAAACTTGAGAACAAACTTACTGAACTTCAGAACAAATTAGGTGCTTCAGAAGCCAGGTCTTCTATTGACATCAATATATGTCAAAAGGTTGAATATTTGGAGAAAGAGAACATGGCTCTCAGGCATGAAATCCTAGTTCAATCAGAAGAGCTGGAAATCCGGACAATTGAGAGGGATCTAAGCACTCAAGCTGCTGAGACAGCTAGCAAGCAGCATTTAGAAAGCATCAAGAAAGTAGCCAAACTTGAGGCTGAGTGCCGAAGACTGAAGAGCATGGCTTCTAGAGCTTCCTTGGGTAATGATCATAAATCCATTGTTCAGTCCTCATTTAGTGCTGAATCTCTAACAGATAGTCACTCAGACAGTCCAGAGCAGCTTACTGCAGTGGAGATTGATGCTCACAAAATGAGTGACTCAGAACCAAACAGGTGTGAGCCCAGTTGTTCTGACTCGTGGGCATCTGCACTAATTGCTGAGCTTGATCAGTTCAAGAATGAAAAATGTAGACAAACTCAATCCAGTTCTGTCAAAATTGATCTCATGGATGATTTTCTTGAAATGGAACGACTCGTTGCATTGCCTGAAAGTAAGAATGAAAGCTCTGCCCAAGAGTCAATTGTTACTAATCAATGTACTAACAAAGAAAGCTTTCTCAGAGAAGAGTTTGAGATCATGAATCAGCAAATGGATGAACTAAAAGAAAAGTTAGAGAAGGTAGAAGCTGATAAAGCTGAACTTGAGATAGCTTTGTTGAGAAGAGAAGAGTTTATTGAGGAGTCACAACTTCAGTTGAGAGAAGCAGCAGAGAAATTGAAGGAATTGCAAAGAGAGCTAGAAATTGCCTACAAATCAAAGCAGAGGGTAGAAGATCACCTAGTGGACATGGTGACTGAGGTTCAAACATTATCTGTGAAGGTTGACTTCTTAGAAGCTGAGGTTGATAAAGAGAGGGATGTGTCAAGTGAGATTGCAAAGAAGTGTAGGAACCTGGAGGAAGAATTAGAAAGAAAATCGGCAAAGGTTGACATACTAGAAGCAGAGCTTGATAAGAAGAGGGATGTGTCAGATGAAATTGTAATGAAGTTTAAAGACCTGGAGAAAGAGCTAGAAGTTAAATCCACTAAAATTGACTTGTTAGAAGCAGAGATTGATAAAGAGAGGGATGTGTCAAGTGAGATTGCGAAGACGTGTAGGAACCTGGAGGAAGAATTAGAAAGAAAATCTACAAAGGTTGACATACTAGAAGCAGAGCTTGATAGGAAGAGGGATGTGCCAGATGAAATTGTAATGAAGTTTAAAGACCTGGAGAAAGAGCTGGAAGTTAAATCCACTAAAATTGACATGTTAGAAGCAGAGATTGCTAGGGAGAGGGATGTGTCAGATAAAATTGCAAAAAAATGTAAGGAACTGGAAGAAGAGCTAGAAAACAAATCTGCAAAGGTTGGTTTATTAGAAGCAGAGGTTGCTAAGGACAGGGATGTGTCAGATAATATTGCAAAAAAGTGTAAGGACCTGGATGAAGAGCTAGAAGGAAAATCTGCGAAGGTTGGTTTATTAGAAGCAGAACTTGCTAAGGAGAGGGACGCATTAGAAATCTTTGCTAAGAAATGTAAAGGCCTGGAGGCAGAGGTAGAGAGTAAATCTGCAAAGGTTGACTTATTAGAAGCAGAAGTTGACAAGGAGAGGGTGGTGTCTGATGAAATTTCCCTGAAGTGTAGGGACCTAGAGGAAAAGCTAGAAAGCAAATCTGCAAAAGTTGACTTGTTAGAAAAAGAGGTTCATAAGGAGAGGGCTACTTCAGAAGAAATTGCAATGAAGTGTAGGGAATTGGAGGAAGAATTGCTCAGGTCAACAGCTAGCTCATATGGAGAAAAGAAGATTAAGCAGGTTGGTTATCAATCATCATTGACATCTAATGTTTTATCATGGCTTAAATATGCTGTTGTTTCTTTAAATTTGGGGCAAAGTCTTAGTCCCTCAAATTTCAATAAACCTTTTTAAATCCTATCTAAACTGATGTGAGGGACTGAACCTTGATTTTAAATTTGAGGTACTAAAACCAAATTTAACTCAAATTTGAGGGACTAAAACATAATTGATTTATGTACAAAATAGTAAGATATTGGCTATGTTCAAAAATAGTTTCTACCTAACTAATGTAATTCATTTGATCTTACTCTATGCCAGGAGGACCTAGCACTCGCCGCAGGAAAGCTTGCTGAGTGCCAGAAAACAATAGCATCTTTGGGGAACCAGTTGAAATCTCTGGCAACACTAGAAGATTTCCTTATTGACACTGCAAGTATTCCTCCAAGTCCACCACTTATTGGTCAGGCTGGTGGAGAGATGTGGAGGTTTCATTCAAATGGCACATTTTCACCTAAAAGAGATTTAACTTCTTCTAGGTTGGCTGATGGTGGTAGCTCTTGTCCATCCTTAAACAAAAACGATGAAACCTCACCGCTTTCATTGGCTTCATCAACTTCATCACCAGCCTTGCAAAATCATGTCAGTTCTGAGAGGAGTCGAAATGGCTTTGCAAAATTTTTCTCTAGAACCAAGAGTGGGATCCGGCTAGAAATTTAGTGAGGGTATAGTGAATTAACCTTAAGGAAGTCATTCTTTTCTCTAGTTGTAAAACAGATTGATCCATTCGAAGGGAAGATTTGTATCACTCAATTGTATCAATTTTTTTTTTTTTTTTTCAATTTTGTGCAGGGTTTAAGTCTTCTTGACATTTGATTAAAAAAACTAAAATAAAATTTTGAACACCTCTTTGTTGTTATGTGGTATCACTAATCATAAAGCTTCAAACTAGTAGAGTTCCTGACCAATAATACACTTTCAGGGTGAAAATCTAAATCTTAGTAGAAATATTAGCGCCAAGTAATACCATTGGATTGTATAATGCTCAATTTTGATTTTTCTTTTTACCTTTCTATCAGATTATAGACTTCATCACTAAGGTCATCCTCTAATTATGATATTCATGTGCATTCTGGGTAGAATTAATACGGGTAAGATTTTTTTTTCATTTAAATGATTTTTATTTTTTTTACATGACTAAACAATCTGCAAATATAACTAAATTAAGAAATAAAATGTGTTTTATTTTACCTATTTGTATCCTCTCTCTATTATTTCTATATATTTTGTCACTAACAACTTATTTTTTTTAATTTATTTCTCATCATAATTGGGTTATTTTCATTTTATTTCATTGTGACATAAATTTTATAACATGAAGTTAGGAGTTGTTAAATCTCTTTCGCAACCTCAACATATTATTGGCGTAATGTTGAAATAATATAAGGTACCATTTTTAATCACAAAACCAAGCAATGTTAAACATAAAGTTGTATAAATAAAATAAATGGCTGAAATTGTCTTTTGAATCACTTCAACCATGACTTAAATCTTTTTGAGTTTATTAATTTCCTTTTCCCTCGGAGATTTAGGTAAAATTTCTCTAGGTCTATTCTTCTTGTACTCTTTTTTTTTTTCCTTTTGGCAACCTATTATTCATATAAAATGACAAAAATAATCTAATGTATTGATTTTACGAAATTATGAATTATGTAATTTGTAGCTTTTAGGAAAAGACATTTCATAGCAGCTTTTGAAATGCGCCATTATGGGAAGAGTTTTTATTTTTGCACTACTGGAATGGGGAATTTGGATGTGCTTTGTCGTCTGTTTAATTTCATAAAAGTCGATAGCTTGGAGTACAACGTTTACCGTTACTAAACTATGTATTTCTCCTTCTCCTTAGCTCAATCCATCTCGCTCTATCTTCTCTTTAGCTCCATCCATTGCATGCTTGTAATACAATATAAATTTTTGTATATTGAAGCAGTTGCAGCAGGAGCAATTGATTTTTTCCCTCTTTTAGTCCAAAGTTGATTTGTCGTTCTTTTTGCTTTTATATATATATATATATATATATATATATATATTTTTATGTAATTGATTCTTTCTGGGTGCATTTAATTATTGTTAAGTCAAAATTTATTTAAAGTTGAATTATGTTCTTTAAATTAATAATTCATTCTAGATGAAATCTCTAATCAGATTATTGAAGAAATAAAAAAAGGCTGAAGTTTAAAGATGAGTATCAATTTTATTGGTCTTTTTATTGATTCTATCTATAAAAATTGTTTTTTTTTCTTTGTAAAGTCTTATAAAAAATGTTTTTGTTCTAATCAAACGTAAGAAAGTCAATTAACTAACGCATTGTGTAAAGACATTCTAAGTCAGAATCAAATAAAATATTTCTGACACGAAAATCTGTTTGGGAAAAGAAATTCACCTAGGTTCTTAGATAATTCTTTAAAAGAAAAAAAAAAAGGTTCAAGAAAAACATTTTTAAATATATAATTCAACACCTTCAAGATTTTATCATTACAGTTGTCCAATGGGATTTAATCTTGTAGGCTTAATCCTTCTTGTCTTTCTCTCCCCAAATTCCTTCTCCCACTGGCACAGAAAGAACAAAGTAAAGAATAAACATATATGAGAAATGAATCAAAGTATTTCTGTTTTAACAAGTGTTTATTGCTATCATGATGTTTACTTCTTCTATACTTCACCATATCAAATTCTAATGAACTACAAATTCAAAATTATAGATTAAAATTTAATCCTGAATTCAAAATTTTAAACTACAAAGTAGGTATTCCAAAAATATCTAGAACACCTAATCCGTAAGGTTACAAAATTTTCGATTTTGTAGTTTTCAAAACAATATGTTCATGCCCCAATCCGGGAAGCCTTGTTTTAGTGTTTTACAACTATAGATTGTCCATTTCGCCACAATTTGTAGTTGTACATTCCAAAATTTAACAGAATACCCAATCCATAAGTGTCAAATTTGTACCCCTCACGGAATTTAGAAAAATCCCATCTAGTGCACATCAAAGAAGATAAAAAATGGACCAATTCACCTAAAATTCCAATGACACCCAAGACAGTGACGAACAAGTTTGTTGAATGCTCCCAGACCATGCTGGGATGGATGCAAGGAAGAATGGAGACCAACGGTGCAAAAGGAGGAAGACGTGTGTAGAAGAAAGAAGACATGCCTAGGAAGATGACGAGATTAAAAGGGCATTTTCAATAAATCTAGAAAAAATTAGGGTGTTGGGAGAGAAAAAAAAGATGCAAGGAGAAAAAGACATCTCTCTTTGCACTCAACATTTCCACAAAAGTTATAATGTCTAATAACATTTTCATCAATGTATGAAATTAATCTTTAATCCTTCAAATTTGTTTATCTTACTTTTTTGTGAATAAATTTAAAGCTATTATCATTTGTATATTGGATCTTTCAGTATATGTTCATTAGCATGTGAGTAAACTTTTATCTTCTTTAAAATAAAAATTAAAACAAAAATGTTCAATTACAAGGTCAAGCTATGTCATAAATTTGATAGCTTAAAAGCAGCAATGCTTTCAAAATACAAATAAAGAATCATCGGTTGATTAGGTTTATTTTTGCCGTTTTGTATGAATGGTATCTTTAAATTAAAAACTAATAAATATATATTTTGATTACTAAGTGACAAGCCAACAGGTTCTATGGTGTAGTGGTTAGCACTCTGGACTTTGAATCCAGCGACCTGGGTTCGACTCCCGGTAGGACCTTTTACATCATCTTTCCCCGCATTCTGTTTTAAATAATAATTAAAAAGTTGCTTCAACAAGGAACCGAGTAAATGGTTAAAGATAACATTCAAAATTGTCATTGTTGGTTCAATAACTTGTACTGTAGTTCTTCCTTACCCTTTTCATTTTTGAAAAACATGCAGATTTTTCAGGATAACATAATATTTTTAATTATGAAAATACTTAGGGTTTGTTTGATTTATCTGTTTCTTATTTTTATTTTTATCGAAAATAGGAAATATCAAGAAAATAAGTTTAGTTATAATTTTTAAATTTTTTTTCTTGATAACATTTTAAAAATAAAGGCTGAATATAATAACGAAAAATATCATTTTCATTGTTTTTATAGAATTCGGAAATGAAAAGTTAAAAAAGATGAAAATACGTTGATAGAAATATAATTATAATAAAATTAAAACATGTTTTTTCAATTTTTTAAATTTAAAAATGAAAACAATTTTCAAAAAAATTAAAATATGAAATAAAAACAGAAAACATCTCTTAAAATGAAACAAGACCTTATTTTTCAAGGTGAGAGAGATAATTATACTTAAAAAAAACTACTCATGTTTTATTTCACAATATACATATATTAATAGTAAACTGCATAGTGCATAAATGTTATGAATATTGATGACGGTAACATCCCTAATTTCTTTTTCTGAAAATAATTAATTTGAATTCTTTTATTGTATTTTGGTTATTTAAGATGAAAAGTTGGAGTGCTTTGGGATTTTTTAAAGATAATTTTTATTTGAAGATTGAATAATTATTTGTAAATTATTTTTTAATGATGAACATTGAATATTTTTATGATTTTTTTTAAAAAAATTTTAATATAGTGTGATGACTTATTAATTGATAATATGTTTTTTTTAAAAAAAAATTAACATTTTTCTTAATAGGAAATGTGAATTTTATCATAAAAATTATTCAATTAAATTAAATAACATTTCAAGAGAATAAAAGTTTCTATTAAAAATAAAAGAACAAAAAAATCAGAGTATTTCATTAATGATTAGTCAGTATGTCGTAATATTCGGCATGATATGATTCTGTTACCCCGTTATTCAAAAAGAATATTTTATTTATGAGAAATTACTAATATTCATAAATACGTCTTCATAAAATAAATGTCTTTTAGGTAAAAATAAGAATTATGGAGTAAATTAATGATGACAAAATTGAAATTTTAAATTTTAAATGACATTATAAGTATGTTGTAACCGCTAGTGCAACTGTTACCTCCTTCGTCTCAACAATCTCATGTAATCCATTCTTTTATAAAAATCTCTAAAGAGTAGTGATAGGTCTCTCACTCCTTTTTGTGATATCAACAACGGAGAAATAACAACATTTTTTACTCTTTACTCTAATCATGTTTCTCACTCCTTTTTGTGATATCAACAAAGAGAAATAACAATATTTTTTACTCTTTACTCTAATCATGTTTTTAAACAAACATTTCCCGGGACAAGTAGAAATAACAATCTATCTCTTATCACACAAATCTTGTTACTTTCTATCTAGTATGTTTGCCACTTTGTCCAAATTATAAAGTTTTTGACATCTAGTATGTTTGATACTTTATCCAAATTATAAAGTTTTTGTCATTATAAAAATTAGAGAAATTGTTGGAATATAAGAAATCAAGTCTATAATTCCTCACTTTGTTATTGATTCAAGATTTTGATGATAACAAATATTGAAGTAATTATGATTAAGCATGTTTCCTTTTTAAATAAAAATAACTACATACATTGGAATAATAACTAAATGTCCATAAATAACAATGTGTTTATTAAGAAAGACAAGGTTAGTGTCCAAATAAGATTATAAATAGTGACCAACTAAAGTTTTATCCTTCGTTCACCTAATTTGTCTAACGTCCAATATTTGGTTCAAAAAATCAAGTACAGAAGGTTCATTCTTTTTTATCTCTACTACTTTTTATAACTTTTTTTTGCAATCTAATGCATTTATTGAATTTATCTTCATATAATATTTTAAATTTGAGACTTTACACTTTGAAAGAATAAATAACTTGATAGTACAATGTAATAATGTTTTGGCTATGAAAAGAATGACATGTGTTAGAAAAAATAACTCTAAACACTTATGTACTTGACATTATAAAGATGTTCATTTGACATCCACATTAACAAAATATAATTTAACCAACATCACAACTATCTTACATTTGCATTTAATTAAAAGTTTACTTATCAAAATGAAAGCAAAAAAGAATAGACGATAACAATTAAAAGAAAAAGAGCTTAAGAACTAGACGATACACTCAATTTCAATACAAATTTTCTAAGTTTAGTTTTTCTTTGTTAGAATTCTTTCCTTTACAAAGTCACACACTTTGTATTTCACTACATTTTCTTTTCTTTGAGAGTTAATGATATTTTCATGAAAATCAAGAGTAGTTTAATGAAAAGGTATATTTGATTTAATAAACTTAGGTTATAAGCTTAAAGTTTGAATCATAAATTGCTTTATAAAAAAAAACACCTAGGTATAATCATGATTAATAGAAATTCTTCAATTATTTTAAAAATATTGAACATACTTCAATTTTAATGAATTAATCTAAACCTTTATGATAATTTTTTTCCCTTCTCCTTTTAAACCATCGACGTAAACAATTTTAATTTGATTTTCTAGATTTAGTGTTTTCATTCTTAAAATTATATTTTTAACAAACACTTCTATAATCTCTCGAAGAAAATTTGCACAAAAAATTTTTAAGTCAAAAAATAGCTTTATAGTAACACAATTCAAACTTTTTCCTTATTTCCTTATTGTATTATTCTTAATCTTGTAAAAGAGTATTAAAGTAAATTGTAAATTACTTAACTATCTTTAAAATCAACTAACTAAAACAATAAATAGTTTTTTTTAAAAAAAAAAATTAAAGTACCCTGATGATGTACTCTAACGAAAAAAATTACTTACACATTATCTCTAAAACAAATTCAATAAAATAATTGAATTGATAATTTTTCTGAAATTTTTTTAATAGTAATTACTAATGATCTCTCGCTAAAAGAAAAATCCAATGACATTTCTTAGAGTGCCTTAAAATTGAATACGATATTAGAATATGGATTATATGTGATAATAAATAAATTCTGAAAACTGAATAAGAAAATCATATTAAAAGTGTTAAATTAATGTATTTGATTTCTTATATTAAACATAAAAATTTAATATCCCGACTTAAAATTCTTGAAAATCTTTAAAAAGTACTATTCAGCCTCTAGATGTAAAACTTGTCCAAAACTAGAAACTAAATTATGTCAATATCACGAAAAAAAGTTTTCACAATGAGTTTTCAGAAAGAGGCATTTTTACTAAAAAAAAAAATAGAAAAAAGAAGAAGAAAAATTTACCATAATAAAAGCATTATAAATAGAAAAAAATATCTAGGTAAAATGTCGTAAGTCATTTTGTTAATTATTTATTAAATCAGCTATTTTATCATGTGATACTTTCTACGTTAATTATTTTATAACTGATATAAAACAATGACATTCTACATCAATTATCATTTAATCGATATAAAAAATGTTCTTTTATATTTATTTATATTTAAAAAAATAAAAAATTTATATAGAAAATGTTATTTTTTTTATATGAATTGTTTCATAATCAATGTCGAAAAGTGCATGTAAAAAAAAAAACAAGTCGTTTGTGTAATAATTCATAACTAAATTAATTTAGTAAATAATTAACTAAGAAGGTCTACAAACTTTTAACCAAGCTACACACCGGAGCCAAAGAGGCCATATGAATATGACAGAAGCCCGTCTCACATAAGCCCAAACCTGAAGAAATCGCAGGAAAGCTCCAGAGAAACGAAAAGGAAAACACCGATATTCTGCCAGGTTTATATATTCTAAAACACCAATTACGCTTGCCATAACACTCAAAAAGAAAAGGAAAAGAAAATAAAAACCATAAAAGTTAACAGAGGTTTTACCAATGTTCTTCTTCTTTGTGGGAGGGTTAGAGCAGCAGGTGCGGCAGGTGCTGAAATCAGGTGTGAGCAACTGCACGTACTGCGGCAATCGCCTCGATCTCGTTGAATACGACAAAGTCCTCAAACTATTCTTCGTTCCGGTATGGCGGTGGCCGGCCAAGGATCCTCTTCTCTATTGCGCCAATTGTAGGAACTTCTTACCGTATTCTTACTCCCTGCCGCCTAGCGCTACCGCCGGTTCGGCGAAGGCGGCGGCGGTCTCCGACGCCTTGCGATGCCGCTTCTGCGACCGCGCTGTTGAGGCTGACTTCCTATTCTGCCCCTCCTGCGGCTCTGAACTGTGATAGGAAATATGTAGAGAGGCTTTGAGAAAATTTAGAGCAACATAAATGAAATTGAGGCTTGGTTACTATGTTTTGCTGCGTGCAATCCTGTGATTTGTTGGAATTGGAAAATAAAAATACTTGGGAATTGGAAATTGTGCTTGAGTGCAAATATGCCTTTGTTGTGTCTGAATTTCGTGCAACTTTTTTTTGTAATTCAGTTTATTTATTTGTTGAAAACACTAGTTTATTTCCTTTTAATTTATTAAATAATAAATAATTATTTTCTTAAAATTTTTTTTAGGTTGAAAAAGTTTATTTGAGTGAGTAAAGGTTCAGTCCAATCGCCAATAGAGAAAAGGAAATGATTAAGTAGAAAACTGAAAAATACGCCGATAAAATATATATACGTATAAAATATGAAGAGAGAAAAATACACATATTTGTAGGTGTATATATTCTGTGAGTGTGTGAGTGAGTTGGTTGAGAGAGAAATATATATTCATATTTTAAAATATGAAGAGAGAAAAATATACATATATATTTTATGAATGTATATATTTATATTCTGTGAGTAAGCTGACTGGTTGATTTACAATTGTTAATTGAGTGAGTTGGTTGATTGATTGCGTTTGCAATTGTTAATTAAGTAAAGTCAAAGAGAAAAGACTGGCTGATTGATTGCGTTTGTTAATTAAGTAAAGTCAAAAAGAAAAGATTAAAAGACTGATTGCGTTTGCAATTGTTAATTAAGTATAGTCAAAGAGAAAAGACTGAAAGACGTGTGAGTGAGTTGGCTGATTGATTGTATTTGCAATTGTTAATTAAGTAAAATAAAAAAGAAAAGACCAAAAGACGTGTAAATTAAATAAAGTTGAAGAAAAAAATCAAAAGACATATAAAATGGATAAGAACTATACTGTTGCCTTCTCTGACATTTTTTATTATTAATTATTAAGTTTTTAAAAAAATATTATTTAAATCAAATAATTTTGGAAATAAATTTTTTAATTTCTCTTTATTATCTCTACTGTTTTATTTATTTAACTATTCTTTTTATCCTCCTCTATCTGCTTCTTTCTTCACAAAACATTTAAAGAACTCACTTTAAGTAGTCATGTTCAGACGATATTAACTTCTCACCCTTGTGACTTGCGGTTTTTGCATCTTTGGGCTTCTGATATGGCTATGCATTTTTTTCCTGCAGCCGTCTATTTTTCTCCTTGCTTGACTCTTAAACTTTTATTCTATCTTTAATTCATTACAACTTTTATTCTATCCTTAATTCATTACAACTTCTTTTCACTAGCCTTTTTTTATTTTTTTTTCCGATTTTTAATTTGAGGTATGAATTTTCAAATCTGAATTTCTCTAAATTTTTAAATTCAGGAAATTATGGAATGAAGAAATCAAGATATTATTTCCAAGTCTAGATTTTTAAATATCACGATAAATTCTCATTTTTCCCACATTTGAGAATTCATAACAAAAATTACAAAAAAAAAAAGAAGAGAAATGTGGAATGCAACTCTCCTACCCTACGCAAATCCAAATTTGAAAATAATACTTCAAATTCTTCAATTTATTCCCAGATTTAGAAATTAAGTCTAGAAATAAATAGGATGCATGAAAAAAAAAATAATAATACAGGCGCATGTTTTTCTCCTCACGACCAACAAATATTCCAGAAAGTCTAATCCTTAATACACTAAGATACATATGTTGAGGAAAGATGCATGCAATTCTCTAATCTTAAACATGACAAATATTTTTAAAGAGAGGTTGGTGGCTATATTTTATATTCTTTTATAATATCTAATTTTATAATTAATATATTAATATAATAAATAATTTATTCAATAGATAATATTTTGTAACACATCATTTTCGAAAAGATTTATTAACATGATGTTTTTGGGATAAAAATATATTATTTTCCATCCTTATGATTTTAATTTTTAGGGTGACACTTACTTCGTTTATATCTTTGATACCAAACTTGAAAGTCAAAAAGATTTACTCTAAATAAATATATTATACTAAAGATAAATATATCATTTATGTATAAATATATAAGGTGCAATTGTCATTCATAGTCTTTATATACATATATTTATTAACACCAAAGTCTTATTAAACTTTTCATGTCATTGTTTTAGTGTTTATTTTAAGTCATAAATAGATTTCAAAAGTTTGCACACTTTACTCTTTATTAGATCTTCATTCAAAAAAGTTATTTTAACATCCATATGATGAATTACCAACTTATGAATTATAACTAAGGTTATCAAAATGTGGATAAAGGAAATCCTTATAACATGTGCAAAAGTATCAAAGTAATTTATGATTTCCTTCTGTTTATAACCTTTAACAACCAACTTTACTTTATATTTGTCTCTGGATTTATTAGGATTATACTTTTTCTTATAGATCCATTTATAACCAATTATCTTCACACCTTTTAGTAAATCCATTGAAGTCCATGTGTTGTTCTTTTTAATAGAATCAATTTCAATCTTAATAGCTTTTTGCCAAATGTTTGCATCTAGTGAAGTAAAGACTTCCAAAATGTTTAAAAGATCATCCTCAACCAAATATATATAGAAATCATTACTAAAAGATTTTCTTTCTTAATTCTCTTTTTCTTTTAAAATCACCACCTAGTGGTTCACTAGAGGTTTCATCAGTTTGTGCAAACTTATGATTGGTACTGGAACTAGCAAGAGTACTAGACTTGAGGGGAAATTAGGAAAGAACTAACCAATAAAGCATTTATCATTTCTTTAAAGATTCTATTTTTTCTCTCTACTACTTCATGTAAGTATGGTGGAGTTGTCTCATGGATGATACCTTCTTTTCACAAAAATCATTAAAGAAAGTATACTCATCACTTTTATCAAATCTTATGCATTTAATCTTTCTATTTAATTGATTTTCAACTTCAAGTTTATAATATAAAAACATAAAATGTTTCATCTTTATGTTTTATCAAATATACTTTAATAAATCTTAAGAAATTATCTATAAAAGTAACAAAATAAAATTTACCACCTTTAGAGATACATTATTTCACATCAACAAGACTAGAATGTAACATGGAGTTAAGTTCTACATTGTACAAGAGGATATGATTTTTCAGCCAATTTTAATTCAACATATATATCACATTTTTTTCTTTGCATATTTATCAAGCCTAATTGTTTGAATATTAAAACATATGTCGAATTTAAATATCTTAATCTAACATATCATACTTGTAAAGTAAAGATGAATTAATATCTTAATTTTGATTATGACAGAACAATCTGCTCTGAAGAAAGAGCAGACTGAGCAGACTGAAGAGGAATTAGATGCAAACAGAACAGACTAAAGAGACATCAGTTGGAAACTGAAGAGACATCAGATGCAAATAGAAGAATGACCAGACGAATCATTAATGAGAATAGTCAAAATGCACCCTCAAGCACAGATGCATAAGATGAAGTGTTCAAGTCATCAAACCTCAAAGCAATTACATCAAACAAAGAACCTTCATTGTTCAAGACATAGAGCTCATCTCAACTTCAAGTCAAGCGCTCAAAAAGGAAGACTTTGAAGATTGAAGTTGGAGACGAAGGAATGACACAAATGAATGAATTCAACACACAACTCATCTATTTGTTCATTCGTCTACCTCGTTTAATGAAGTTCAGACGGAGTAACTCACGCTCCAATTCAAATCTAGTCGTTACTTGTAGAAGCTTCCAAAGACAGAATAAAGATCTGTGCAAAACCCTTGCAACACGAAAAGCAACCATGCTTTTTGTTGATGTCTCTGATCAAGTCAGAAAAAACCTGTGCAAACATTAATTATTCTGATTGATCTCTGTCACACGTTTAAAGACCCCAAGACAAAGGACTAACGTTCAAATCTTCAGTCTAATGGATACTTCAAAGAACTCTCTATAAAAGGACTTCATTACTTTAAGAGAAGGCTGGCGAACTGCACAACAAAGA
Organism: Hylodesmum podocarpum; assembly: GCA_026586105.1. Lineage (NCBI taxonomy): Eukaryota > Viridiplantae > Streptophyta > Magnoliopsida > Fabales > Fabaceae > Hylodesmum > Hylodesmum podocarpum. Next base: position 660,887 of record JALJEV010000058.1, on the reverse strand, counting down.
AATTATATTCAAGCTTCAAGCTTTCAAGCAAAATTCACTTGCCCTAAACTTAGAATAGAACTGATTGTAAAACCCCTCTCTGCATAGAGGTTAGACTTATTCTTTCATCTTAAATCCACTGTAGTGGTGCTCTTAGCCCGAGGAGGCTGTGTTTCAAAGAATACCTTTGTATTAGCCTGTGAAGGCTGTGTTCAAAAAATACCTTGTTTAGCCTGTAGAGACTGGGTCCAAAGAATACTGATTTAGCATGAGAAGGTTATGCCCAAATAATATTTGTATTTAGCCAGGAGTGGCTGGGTTCAAAGAATACTCTTAGTGGAACTTCAGTGTCTTGCTGGAGAACTGGATGTAGTGTTGATCAGACGAACCAATATAAAAATATTGTTGTCTTCTCTATTATTTTATTTGTTAACTAACTGGGGGATAATAACTTGAACAGTCTGATAATAAAATTAATCTTAAAGAAGAAAACAATCTTGCGTCTTATCAAGCTTTGAAAACAGTAGACACAAACACATCATCTTAGAGAAAAAGTTTTTAAATAATCTACACAATTCAACCCCCCTTCTTGTGTGTTTTTGTATTTTACAGTTTGGTATCAGAGCTCAACCTCTAAAGGTTGAGCACTTAACAACTGCTAGAGGAAAAGATCCGGGATGACGAACTCTCAGACGATGCTCATTGCAGAAGGCTCATCCATGAACACTCCTCCAGCTTTCTTTGGAAATGATTACCCTTACTGGGCAGACCGGATTGAGATGTACATTAAGTCTACAAAATATAGACTTTGGAAGATCATTACAGAAGGAGACATTCTCCTGACCAAGTCTGAATCAGAGCGGGGAAATGAAGAATATACAATCGCAGAACTCAACAACAAGGCACATTATGCCATAACGTGTGCTCTTTCTAGGACATAATATAACAGATTCTGTGCCTACAAAACAGCCAAAGAGCTTTGGGATGCGTTGAAGATCTTTTATGAAGGAATTGAAGATGTCAGACTTAGGAAAGTTGTCACCCTTCAAAGAGAGTACGAAATGTTCTTCATGGAGAAAGGAGAATCAATAGACGAAATGTTTTGAAAGATTCCAAACTATTCTGAATGGGCTAGCTGCATTGGAAATTACTTTTTCAAAAGCCCAAAACAACATGAAGATTTTGGATAGCTTACCTGCACCATGGGAAGCTATGTCCACTACTATATTTGTGGGGAGAAATATGAAGACCCTTATTCTTGATGAACTCATTGGTGCGTTGAGAGTGCATGAAGTTCATTTGTGTAAAAGGGGGAAGCTAAAAATTCAAGAGCTTATTGCTCTATTCAACATTGACGAGCTCGATGGAGAGTCAAAATATTTAAAAGATCCTTCTGAAGAAGAAATCTCCTTGATGGCAAGAAGATTCAAAAGATTGATGAAAAAGAGGGATCCCAAAAAGATTAAAAGAAAGGAGAAATAAGCCACTTGGTATGATCTCGATGATGAAAGCTCAAACGAATTATCTGAGGAAAAGAATACAAATATTTGTCTCATGACAAGAGATATACAATCATCTGAGGTAAATCTTTTAAATATATCTAGTTCATCCTCATCTTCTTCAGATTCAGATTCAGACTATGAGGACATGTCATATGATGTTCTTCTTGCTAACTCACATTTTATAGCTCAAGAATATATAAGTTGCAAATCTAAGCTCAAAAAGGCTTTAGAAAAAATTGAAAATCTGAAAGCTATAAATGTCCAGTTATATGAGAAAAACATATTAGTTGAATCATCCTCTTCGTCTGATATTTAAAAGAGTCATCTTCTTCTTAGACTTGAAAACTTAAAAGAAAAAAAAGAACTCTTAAAGAAAGATTTAAACCAGTTCACCACCTTGAGCTCTTCCAACCTCGAAAATCCTTTAAACTATGGAAGATCTCCTCTTAACAAGAGTGAACTTGGTTATAATCATGTGACAGACGAAAGGAAGTCTTATATTAATCCATTAGTACATAGAAGCATGCATATTTTTCATTTGAGGTCTCTGAAACAATCTGAAGGTCATGTAAGAACCTATGACAGATGTGTTAGATCAAGATGATTAACATCTCTAAAGTTTTGATTATTACAAGATAGACGGAACATTTCCAGAAGGAACATCAACAAGCAAAGTCAGACGCAACAAGCACAGACTGAAGATGACCCCTCAAAGTTGAAGTCATTCGTCTGTCTCAAGTCAAGTCATTAGACGAAAGGCTAAGACGAAAACTCTTAAGACTGAAGAAGTTCATCGTCTGCCAAAGAAGTGAAGCAAAGAATGAGTCACTCGCGCCAAGATTTCAAATATTAAGAAGTACTCATTAGAAGCATCCAAGATCAGTATGGGGATTCGCGCTTACATATGCAACTCGAAAAGGTCCTCACCTTTTTGTCAAAGTCCCTATACAAGTCAGAAAAAGTACTGCGCACGCTACCTAAATCCGCTGCACACGCCATCAATCACTCAAGTACACTCTGACACCTTTTTGGACTTCACTTGGAAAATGCTCAACGACATTCTTTTGTGTCTAACGGATAATTGAAGACTTTGCCTATTTAAAGACTTCACTTCTTCAAAGTTCAGTTGGTGAACACGCTTCAAGTATTCAAACTATTGTGAATTCGCTCACTGTTACTTCTGTTCTCTATTGTAAAACCCTCTCTGCGAAGAGGAAACTTTCATTTTAGAAAACTCTTTCAAATCCACTTGTGTGGTGTTTTAGCCTGAGGAGGCTGGTTATTCAAAGAATACCCAAGTTGTTTAGCCTGCGAAGGCTGTGTTCAAAGAATATCGTGTAATAACCAGAAGTGGCTGGACACAAATAATACTTGTAACCCTTTCACGGTTTGTAGTGAAAACTCAATTGTTACTGGGTAACTGGACATAGTCTTGAATAAACGAACCAGTATAAAAATACTTGTGTATTTGTTTTCTTAAGTTTTGACTAACGGGGATAATCAAACTATAACGTTTGTTCATTAAAATCAACTTTTGAAGATTAAGATTGTTTCGTTTGAACACCTTTAAACTCACAGACGAAAGGAACTTTTTTTTTTTAAAGTAACACAATTCAACCTCCCTTCTTGTGTTCTATCTTTTATAAGATGGAACCTTACAACTAACAAATTTGGACCCAAGAAAATCTGGGTACCAAGATCAAAAATAATTTTTGTTGCAGACAGAAAGAGAATGTTTGAAGATGGTACAATCTGGACAATAGATACATGAAACATGTGATCATCAACATGTCATTGTTCCAAAACAACAGATTATGTGAGAGATCTACCATCTATGGGTCTTGAGAAGACATAGTCATCAAACTAGACGGAAGTGCGTCTAAAAGATCAGACGAATTCTCTTCGTCCACTCATCCATATGGAGGCAATTTTCAAAGAGTGCAAACAGGTCGAATTTTAGAGACCTTCCCGAACGTGCATTGGTGTCAAAAAAAAAATTGAACCCAAGTGCATTGAAGAAGTGCATTCAAATATCAACTGAAATGGAGCTGAAATAAGGTATCTAGAAAGAAAAGCAAGGTGAGCTGCTCATGTATATATCCAACAAAAAGGTATCATTGATATTAATGTATTCAAAATGCTTTTCAATGAATCAATACTCTCTTACAAAGAATTTAAACAAATCAATTTTGAAAACTTAGAAATAATTGTTTCATTTGAATAAATTTTCTCGTTTGTTTAAAATTCTTTCGTCTATCCTTATCGTCTAGAGACAAAACGCTGCGTCTGATCATTAGTTAAAATAGTCTATTTGACTCTTCAACGTCATGTTATCTTCTAACATCTCTGTTGAGTGTATATGACAAAACTCTTTAATGCATTACATATATCTAGCTTTTTAAAGCAAGAGACACATTATCTTTAGATACACTGCATCAGATGGAAGAAAGTAATGAGGGATAAGAAGGCTTTGGAAGCCTCCATGAAAAACCCAGAGGATGCAAAAGATTTAAGAAAAGACGTTTTTGATGATTGCAACCCATGTGGGAGAGAAATGAGAAATAAGAATGGAAGAGAAAAAGATTGAAGAAATAAGATGAAGAAAGAAAAAATGTGTACAACCCAAGGGGAAGAAGAAAAAGAAAAATGCAAAAGCTTAGGGGGAGCAAAATAAAAAAAAAATGAAAAGAAAAGATCAGAAGTTGAGGGGGAGCATAATACAAGTTCTTAGTTTGAAAGGAAGTTCAGATGCAAAAGAAGAGAAGAGAATGAAGAAATAAAGATCAAGGATTTGCTAGTGTGGTCTGTAATCATAAAAAAAGGGGATGTTGGTCCTTATGTGAATCTAGAGGGGGGTGAATAGATTCTAGTTCCCTATATCAACAATTTTTCTTATCTCACTTTCTTTCCCGATTCAATTTTATCTTAGTTACAAGTAACGTATCAGAGATATTACAGCGGATAACAGCGAGAAAAACAATGAAGTATAAGAGATAAGGTAGAGAAAAGAGTTTAGACAGAGAGTTATCCTGGTTCGGCTTTCGGCCTACATCCAGTCCCAACCCAACAATCTGTTGCGATCGGTTTTTCAACTACAATGATTCTTTATGTCCAATACAATCACGCTGCACAAACACAAAACAAATCAAAATACTCAAAACATATGATCTTCACCTAAGAACATATTTTGATTCTTGATCCCTTCAAGAACCAACCTTAAGAGTACCTCTCTCAAAAAAATTCTTCAACTCTTCTAGAGAACACCTTTCTCTTTAGAGTCTTAAACCCAAAGCGAATACAAAAAGATAAAGATCAGATAAGAGTACACCTGTTGTGTATGCACTGATCAAGATAGCATCCAATGAATTCAATCATTCACACAGCCTTCATCTCAAGAGAAAATCTTTAAAAACTTTGAAGAGAATTCTTGTGTAAAACTGGTTTTTTTTGCTCTTCCTTTCTTTCTGAAAAACTCAAAAGATCTCTCTTTTTTTTTCTCCTTTTCTCTTTTTTTTGAAACAATTCAAAGAGGTTTCTATTTAAAGCAGTTTCAAAAGTTATTTGAGATGAATTCTGGTGTGGTAATCGATTACTGGATAGAGGTAATCGATTACTTCAGAGAGATTTGCCTTCTCTGTTTCTTCAAGCACGAAGTAACCGATTACTATGGAGTGGTAATCGATTACTCCAGAGCAATTTAGGTTCCCCTGTTTTCTGAGTCTGTTGGTAATCGATTACAGTTATATAGTAATCGATTACTTCAGCTTAAAACCTTTTTAAACCAAAGTTTTTGACTTTTCCAAAACAGAATGGGGTTCCAAAACTTCTCTAGCTCAAATCATCAGAATAGATTCAAATTCTCTATGAAAAAGATTGAATAAAAACCACACACAAAGCCTCTACTAAAACAATCAATACAATTAAGCTCCTATTTACAATCTATCATAAAGATCAAAATTACAAGTATATCAAAACTAAAACAAGAGGCGACTTTTTCAGCTTCAAGTCCAACAGGGGAGATTGTTAAGTCAAGATGACTTAGCATCTTAGTTTCGATAATTACAGAACAGTCTGTTGTGCCAACAGACTGAAGAGCAGACTGAAGAATGATCAGACTAAAGAGCAGACTGATGAGCAGAGGCATCAAATGCAAAACAGACTGAAGAGACATTAGTTGGAAACTGAAGAGGCATCAGATGCAAACAGATGAATAATCAGACGAATCATTAATGAACATAGTCAAGATGCATCCTTAAGCACAGACGCATAAGATGAAGTATTCAAGTCATCAAGCCTCAAAACAACTACATCAGACGAAGAACCTTCATTGTTCAAGACATAGAGCTCATCTCAACTTCAAGTCAAACGCTCAAGAAGGAAGACTTTGAAGACTGAAGCTGAAGACGAAGGAAGGAGACAGACGAATCAATTCAACACACAACTTATGTATTTGTTCATTCGTCTACCTCGTTTAATGAAGTTCAGACGGAGTAACTCGCGCTTCAATTCAAATCTAGTCGTTACTCGTAGAAGCTTCCAAAGACCGAATAGAGATCTGTGCGAAACCCCTACAACACGAAAATCAACCATACTTTTTGTTGATGTCTCTAATCAAGTCAGAAAAAGCCTGTACAAACATTAATTATTCTGATTGATCTCTGTCACACGTTTGAAGACCCCAAGACAAAGGACTAACGTTCAAATCTTTAGTTTAACGGATACTTCACAGAGCTTTTTATAAAAGGACTTCATTACTTCAAGAGAAGGTTGGCGAACTGCACAACAAAGAAATTATATTCAAGCTTCAACCTCTCAAGCAAAGTTCACTCGCCCTGAATTTAGAATAGAACTGATTGTAAAACCCCTCTTTGCGTAGAGGTTAAACTTATTCTTTCATCTTAAATCCATTGTTGTGGTGCTTTTAGCCTGAGGAGGATGTGTTTCAAATAATACCTTTGTATTAGCCTGAGAACGTTGTATTTCAAAGAATACCTTTTTATTAGCCTGTGGAGGCTGTGTTCAAAAGAATACCTTGTTTAGCCTGCAGAGGCTGAATCCAAAGAATACTGATTTAGTCTGAGAACGTTGTGACCAAATAATGTCTGTATTTAGCCAGGAGTGGTGGGTTCAAAAAATACTCTTAGTGGAACCTCAGTGTGTTGCTGGGGAACTGGATGTAGTGTTGATTAGGCGAACCAGTATAAAAATATTGTTGTCTCTATATTATTTTATCTGTTAACTAATTAGGGGTAATAACTTAAACAGTCTGATAATAAAATCAATCTTAAAGAAGAAAATAATCTTGTGTCTGATCAAGCTTTGAAAACAGCAAACGCAAACGCATCGTCTCAGAGAAAAAGTTTTTAAACAGTTTACATAATTCAACCCCCCATTTTTGTATTTTACAATACTTTATAAAAAGTCTATTATAGAAATAGAAGAGAAACATTTTCATTAACAATTTCAACGACATTCAACATAAAGAGTCTCTAATCACAATAACCCTTCCCCATGTATACATTATTTTTATTCATGAAAATTGTCTAACTTAAACTAATTTTTTACCTCAACTTCTCCCCATAATGCTACAAATAATGGGAACATGTAGCACAACATTTGGAGCTAGAATTTTCTCATATGTGAGCTTTAGATGAATCTTTCCTTTTCTTAAAACTTGAGTGATTCTAGAATCACTAAGATAAACTTGTTATTCTCCATCCACACGATATAATAGGAGGTAAACATATTTTTATTAGCATAAATGAGCATGAGAACCCTAAAGTCTATCACCCATTTGCTCACGTTGGTTGCCATATTCACTTGAGAAATCAGCGCAACAATAATGTTATCTTCTACAACTAGGTTAGCACTTGGATGGGATTGTCATTTTTCACCACTTTAAATTTTTATTGAAATGCATGGTGGTGTGACTTCCCACAAACATAACAATTCTCTTTCTTCTTGAAAGGAAGAGCAAAAGCACGTTGAATAGGAGTAGAAGCACGTTAGATGGGAGTAGAAGGAACAATTGACCAGTTTTATTAGCATACCTCTTGTGAAATGGCGACAAATGATTGATGGTTATTGATAGAAAATTGTTGCTTAATTTAAGTTGTAAGCCTTAAGATTTATGTCCATAGGAACTTAAGCGGCAAGAGGTGATTGCAACGATCAGCGAATAAGACAAACAATGACAACGATTAGGCATGACACTTGTTGTCCTTAAAGCTTATCCATGATTTCCTATGCAAGCTTCCCATGATACAACATGAACTTCTCTTTAAACAAAGAGAAGCAAAACACACAAAAACATAACTTACAAACAAACTTAAAATTAAAAAAGAATAAAGAACAGAGTGTAGAATACTATGATGTGTAAACCAAAAAAAAAGAGTTCTATATATAAACTATATATATATATATATATATATATATATATATATATATATATATATAATTACTGTTAATATTAATATTGAAGTTTTAAATAATGTAGGACTTAACATTTTATAATACTATCATTTTTAGATAACAAAACACAAAATATTACAATTATTTTTAGATAATGTAAAACCTTATGACTTTCATAATACAACAATTATGTAGAACTTTCTCACTTTTGCAATACTTTAAAAATACAACAAATTTTGTTGGGTGTTCAAAAAAAATGCCACCACTTGTGCATGGAAAAAGTTAATATAAGTGAATTCCAAATCATTTAAGTAGGAAAAAGAGGAAGCCCATTCAAAACCTTGGATTCATTTATAACAAGATCAGGAATTCTGAACTGTATAGCATTCCCTAATATATAGTTTCATACAACATGCCCCTCTGATCAAGGGAGCTTAATTAGATGGTGCAGACACCACAAGGGGAAATAATGATTTGACACTGTACACAAATTTTAAAAAAAAAATAAAAATGAAAAAAGGATGAAGGTGTCAAGGATCTGGAGTACTTTTGGGAAAGGAATGTTGCCTCAGATGAATATTACAGTTCCCGGATGAACTTGTAGGAATGTGAAGCCTTGAGTTGAAAAAACTCCTTATCAGATTTAAGAAGTGACTAAAAAAAACAGAAGAAAAAAAAAAAAACATTGTTCATTTTGTACTTAAAACTATGACGTGAATGGTAGTTGTTTAGATCCTTGTTCCAATGCATCTCTCCACAGTCTGTACCTAACTCCAAGCTTGTCGTAGGACACTGGCAAGTTCCATACATTTGCACCATTGTTCATTCGCTCTTGTTGCCCCAACACCAGCCGTAGATCTTCGTTTAAAACCTTTGTAAGTGAACAATAATACATATCAATTAAACAACATTGGCTAATAATAAAACACAAAAGGCAAAGGTATCATTGACAAACAACACTTAGGTAAAGCTTTTAAAGTTCTTCTTGTTAATTTCTACATATCATTTGAGTTGAAAACTTGATAGTAATACAAGACAGAGCTTGGTGTAAACTTTTGTCTTTTATAGTTTTACTTGAGAAATAGCACTTTCAAATCATATTGAAATATAAGCTAAATCATGTGTTAGATTTTTCATTAGGTACTAGGCAATATACAACAACCCACTCCTTTGGTATCACGTGTTAGATTTTTAAGAATTCACATTAGTTATGTTCTTCAATGCATAATTTCTTCTTCTTGTTTTTTTTTAACTTATGTTCTTTCTACCTAGCTCAAACACAGTTAATTATGCATTCATGATTTGAAAAACTATCCACCTGTTCTGCAAAATGCCTCCATAGATATTGCATTAAAGGTATATGCTTAAGAAGAGGGGCAAAATCCAGTGACATTCTGTACAGCAATCTTGTCTTTTGTTTGGAAGACGGTAAGCAGACATGGAGTTGGTGCAAGTGCGTCGAACATTCATTGGTACTTTGTCCCTCTAGTTTCCCAGGCTTTGAAATTCCAATGGTTGATAGCACCATGCATGGTGGGCGAAACTCCATATCAATAGGATACGGATCCCAGTATCCTTTCAGACCAGATGACGGCGTCAAAAATTTAACCAAGCTGCAAGTTCAAATTCATGCACAATTCAAATATATAAGTATAATGCACTGACAGCTCAAGGAGGAAAAAGTACATCATTTAATAAAGAAAACTGAATTCCATTAAAATAAATCTTGTCTTTACAACCATTCAACACATAAAACATAACTTGCCCATAAGCTCCCTTCTCTAAGGCTTTTCCAGACCTCATTATATGTTGGACAATTAACCAAAGATAATGTCACTTTTAATGCATTTACCATAAATTGTTAATAGAAAAATGCTTCTCAGTGTGCATTGTCATAACATAATTAGTATTTCAAAAAACATGAATCAATTTAACCTATTGAATCCTCTGCATGAAAAAAAGGTCTAATTCTTTATTGAGTATTAAGTACTTGTTGCCTTGTCTGAGGAATGTATTCAAGAAGCAATAACTTTCAAGTGAAAATGGAGGAAAGGGAAAGAGGTTTGTTCTTGATCAATAAGAAACGAGCTTAATTTTAACATTCCTAAATGTCATTTTGATCCCTTCATCACTGGTTACTTTATTCAGATGACATTGCTTTCTGTTTAAAGGGTATAAATCAAACAAACCTGGGAACACTCCATCCCTTGGCAAATGTTGACGTGTGAGTAAAAGGAGCATGTGCAAGATCCAAAAGGTTGTCCAAAAGCAAGCCATGTTCAATTGGAAGCTCCATCACAATCTTTCACATGTGAAAAGTCACCAAGTAAATAAACACGGATTTGTTTTCATTTCCTTTTAATCAATAATATATCATCATCATTCCTTTATCTTGGGTTGAATATGATACCTAATAGAACAAATTATATTCATAACATACCTCAGCATGGATTTCAAATCCAGAAGGAGGTAGCAAAGATGGAAGTGTGGCTGTTGGTGGGTCATTGCCAGGCCAAATCCAGATCATTCCGTCTTTTTCAAAGCATGGAACTGATTTTATTTTCACATTTAGCTTTCGAGTAGACGGCATTTTCTCACATTTTCCATCTGTGGTATACTCCCAGCCTGATATCCAAACCATTTGGTAATTTTAGAGTCTGTCAACTCGGTATAGATAAATTTGTAGGTTGTGCCATTTGGAATTACACTACATTATCAAGTATCAACTGTTGCACATTGCTAAGAAATAATCATTTAATTTAGTGACTACTAACCATGGTAGGGGCATTGGATACGACCCTCATTTACAGAACCAAGGTGCAAAGGACAGGCTCTGTGTGCACAGGTATTCTGGACACATCCAGGCTTCCCATCTTTCCCTCTGAAGATAACCCATGGTTCCTCAAAACATTCTATTGGGATCTGAGATGGAAAAGGAGTGACACACTTGTGAGAGTTCACAATTACCATAAGAGTATATGTCTATCTTTTATCAGATATGACACCCCATTACAACCCTAAAGAAATTTTAAAGGATGAAAAGAAAAGGGAAAAGTGATAAAATAGAAAAAACTAACAAAATAAAAATAGAGAAACATTTTCATTTGCAACAAATCAAATTGTGAGAGGAAAAAGGTACATTTGTAGCCTACACGAGTATAGTCAAATGGGAAGATTAGGATACAATTCTTGAATTCAATTCTCTTAGAAAAGAAAAATAAAATAAAATAGAAGCAATGTCATTTGCAAGAGATTTCCCCTGATCATTTATTTTACTTTTATCTGATAGAAAGAAAATGTTCTACTACTATCATATGATAATGGTTTCTAGTTGATTTCTTTGGATGAAATAGACACAGATATTCTAAGAATGACATTTTTCAGAGAAAAAATTGCGATTGACTTACCATTGTATCATCCTTTAGGTCACCAGAGAAAGCAACAGGATACCAGAAATTCTTCAAATGGGGATGGTATGACTGAACTGGGCCTGATACATTCAAGCTTTTCCGTCGCTCCCTTTTTTGTTCGAAATCTACTGATTTTGCTGAAGTGCTGGGAGAAGAGGATGTTTGATCAACTACAGCTGTGCTTCTGTCTTGTAACAGCCTATCATTTACCAATTCTTCCATGTAAGCAAGTTTATCTAAAGCAGTGGTAACCCTTGCTTCAGATATATGAACCTGTTGTTATTCATTAAGTTACATAAATATATTCATCTGGTTTACCAATTAATAACATAATGTCAAGTTTCTGCCAAGTTAGATCAATTAAAAAGAACTCAATTTCATGTTGTGCTAAAATTCTATACCTGTCTGTGTGCATGTTCTAAGTCATCCTGCAACTCAGCTAGCTCCTTTTTCAGGGTACTGATTGATTTATATTCGCGAGCTAGAGGATTCAGAACTTCGACAACCTACACCCATAAATTTTAGGGGAATAAATCAACACATGGTGGAACACATAGCTCAATGAGTAAAGTCTAAACATCAACAAATACCACTTCATGGATCAATTTAAATGAAACCGGTTAAAACCTTTTCATGGAGGAGCATGATTGTACGCACATCTTGCCGAGCTCGCCAATCTAAGTACTGAATATCATATCTGGCCACTTCTAGGGCTTGATATACATCCAAAAACTTCCCTTTATTCTGTGGAACCTTAGATCTCGGATCCTCTACATCAAATAGTGGACCCCATGCATTTTTCTTCTCTACTTCACCAAATACAGCAAACACTCTAAATCTACCTTTCAAATCCTGAAATTCCACATGCTCAATAAATGTGAGCTACAGAGAACAAACCACACTCCTTCAGTTAACTACTCATAGATAAAGGTTTAACAAGAGGCACAAGTAACCAATTATTAAGATTCATTTTAGATAAACTTTCCCACAAATGAACAAAATAAGAAGGTGAAATGCATCGAGTCTCTCCATAAGCTTAAAATCAACTTATGCAACTTAACTTTTAAAGAAGTTAAAGGAAAGCTTGACTATCGAAACATCAAACCTGTACTAAACACAATGTAAAAGCCATATTGTATACCAAGCATTATACTGCAAGCTACAACTGAGCTAACAGCTACATCCAACATACCCAAATTTCATTTTGAACTCAATTGCATGCAAAATAACAATAAAATAAAACAAAAAGAAAAAAAGAATAATCAAAAGCACACTAGGATCAACAAATTTCCCTTCATGTCAAATATATAATGTACCCTTCAAAAATCAGCAGCTAAACAAACACCATTAACCAACTAACTTCATGTCATTTAAATAATCAAATAAACTTTACCTTAAAAAAAACACCTAAGTAAAGCACATAATAAGGCACATAGAACAAAAAGATGATTACCCTTTTTGTGTCAAGTTTGGAAGCTCTAAGGAAAATTGGAAGAGAGAGAGCTGAAGCAGTGGCTATAGCATTCATGGTGGTGAGAATGTGAAAGTGAAAGTAAGTGTTAAGAGAAGAGAAACGAACGAAACATTAACGTAAGAGATTTATTGAATCAAAGGATTTTGTTTTGTTGATAAGAGGTTGAAGTTGCGCGCGATCTCGGTGTGCCTTCCGCGAAGTGCCACGTGGAACAGTTCGTTTGACACGTGGCTTGTGTTTTCTCCACATGCTTTGTCACAGCTCTTGGAGTATCTCGCGAGTGTGGGGCCCGCAGATGTGCCAGCTAGGACTATGCTGATATCTTCTCTATCCTTTTGCGCTCCGTATTATGTCTTTTAGTGGGATTTTGATTTTTTGAAAAAAAAGGTGTGGGCATTAATTGCGGCCTCAGATTTTTTGAAGGGAACACTGAAAAAGTCCTTCACCTTCTATCTGTGGTGCCAAGTGGGATTTGGTTTCGACTTTGGAGTTTCTAAGGTCATGAAGAAATTTTTGTTATAGATATTTTTAAAGCAGAAAAATATTCTCATCTGTTAGGTACGGAATTCAAATTTTCAAATGGGTAAATTAAGGGTATTACGACTTTAAAGTTATTGAAGGTACTACGTTTAAATGGAGCGAACTAGTAAAAAAATTGTCTGTGTGCTCTTTTTCTTTATATTTATCTTTATTTCTGGTGTGTTATACAAAAAAAAACATCAACGAATCTGTTCTAGCCGTCATTAAATTTTTCAAAAATTTACTAAAAATCAACATTTTTTTAATCACGATTTACAACAACAGTAGACCAAATGCTGTCACTGAAAGCTATTTTCCGTGGTGATCAAATATATAATACACTTAATCATTTAAAGTTGTTAGCATGACCGCATAAACTTAAACATAACTAATAATAGAAAAAATTACAAATATCTACTTAAATTTTGTAAAACTACACAATCACTCATGTCTTACACAAATAATCCTCAAAAAGTGATTTAAATAATACTTTTATTTCTCGTAATAGTTTAAATTATGTTTAGGTTCCTCAAAACATGTTTAGAATTTTAAGAAACATAAATATTTTACCCTAAGTTTTAATTCAATGGAATGAAATTGATATTATTAGGGTATATTTATTATCATTTGAAGATTCTTAAAAGAAGTTAGGATGATAAAAATACATAACTAAATTAAAAGTATTAAATCCCAATTATATATCATGATTGATCGCAAGTGTAAAAATACGATAGTCTCAAACAGTACAAGAGTTTCTCGTTCTAAATGAGATTGTAAATTGCAAGACAAAGGTGCAACAAGATGAAAAATGTCAAATTAAATGTTATGAAGCCAATGGTACAAAGATTGGGCAACCTAAAACTCTGGACCTTAACTTAGGGGATCTTGAGACTTGGACTTCCATCTGAAACTCTATTGATCAGTTCAAGTTCCTACTTCATTCCCACATGTGATCTGTGCAGGACAGTATGAGTTCACCCGCTGAGAGATTGTAAGCTCAAGACTTAAAGAAGAAAGCTAAATAAAGAGGAGATACGGAAGAATGAAACTCTATATTAGTTACAATATTAATAATTTTTTTTATAGGAAAATAGAGTTATGTTGTAATCATCTATGTAGTTAAAATCGCATGAACCCAGGTACGATTCAATATAAAAATGATGTGAATATGACTGTGAATTACTTTTTTTATTTGATGTGGTGGGGTCCAGCCATCAAAATGTTTTTTTTTTAGTGGAAAGAAAGAAACAAATTATCTTTCGGTGGTGCATTTGAGTGCTTTCGGTGCATTTTTTAATATCAAATAGTGAAAATTTTTTCCTTATAAAAGGAGAGAAGCATGAGAAGCAATACACACCACCGGAGAAGAAAAACTAGAAGAGAAAAATAGAAAGAGTGTAATCCTCTCATAGTTCTTCTATAGTCTATAGAGAGGTGTAATCTCCTATTTTTAAGAGAGAGTGTTATTGTTCTTTCCTTATTAATAGAGAGAGGTTGTCATTTTCTTCCACTTAATAAAATTTTCTTGTGTGCCAGTTATTATTTCTCAACTCTATTTTAGCTGCGTAATATTCCATTTTGATACTCTGATTATCCAACAGTGGTATCAGAGCATTTTGGTTCGGTAAGAATATTCTTAGTATGCTCTGTGGTTGCGGTTTTGTCCGAACTTCCACATCAGAAAAGAAAAATTCTTGGTCCGCTGCGGTAACGCTGGAAGATACGGTTCACATGTGTGGTTGTATACTTTTGCAGTAATTGTTAACGTAAACTAGACCGGGTCTAATGTACGGTATAGATATACAATACTATTCACGTATACGGTACTATTCACAGTGAAAACGTATAACACTATTCACATATACGGTACTATTTACGTATAGTACTATTCACAGCATGGCGGCAAAATTTGAGATTGAGAAATTCAAAGGGAGTAATTTCTCCCCTTGTGGAAATTGAAGATGAAGGCTTTTATGAGAAAAGAAAATTGTTTAGCAAGAATTGAAGGTAAACTCCGCGGTATTACCGATGAAAAGTGGAAGGAGATGGATGCTATTCTTGTTGCTAATCCGCACTTGACATTGCGCATTCTCGTCTTATCTAGTGTTGCGAAAAACAAACGGCAAAGGAAACTGGGATACGCTCGTAAAATTATACGAGGTCAAGTCTCTTCACAACAAAATTTTCTTGAAGAGAGACTCTACACTCTTTCGAATGAGTGAATCCATTTCGGTGACGATCACATCAACAATCTGAATACGCTATTTGCTCAATCGACAACGTCGATGTAAAAATAGTAGAAAGTGAACGTGCGAGCTTCTACTTCGAGTTTACTGGACTCGTATGATCAACTCATCATAAATATCACAAATAATATGATTTCCGACTATCTAAACTTTGATGATGTTGCCTGAGCCATTCTTGAAGAAGAATCCAAAGCAAGAATAAGGAAGATAGATTGGAAAATTCCAAGCAAGCAGAGGCTTTAACGGTGGTGAGAGGAAGATCAACGAACGAGGCTCTAGTGGGAGTCAAAGTCACGGTAGATCAAAGTCACAAAGAAGGAATAACTTCAAGTGCTACCATTGTGGCAAGAAAGGACATTTAAAGAAAGATCGTTGGCACAACAAGAAAAATTCTCGAAAGTCTTCTCAAGTAACAAACTCTCAGGATGTGTTGCTAGTACCTCCGATGATGGAGAAATCTTATTTAGCGAAGCAAAGAATTGGTTCTAAAGGTGGAAGACACCACCGATGTTTGGATATTGGATTCAGAGCAACATGGCACATGACTCCACGACGAGATTGGTTTTGCTCTTATGAACCTATCTCTCGAGGATCCGTGTTCATGGGAAATGACCATGCTTTGAAAATTGCTTGGAATTGGTACTTCAAATTAAAGATGTACGATGGTACTATTCGCACAATTCAAGGGGTACGACATGTGGAAGGCTTGAAGAAGAACTTGTTGTCAATTGGGCAACTAGATGACCTCGGTTGCAAGACCCATATTGAATGTGGGATCTTGAAAATATCAAAAGGTGCTTTGGTGGTGATGAAAGCAGAGAAGATTTCGCTAATCTATACATGCTTAAGGGAGAAACGGTGCAAAAGAGGTGATGTATCATTTGCATCGCTTAGTCAAGAGGAAACAACGACAATTTGGCATCGCAGACTAGGCCATATGTCGGAAAGAGGCTTGAAGGTCCTTGCAGAACGTAAACTCCTACCCGGGCTCACATCAGTAACCTTACCTTTCTGTGAGCACTGTGTGACAAGCAAGCAACATAGATTGAAATTTGATAAATCAATCAGCTAGAAACACATACTTGACTTGATTCATTCGATGTGTGGAGTCACCGAAAAATGTCCCTAGAGGAGCAAAGTATTTTGTATCATTCATTGATGATTATTCTAGAGGCTATGGGTGTACCCAATCAAGAAGAAGTCGGCGTGTTTTCCGCTTTTCAAGGTATTCAAAACACGGTGGAACTTGAAACTGGTAAAAAGATTAAGTGTTTGAGGACAGACAATGGAGGAGAATATACTGATGGCGAATTTCTAGCATTCTGCAAGCAAGAAGGTATCAAAAGGCAATTCACTGTTGCTCATACACCTCAACAAAATGGTGTAGCAGAGCGGATGAATAGAACACTCTTGGAAAGGACAAGAGCAATGTTACAAACTCGCAGATTAGCCAAGTCTTTTCAAGGTAAGCGGTGAAGACAAATTTACTTGATAAACCGATCGCCATCAACTGCAATGGGATTAAAGACTCCGATGGAGATGTGGAAAGGAAAACCAGCAGAGTATTCTTTCTTACATGTGTTTGGATGTCCTGTGTACGTGATGTACAACTCCCAAGAAAGAAGTAAACTGGATCCAAAATCCAGGAAATGCATATTCTTGGGCTATGCTGATGGTGTTAAGGGTATCGCTTGGGGATCCCACCGCCCACAAGATTATTATCACGAGAGATGTAATTTTTGCGTAAAATGAACTGCAAAGTAAGAAGAAAGATGACAAAGACTTTAAAAGAGGCTACTACAGCTTCAAATAGATGGAAAGTCCGAGAAGAAAATTCTTTTCAAGCGTAAACCGAGCATGAGGAACAAGAACCAGATGAGACCCATGATGGAGAAGTTCGACGAACAACACGTCAGATAAGGAAACCATCCTGGCACTCAAATTATGTTATGGCAAGGCATAATGCTTACTGTCTTCTAACAAAAGAGGGGAGAACCGTCAACTTTTCAAGAAGTTCGTAAGAAGTTCGATGCCTCTCTCGTGGATGGCAAAGAATGCAGAAGAAATGGAAGCCTTACATAGAAACAAGACATGGGAGCTTGTTGTACTTCCAAGAGATCGGAAAGCCATTGGAAACAAATGGGTTTACAAGATCAAGCGTGATGGCAATGATCAAGTGGAACGATATCGTGCAAGACCGGTGGTCAAAGGATATGCTTAAAAGGAAGGCATTGATTTCAATGAAATATTCTCTCCAAGGTTAGACTTACCACTATCGTGAGTAGTAGTGGCTATGTGTCTTTGTATTTGATTTACATCTAGAACAATTGGATGTAAAGACCGCTTTTCTTCATGGTGAACTTGAAGAAGAAATATATATGCTCCAACCGTAAGGCTTTGAAGAAAAAGGAAAAGAAAACTTGGTTTGAGGTTGACCAAATCTCTGTACGGTCTAAAGCAGGCGCCAAGGTGTTGGTACAAGAGATTTGATTCCTTCATTATTAGCCTCAGATACAACAGACTAAGTTCAGACCATTGTACTTATTACAAAAGGTTTGATGATAATGATTTCATCATTTTGTCATTGTATGTGGATGACATGTTGGTGGTAGGCCCCAACAAAGATCGAGTCCAAGAATTGAAGGCACAGTTGGCTAGGGAATTTGATATGAAGGACTTGGGACCCGCAAACAAGATTTTAGGGATGCAAATTCACCGAGACAGAAAAGATAGGAAGATTTGGCTTTCTCAAAAGAATTATCTTAGGAAAGTCTTGCGGCGCTTCAATATGCAAGATTGTAAGCCAATTTCGACCCCACTTCCCCGTCAACTTAAAATTATCCTCAAGTATGTGTCCTAGCAAGAAGCGAGAGAGGATGGAAATGTCTCGAGTGCCGTATGCATCGGCGGTGGGAAGCCTAATGTATGCTATGATATGTACAAGACCAGACATTGCACAAGCAGTGGGAGCGGTCAGTCGATTTATGGCAGATCCTGGTAAAGAGCATTGGAATACTGTGAAGAGGATCCTAAGATATATTAAAGGAACCTCAGATACTGCATTATGTTTTGGAGGATCAGAGTTTATTGTCAGAGGATATGTTGATTCTGATTATGCAGGTGATCTTGATAAAAGAAAATCTACTTCAGGCTATGTGTTTACACTTGCAGGTGGCGCAGTAAGCTGGTTATCAAAGTTACAGTCTGTCGTAGCTTTGTCTACTACAGAAGCTGAATACATGGCAGCTACGCAAGCATGCAAGGAAGCAATCTGGATTCAAAGGTTATTGGAAGAACTCGGGCACAAGCAACAGAAGATTACTGTGTATTGTGACAGTCAGAGTGCCTTGCACATTGCAAGGAATCCAGCTTTTCATTCCAGAACAAAGCACATAGATGTTCAATATCATTTTGTTCGAGAAGTAGTAGAAGAAAGGAGTGTGGACATGCAGAAGATTCACACGAAAGATAACCTAGCAGATATAATGACGAAGCCGATAAATGTAGACAAGTTCATATGGAGTATATCCTCTTATGGTCTATCAAAAACATAAGCATTCCAAGGTGTGAAGACAGATTGAAATCAGTCTTCAAGTGGGAGATTTGTGGTGGGGTCCAGCCATCAAAATGTTTTTTTTTTAGTGGAAAGAAAGAAACAAATTATCTTTCGGTGGTGCATTTGAGTGCAAACTTTCGGTGCATTTTTTAATATCAAATAGTGAAAATTTTTTCCTTATAAAAGGAGAGAAGCATGAGAAGCAATACACACCACCGGAGGAAGAAAAACCAAAGAGGAAAAATAGAAAGAGTGTAATCCTCTCATAGTTCTTCTATAGTCTATAGAGAGGTGTAATCTCCTATTTTTAAGAGAGAGTGTTATTGTTCTTTCCTTATTAATAGAGAGAGGTTGTCATTTTCTTCCACTTAATAAAATTTTCTTGTGTGCCAGTTATTATTTCTCAACTCTATTTTAGCTGCGTAATATTCCATTTTGATACTCTGATTATCCAACATTTGAATCGTAGATGAATTGTGAAAATCAATAGAAAATCGCGATTAAATTCCTATTTCGTGTGATTCCCGAAGAATTGAGTCAGCTTGATTCTAAAAAATCCTAAAAAAGTTTAAATTTATTTTTTCATGTGAAAGCTTTTTCCTTCGAGGCGTCATTCTTCTCCCTCAAAGGTTCTTCTCCCTTTAGGTATCTTTTTTATCAAGGGATTATTTTAGGTATTTCTTTTCATCAAGGGATTATTAGGTTGCTGCATTGCTAGTTCTTACTCATCAGGACGGAGTATTACATCTTGAAATTGAAGAAGAAATTTTGGAAAGAGAGATGAAATTAAATATGATTTTAGTAATATAGATTTAAGGAGAGATGAAAGATTGAATATCTAATAATTATATTTTTTGAGTTGCTATATTTTGGAACGGAGAAAGTAGTATATAATATTGATTTTTAAAAATTATGTAACATACTAAACTATATTTTTCTGAGGATATAATGTTAATATATATTTTCATTTTTCATGTTTTTTTATAATCCAATGCTCTTATCATGTTTATATTTTTAATTTTCATGTCTTATACACGTATATGTTATATTTTATTTGTTATCGTGAATTTTATAATTCAAAAATAATGCGATTCATTTTCTATACATGATTTATGCTCCGATTCATCTTCGAGTTTCAACCATGCTTGCCATACACGCCCAGAAATACTTATGCAAATTTCTAAAATCATATTACATATTTTCACCGGATTTCCAGGCAAAGAAAGATGATTAAGTGGAGTAATGCACCGTGTGGGACGGAGTAATGGCCTGGACTGGAATTGTGAAAGAAAATATCTATCATCAACATCAGACCAACTGAAAGTGTACTCAAAAGCACTATGCTCAGCTGCCAAACATTTATCACAGCATTCTCAATAAATGATTTTCCTTGTCCATCAAATTGTAAATTAAAGCAAAGCACCTAGGTGATGGGGAAATTATCGACCGTATCAGGACCAGACCAATTCCCACATCATCATTAGAATGTAACCAAGAAAGATTATCCGAATATGAATCATCCAAACTAATAAATTCTTTGACTTAAAATGAGTTAATGATCACCGTAATAATTGAGAGAAAATAAACAAAAAGCATAATTTAACAGTTTAAGCATCAATTTGAGTCACATTGACACCATCACTAATAGAAAAACTGAGTGAACTCATTATGAAGTAACAATTACTTGCAAAACAAAAGGACACATGAAAGAAACCAAGATATAATTGTACCTAAAAGTTCCAATTCAAAATAAAATGTTTAATAAGAGAGTCGATTGTGACAATATTATAGACAAAATCATAATATCGTAACGCCAGTAACTAAACCTGGTTAATACTGAACAAAAAGACAAAAAGACTATATCATGGTCACAAGATCAAAATAGATCCACCAAAACATGACAAAGTACCAAAAAGGCCACAAAATAACGCCAAACATCATTGAGAATCATAATCATCGGATGACTGAAGTGCGTCAATCATCAAGCTAGTTTGCTCTGCAATCAGCTGTGAGCGATTAGCAAGCAGTTTTATCTCGGCAAATCGCAATTCCTTCCACTTCCCCACCATCTCAGCCCTCTTGGATTCACCAATCAACTCCAATCCCCTCTTCAACTCATCCTCATCCAACTGAACAACCTCTTTAAAACGAGTCAATTCTCCCGAAATCAAACCAACATTGCTATTGTCTAGCTTATGATCAATGTCCATCTTTTCATATTCATTCAGCACCACTTCATATTTAGTTTCCCTATTATTCTCAGGTTTATGTTTCTGTGCAGAAGCAGCATTCTTGGAACTCTTGGCAGCATTCCCATTAGAATTGGGCTTTTCTACGGGCTTGGCTCCCCAAACCTTTTTGGACAGTTCAAAAACTTTCTGTTCATGCGGTTTGGAGAAGACAGGGGTCTCATCATTCTCCTCTTTTGATAAGTTGGCATCAAACTTCCTCTTGAGCCCTCGAAGCTTGACCTTGAGCTGGTCCCTAGAAACTTGTTCCCAGTCTGGCAACTTTATCATGAAATCATGGAAAGCATTTGTTATCTTGAGAGGGTCCTGCTTCATTTTGGAAGTGAAATCGAGCATGCCATTCAGAATTGCTAGTTCTTCATCCTCGCTCCAGCGCCTCGGAGTCTTCTTTTCATCATCCTTTGTCTTGTCTTTGGAGACAGCGACAGCAGCACCAGAAGATTTGTTCTTTGCGCGCTTGGGGTTGGTCTCGTCGGCTCTCTCAGAGGCGCGCTTGGATCCTGATTTTGATGATGTTGGGGAGGCCTGAGCCTGGACTTTGGGTTTGGGTTTGGATGGGATGGGTTCAACCTTAGCAGGAATGGTGTCCAATTCAGATTCGGATTCGGATTCAGATTCAATTTCGATGTCGGGCTCAGTTTGAGTTTGGGTTTTGGGAGTGGGTGAGAGATTTTGTTCATTTTCGTCATCATTCTCATCATCCGAATGGGAAGATGAAGAGGAAGCGGTTGGAGGCTCGTCCAGGGGGAGAGGGCGATTCTTCTGTTTCTGCGCCATTGAAGGTTGAGATCAGAGGGCTTTCGCAATAGGGTTTGGGTGAAGTGGGAAGAGACTTGAAAATAAATATGAACAGCGGCTTGTGGTAACACTTCCAAGGAAGAGTAGCCTCGACCTCTACCACCAACACGCGAACCGATGTCTAGGTAAGCGGCATTTAAGGAAATACATAAAGTTACGTTGTTTAGGAACTTCTTTTAATTTATATATAAATATTTTCTTTATATTAATTTTTAATTTTAAAAATTTAAATAAAATTTTACAATATTTTTTTTAGTCATTTTCATATGAATATCATAGATGTGAAAGATAAAATGAAAATCAACAGAAAATGTCATTACTATAATAAAAGTGTAATATATATATATATATATATATATATATATATATATATATATATTTTGCAAGTCACACATCAAATTAATACTTTTTCTAATTTATTTAATTTTTTCTTTAGTTAACGATTTGACATTTTATTATTTAAATTAAAGATTTAATTATTTTTTCCATAATTTTACAAAATTTAAGTGATTAATTTATTTCTTATGATTTATATTTTTTTTCTTTAGTCCTTATTAATGATGTTATCAAAAATTTAATAATGGAGACAAAAGAAAAAATTATAAATCATAGAGACTAAATTAGAAATTAAATATTAATTGATTAATTGTTATCTTAATTAATTAATATTAAATATAGTTAAGTATGTTAGTATTTAATTTGACAGTGCTTGTCCAATTTTAAGTTTAAAAATAAAAAATATACAAACCAATTGTTTCTCGATGAAAGAAATTTAGAAAGAAGATTATCAATAAATTTGTAGCATTTCTTAGAAGCAAAATTTGTATAAAAATAATATTTATTTGTATACTGGAGAATTATTTTCAAAAATCATGATTTATTTTTATTTTTTTTATTTTTCTCTTAATAAAATAAATACTACGGTATCATTTTAATTTTAGAAAATACGAGAATTAATCAATTTAATTGTTAAAAGATATAAACTATTTATTTATTATATTTTTAAAATTATTTAATATGTGTTTATTTTATAAGAATTAAATTATCTAATCTCAAAAGACGAAATAATAATTTATTCGAGAGATGATGTAAAAGTCGAAAGACAAAACCAGCCTTACGCTGTCTCCCCTTTTCATGAGGGTGCATTGAAAAAATAAAATAAAAAAGTGTTGAGTGAATTACAAAATTCTGGGCAGTTTAACCTGAATGGACCCATTTACGTTTTTTATTACGTAAATGAGACTTATTTGATAATATTTACTAAAATGAGCCGTTACGCTAAGCTGTTGGACCTAACCAAGAGGCTAGCGATTACATTGAGTTCATGGACGTAACATGTTGAA
This sequence comes from Hylodesmum podocarpum, assembly GCA_026586105.1. Classification (NCBI taxonomy): domain Eukaryota; kingdom Viridiplantae; phylum Streptophyta; class Magnoliopsida; order Fabales; family Fabaceae; genus Hylodesmum; species Hylodesmum podocarpum. The sequence continues at coordinate 637,400 of JALJEV010000058.1, read as the reverse complement.
ACAGGTTACGTCCAAAGGGCGAGCGTAACCGGCCAAGGTATTGACACGTGTAAATCCCTGCATTGGTAGCGGTTACGTCCCAACCCTGGACGTAACCCTTTTCACCTTTTACCACCAACCCCTACCCCTTTCACTCTCACCTCTCACCGTAAACTCTCTCCCTTTCATCTCTTCTCCTTTTCATCTCTTCCTTCCCTCAACAACCAGTTTTTTTTTTCTCCACTGGTCCCCACTGCATTTTGGCATTTGAAGAATTTGGACAACCATTGGTCCCCACTGCATTTTCACATTTGAAGCTATTTTAGAGTAGTTTATTCCCAACTTTGAGTTTATTATCCACATTATCAGGTAAGATTTTTTAAATTGAAATATTTTTATTTTGTTGTGCAATAATATATTATGTTAAGTATAATTTAGGTTGTTAAGAAAAATTACGGTACTAGATTTGGTTATAGTTTAGGTTGTTAGGAAAAATATAGGCAAGTAGAATTTAAAAGATTTTAGGCTGTTAGAAAAAATATAGGTACGTAGAATAAAATATTTTTAAGTTATTAGTAGGTTTATTAGAAAAATTATTAGAATATCCTAACAGAATATTATAAAAATTAATTTGTGTAGTCCCTTATATAATATTTAGTTATAAGTAATAATTTAAAATATATAGAATATTTTTTTTCACGTAATTTGATAATTTTTTTTAGCATAGTTTAATTTAAAGTAAAATTTAATATATTAAATTTAAATTGGGTAGTTAAGATTATTTGTTGGTAATTAATATTTAAAATAGATTAATTTAAATATAAATATAATGAATAAATTTTGTTTAGCGTAATTTTATATAATCAAAAATAGAATAAATTAAATTTAAGTTTGTGTAGGTAAATAATGTTTTTCTAGATTATTTTTTAAAATAGATTAAATTAAATATAAATTTAATAGATAATTTTTTTAGTGTAATTTTTTTTAAATAAAAATAGATTACATTAAATGTAAGTTTGTGTAGGTAATTAATTTTTATTTTAATTAATTTTTAGAATAGATAAAATTTTTTTAGATTATTTTTTAGACTAGATAAATTGTTTTGAGCGTAATTTTATTTAAATAAAAATAGAATAGATTAAATTTAAGTTTGTATAGTAGATTACTGTAGAAAAAAAAAATAATCATCATTATTTTTTTGTAGCGTAAATATGTTAACATAATTAATTATTTTAAAAATTTATGTGCATATCAGGTATATATGATGGCTTTCTCATCTACAGCGACAGAGATTAGGATCGAGTCTGGTCCCGTTGAGAGTGACGTTTTGTGGATGCAGTCTTACCATATATCTGAGCATATATGGAATATTGGAGACAGTAGGAAGTTGAAGATCCAACGTGTTGTGCCTATGTATTAGGGTCGCCATAGGTTTCCTGATGAGATTTCTGAGTACTTGCACGAGGCAGGATTTTATTGGGCTTGTCGGATTGGGTATATGAAACTTGATGCAGCATTGATCAGTGCACTTATAGAGAGGTGGCGACCTGAGACCCACACTTTCCACATGCCGGTGGGGGAGTGTACCATTACACTAGAGGACATGTCATTGTTAGTTGGTATACCCGTTGATGGTAGGCCGCTATTAGGACCTACCACTGGTGATTGAGGATTGATGTGTGAGCAGCTATTGGGTGTTAGGCCTGGTCAGGATGACATGAGAGGATCATTTTTAAAGTTGTCCTGGTTACACGATCAGTTTTCTGATATCACTCCATTCCTTGGGGATATCGAGGCCATGCGGAGGTTTACTCGAGCATGGATTTTACGATTCATTGGGGGAGTCTTGCTAGTGGATAAACAGAGTTCTAGAGTGTCTCTGAGATATCTGCAGTTCTTAGCAGACTTATCAGAGACGAGACAATTTGCATGGGGTAGCGCACTCCTAAGTTACTTATATCGGGAGATGTGTAATGCCACTAGTGCTGAAGTGGCTTCGATTGGTGGGATGGTGGGAGTTATACAGCTTTGGGCATGGGAAAGATTTACATGTTTAGCACCACCAGTCATAACTACACGTGATCAAGGTGTTCCTTTTGGTCACAGGTAATATAATTTATTAGCAACTATTATTTAAGTTATTATATTTTTTAATAATAATTAAATGTTGATTTATTTTTTTTTAGATGGCTACCAGTTCTACCGACGATTAATTTTGATGACGAAGTAGATGATATAAGGAAGAAGTTGGACTTGCTGAAATCACATGAGGTAACATTGGTTTAGTTGTCAATTAACATTATTTGTTGATTTGTAGACTTAAGTTGTTAGTCCAATTATTATTTGAATGCAGTTTCTTTGGCAACCATATACTGGAGGAGTTATGAGTCTTGTACCACCTATTTGTATCGTTGGGCATGAGATATGGCGCAGCGTGATACCACTTGTGTGTTTCCATATTATTGAGTGGTATCAGCCAAACAGAGTCATGAGACAGTTTGGATTGAGGCAGTTTGTGCCTGGTGTTCCACTACAGCCTGATACTTTACATCAGTTGACCCTAAGAGGTAAGGAGGACAACAACTGGATGAATCTCCTTCAGCCTTATTTGGTTCATTGGGAGAACCGCGCACAACTTCAGGTTGAAGGAGAACCTCTCATTGGGTCTATGAGCTATAATGATGATTACTTAGTGTGGTACAGGAAAAAATCTAAGCTTTACATTGACAAGAAGAACGCAACAGATGGTGGCTTCGTAAGTTTTGTTATTATGTTCTATTCTATCTATGTTTGTAGATAATTACTGACATACACTGTTTTATTAATGCAGGGTGATATGATTGATATGTGTATGTACTTATCTACACCTGATGGATATCAGCATATGTCACCAGATGTAGTATATGATCTTGGTAACAGGCTGGCCGTTTTGACATGTCAGACCGATAGAGTTACACAGCCTGTTACCAGTGCGCCATCCCGACCTGATGTAGGATTTGTGGAGGATCACTTGATAATTTATCTTATAATTTAGCTCACTTGATATTCTTTCTTGAACTAGTGAAATTTTAATTGAAGGGTCTTCCCTAGTCATACCTGTAAATATAAAAAATGAAATAGTTATAGTTGGAGAATACTATAATAATTATAAAAAAGGGATAATTATTACAACGTGTACAACTTACCCATAATGCACATACTGATCATATGAGACGTAAGATGAACATGATCTTGAGTCATACTAGGGTTTACACAGGTATGAGGGCCACCCCATTAGGTAACTTTTCATCTTTCACTTCTCTTTGATTTTATTGCACGCATATAGAAAGGACACCGGGAACCTGCATTACTCTTCAGACAATGAACAACATACTTTGTTGGTTTTGACTCATTGACCGACATTGTTTGGTGCACATTCATCAAATACCGATTAACAACATTTTGAACATCCTTCTTGTTGTTGAACTGTAACCCAACAAATAGTTCTTGGCCCTCTTTCCAGTCCTCTTCAGTAGTTAAACCCCAACCGTCTTCTTGATCGGGATGCTCCCAATTAACGTTGGTATAATGTGGTGTCGTTTGCCAGAATGGTTGTTGCCCACCCCCTTCATAAAACACACATTAACAAATTCATAATCCTAAAAAATATAATACTAAATCATATTCAAATAAATAATAACAATTGTAATTTTTCAAACTAATCGTAAACATCATGTTGGAGGTTACCACTTAAACTGCGGTTAGGATCGTTTCTTTCCTCATCATCCGACTCAGAAAAATTACAATCCACATCTTCTTCATCAGTAGATGTATCACCACACGAATCAGATACCATGTAGTCATCATCATCATCCGAACTACAGTTTAGACTTTCACAATGTCCCTCATACGACATATCAACATTTGTTGGCCCCACATTGTGCATCGAAGATGGACCACCTGCTAAAATTACTTGTACGCACAATTCAATAGGACCAATGTCTTCTCTCAAATAATTATTAATCATACACTCAACATCACCATCATCAGCTATTTGTACTAGAACAAACTTACTTTTAACGTAATATCTAGTAACGATAGAACTAATTACTTCATTATAATTTAACTTAAATTTTTCACGAATACTATTTTGTAACAATTCCAAATTTATTCCTCTATTTATTTGCATGACTCTTCTTGATCCTTCAAACACGACACCTTCATCATCTTCATGTATTCTACCATTCAAATACACAACGATTATAATTGAAGAATTCATTTCTCAACAATTTTTCTACAAAAAAAAATATCATTATTAAATATTAATAAATCATAATATACAAATCAATTTATTTCAATTAATTTATCAACCTCACCCTTTTTGCGTAGACAAAATTTTTCAATTGTTCCTATAAAAATATAACCACAAACAGAAAAAATTAAAATCAATAAATAAATAAGTAAATAAATAAATAAGTAAATAAATAAATAAATAAATAAATAAATAAATTACATTTTACCTTTTGTGCTGTGAATGGAGGAGTGGAGGGTATAAATAGAGATTAGTTATGCTTGGGTTTGCACCGGAATTGGCTCAGAGGCCCACCACAAAGGTTACGTCCAATTGTTGGACGTAACCCATATTATGAAGGTTACGTTTCAAGCTTGGACGTAACCTACTTCGGTTACGCTTTCAGCTTAAACGTAACCTACTTCGGTTACGATCCCAGCTTGGACGTAACCGGCCAAAACAACCCCTCGGTTGACCCAAATACGTAAATTTTTTTCTTAAATGCACCATTCAGGTCAAATTGCCAAAATTGTGCGTCAAATAATTACCTGAAAATTTTCAATTTACAACCTAAAGTAAAAATATTACAGTTTCAAAATTACCTCAAATTTATTTATTACTATAAAACTAAAATTTCATATAACGGGGAAATCAAGGCAACACATATATTTTAATTTCTTTCATAATAATTATAACATATTAAATTAGAAAATTTATCAAAAAAAATAATTATTGGTATTACTTAATTAAGAAAATATATTTTATAAATAAATTTGTATTTAATTATCAAATTAATTATTCCATATAGTTAGAAGATTATTAAAATACAGATTAGATGTGACAACTTTTCTTCTAATTGATTAGCAAACGTACAATTAATAAATTGAAAGAAATTATCTGCCGTGATTATTATGATATTAAATTTTTAAAAGAAAATTATTACAAGAAAAGAAACTGTTGACATTTTTTTAAATACATAAAATAACAACACGATTCTATTTAGAAATTTATTTTTGACGTGTTTTAAAATAAATTACTAAGGAGTATGTTTTAATACATGTAATAGATGTAAATTGTAGAGAGAACTTTGTGCAAATAACATTTATGGGAAGATTGACTACGTGGAAATACAAGAATGCATTTCGTAAATAACCTTTGCAATAATATAAAAATATGAAAAGATTAAAAAAAAATAAAAATAATATATATATATATATATATATATATATTAATTGATTAATTAAAGAAACAGATATTTATATTAAGAGCGACGAGTTGTGACTCAATATTTTTAATTTAATATATATATATATATATATATATATAAACATATAATATAAAAAATAGTAAAAAACATAAATATAGAGAATAAAATAAATATTTAAAATTTATTTTATGAAAATTAAAATAATTACTGTTTTTCATAAATTTTTTATGTCAAAATATTTTTATAAAGTATAAAAAAGATTATCATATATTATTATCAAATATATTATTCTCTTCATACATGATTATATATTATTAAAAAAATAATTAAATAAGATTTCACTATGATATAATCTAATAATATATTAGATTAATTATTTGTAAATAACTCATTCGGTAAATTCTTGTTTATTAACAAAAGGTTATAAATTCACAATTTTAGTGAATTAACATATTAAAAAATTGACATGTGAAATTCTTTTATCTCCTAAATGAAATTAATTGGACAATTAATGTTTAGTTTTATTTTTTAATCTACTATGACTAGGAATATTTTTATTGTATCAAATTGTACACAATATTTTTTTTTATAATTATATTATTTTATTAATAATATATATATATATATATATATATATATATATAATATATACAAGATATAAGTACGTGTGGATACATGCGCACGTGTTATAATCAATGCTTATGTACATATACTTGTGTTAGGGTACATATTCAGGGATAAATTTATTTTAATAATAAGCATAAGATATAAGATATTTATATTTTATTTATAGATTTTTCATTTTTATAATATAAAAATAAAAGATGTTATTAACATTAACTAATAGAATAAATAATAAGAAGAAAAGTAAGACTATCGTTACTCTTTCACTCAATTTTATTTCTCTTAGTTATTTTTTTTCATCTTTTTTATTTTCATCCTTTTGTGGATGATATCTGAAAAATCTCATTTTTCATTCATGATTTTTGTGACAAGAGGTGTTATCGTCTTGCTTTTTCCTCTTTCTTCGGAGAAAGCTAAAACTTCTCAAAAGTCCTAATTATATATGTAGTTTTCTGTTTAAGGTCAGTTTTTTTATTCATAAACCCCTTTTTCAAAATTTTTAATATTTTTTCTTCTAAACTTTGCTTTAAGAGGTGTTGTCGCGTTAGTTTTTTCTTTCTTCATAACATAATAAACTTCTCATCTCCTATTGAAGATTAACACCTTTCATTTGTAACCCTTTTTTGTTAAATTCCTAATTTTTTTCCTTCTAAATTCTTTTTAATCAACTCTTTTTAATCAACCCTAGTTATTATCATAACAATATAACTATTATAGTTATGTTTTTTAAAAATTGTTTCTCAAATTCAATAATCTTATGGTACTTTTCTAATTACATTGTCCATGTTTAAAAATTATTATTGATATATAATTTATGATTTGTGGCATTTATTAGTTATATACTCTTATCATGTAGGATTTATTTTGTGTATATTTTCTTGTGATTTTATATTTGTTAATTTATTTTTCATGAGAAATCTTACGGAGATTTTATATTTATTAAATTATTGTCCACGAGCAGCATGAGAAGTATCCAAGTAAAAGTTTGCTGGAGTTGCTTCAAGTGATTCTTTAATAGTATTGAGGATTCACGTGGATTTGACAACTTTCCTAACTTTGACTTCATATTATTTAAGAACACATAAAGCTTCTATACTTTTAAATTTCTATAAATAGGTTTGTCCTTAGGTATACATATACTGCTATTGATTATCATAGAAATATAATTGTTACATTGAATATTTGAATATAGTTTTCTTCTACATTTATATTTGTAATCATGTATCACTTATACCTTTAGGTATATTAGTAAAAGGAATTACTAGTGAAAAATACACTTTTAACGTCAGTTAAAAGGGGTATTTAGCGTCGATATTTAACTGACATTAAAGAGGGTCAACGTTAAAAGCTTGACTTTTAACGTTAGTTGTAAAACGTTTACTACCACTGTTAATATTCTTCTTTTAACATTAGTTTGTGTTTGAATTGCTGTTAAATGTAATATTTTTTTGACATCGGTTTGTGTTTTAACAGCGTTAAATGTAATAACTTTTTTTTAAAAAAAAATTCTTTTAATTTATATATGAATCTAAAATATCAATACAGTCCAATACCAAATAATATTTCAAAAAATTAAAAAAAAATAAACCAATTTGTCTACAATACTTAATTTCTTCATTCTCTTATCAAATTCTCCACAATACTTAGTTCCAAATTACTAGTAAACTCATACAAATCCTTATCAAAAACTGAAAAACAAAAACAGCATGCTAATAAATGACCAAAATTGAGATAGGATGCTTCAAAGTTAAGATGCAAGAAAACTTCTCTATAGCCAACTTGTGAATGAAAATGATAAATATGTTGCTTCAAAAGAAAATGATAAATAAGAGAAGTAGGCTCTAATACCGCCATTACTTAATTGAAACTGAATCTGGATAGAATTGATTCCTAAACATTAGAACCACATGCAACTAAATTTATAAACTAAAATAGAATAAAAAACTGCAACATGCAAGAGTTGTAGTGTACAAAGTAAATGAAATCCTAAACTACTAACCATTATCATTGTTTTAATAAAAAAATTTAATAATAAACAGAAGCCTACTCTGAAAGAGCTTGAGACATACAAAGAAATGAAAAGGCATCAAAAAGTGGATTACTACAATAGGTCCAAGTATCACAAATATGAAGAGGATTTCAAAGCAAACGTGAAGAGGCTAGAGCTAGCAGGTGTGTGGGATGAGATCATAGAAAAGTTAATAAGTCACAAACTCCCTAATGAATTTGAAGGCAAGAAAGAAATCATTGATCTTGGTACAAAGTTTCGACAACTTGTGGAGCCTCTAGATATTGCAAATTATTACCGTCATACTAGACATTATGAGGATGATGCTTCTTCTTACATGATTAAGGGAAGGCCAAAACGAAATAGGTACCCTTAAAGATGGTTGGAACATTTCCAAAGAAGGCCACAAGAAGTTAACTCTACTTCTTGTTTTTGGGCTGAGGTGGAGCAACTTTGCTACAAAACAAGTAGTGGTAATGTCCCATTTGAAGATGTTAAGGAAAAAGTTGAGTCATTGGAGGCTCAAATAGAAGTGTGGAGTAAAATGGGGAACTTAGCAGTGATGTTTTCTTGGAATATTCTACCTTGGTGAGGTGGTGGAATGGTCTGCCTCAAGAGCATAAGTATCGATCATGCATTAGAAAACCATTATAAAAAATATGCAGTATGTAAAGATAAACATGATGTGTACTGTGAGTGTGTTGCATCTAATATGCAGTATGTAAAGCTATTGCACAGTCACAGTTGAACTGAACAAAAAAAAACATTAATTATATGACTCAACAGAAGTTGATAAAAACATGTCCAACTAATATACAGTACTTCTTACTTGGTGATTTGTCTAAGTCTCTGACTAATGTTGTTTAAAAACATAAATGAATGATTTAGTAGACCAAATCATAGGACCCATCAAAAGCAATCAAAACGTGAATACATGGTAAAATAAACTTCACAAAAAGGCAAATTCACAGTTGAAAACAAAAAACACAGAAATCTAAGACAATCATATAAGCCATATTCCAATCACAAATTCCAGTAGCAGCTTCAAAACATAATCCACGAAATATCTCTTTTCATCGAATTAGTGTAGCAAATTCTACACACACTCAATAAAATAATCAGTTTAATGGTGAGAAATTAAAAGTCAAATAATCATATAATTAACAGAAGCAATCTCTCTTCACAAAATTTCACATCCTATTTATAATATCAAATAATCAATAGAGGCAAGCCTAAGATAACAACAACTAACTTTCGAGAAGTAACATCAACAACCTTAACCTTGGCAAATAATCGAAAAATAAAAAATACCTTGATGAAATAAAACATGTGTGCCTTTAAAAATAAAACAGAGCCAAAGCACTCACCTGGGAAAAGCAGTAGAATGGCGACCTCGAGAGAAAATGGAAGAGAAGAGAAGAGAAGAGAAGAGAAGAGAACAATAGAGAACGGATGAAAAAGAGAAGAGAAGAGAAGAAAGGTGATTTAGGGATTTAGATTGAGAGAAGAAAGCTCACGGAAGAAAGAAGACTGAAAGAGAAGACTGAGTGTACGCGAATGAGAGAAAAATTTGGGGATTCAGATTTCTTTTTCAATGACGGTTCAAACAAATACCTGACATTATAGGTTTTTAGTTTATAAACAACGTTGGTTAAGTAATTAATCGTTGTTAAATGGATGACGTTAAAAGTGTTTTTTGTACTAGTGAACATTTCAAATATATTCGTGATTATGTCATCACTAATGCCTTATGGTACATTGATAGCAACAATATTTTCAAATTCCATAGAAATCCATTTGATATTGCAAGACTTTGTCTTGTTAGCATACTAACAACCTATAAGCATGTAACCTGTAACTTAATATTGTCTATAAATAACAAAAAATAGTTTCCCTTATGATGAATGTCTCCCTCCATGTAGTTCTAAAATATCAAAACTCAATTATGATTCTAAATATTAATATATACTTAAGAATTAATGAAGTAGTATTACAAACTTCCACTTGCTGATAAATTCTACCCTTAACTACCATACAACTAACAATATTTAATGTTTGAATATCAAGTATAAGAAATTTTTTGCATGGTAAGTAATGCTTATGTTTTAATTATTGTTTCAAGGCATACATATAAGATTCTCGGTTCAATATTTTACTTTGAAATGTAAAACATAAATAGTTTTTATTAAATTGTATTACTTTCTTACACATGCTAAAGTACAAATATATATATATATATATATATATTCTTATAATTAGAACTAAACACACATTGAATGATAGAATTTTTAGGAAAAGTAATAATATGATGGAATTTTTTTTTTTTTATAATGTTATGAACTGGCTATATTCAAAATGTTTTTGTAGTTCTTTTTTATTTTTAATGTTTTAAGAAGTTTTTATTTTAATTCTACAAATTAGTTTTATTTTGTTATAATTTATTATTATTATTATTATTATTATTATTATTATTGTTATTATTAGTATATTTTTTTATTACACACTTACTACTATTGGAGATCCCACATCGCATAAAAATGTGATATGTTAAGTGTATATATGTGAAGGATAACCCTCGTCTTATAAGCTGAGCTTTTAGGATTGAGTTAGGCCGAAACTCACACATATAATTAAGTGATGATAAAAACATATAATTAACAAAATACCATTATTATCTAAAATTAAATTAAAGAGAAAATATCATTTTAAAATGAAAAAAAAGTTCAAAGCAAAACATAGGTGAGTGGTTACTAGAATATTAAAAACATGACTAAGGTACAAGTTAAAAAACCTTTCAACTTGTGTGCTTGTACAAGTTAAAAAACCTTTCAACTTGTGTGCTTGTGTATGTGATTTGACACCTGGTATGATCTTAGGGGAGCAGTGAAGTTTTAATTTAGTGTAACAACGTAACACATAAACAATCTATTAAGCAAGCACCAACCAATCCGATCTTTGTTGGTTCCTAATTTCTCTCACTAGTTCAATATAAGAAGGTTTCACATGGCCTTCACATGGGTGCACATGGGTTTGTCTCCCCTTAGTACCCATGTGATTAGCCATGTCATCAATCCTAATCACTTCCTAATCAAGGGTGGAGATCCTTGATTAAGTGTTGGCATGGATCCAAAGCTTAATCAAGGTTTCCTTCCTAATTAGCAAGTGTTTCAAGGTTCACACAATTTTTGTAGCCGAAAAGCCAATTTTGAAAATTTGTGTGACCTTGACTTAGGAATGCATGACATGCTTTAGGCTTTATGAAACCCATGGGCTTTGGACCCTTTTGTCATACCCTAGCTTATTACAATAGGACCTAATCTTGTCCACACAAGTTTACAAGATATTACAAGTTTGAGTCCTATACTAGAGTACAAAACTTGGAGCTTTTCCACTTCTTCTTCAAGTTTCCTTCTCTTGCTTCTAGTACTCCTTCTTGTCCTAGATGTGCCTACATCAAACCCTCATTCTTTGCTTGAACTTGTCCTCAAGTTAATGTATTTATTTGCACCTACATCAAACAAAGAAGATTAGAAATATTTAAAGGAGTTACTACCACAATACTCACTTGGAAGTTCTAGCTTGTATGCATTTGGATCCAATCTTTCAATGACTTTGAAAGGTCCATCTCCTTTTGGAAGAGTTTGGAGATAACTTTTCGGTTAAAAGATAAGCAATAGAATTGATGAAGATAGAACCACTACACAAGGATAAAGAACCAAGATAAATTCAAGGCTAGCAAGAGATAATAGAAATTGATTTTTAGAACCTGATTTTTGGAAACCGAAACTATGAGCAAGATATAAGGTCCGATTTTACGTGAGCAAGAATCTACACTAGAGGTGTTTAAAATGCACTTTGGTGCAGCAAGCAAACTGGATATTAAAGTCCAAAGTCCAATTAAAATACCAAAGAAAAATTTACAAGTTTTATTTCCTAACAAGCAGGAATTTTCGAAGACAAGGTGTGTGTCAACAAAGGTTGATATAGCCTCCTTTGTTCTTCTCTTTCCCATACTTGAAACTCCTTCATTTCCTTATTAACCTCAAGGTCCAGATCTTCAAACACTCCAAGAATTTAGATAAGATCCAAGTGACACACAAAATAATACAAAAGTAGAAGAAAATAAGTTAGAAACTCCTACAGTCTTTTCTCTTGATCCCTCTTCTTCTCGTTTCTTTTCTCCTCTCCACTTGGTTCACTTATACATGAAATTATGCACATGAAACTATGTGAATGCAGAGGTATAATGCAGCAAAGAAATCAAGCAAAGACCAAATCACTAAGACACCCCAATTCACACTAACGGTTTAAGGGAAATTCAAGTGTTCATAATTTTCAGCATGTGTTAATCATGGAATGCATGAACATGGTATGTTAATTTCTTATCCACAAGGTGCAGCAAGGAAGCAACTAAAAGCATGAAAAGCAATTCAAAACTCAAGGTTACAATACAAGGAAATTCATGTGACAAGTTGGAAACCTCACAACAATCATGAAAATCAAACAGAAGCTATGAACTAAGATGATCCTAATCTAAGAAAAGTATAAGATAGAATGCAAGACTCAAAAAGGTAATGATGCATCAACAAATACATTCCACCCGGACCAAATACTAAACAAGGTTCCACAAATGGATTATTATATGATGTAACATATAGGTAAACTTTATAGTGATTGCATAGGTGTAAAAGTAAATGATACCTTCTATTCAAATACCTTTTAAATTTGTTAGTTTTACCTAAGTTATTTATATGCTAATCATATAACAACAATATAATTTATTTTCTAATGTAAAAGAAGAATTTAGTCCATATGTCAAAGCATAACCAAAGCTCTTTGGAGCTTGTACTTCAAGTTGTGTTAATAGTAGCATTTTCTCAAGTTTGGACATGTTTTGGTTGGAACTTTCCATCAAGATGCTTCCTCTAGGTGTAGAAGTTTCCAAAGTGCCCTCCTTCTTAAAATCTTTCATCAACCTAAAAGGACATTTAACATTATGAAGATAAAGATCATTAGGTTCAATTAAGAATTCCAAACTATCAAATTCTAGAATTGTCCAAGGTCTAATACCATAATATTCAAGTGTATAACATGAAAAATCATATTTATTTGAAGTAAAATGAATACTAAGTGGTAAAGAAAATTTCTCAAAGGGAAGTTCAAACTCTATAGGTATTTCCTTTTCTTCACAAGGTTTGTTCCAAGACTCCATTAGGAACAACTCTTCACTAGGCACCAAAATAAAAGGTGGTTTGTAAAGTTGGGCACAAGCAACTTCACAAAGGTCTTCAAGTGCCTCTTTTTCTATGTTGTCAATTTCCTTTTGATTGTCATCTCTTGGAACCATACCTAAAATGTTTTCCAAATAAGAATCAAAACAATCAAATGAAGGGTTAGTATAAGAAATTAAAGAATCACATTTATCCTTCATTTGTTTTTCCATTAACTCTATTTCCTTAACTTTTTTTTTCTCAATTCTTTTTCTCTCAATTCCTTTATCATTCTCTCTTTTTCCCTTCTCCAATACTCATCATAATTCCTTTCATTTTCTTCTAACAACCTTCTTTGTTTTCTTTCTCTCATTTCCCTCTTATAGTCATAATAATCTCTATCACTTCTTTCATGTGAGGGATGGTACCTCTCTTGTTCTTCCCAATGGTGTCTTCTATACTCATGGTTCCCCCTTACCCCCTCATGGCCAACCCCTCTCACACCTCTTCTCTCAAAGTTCAAAGGGTCATGTCCATGGAAATCATCTCTATAGGGGTTCCCAACACCACTACCAATGGAGGTCATATGTTCTCTTCTCCTACCACTTCTCCTTTCTCCCTCTTCCCCATTTCTTCTCTCATTTTCACTTCTCCTTTCCCTCCTTTCTCTTTCCCTTCTATCACTACCTCTATGGTTATCAAAAATCTCATTCAAATCCTTGTGAATATTTGTTTCAAATTTGTCCATTGCTTTTATAAAGCATTTCATCAATTTCACATCACTAGGATGTAATTGATCTTCACTATTTGGGAAATTTTCTCCCATGGCTGCAAAGAACAAAAGGTTATTATAGAAGAAAAATATAGAGCAAATAAACCTCAAAATCTCACTAAGTGTATCCATTCAATCAACTCGTGTATCACACAAATCATGGGTTTTTTCTCTAATGATTCTCTCTTGCCTTTTACCACTCTTTTCTCTTATGCTCACTCATAAATTATCCTCTAATCAATTATCAAGGTCTTATCAATCCATTATGAAAGAGAAACATCAACCAAGCTAGGCTTAAGAGGCCAAGAAAGACAAAGACTCTAAGACAAAACCAAGGAGTCCAAAGGAGACAATAAAAAAAGGCTCAAAATGAAATGAAATTGACAACTCAAATGATGGAGAAAATTCAATGAGACAATGGCATATACTAGGGCATTAATATATCATATAATGGCCCAAGCAACAAGTCAAAACATAGGCATATCATGAGGCAAACAAAACTTTACAACAAACACACAAACCAATTAGAAACCGAATTTAGAGACCGATTTCAGCAAAAATCAGCAAAATTTTAGCGACCGATTTTACCTAGTTTATATATGTTGCTATCTATCATGCTTCTCATGCAAAATTCAATGAAATGCCTATATTTGCAGTATAATAACATGTCCAGCAAGGTGCAGTACAGAGGAGAAAAAGAAAATTACATGTAAAGTATCAAAAGATACACAAATCACTAGGAAGTTCAAAACTAGAATTTCAACTAGAATGGTGTAGGTTTTCTCCTAGGTCCAAGGTGTTTCTTTTGTGTAACTCTTTTCCTTTTCACTTTCTTTTACTTTAGATCTTGTTGTAAACTTCTTTTCTTTTCACTTTTCTATGGTTCTCTAATTGTCACTTTGTTTTAGAACCAAGTTATTTTCAATACTAGTTTTTCTTTTCACTTATTTTTCTTTTTCTTTTCTTTTCTTTCTTTTGATTTTGATTCTTTTCTTTTGTAATTGGATGGCTGGACCGAAACCTTTAGGGAACTAAAAGCATCTTCTAGGTTCAAATCCTAGCTTATCATAGCAATTACAAAGTCTACTCAAAATTTCAAAGTAAATGGTAATCTAAAAATTACTAAAAACTCAAAATCATGCAAGCATACACTAGTAATTGTTCCTAACACTTAGAAATCATGTGATACATGTAATTGAACCTCAAGTACAGTACAATCCAGCAAGCATGCCTCACAATACAGTAAAAATACAAGACTAAACAAAAATCCTAATGGCATACATGAATCATAACTTGCAAGAAGAGAAACTAGAAAATCATGGAATCAAAATTGCAAGCTAGTAAATCATGCATTCAAGAATCAAAGGAAGAACATGCCAAGGTGAGTCATGGCCTAAGGCTATAACCAAAAGAAGAAAAGCATGCTCCTACTCAAGACTATGAACAAGACAACTCAAGGAACTCAAAATAGGTTACTCTATGGAAGAAAGACTCTAGATATGAAGAAGACTCAAAGAAGAAAAACAAGACTCAAGGAACTCAAAACTAACCGTGAAGATGAACCAATGGTGAAGACAACTATGCTCTTGATACCACTTAATGTAGGTGCTCCATGGAAGATGCTCCAAGAAGCTCCTTGTTTGCCCCGATCTAGTCTTCAACAATGCCCCACGGTGAAACCAAGAAAAGCTCTCGGCCAAGAAGTGTTTAAGGTGTTTAGGAGTTAAGAATTGAAAAGGAAAATGTGGAGAAGAAAGGAATGGTGGTGGCGCCAAGGTGGTGACACCTATAAGCCTAGGAGGAACCGCCACAATGGGTGTAAAGAACCATTGATAAGATTCAAAGAAAATTCCCTAAGGGAACAAGAGAAGAAAATCTCTCAAGAATGCACAAAGCTATTCATTCATCAAATTGCCCAAAAGATCCTTACAATGGTTTGGCCAAGGGTATTTATAGCCTATGCTTCCTTGGCCTCCAAGTAATCTAAACCATGATTAAAACTAACCTAATGCTAGTTAATACCTAAGCCTAGCCAAAATCCTACTTGACCACCAAGTAACCAAGTGGATTAGTTGGTAGTTAGCTTTCACATGGCCTTCACATGGGTGCACATGGGTTTGTCTCCCCTTGATACCCATGTGATTAGCCATGTCATCAATCCTAATCACTTCCTAATCAAGGGTGGAGATCCTTGATTAAGTGTTGGCATGGATCCAATGCTTAATCAAGGTTTCCTCCCTAATTAGCAAGTGTTTCAAGGTTCACACAATTTTTGTAGCCAAAAATGTTTTTAGCCAATTTTGAAAACTTGTGTGACCTTGACTTAGGAATGCATGGCATGCTTTAGGCTTTATGAAACCCATGGGCTTTGGGCTTTGGACCCTTAAGTCATACCCTATAGCTATTTACAATAGGACCTAATCTTGTCCCATATAAGTTTACAAGATTTTTGTCCTAAGCTAGAGTACAACTCTTGGAGCTTTTCCACTTCCTCTTCAAGCCTCCTTTGTATGCTTCTAGTAAATCTTCTTAGGCTAGATATTCCTACATCAAACCCTCATTCTTTGCTTGAACTTGTCCTCAAGTTGATATCTTTATTTGGACCTACATCAAACAAAGAGAAATTACTATCATTTAAAGGAATTACTATTTCTATAATGTGTGGAAAGCTCCAAATTACATTATTATACAATCCGCCCGATTCAAATACAAGACAAGTTTCACCCAATTGTTTATTATATGATGCAAGGTAGAGGTAAATTTGTTTCTTATAGTGAGTGCATATATGTAAAAGCCAATGATACTTTCTTTTCAAACACTCCTTTAATTTGCTAGATTTACCTAAGTTATCTACTTGGCAATCATATAACAACAAGATAATTTGTTTTCTAATATCAATAACACAATCTAAAGAAGTAAAAGAAGAACTTAGTCCCTTTTTCAAAGTATAACCGAAGCTCTTTGGAGCTTGTACTTCAAGTTGTGTTGATACTAGCATTTTCTTAAATGTGGACATGCCTAGGTTGGAACTCTTAGTAAAAATTCTTCTTCTAGGTATAGGGATTTGCAATGTACCCTCCTTATTAGAATCTTCCATTAACCTAGAAGGATATTCAACATGATTAACATAAAAATCATTAGGCACAATCAAGAAATCCAACTTAGTATATTTAAGTATTCCCCAAGGCCTAATACCTTGAGATTCTAATTTCAAACAAGTAATATCATGCAAATTTGAACTACAAGGATAAGTAAGAGATAAGGAAGTTTCTCCTATTGGTGGTTTGAGCCACTTGAAGGCTTCTTCTTGAGAAGGCCCCCATGAAAACATAATGTCTCTTTTTATAAGTTCATTCAAAAATTTAAAATTCTTAGACACTTCTTTTCCTACATAATGCTTGTTACATGGTTCCACAATACACAATTCTTTACTTGGACCTAAAGCACAAGAATCCTTAGAAGGGAGGTCTTTGGTATATCCAAAATGTGCTATAAGTCTCTTCTCTTCCAAGTATTGCATCTTGGAAATGATTCCTACAAAACTCTCAAAACAAGGGTTAAGACAATCAAAGATATTATCAAATTTAAAAGAAAGTTCACACTTCCCTTTTAATTATCTTTCTATCAACAAGCTCTCCTTGTTTCCAAGATTTTCTACAAGAAGTGAATCCAAACAATTAGAATTTGGTAAGCATAAAAATATAGATTTCCTAATTAGGAATTCCCTCTTACATTCTCCTTTAGGTACCAACAAATTAGATTTCAATTCACTTTTACACTTAGATTTCTTTACAACACTTTTCAAACTAGTTTTTCCTTTTACATGGTTATCGGCCAAATCCTTGGAAGGCTTGGAGCTTTCGGCCAAGCTCACTTTTTCTTCTTGGGACCTCTTGATCTTCATCTTGATTTGGTCCTCACATACATCCTTTGGGGCTAAAGGCTTTAAGAGCACTTTTCTACCTTCAAATGTAAACAAGTAGGTGTTAGCAAGTCCATCATGTATAACATTCCTATCATATTGCTATGGCCTACCTAAAAGCATATGTGTAGCTTCCATGGGCACAACATCATATAGAATATTATCACAATACTTACCAATAGAAAAAGTGATCATACATTGTCTATCTACTTTTACTTCCCCATTTTCACTTAACCATTGCAACTTGTATGGTTTAGCATGAATTAAAGTTGGCAAGTTAAGCTTATTTACAAGTCTTTCACTAACTACATTTGTACATGAACCACCATTTATGATAAGGGAGCAAACATTGTCCTTTACCTTACACCTTGTATGGAAGATATTCTCCCTTTGAGTTTCATCCAAATCATGGTTCAAATTTAATAACCTTCTTACCATTAATAAATCCCCCTCCTCGGCCTCTTCACTAAAGGTGGAGTGAGCTTCACCTTGATCTTCCTTTTCACTTGAAGATCCACTTGATTCTTCACTATTGATTCCTCCATCTTGCCTCATCACCATTGCTATCTTGTTTGGACATTGAGATGCAATGTGGCCCCTTCCTAAACACTTAAATCATTTGATGTTACTTGATTTAAAGGGTTGGGATGAAGGAACTACCTCTTTACCTTTGGTGAGTTCTCGGTTACTCTTCATTGAAGGCCTAGGTGAATGGTCTTTGTTGCTCTTACCTTTCCAAGTTGATGTAGTAGTATTGGAGACCCTTTTGAAGCTAGCTTTCCTTTTCAATTGTGACTCTACCCTCTCGGCCAAGTGGATGGCTTCCTCAAGGTTGGAGTATCTTTGCAATTCAAGGACATCTTGGATCTCTCTATTGAGTCCATGTACAAACCTTGTCATTGTAGCTTCTAGGCTCTCTTCAACTTGGGCTCTAAGCATGGTAACTTCCAAGTCTTTGTAGTAGTCTTGCACACTCCTACTACCTTGCACAAGTCTTTGTAGTTTGTGATGCAAATCCCTCATGTATGTTGGCGGCACAAACCTCTCTTTGAGGGCTTGTTTCAACTCCTCCCAAGTAGTGATCCGTGGCCTTAGGTAACCATTTCCCCTTTCTTGTTGATGCCATCAAACCAATACATACTCTTCAAATTCAAGAGTGACCAAATGCAGCTTCCTTTCCTCACTAAGCATAGGGTAGCTACTAAGTATTTGGTCCACTTTCATAGCCCATTCCAAGTACACATCCGCACCACCACTTCCATTGAATTTCAGTATGAAAAACTTTAGGTTTCTCTCATCAAATCGGTCCTCATCCTCCCAATTTTGTCTACCATAGCCTCGGGTCCCTCTTCCTCCAACATGTGCAGCACCTCTCCCACCCCTTCTATTATTCACAAAAGGGTTCTCTCCATGTGCCCCATGCCCAAAGAAGATCCCACCATCACTACCAATGGAACTCATGTGCTCACCTCTCCTACTACTTCTTCTCTCACTTTCTCTTCCACTATCCTCATCATTCCCTCTTCTACCTCTCCTTCCTCCCTCTTTATTATTTTTCCTCTCCTTCTCATGTGTCTCTTTTATCTCCCTCACACCCTCCTTAACACTCTCCCTCAAACTTATTTGGATCTCATTCATTCTTTCCATCATTTTGTCCATCAAAGCTTGGGTTCTTGGTGAGTGCTCATTACCCACACTTGGGGAACTTGCCATAGCTGCAAAGAAAGGTTAGTATACAGAAAATACAAAGGGAAATAAAACCTCACAAGCTCACTAGGTGTATCACTCAATCAACTCGTGTATCACACAAAATTAAGGCTTTTTCTCTATTGTTCTCTCTTGTCTTTTACCACTCTTTTTCTCTAAGCTCTCTTAGTAAACTCTCTTCTAATCAATTATCAAGGTCTTATCACACCATCATGAAAGAAGAACAGCACCAAGACTAGGCTTAAGAGGCCAAGAAAGACAAATGATTCTAAGATACAACTAAGGAATCTAAAGGAGACAAGCAATAAAAAGCTAAAACGAGAAATGATAGGCACTCAAATTCAAGAGAAACTTTTAGGAGACAAAGGCTTATACTAGGGCAGCAAGATAGCATCCAAATGCCCATAAGAAGATGTCAAAACAGAGATGAAAACATGGTATACAATACTGGACAGCAAGCTCACACAAAGCAAATAGTCACCAAAAGTTTTAGAAACTGAAAACAAAAATCAGCAAATTTAGAAACCAATTTTTCCTAGGTTACAAATGGGTAAACTATCATGTGATCTAATGCCAATCCAATATACATCCAATATGTGCAGTACCAATACAGTTCCATCAAAGTGTAAAAGATGAAAGAAAAAGAAAATTATATGTAACCCATCAAAAGATACACAAATCACTAGGAAGCTCAAAACTAGAATTCTACTAGAATGTGTAGGCTCTTTCCTAGGTCCAATGGTGTTTCCTTTGTGTAACTCTTTTTTTCTTTTTCACTTCTTTAACTCTTTTCTTGCTGTAATTTTTCTTTTCTTTTCACTTTTTATGGTTCTTGAATTTTTCTACTAGTTTTAGAACCACTACTATTCACTACTTGTTTTTCTTTCTCTTATCTTTTCTTTTCTTTTGATTTTGATTCTTTTCTTTTGATTCACTATGGCTGGACCGAAACCTTAAGGGATCTAAGAGCCACTTTCTAGGTTCAAATCTAGCTTATCATAGCATTTACAAAGTCTAGCCGAAATTACAAATCAAAAGGTAAACTAAAAATTACTAAAAAGCATGTAACATGTAAGCATACACTAGAATTGCTCCTAACACTTTAGCATTCATGTGAGATATGTAACCAGAGCTTAAGTGCAGTACAATCTAGCAAGCATACCATAAAGTGCAGGAAAGAATCAAGACTAAATAAAAATCCTAGAGGCATACATGAATCTTAACTTGCAAAGGAAAATCTAGATGATCATGTGAGTCAAAATTGCAAGCTAGAAAATCATGCATTCAAGAAACTATGCTCTTGATACCACTTGAACAATCTATTAAGCAAGCACCAATCCGATCTTTGTTGGTTCCTAATTTCCCTCACTAGTTCAATAAAATAAGAGCAATAGTCTATGCAGTGTATTGAAACCAGAATCCCGATCTTTGTTGGTTCCTAATTTCCCTCACTAGTTCAATAAAATAAGAGCAATCATCTATGCAGTGTATTGAAACCAGAATCCCTGCGTTTAACACCGAACTAACGCTCTAAAATCTCAGAGGATGATCATTGAACACTTGGTGGCCTTTAAACTCACACAATCGCATGAGAGCACACAACTCGATTTTGAATCACATAATTAGTTCTCTGCATTCGTTGTTGATCAAAAACGCCAGAATAACAACAAACTCAATCCAAAACATCAATCAAATACTTGAAATTGAATTTGTAGCATCTAAAACGAATACTCCATTCAATTAAAACAAAGAACCTAAGGAAATTATGGATTTTGTTGAGATCGAATTGATTGATGAAATTAGCTACATACACTTGCAATTAAACAAAGCAATGATCAGAATTGTATAATGGAAATTGAAAACGCAAAGAGAAGAGGGGAATATGAAACCCTAACAGAGAAAAATGCAAGAGAAAAGAGAAGGCAAGAGCAGAAGTCACCACTTTTACAGTTTCATAGGAATAAAATAAATTATACTAATATCTATTTCGTGTAGGACTTACTTTTACATTTTTCTTGTTCTAAAAAAATTATCAATAACTTTTATTTTATACATTAATTTAACTATGTGACATTCGTTACTTTTAGAAGGTTACACACGCCTTGCTAAAGCAAGTGGCTCACAAGGTCTAACTCCATAGATAGTTGAATTTTATAAAAAAAATTAAACATAAGTGTCAAAGAGTTTAGAATTATTCCTATGCCTACTCAATCAATTATGAGCTAATGTCAATTTCTTAGTCATGCATATGAAAAAATTTGGTTAAAAAGAGCATAACCCACTTCGATAATTTTTATATATAGAAAAAATTTAATTTTAAAAATAATGTAATATTATTTAATAATGTTATAAATGTAACTGTGATTCAAGCTCTAAGAGATGGAAGAGATCCGACTATTGCTAAATTACGTCCCTATCTTTAATTCTTCAAGTCATTCTCCAAGCGAAGAGCACACATATATCACAAAAGCAACACTCACACGCAGTCACAGATAGACTTCAAAAGAGAAGAAGAAATTCAAAGTGGAAGAAGATAAGAAGATGGAAGGAACCCCATGTTACTAAATAAGCTCAAGGTAGAATCACAACTATGGAAACAAGGTTCATTGATAAGATTCAAAGTTTTCTCAAGAAATACTTAGAGAGAAAATAATCTAAAAAAGAAATTTTGTTTCATTTAAATTTTGACCAAAAAAGTCCACACAATTAAAAAATCTAGGTACTCATAGGAGAGGATGGCGCCAACTATGGATCAAGGCCTTGAATTTGAGCCAATTTCATATTGTATCTCAATCCATTGGATTACGAGCTTGATCAATAGTCATCATGCTTTCTTAAGAGAAGCATATGAATTGCAAGCTTAATCCATTAGATTTAGATCTAATCTAGTGGACACAATTCAAATGGAAGAGGTGCTAAAAATGTGACACTTAAGTTTGAATTTCACCCTTTAGATTTAGATCTAGTCTTAAGGTTAAGATTCAAACTCAAATTAGTGCTAAAAATATAACTTGTCTTAATTTGGATTTAACCCTTAGATTTAAATCTAATCCTAAGGATGAAATTCAAATTAAGTTAGTAGAGAGAACACTAACTTCCCTCCAAAACTCTCTTTCACGCTCTTTAATGAGAGTGACGCACACTCTCCCTCTCTCAATGCACATACATTTCGGTCCAAAAACACAAATCAAGGTCGTGTATTTAAGTGCTCACAAATGGCCCAATTAAGTCTTACAATGTTAAAGAAAGAATTACAAAATTGAAAAAAAATTACAAAGCCTAATTTAAAAAGTAGTCTTCTAGAGTTGACTCTTGATTTTGACTTTTGGTCAACTCCTTCTCAAATTCTTCTTGTATCTAACTATGCATGACTCTCATAACTCTCATGGATAATCGTCCATCAAAATAACGTAAAATTCAAAAGTGATCATTCTTTCTTTCCCTTAGTTATATGAATAGTTGATTTCACTCCCCATGTTATGACGTGGTTCAATTATAATGACTTGTTCAAATAAATGATTATAATATTTTATTAGATGTATTGTAGTAAAATAGTGAAAATGCTTCTTACATAATTTCACAGAAAATTTTCAATTTTAATTATAGTTGAAGTCATAATAAATTAGGGTAAGGAAACCTTTAGTCGGGTAAAATCCTTTAAAGCCCACTTGGCCCAACCTATGGGGCTAGCTGGTTGGAATGCGGGTTGGCTTTGGGATAGCATAATGGCAAGCAAGAAAGCCACAAGAGTTCAGAAGTTGGGATAGCAAAATGGCAAGCAAGAAAGCCACAAGAGTTCAGAAGTAATAATCGCAGTGTCTTTTACTGCTTCAACACTAAACAAGAAAAGAGTCAATTGCTTTTTGGAAACCCAAGTGAGGAGGGTTTTTCCTATAAATACGTAGAAGCCATTGTGGAGCTTCTGTTATGGGGACAACCAGCCCAGTCGGCATGGAGAATGCAAAGGAGGTGGTTAATAGTCCCGGAGTGATGGTTAGGCATTTTCTAACAAGGCTGAAAACAAAATTATAATAAAAATCATAAAATTAATTAAAATTTTAATTACAGTGATGCGGTCATTTGTTTCCTGAATAGTAGTATTAAATTGTGAAACAAAAAGAAATTTTGGGCTTGCCTTTTAAAGAAGAAATTTAATCTTTGAGATCGGATCAGTAACTTTTTTCTTTTTAGTTGGAGTGGGTTGTGGGTTTGTATAATGTTGCTGATAGATCCCACTGAGTTCTGTATACAGAAATATTTTAGTAGTGCCCAAACAAATATTTATAATCCAACACTGACAATCTTAGATACGAAAAACAAATACCCATACGCCGTAACCTTTCTAGTTTTTACTAGTTATATTTACACATCAGCACAAAAAACCAGTAAAAATTGAATGACAAACAATTAAACAAGTTGTTCCTCAGCTGCAATTATCTTTCTCTCCTCAAGAACAAGCCTCTTGTGTAACTTCTCTTGGTGCTTTAGAAATTCCAAAAACAAACCCTTCATACCACTAGCTATTTTGAATTCTTTAGTTCCTGAACGAACAACCTTCAAACTGTTGGTCATTCCAGGCTCTCTTTTCACCAATATATTCTGCAGAAACAAAATGAATATCAGTAGTCAAGGAAACATGCAGAGAACTGCAATCGGTTATTATCACAGCCTTAACAACTTCCAAACTCCTCTTGTAAAAACAAATATGCACTACCTTCGAACATTCTTTTTGTTGGCAAAAACAAGGAAAGAAAACCTACCTCTGATGTATGAACCAATGCTCCTATTGATGCTTTTATATTTTTGAATCCCACTACCTGTTCAAGTATCACCCAAGGCCTGAAAATGACTGAAGAAATTACTGCTAAAAAATAAAAAATAAAAATTGGCAAGCCTTGTATGTTGTTTCAACATTAAGTTAAAATGTTTCACAACAATAGAAAACAATCAATATTGAAGAACTATACATGCAGAATACCTGCCAGTTGCAGATGTTATGATGCAGTTAGGATTATTCAAAAAGTCACACAACTCTTGAAACTCTTTTTCAGAGTCCACGATAATGGCTCCCCTGGTATATGCCGCCAATGACAAACTTGGAAAAAGGAAGGCTCTTGCTGACACAGAAGTGTGACTCCTTAAGAACTCCATAATACTAGATGGACATAAATCTTTATCTATATTTGCAATTAATATCATACACACATTTTTTGTTCCTCCCATATCCCTATCTTCCATTCTTTTGTCTTGAATGCTGACTATAAACCAAATAAATAAACAAATGACAATCCATCGAAAAAGTTAGAAAACTTATATTATACAGCATCAACGTAAAAATATAAAGAATAAATTGCTAAATAGATGACAAGGTTGATGAATAATATGTATGGGTGTACAACTTGTTGGCCAATGAAGAAGGTTCTATCAAATTAGATGAACATACAGATAAGGGTAGAGGAAAACTAATAAATAAGAACATCAAACTAGTAATTGTACAAAAGATCTAATAAGG
Source organism: Hylodesmum podocarpum (assembly GCA_026586105.1). NCBI lineage: Eukaryota > Viridiplantae > Streptophyta > Magnoliopsida > Fabales > Fabaceae > Hylodesmum > Hylodesmum podocarpum. Next base: position 612,189 of record JALJEV010000058.1, on the reverse strand, counting down.
TCTCTGATAGACAGTCCACCATGGATTTGACATAATAATATCCACCTACTATTAAGAATTGTATAAAAATGCTACAAAAATTTAACATAAAGATTCAAATAAATGCCTATTTAAAAAGCACAGTTTTGACATTTTAAATAGGAAGAGATAGAAATATGACAAATCTATGATTGCCATATGTTCATAATTCATGGTCACCATAGATCACCACAGAAGTTATAAAATGACCAGAGAAAAAGAGAGACTGCTTCAAACATCATTTATAAAGAAATTCATCAGTTAGAGAATTAGGGTAAAGACTTTGGCAGAGACCAAAGATCAAACAGAAATGAAGATTTTGTGATATATGGATCACATTTTTCATGTCAAGCCCAATAACCATTCGTCCATTATTTGTCACAGCCCATCCTAAAGACAATAGGTCAAGAGGTCTTTAGCCAATTGCTATTCGCATGCCCCTTCCGTGATTTTTGTAATGTTTTCCCAAACAATCCTCTTTTTCTGAAATTAAATTCCAAAACTTATTTTGATAATGAGTAACCTTTCTAAAATTAGTTGCTGGAATGTATTTAACACAAGGTCTTTAGCCAATCGCTATCACATGCCCCTTCCATGTTTTTTGTAATGTTTTCCCAAACAATCCTCTTTTTCTGAAATTAAATTCCAAAATTTATTTTGACAGAGTAACCTTACCGAAATTAGTTGCTAGAATGTATTTAACACATTGCGAAAACTAATTTCTAGGAAAGTGTTAAATTTTACACATTCCAGAAACTAAAGTTGTAAGACTCCTAACTGTAATAGCAAAAACAGTAGAACCAATACAGAACAGAACAGAGAATATAGAAGAAAGGATTAGAAGAAATTAGAATAAGAAGAAGGAAGAAGAATTTCACAGATGTGGGAGTGTTAATGAGAGAGAGATAGAAGCATTAGAGAGAGATTTTGAGAAAAGATCTTGATATTATTAACTCCAGGATTAACAGTGTACAAAGATGACTCATATAGAGATAAGTATTGGGCTTGCAAAGTAAGCAACATAAAGTACAGCTTGAACAGAAACTAATACTTGAGTTAGTTACATTCTTGACTTTCTTAAGAGAAAAAAAAATGCAAACTAATGCTAACAATCTGATACACAATTTCAGTAGTAAACTAAACAAATGTAGTAAAGTATTTACTCTTTATACTCCCTCGCAAGTTCAAGAGAAGGGAATAAGATTCACTACTATGAGCTTGGAATACAATTTACCGAATCCGAGTGGAGAGAGCTTTAGTTAAGACATCTGCATATTGAGCTGAAGCTAGTACATGAAGAACCTGAAGAGAATAGCTGACAACCTTTTCCCGAACAAAATGCAAGTCTATCTCCATATGTTTTGTCCAAGAGTGAAGAATTAGGTTATGAGCTAAAGCAACAATGCTAAGGTTATCACAAAGAATAGTGGGAGTTGAGTGCTTGATTGTAACTTAGAGAAAAGAGATTGGATCTATGTTATATCTGCTATTGCATATGCCAAACTTCTATGTTCAGCTTCAGTGCTAGATCTAGCAACCATAGTTTGTTTCTTGGACCACCAAGAGATGAGATTTGGTCTAAGAAAAACAGCAACTCCAAAGGTAGATCTTTTATCATCTGGGTCAGGCCCAATCAGCATCGCAAAAGGCATGGAGTTGCAGAGGATGATTTGAAGGAGCTGACTGACAAAGTAAGCCAAAGTGACTAGTTCGCTTACCATATCGCAGAATCCTCTTGACAGCAGACCAGTGATGTTTAAGAGGATTGGACATGAACTGGCAAACTTTGTTGATAAAAAAGCTTAGTTCTGGATGTGTTATGGTGACATATTGGAGAGCCCTGACTACTGATCTGAATAAGGAAGGATCAAAACAAGGATCAGAACCTGTTTTGGTTAGCTTACAGCCATTAACCACAGGACATGAGATAGAGCTAGCACCTTCCATGTTGGTTTTGGAGAAAAAGTCATGAATGTATTTTGATTGAGTGGAAAGAAGAGAGCCATCTTTTTTAGTTTTGACTTCAATGCCTAGAAAATAATCTAGAGAACCCAAAATCTTTTAGGGCAAAACTTGAGTTGAGAGATGATTTGCTACATAAAGGACGAATTGTTGCCAGTAATAATGATGTCATCTACACAGACCTAGATATAAATTGTATTGCCTTCATGAGGGTAGACAAATAGAGAGGGGTCACACTTGCTAGAGTAAAAATTCAGATTTATCAGGGCACCCTTTAGTGTTTGAAACCAAGCTCTAGGAGCTTCTTTTAAGCCATAGATGGCTTTGTTTAGCTTGCAGACTAGGGACTTATCTGTGTTTTCGAATCCAGGAGGTTGGCTCATGAAAACATCTAAAGAGCCATTCAGGAAGGCATTTTTACGTCTAACCGCTGAATAGACCAATGATGAGTGAGAACCAAAGTTAAATCAATCTAATAGTGACAAATTTGATAACAGGGGAAAAAGTTTCACTGTAATCAAAACCCAATTTCTGATTGAACCCTTTTGCTACATGTCTTGCTTAGTACTTGTGAACTGATCCATTGGGGTTTTCTTTAATTTGGAAAACCCACTTACAGCCTATAGCCTTTCGATTTCTTTAAATCTGATAGGATCTAATCTTATCTTTATCTCAACCTAATCAGTTAGAATCTATTCTTATCTTTGATAGATAAAATATAACAACCTGATTAATTAATCTTATCTTTAATAGATAAGATACAACAACTGATTAGTTCTTATCTATAAGAGATAACAACCTCCTACAGTTTTGACACTAATAAATAAAATCATATGATCCTAAATGTTGATCACTATGGTTTACAAAGTTCAACCAGAATTAGATGGACAATCAGATTGATAGGAACCCAGAATTTGAGTGAGAAAGAAAAGAGAAAATTTATTGAATACGATGGAAAAGAACAAGGAATAGGAGAAAAGCTCTCCTCCAAGGGTTTCCCCCTCACAAAGGATTTCTCCTTTCACTAAGAGCTAATGCTCAATCTGCAAAATGATAAACTGAAACTCTTCCTAGTAATCTTCCCCATTTATACCAACTGAACTCCTCTAATTCACTAACCAATATTCTAAACTCTCTTATCCTTATATCCTAACAAAGATGAAGAGAAGAGAACCATAAATATATCTGAAAAGCAGAAAAGATATTTTGAAGAAAAATCCAGTGAATTGAGTGCACTTGTATTGTTAACCTCTACTTCTATGAAATAGCAAAGAAACAAACCTTCAGGGGAACTGACATTGACAACAGACTGCCTAGCTTGCTGTGTTTTCTGTAAATTAAGATATGAGATATGTCAGGAACTGAACACATCCAAGAAAAGGAACCTGTCTTGTGTGGCTATTATTATAAATTTCTCAGGATGCAAGCTAATGGAAAGAACTAATGGTTACATAAAGATGTATGGAACCATTACTTGGCTTCCAAAATAATCCATTACATGACTAGTGTTTGAGCTTTTCTTGCAGTATGGAACCATTTCAAAGCCAGAAACGCCCTTTGACCCTAAGACAAAACAATGTAGAATTAGGAAGAATGAGAATTATGACAAATTTATGAATGTCATGTTGTCCATAATTGAAAGCTGCAACAATAGATGACTGTAGGTAAAAAATGACCAATGGAAAAAAAAATGACGTAGAAAACATCATTTGCAAATAAATCCAAGCAGAAATGAAGGGCAAAGCATATCTTTGTAGAAGAATCCAAGCAGCAGATAATGGAAAGAGATCAAATACACCTAAATGCATAAAATGCAAGTTTCAGAAACGGAAGGACCACATCTTTCAGTTTAAGCTCAATAACCATCAGTGCACTCAAATTTTGTTACAAGCCATCCTAAAAACAATGGGACATGGGACCAGGACTAATTCGTTTAACCACATTGTGAGTTTTAATTCCAACAATTGTATTTACCATGTCAAAGTGACAATGCCAAATTGTACTTGAATGCAATCCAACTCATTTTCCAGTCAGGCAGCGTTTGCCTTGATTCTACAGGTCTAGTAAATAAAATCATGTGATCATTAAATTGATATGTGATTTGATAGCTATGATTTACAAAGCCCTGACAAAGAAAATGGACAACTAAATGAAGAGAACCATAAAAACATACGGAAAAATAAAAAGGAAAAGGTTTTTGAAGCAAAATGCATGGAATTGAATCTAATTCTAGTGTTAACCTTTACTATTGCATAGAAACAAACCTTCCGGCGAACAAACATTGACAACAGACCGCCTAGCACGTCGTGTTTTCTGCAGAGGGGGATACATTATAAGATCATATCAGGCACAGAAGAACACCCAGAATTGGAACCTGTGCTGTATGATACCATTATAACTTTCTCAGTGTTTTTAAGCTAATGGAAAGTGCTTGTGGTTACATAAAGATGCACATATTACTTGCCTTTTCCATTCGTTCAATGTAGCTCATTCCACGAATAGTGTTTGAGCTTTTGTTGCAATATGGCACCATTTCAAAGCCTGAAATTCCTTTTGACATTGAAATAGAACAAGAAGAAAACAATTTCTCCCTAGCCATCTCCAGAAATGATGTCACTACAGGATCTACCTCACATGCAGACTGAACTACACAGATATTCTCTATTCGTGTAGCAGTCAAGTTTCTTGCATTTGGCCCATGCAACCAATGAAGTATAAAGGTGCACAAACACTCTTCCTCTCCATTTTTCAAAGAATGCTCATTTTCTTGAACCTATGAAAACAGACACAATATCTAAAGTTCATAAACATGCAGAGGAAGCAATTTAACCCAGATTGTATAAAAGTTTACCCTTAGAATTCTGTTTTATTTACTCAATAGACATCAGTATATAAAAGCAGCACGCACTTGTTCCTATTCATTTACAATTGAATCAATCTCAGAGTGTATGTTTTCTCTCTGTTTTTATCTTCCTCATCTAGTTCTCTTTATCAGATTCATTGCTCGAAGAATCCTTTGATCCATTTCACCTTCCTGCTCTTAAGAAACTATAAAATCTTATCATGAACAGGAAAGGAAGAGCCTCTTTTAGGTGCATAAATTTTAACATTCCTGATAATATTTTTAAAATTTGAAATAATTAAAATAAAAAATAAGAGTGATAATCAAAGTTGTATTTGCATTAGAAAACACTTTCCAAAATTCTCATGGAAATCAAACTCATCCATCATGGGAATAGAAATCAGGTAAATCATGTTATTACTACTTTTTTGAGACTAAACAATACCCAAGAATAATTTTTCAAAAACCCGTAACAAACATATAAATATTACATTTAATATTTAAATCATGCTATTAATTCTGAAAATGAACAATACCCAAGAATAATTTTTCAAAACTCATAACACATGTAGGAATTTTACATTCTCAAAAATGAGATTTTAACCCATGAACCAAACTCACTATTAGAAATTCATAGGAATATAAACTAGGGAATAACACAATACTACTACGTAACAAAAACAAAACAAGTTTGTAAGTTGAGGGTTACCCATGTTGAATGACACGGAATTCACACACATCTCCACAATGGTAAGATATTGTCTGTTGCAGGTCTATCAGTTTTGTTTTTGAACTTCTTCCAAGAGGCCTCCTACTAACGGAGAGGTACTATGTTTATAAACTCATGTGGTACATTCTTTGCATCCCAATCATTATACACTCCATTTTAACCACATGACTAGTCTGACCCATATAATCTATACAGAAACAAAACTTTGTATCTTCTCAGATAATGAATAATAAATGATATTGATTAAATAAGGAACAGAATCAACCTCCAAGAGTGAGCGACAATTCAATTTTAGGCAATAGCATTTCATCGCTAAAGAGTTACCAAAACACCTCTGCATTAGGATGGATATGGCTACAGTGACAAACCCTTACTACTGAAGAGACACATTTCCCCAACGAAAAAAAAAAGAAGCAAATAAACGACAATGAAAGAGCAGTAGTGAGAACTGACCCCATCGACGTGAGCGTCGTAGAAGCGAACGTCGTCGTCGGCGAAAGCGTAACAAGCGCAGACCCTAACGCCTGGAGCGAGTAAACGACACTCGGTGTCTTGAAGCTGCTTGGAAAGGGGTCTGAAGCGTTCCTTGAAGTCGTGGAGATCTTTCCATTCGCGGAAGTGCGAGAGTTGAAACGAGTCGTCGTTTTCGTCAGAGAAGTTGAGGTACTTGACTAGGAGAGTGTGTCCTTCTAACAAAACGCAGACCGAGTACCAAGCGTCGTCTTTGTAGGCTCTGAACTCCATAGTGTCAGTAGCTAACGTCAGTGCATGTGGCTGTGACAGTGACACTACGCTCGTTTCTATCTCTCCCAACATTTTTGGCTCGTCACCTTTCAGCAAGCAAGCAATAGAGTTTTTCCTATTTAAATGCGTAATGCTATCACAGTCTCACTTCTTTAAGTTTAGCTTCTATTCTCTTCCCATTTCAAGTATTTTTCCTAAAAATACTTTAGAACTAAAAACAATATATTTAAATATTTGAAATTGATATTAATAGTCATATTTTCTATAGTATGACAACTGTAAGGATCTAATATATTATTATATTGAAATTAGATCAACATAAAATTAATTTTAATTCAATTCTTGATTAAATTTCTTTACATCATGTATACCATTTACAAATATATCAAGCCTAAAATAGAATTTTAGTCCTATATTTAAAAATTTTCAGTTCAGTCATCTATTTTTATAATTTTTCATTTTGATTTTTTTTACTGTTTATTAGATCAATTAGTTTTTCTGTCAATTAACCATGCAAACTTTGTCAATTTTACAAATGACAAGAGGTGTCGTATCCACCAAAATCAACATGTTAGTGCAAAAGACTAAAAGGATTACATTAATGTTTTAAAAATTAAATAGAAAATTTTTAAACTAAAAAGAAGACTAAATGAAACCAAAAATTCAAATCAGGTATTAAAATTCTAGTTTAAGCTAATATTTCTTAACCTCCTTTTTTATTCGTCATGAATAAGGTGAGATGTATGTCATATCACAAGCTCCATCTACGTCAGGAGGTAGATTCTCTCTCACGCACTCTTAGGTTCTTATCGACTTTAAAATTTGTTTTTTTTTTTTTTACTTTTATTCCATGTTTTTATTTTTTTGAAATTTTTTTAATTTTAAAAATTTAAAATTTAAAAATTATTAAAAAATATTTAAAATTACATCCACGCTACCGTATTTTTATTGTCACCGTCTTTTTATTGTTTTGAGTAAGAAACATTAAAAATGAATCTTTTTATTTTTTGATTCAGCTATATTTTGAAAATGTTTCTACTGAAAATAGAAATAGGAAATGTTCAGCCCTTGTATGTTATTTTTTTCTTATAACAAGGCAGTGTCTTTTTTTTTCTCAGGAGCTCTCTGCGCAAGTGTTTAGAGGATATTGTTTCGGTGAGACAGTGATATTCTTCCAAGCCGTCTCAATCACTATCTGCTTAAGTGTGTGTTTGTTTAAGAGAAATTCCGAATTCCAATGCACGTTGAACAGGAAAATTCTCACATAGCTATAGTGAACCAACCGAACAACCCCCATACCCGGGGGCACACATTACTCCATGATTACATCTAGACCTGAGTGTGAATAGTCAAATTCAGATTAATGTAGCAGCAGTGATTTCCAAATAAAAATTGTACACATTAGACGTGAAACTCGCTAGTCAAACCAATGGAAATACCATTCCTTTCTATAATTCTGTACAAGAAAAAGTAATCTAAGTTACTCTTTATAACTTCTCTAAAATCATTTCATGTTACTCAGTCAGGTCCCAACATAAGCAATTCTTTTGAGTTCTCTCCCTCTCTTGGTTAATAATGACAAACACCTCAGTTGCTTATGTCTATCAGAATGCACGATGTTGCTACGGTAGCAGAAAGTAACAATAATAGTAATAATGAAAATGTCAATGCATTTCTTGAATAAATGTACATGAATAATAAAATTAGATAACAGGGTTCTATTTGTTGTCTATACAAACACCCGAACTATTCAGTTTTCCATCTCCTACGCAACTAAAACAAAAGGAGGAGCAGCTTTATACACAATAAAATTAACATATATCCCTAAATTTGACTATTTATCATTGTAAAGAGGCACCAACGTATTATATATCCCTAAACAAATATGCTCCGGCATTCTCACGATTAGCCGTTAAGAAAATGTGCTAATGCTTTGTCCGTATCGTTATCATACATAACCAAGGCTTCAGCAACGCTTTTTGATGAAAATCCCATTTCACGTAGAAGGTTAAAGCTCTTGACAAATTCCGTAATCTTCAAATGAATAACCAATATGTCAGTAAATTATTAAAGCACTATAGATTGTGATACATGTCAGCTAGTCCAAGCTAGCTTGGCAATTGACAATGCAAAATAAAAAGACATAGCAATGTTAGCCAAAACATTGACAGCGAAATCTTGGAATTAAGGTCCAAAAATTGGACAAATGACATATAACTTCAACTAGTCTACTTTCACTAAAACCTTGTAGAGACATCCTCAATTTAAAGCATAAAGCACATATGTATAGAAGTAAACATAAACATTTCCCCAAAACAATCATATCAAGCAAGAAATCGAAGTTGTATGAAGTGTTCATATAACTGTCAGTATTGTAAAATGACAGTCAAGGTGCCACCATGCCTGGATGGTGTTGCAGATATTTTCAATGGCTAGCAATAATGGCATGTTTATATGGCGAAATTTTGTCCTACCGCCATCTGTAACACTGATAACTATCAAATTGTCCACTATTATCAATATCATACACGAAAAAACTCAATTTCATGACTGATAATTTAACATGTGGCCAGTAACAAGAAATATTTGGAGGAGAATCTCTGCTATAAAAGGAAAAACTCCTTGAATCATGCCAGTCTATAACCAAGCAATTTAAAAATTATTTAATATGCATGATGTTACATACCCTAATGCTGAGTCAGCAGAATCATCAACGCAGGAGGCAACTACTCAAAAAGGGACGCAAATAAATCCTTTCCCCTATCATTATTCTAGAAGAATCAAAACAACGGGAAGGGAGAGATACCAGGAGGGAATAACAGATTACCAAATCAGTTAGAGAGAAATTAGGGGATAAGCAATTATAGGAACTAAAATGAGAAAGTATAGGAGAGGCTGATTGAGATAGAATTTCGAATAAGGCGATGGTGACACTACAAGAGAATAAGCCGAACACGGCAAGGGGGAGGGGAGGGGAAATTCGAATTCAGGTTTGGAATAGGAGAGAAGAGGACTCTCAAAGTTCCTCTATTACCCCAAATCTGTGTTTCTGCATTTCATATTGATAAATTCCGGCAGAGACAAAACCGTTTATGTTCTCAGTTGATTCAGTTTCGTGCAATTGTGTAAGTGAGTGAATTTTTGAATTAATATCAGTGTAACACATGACCAGTACAGAGAAAAAGATATCTGGCATATCTTGTTACTCTGCTCAAAATTTAGCAATCTAATGATCATATTTGTCAGCAGGGCAGTCATCTTAACAATAAATCCATAATTAGATACAAGGTTCAGTTCACAAACAAACCTTGGCAGGATTATCACCATAATTTGCAACAGCAATGGAAACAGCCTCTCGGTTGAGCCCCATGGTAATGTATTTGCTCACGATGGGATCTGACACGGAAACCTATGGAGCAGCAAATTGGAAATAGATATGGAAAAACACATAAATAAGACAAACTACACATGCAATGCAACAGAACATATCGCAACTTCTTACTATAAATCAAGGAGTTACCTTTTGTGATGCTGATTCAGTAACCTTAGTTGAAAGATTTTCCATGCCAAACTTGTTCCAGTTTGGGTTTTCCGTATTTGCCTCAGCAAGGATTTTTCTCTCCAATCCAAAATCAAAATGGAAGTTGCTACGTGGAATATCTCCAGTGTATGGTAACATATGAGGCTACAACATTGAAAACATGAAAAGTGTCAAAACAGACCCAAGCCAATGATACAGAGTTTGCATCCTTTCAAGAATGGCAACAGACAGATCAACAAGAAACTGAAATTTAAGCAATAATGAAGGTTCTAGTCAGCTAGCCACATAAGGATAATAAAAAATAATGTAATTAATGAGTCCGATCATAGAACCATTCGATCTTGCAATTTCAAGGTCCCCATGAGAGCTTGATGACAGGAAAAATCGGTTTAACACACGGTTGATAAAATTGTAGTGTTAAATAGCAAAAACATAGACTCGGGCATTTTTTCAAGCTCATTTTTTAGGGTTGGATCTGTTGCCTATTAAAAAAATATCGGGTTTCAGGTTAAAACCCAAGACTCTTTTCTTTAACCAAACCTGAACCTCTTTTTCAACAAAACCAAAACCCATTTGAACCTGAATTTATTTGCCACTTTCTTTCCTGGAGTTCTCTCTCTCCCCCTCTCTCTTTCTGTTGCACTGCCTCTCCCCTATACACACACACCCTAACTTGCCATTGCCAAGGCATTTTCAGCTGCCCTCCAGGCTATCTCTGTTGCGCTCACTTCTTTGTTGCAGCATCAACATGAGTTCTGTTGCCTAGGAATCTACTCCTTCTCTGACAATGCTACTGCATCTGCCAACTCTAGTGGTGTCTCCTCAAAAAGAGTGTATTCAAAATTAGAGGCCATAAATGTTCGACAATTTCTAATTGATGTGGCTTGGAAGTATGGGATGTGTTAAAAAAGATCCTAGGAAAGTTCAATGCAATTTCTATCAAAATATCATAATTGGAGGGGTTTACGATTTAATGTACCACTTGGCTGGAACCCAAAATGATTGTGCTTGCAAAAAAGTGTTACTGATGAAGTGAAGACAGAAATGCTTGGTCTTTTGGATTTGATGCAAAAATTGAAAGAGCATGTAGAAATTTGTGAAAAAAGAAAAACAAACAAAAGGGGCCTATGTTGACAACTCTAAAACTATTTTTAAGTGGTGAGTCAGCTTACAAACCACATGAATCAAATGTTTAAGAATGTGTGAGAAGATGCCTGTAGAAGATCGTGGAAATGAAGATTCCATCAGTTTTGATTTTAATTTGAAAGATCTATATAGAAGTCTAATTGTCTAGGTGTTCATTTCTTGGCACATTGATACTACGACTTGGTTGACTAGCTTTTCTTCTTATGGTTGTGAACTTACGCTTAATACAGCATTTAAAGTGTGACTCAAAGGGATTTTTTTCATTATTTATGCTATTTCATATGCAAACATATGAATTTATATGCATCCATATGAATTTATGAATATATACCAATTTTATAAGTTTTGTAAGTTCTTACAATCCATGTTATGATCCCACAATTTACAATCTTGTGATCCCTCTCCAATTTTATGTATAATACAATGTTACTAATTGGCGGCCATGGTGGAATGGTGTGGTGAATTTTTGCTAGCCATCACAGGCGATTTGTGAAGGAAGGCACACCATGGCAGAATTTTGGCCTTTTTCCATCAACCATTGACAACACTGGTATAGTCTCTAGTTTGACTATCTTGGTATAAATAACTATTCAATCAATAGTCCTGCTAATTGATAAAACAAATCTTATAATAGCCATTTCATAAGGCAATCTTCCAAAATTTCTTGAACATTTCCAAGCAACAGAAAAATTAAAAGACCAGAGACAAGACAGGTTCAGCAACCCTGCCATTCTGATAGGGGGGAAATGCAAAAATCTGAACAAAAATAAACTCCCAAAGCAGCTATTGTGAATAAGAATTGCAGCATAATCAACTAACCAGTTAATCAAGTTGCAAACCATCATAAAATTAACTTGAGGAAATAGTGTTAGTACAACAAAGCATCAGGAATAGCAACAAAACTTTGCTTTCTTGAGTACCCAAAGAATGCAAAATCATCAACGAAAACAAGCTCGAAATGAGCATTGCAATGGAAACATGCCCATTAAGAAAACACTTAACTGCAGATTGATGCACAAACATCAAGGATCAAAATCTAATATAAACAAAATCAAGGATTATGAGCCTGTTTGGATTAACTTCTTCAGAAAGACTTTTAGGAGAAGAAAATAAAAAGAAAAAATGAAATGAACTTTTCTAAAAATTAAAATTAGTTTTTGCATTATCTAATTTGTAAAAGCTCTGTCATCTTTTAGAGAAGCTAAACAAGAAAACTCCCATAAATTAGCTATAATGCACAAACTAATTTTACCCAAACAAGAAAGCTCTATCATCTATTACATTTATTCTTCAGAATTTTTCTCCTAAAAGTTCTTCTGTAAAATTTTACCCAAAGAAACCCATAATACAATTTACAGTTATGCACATGGACCTGTATGATTTTATTCTTAAAAGGAGATTTGCCGGGTCACAAGAGACTGTTCATAAATCTCTATGTGAGAACTTATTAATTTTGCGGGAACATGTTCATATCCCAATGATAAAACGCAAAACTTACCGGTGGAGTAATCCTAAATTCAGGCTTCATGAAAACTCTAATACCCAAACCCGCTGCAAATTTCAAAAACTAAAAACTGTCAGAGCGCAATTGATAATTGATATATAAATTGAAACAAAGACGAAATCTCAATCGATTTCTCCATTGAATGGATGCAATGAACTCCCCACGGAGGAATTTAATTAGTTGAATTTTGAAAGATGGGAGAGACTTACGAGAAGAGGAAGAAGGGGGAGGAGTGTGGTGGTCGTGTGAGGGGCGCGCGGTGGCGTGTCCGTGAAGGTTGATCTTAGGGTACATTTGGTGTGTCACCAGAGAGGAAGAAGGGTTGTAGGGTAGGGGCTTGATCACAAAATTGTATCCATCACTTAAGGAGGAAGAAAAGTGAAATTTCCCGAAGCGTAAGGACTTGGGAATGCGCCATGTCAATGCTTAGGTGACAAATGACAATGACCATTGTAAGTTTCCTAACCGCATTGATTCACGCATTTTTTATAATAAAGAATTAATATAATATTTTAATTGGAAATAATTTAGGAAATTAAGTAGGTCCATTGTAGTGAATATGCATCTTTAGTTTTAGTCTTTTATATTCATTAAGGTTGGGGATTTATAATTTTCAAAAATAAATAATTTTTATAGGAATTTAAATACTTTTTTAAAAATAAATAATTAAAATTTGTTATAACAAAATTATATAAATTTAATTAGTTATAATCATTTACTAAAAATATACCATGTTAGTAATATATTTAAGCAAAAATTATTATAAACAATTCCATCAATAATTCCTTATTAAAAGAATAGTACCCAACAAAATTTTAGGTGAAAATATATTTTCTTTCAAAGAATATATAATATAAAATTATATTGCATTATTAATTACTTTTTAATGTGCCTAATCTTTTATATATAATAAATTTATAATATTAAATATATAAAAAAATTAAGTTATATCCAATATATTATTTTTTTATAAGAATTACTGTCAAAATAAAAAATCACTATTTTAACTATATTTATTCTCTAGGAAAATATACAGAGGCTTGAAATTGTCCTAATAATTAATTCTTCAATATAAAAGATAATTATTTTAACTATATTCTCGGACATTTTCAACATAGACTCTACCCATATTCACCAGCCTAGAGAACCGGCGAATGTCATGGTAGTTCATCACCCGTTATACATCAAAACGCTAATAACTAATGAACTTGACACATTTGGACCTCTCCTTATCTGGCCCCTGGTAATGTGGAAAGTATATCACCAAATCATTAAACTTGGCTATATGCTCCGCCACTGACATATTGCCTTGCTTCAGCTCGAGGAACTTCATTTCCTTCCGATTCTTGACATCTTCCAGAAAGTACGTCTCCAAGAACATTACCTTGAAGGCTCCCCACACCATGATGTGTCCCGTGGCCTCCACATATCAACGAGCATTAGCCCACCAATGGTCAGCTTCCTCCTTCAGCATGCAGGTGGTAAAGACCACCTTTCGCTCCTCTTAGTAGGCCATGACCTTGTAGATCTCCATCTACTCTCAACCAATCCTGAGCACCATTTGGATTGTAGCCTCCACTGACAACATAGGGATTATTCCGTCGAAAGTTTTCCAATCCCTAGTATTGAGCAGGTCTTACAACGTTAACCTGTTGTTGGTTCTGGTTCTACCCTCTCACTGTCTGGGCTAAGGCTTGTAGGGCATCAGCTATGACTTGATCATTCATGCCACCCTTGCCAGCCATCTTCCACTGTTCACACAAAATAGAGGACTTAGAAGTATAAGAGTTAACATTGTTCTATCATGTCATTCAAAGTAAACTAGTCAACTCCTTATCAGAGTACATCTCATAAATGAGGTAGTCCACATAACTCACAAGCCGAAGAAGTTAAACCAAGCTTTGATACCACAATTGTAACACCCCTAAAATACTACGACCGCAACATCATAAATTCTCTATGGTTCTCGGGAAAATAACTATGTCATTAAGTGAAAGGAACTAAATTGCATTTAATCGAGTAAATTTTAAAATAAAGTTTCATAAATGTTTATGTCTTAGAAAATAAACAATGTCTCAAATAATGAAATATTTAACATGTAACAAGAAATTTTAGCATTTATAAATAACAACAGTCACTCAAATTCAAGAAAAGAAAAGGCAACAACATGCCACATCTTCAAGTAATTAGGTTTCTTTCCTAGTCTAAGTTATTTATGCCTCCAACAAACTACACATTTGTTCATCCGTTTGCGGGGTCATCATAGGTGTCAAACCACATATACAACCACATGGTTAATTCACATTTTAATAATAACAATGAGATTAACAAGAGCAGATAAACACAATAAATATCAGAAAATACAGAAAGACTCAATTCACAACTTATTACAATTAATCACATCGTGCAACCCAATATGATGCGTGTTACTCACAATTCACTATCATGCCATATTGTACCATCAAAATAATTGAACGATGTCTATGAGTACATGTCACCTCTAACACTCTCACTAGAAATGCTAGACAGTCACAGTCAGGGGTCACCAATGTTGTAACGGGAGTCACTCCTCACTTATAGTGATCAGTCATAGTGGAAGTTTTTTCCACCGCAACTACCCTCGAAGTCTTAGACAATTACATCGACCCGTCAGGGACCAACTATTCCAGTCTCATTCATCCTCACTTTTCAAAAACATTTTTATTTCACTTTGTATTCATGATAATCGTTGTCATCTCCACACAACATCGTGCCTCACAAAATACGTTCTATAGGGGCAACCTCACTACTTCTTCGCAATAGTAGGCATCCATCCCTCTCACTTTCAAATAATTACAACCGATTAACATAAACATAAACGATTTATCGATACAACATTGTCCCGCAAAATTACTTTCTCAACCCACACAAATCATTTCCCATCAAAGAATATATTACATGGAAATAAGTTATTCGTAAAGTAAATACCGTATAAGAGGAAATAACATAGCTCATCCAAACCAATAAAGATAACATAAGGCTTAATCCAAAATGTATATACCAAAATAAATAATTAAATAAGGTGACAATATAACGCTAAATAAAATTTGACACCACATAATTTACTAAATAGCATAATAATACCTATAAATTATCACAAAATAAATAAATAATGGTCAACTAGTTAACCGAGAAGCCTAGTGATGGGAAAAGAAAAATTGAGAGTGTTATGAGAGAAAACAAGAGTGGAGGAACTACAACTAAGAAGAATGAAAGGTAAGAAAACTAGTTTGTAACTAAAAGAGAATTCCTAATTAGGGAATCTATATTTTTTTGTTGATCTAAAGAGAATACATTGTGAAGGTTATCATGAAAGGAAGGAAGATTTGTTGATGATGGATCAATTAAAAGGGAAGTGTGAACATTTTTAATTATTTTGATAAACTTTCTTTTGATTATTTTAACTTGTGTGTTGATAATGTTGTAGCATTGAAGCCTATAAGAAAGTGGTTGAAGCACAACTATAGTTTTCCTTTTGAGCATACGATCTTCTTGGGCTTGTATCAATTATCATCCATGAAAATTGAGGGTTTAAGACATTGATGTCTTAGGCTCCAACAAAAACCACCTATAAAATCTTCTTAGAGATGTTACAGGAACAAGTCAAAAATTTAAAATTAACTCACTAATAATTAGTTACTCATGGATTAATCTTTTGGGAAAAACTAATTGACTACTTTTAAAACGATTAATATAAAATCGATTTAAAACATATCTAGCTTTTTATAAAGAAAATAATGCTAGAAATTATGCTTGTCCAAATAATTTCCCAAGAAACATATTTTAAAACAATTTAGAAAAACATTTGAAATAACTTTCATCTTATAAAACCATTTTATTAAAAAATCTCATTTTAAACTTGACTTCCTTCTTACTCAAAACAACTTGTTATTAGGTTCACTAACCCAAACACATATGCATAGGTTTTCTTGTATAAAAGATATAAATTTTCAAAACATATAACATATACTTAAGAAATTCGGGTATACTTTTACATTAAGATTTGCCAAAAGGAAGGAAGATTTGCTGATGATGGATCAATTAAAAGGGAAGTGTGAACATTTTTAATTATTTTAATAAACTTTCTTTTGATTATTTTAACTTGTGTGTTGATAATGTTGTAGCAGTGAAACCTATAAGAAAGTGGTTGAAGCACAACTATGGTTTTCCTTTTGAGCATACGATTTTCTTGGGCTTGTATCAATTATCATCCATGAGAATTGAGGGTTTAAGGCATTGACGTCTTAGGCTCCAACAAAAACCACCTATAAAATCTTCTTAAAGATGTTCACGGAACAAGCCAAAAATTTAAAATTAACTCACTAATAATTGGTTATTCATGGATTAATCTTTTGGGAAAAACTAATTAACTACTTTTAAAATGATTTATATAAAATCGATTTAAAATATATCTAGCTTTTTATAAAGAAAATAATGTTAGAAATTAAGCTTGTCCAAATAATTTCCCACCACGAGAAACATATTTTAAAACAATTTAGAAAAACACTTTAGAAAAACACTTGAAATAACTTTCATCTTATAAAACCATTTTATCAAAAAATCTCATTTTAAACTTGACTTCCTTCTTACTCAAAACAACTTGTTATTAGGTTCACTAACCCAAACACATATGCATAGGTTTTCTAGTATAAAAGATATAAATTTTCAAAACATATAACATATACTTAAGAAATTCAGGTATACTTTTACATGCTCTCAACAACCTTAGTAGTTGAAAATAGAATGTTACAACAAACAGGTCCATAACCTAGAACAATTCATCACTAGTCTTAACATCTACTACATGTTTGATTGTTAATGATAGATAAATACCTAGATTTGTCAATAACTTTTTGTCTAAGAATTGTTCAAAAAGGTTTTGGAATATCATGAATAATTAACCAACACAATGGGTAGATTTATGATTCTTCCTTAGTTAAATCTCTTGAGTTTCCAACAGGGACCTTAACCTCTTCTAAAACAAGGAGAAGAATGAATGAATTTTAATGATTCAGTGTAGTGGGAATAATAACCTTCTTGTATTGTAATCATTGACTAAGATTCGTATTATCCTCAAACGAGTCAACAATGAAATTTACTTATTTAAGATCATACCATCTTATTCAATAGTCTAAAAGGCTCATTTAATTTAAAAACATAAAATAAAGCCTAAACAATTAATATAACCATTTTATAGTATTAGGTTATATTGATTATTGAAATATATTTCCAACATTTTTTACTACACTTGTAACACTCTTAAAATTAATTTTCGTAATAACTTGTAAAATATAAACACATAAGAAGGGGGTTGAATTGTGTTAATTGATTAAAATCTTTTCAGATGGTGTGTTTTGTGTATGTTAACTGAAGCTTTGGACAGACACAAGTTACTTTTTTATTTAAAAGATTGATTTTAATAAAACTTTCGTTTAAGTTATTTATCCCTAGTTAGTCAATAGAAGAATAAGTAAAGTAATAATATTTTTATATTGGTTCGTCTATGAAGACTACGTCCAGTTACTTAGCAACTTGCTAAGTTTTCACTAAGAGTATTCTTTGAACCTAGCCACTCCCGGCTAATTACAGATATTCTTTGAACACAACCTTCTCAGGCTAAACACGGTATTCTTTGGACCCAGCCTTCGCAGGCTAAACACAAGGTATTTTCTCAACACTTAGCCTCCTCAGGCTAAAACATGTATTTTTTGGACCTCAGCCTCCTCAGGTTAAACTAGTATTCTTGAAACACTTAGCCTCCTCATGTTACAACACCACAACAGTGGTTTACAGTGTTTAAAAACAAAGAAAATTATCCTCTACACAAAGAAGGATTTTACAAAGAATATTAGTATTTAGTTCAGGGCGAGTGAACTTTGTATCTTGAGCGAAAGTTGTATATGATAGCTTTGTAGTGTAGTTCGCTAACTTCAACTCGTTGCAATAAAGTCCTTTTATAGGCAGCTTTTTGAAGTATCCGTTAGATTGAAAATTTGAACATTTGTACTTTGTCTTGGGTACTCCAACATCTGACAGAGTGAGCAATCAGAACATTTAATGAATTCATAATAGAAGTCAGCACGAGATCAGGCTTTGACTGATTTGCTCAGAGATTTCACCGAAAAATGTAGTTTACTTTTCGTTGTTGCGATGTTTAATCCAAATCTCTTTCTACCTTTAGAAGCTTCTGAGTAACGGGTTGATTTGAGTGGAGGCACATGTTACTCTACGTCTGAATTTCATTAAACTTCACTAGACAAATGAATATGACTTATCTCATGTTTCAGTCATTCGTTTGTCTTCAATCTTCTTCTTCATCTTCAAGTCTTCATTGTCTTCACACTTGATCCCATGACTTGAAGTTGAAATAGAGCTTAAAGCTCTTCGTCTTGATCTTCGAAGATTCTTCATCTGATATAGTTGCTTTGAAGCTTGAACACTTCTTCTTAAACTTGTGTGTCTATGCTTAAGGGTGCATCTTTTGTTTGTACTCACTAATAATTCGTTTGATCATTGTTCTGTCAGCGTCTGATGACCCATCCCCCTGTTCTGTAATTATCAAAACTTAAGATGGTAAGTCATTTTGACTTAACATAACTATTTTTACTAAAAACGTTTACTATAAATTTTGTAAAAATTTTTGTATTGACTATTTATCGTTATATTTTAATTAGGTGGAAAACGTAATTCAAAATAGTTTACTATTGCGTAGCAATGTTTGACGTAATTCAAGTAAATAACAGTTACAATTTTATTTAAAAATGAAGTTGAAAAATAAGTTGTTGTGTGACATTTTTATTTGCTATTTAACGTTACGATTTTGTTTGATATTATCAATCTATTGTATGATCACTATTTGAATTGTATTATTGTATGTATACAATTTTATTTTTGTATTTACTACGTTAAATCTATCAAGAATTACTACATAAATAATATATATTGTTAAACTGAAAATTTTATTGATTCTAAAAGTATACGTTTTTCTGAAAAATTTAATTATTTCTCGAATTATTTTTATATATTAGTATATATTGAAAATTTTAAACAGCAGGGAAATAAAAGAGAATAGGGCTCGTAAGATACAAAATTAGGTGTAGGATAAATAAATATACTGATACGAGGTCGCACTCGCACAAATTAATACAATTAAATATGTAGTACTAAGTGACTCCTAGGTCGTCTCTCAAGGACCATCACTCAAGTTTCTATCAAACACAAGCCACAAGACACAAACACAAGACATAAACACAACACACATAAAGGGGGGGTTGTTTGTTTGATTTTTGAAAACAGAATTGTAAAAACAGAATTTCTAAACAAGATGAAATAATAAACTAAAATAGATTAACCTCTTGATTAGATTGCAACTCACTTATCCTTGATAACCAGATTAATTAACTAAGCGAAAATCAATCACATCAAATGTTCAATTTACTCAACTCTTAATCCAACTTCAATCAATTAACTAAGCGATAATTAATCTTAGTTTTCCTTATGTGAATTAAGCAAAAACACATACATCATTCATTCTAATTCTAGCAACTTATACTTCATTCCATTAAGCATGAGAACAAGATATAAGTTAATATTATTGATAGCAAGATCAATTGACTAAGCGAAAATTAATCTTGGTTCTCTTTATGTGAATTAAGCAAACACATAGTCATTAAGAGCTAGAATGAATGATGAGAGTCTATAGCAAATTGAACAAGCAATCATGAACATAATCTCAAAGTATCATTGTAATCTAATTCAAGAGATTAATCCTTAAACTTAGTCTTCCATTTAAATCTAATTCCAGCAAACTAATTGAATTGAAAGTGCATATAAACTAAATTGCAGTACACTTAAATTTCAAAGAACGAATTGAAGAAATTAATGGCGAACTAGACTTTCACAACTTGAATTCGAAATTGTAGTGCAGTAAAATTAAAAATGTAATGAAATTGAAAGTGCAGTAAAATGGAATTGCAGTAGAAGAGATAAAGAAATCAAACCGAAATATAATTGTATTGATTGAAAAGCAAGTCTGGACCATCCAACCAAAGAAGAAGAAAAACAGAAAAAGAAAAACACAATACGAAGAAGAGCCCCCTCCTTCATGGCTGGAATGGTTTTTATGGAGAAGAAAAAGAGAAAAGAAACAAAAAAAACAAAGACCCCTAAACTAAGGACCCAAAACGTGAAATGAGGGAGTGCATGTTTTCTGGCATGTTTCTTGGCTGTCTCCAAAGTGCATTTTTTTCAATTCAATTTGGTGGTCCCTCATGCCTTGCACATGCCAAAATTAAGTGAAAAAGGGTCTCATGTTCGATTCCCACATACAGCAAAACAAGAAAAAGAATTAATTGCATGATTTACATAGCCTAATTGCTGAAATTCCCGTCCAGACTTCGTGGTCCAACTTCAAGGCCAAATTCACCCAAGATCCAATCCGAATTGGCTCTTCATGTCTTCATGACTTTTGTAGCTCTGTCAATCCTTTTTAATTCGATATAAAGTGGAGCTCAAACGGAGATCTGTAGAGGGAGTTATGCCTATTTTACCGAGACTTGTCAAATCCTTAAATGCTGGAATTTTCATAACAGTTCATATGCTGCATTCAAAGACATTTTTACACCAGATACACTCCGACTGGGAACTTTATGTCTTCATAAATGTTGTAGATCTTTGAGTCCTCTTTAATTTGATATAAAATTCAGCTCAATCAGAGGTCTGTGGTGAAAGTTATGCTCAGTTTTGTAAACCTTGTCAAATCTGAATAACAATAACGAATTAGACCAAATTTATCAATTAAAGCCAAAATGAGTCTAAACTCATAAATACATTAAATCATACTAATTGATTCTTAATCGTGCTGTATTAGGATATAATAAATGCAGAGAAAATGATCAAAATAACGACTCATCATATACATTTAAGAATAAAACATTGTATAATGAATTTTTGAAAATTAAATACAGAAAATGTCTTAAAAATTTTCTAGAATAATTTGTAAAATGTAGAATTATGAAAAATTATTTTTAAAATCACTATAATTTTGTCTTAATTATAGTATAATTATAAATAATATTTTAAGGTTATGATTATAAATCATAAAATAAAGAATAGAAATGGTGAATTTAATTTATTAAGAAACTTAAAAAATGTAACTTTTAAATTGCAATTGCGTGAAACTATGCACAATTAGTTATCCTTTATTATAAACTAAGTAAACAAGCATAAAAAGGATGAAAGAAAGACATAAGAGTGATGCTTGGAAGTAAGTAACGGTAACACTGTATTTTCTTTAAACCAAATACAAAAATTATAAGATTATGGAAGCTTTGTCAATTGTAACA
Source organism: Hylodesmum podocarpum (assembly GCA_026586105.1). Classification (NCBI taxonomy): domain Eukaryota; kingdom Viridiplantae; phylum Streptophyta; class Magnoliopsida; order Fabales; family Fabaceae; genus Hylodesmum; species Hylodesmum podocarpum. Next base: position 590,319 of record JALJEV010000058.1, on the reverse strand, counting down.
AAAACTCACATGTAGAATTGTGTCATCCAAATGCTTCATGGCTAAGCATTAAAACTAAGGAAGAAATGTCCAAAAAGAGATAATACAAGGAAGTCTTCAATGCAAAGTAAAGATAAGTCAAATTTTATCTTAAGAATTTATTACTTAGTAACCTTTAAAAGTAACTAATTGTTAATGTAACCAAACTTTGCTAACTAAATGGTTACATGCAATTATTTAATAATTTTTTCATCTATAAATAGCAAACATGGGACCACTTTTCATTTGTGAGTTTCATTGCCCAAAACACAAAAAATCCTTGTCTTTTTCAAACAACAAAATCATGAGTTAGTTTTACTAAAATTCCAAAATTTTCTAAATCCACCGAAACTTACTTCACTTAATTTTGTGTGGAGAGTGGGTCCAACTTCATTTCATCTTTCAAAGTCTTTTCCAAAGAGTTTAAAAGAGTGTTCAAAAGAAATTAAAGTAAGGGAAGTTTCCAAATTATTTAAGTTTTCAAATTTCTAAAGATTCTACATTTCTAAATCTTATAAAGTTGTGTTTTAAAATTTTTAAACTTCTTTGTGTCTTAATTTTTATAATATTATACTCTTGAATTCATAAGTATTAATGATGTTTTAAAGTAATAAGATTAATAAGGGATGTTTTTAAAACAATCCAAGTTTCTAAAGATTTTAAGAGTTTTAAATATAATTGGAAAATTTGATAATAAAAGATGGCTAATATATTTGAAGGTAACTTGGTACTAAACTAATTTGATTAAGATATTCTAAACTAAGAAAATGAAATGGCAAGTACCAATGATTAATAATTAAAGGATGGTTCTATAATTAAAACATTGAAATGCTAAGTTCATAGTAATTGATTATCATGCTTTGAACTTAGATGATTTGTGCTCTAAACTTGGACAATTTGGACTTTAAATTATTAATCTATGATATAAATTGAGATGGTGGATCAAACTTGTAATACAATAATTATGCAATGGATCGATGATATTTAAATTAATAATAAACTTATTTTGAGAATGGAGATAAGATTACATTCATTCATTGCCTCAAAAGAGGCGGTCTCAGTAAGGGATGCAGATAATAAACTTAATTCATTCGTCTAGGCGTGATATTAAACTTGGAGAATCTTAAAACAGTGAGAATTCATCTAACTTATGATGATCACATGTTTTTTACAATGATGATGTCGTATTACATGAAATGCTACCACATGACATATTTATGAAGTTGAGGATGAAGTATGCATCATATAGGAAATTTTCATTTAGTCATAATTCATTTATTTACTTATCTACTGTATGCATTCTTTTTAAGATTTATTATCTGAAATTTATCCTTGCTTGTTTGTGTATGCAGTTTGACATGTGATAATCCTAAATTTTATTTCAAGGAGTAAATTAACAAGTTAGATTCGATATTTTTGTATGGATGGTTAGCAGAAGAATGAGTGACTTTTATGGCTAAACGATGATATATTGTTAATTTTCTTAAGTAATGAACAATACATATTTTTTTTATGAAACTTTGTAAAGAAATTTTTAATGCAAAATGATAAACTGTTATTTTATGATATAATTGATATGTTTTATTTTTAAGAAAAGAAAATCACGGTGACGTTTGTTTACAAATAAACTTAGAAGAAAGAAAACATGTTCTAACAGGGAGAAATTGGAAATATTTTAATAAACGTCACAACTATTGTCATTCCCTTTAATTGATATTTGAAATATAGGATCTCTTCTTTGATGATGTTATGAAAATGCAATTTGATGACCATCGACAAAGAAGTACCACACCAAAACGTAGTTTTCACTCTTTCAATTTCCTTTTATTTATTTATCTTGCGTTCATTCCTTGTCAATAACTAACAAATTAGAATAACAAGCACTATAAATAAACGACTGAAAAAGTCAAAATGAGATTATCTTTGGAGCAAGAGAAGATTTATAAAATGCAAGAATCAATTAAACAACTTTACGTCGCAGTTAACTCCAATACGTAATCAACTAATTAGTTCATTAACATGAACCTATACGTATATATATACGTATTTATCTTTCTTCATGTATTATAATTAGTTATCTAATTATCCGCTTATTGCAATTATCTACCAAATATTTTTCCCAGTTAAAATATCTATCTTCCTCTTAGGTGCATATGAGATGTCCTTGAATATAATAATAAACAAAAAAGCCCTGTAGCCCTAAATTAATTCAGGACGTGCCATCGTTCGTAGTTGCCTTAATGCATGATGTAACTGAGAACCAAGGCAACCAACATTAGGACATACGCTATAGCTTGGTCAATTGAGGTGCCTGCAAATGGCAAAGAACAATTTATTAGCAATGCACTGTGCTTCCCACGGAAAAAAATGGATATTATTGAATAACTATGCATTGCTAGCTCTTCATTTAAATATGACTTCCATTCAAGGTGCGAGGGCACTTTTCAGCAATGTTTTGCTTTCTAAATGAAAATAGATGGAGATGTCAAGCATAATTAAATGAGTATTAGTTCCATTTTCTCGTATCAGAGAGAGCCTTAAAGCCCAGATCTATTGCGCAAGGATATAAATTCGAAGAAAATTGTGATTAATTGTAGAACCTGAAAAATATTTGATAGATAATTAAAATACGTAAATAATTAAATAATTAGTTATAAATTGTGAAAAGAAAAAAAAATATATATATATTTTATAAGTGAATTGATCAATTATAATTGGTTACAAAAGTAAGGTAGGTTGAACCCATAATTAAAAGAACACTATGAAATATACCTTTTCTCTATAGTTAGTTACTGAAAATATTTATAACTGATGTAAGAAAATGAAGATGGAAAGTATCAACAAGAAAAAATTTCTTCTTCAAATATAGACCTCATCTTTGATATTAATCTTAATCGAAATAAATATTTATATCATTAGTTAAATATTATAAACATTGAAATCAAAAGTTTTCTTTTGCTCTTATAAAGATAATCTTAACCTAGGTTAAAATGATCACTAAACGTGAATTATCTCTCGGCAAAAATTTGAACATTTAATTTTCGCCTTATCCTAAGAAACAAGTCTCTTTCGTTACTATCAACCTCCCGTTGATAACGTTTAAATAAATTAACTCTCCAAAATATTGGCTAACATAAATATTAATTACATATTACAATAATTTAATAAATAATTTGTATTTTAAACTCATTGAAAAAAATTAAAATAATTTTAATTAATCAAAACATGAATTTAATTGCTGTAAATTTTTTCTAATAAAAAAAGTCACGTCATTAAATTTAAAGATTAAGTTTTATCTAAATACTTAAATGTGACACATATATTAGGTTGACCGTGCATTAGATAAAAATATCTTGGATACACCATTCACCAGATAAGAAGAAAAAAAATAACACTTCTTAGGATTATAATAAACATAGAAATGTAACTAAGCCAAACAAAGAATTGATTTTGAAAAACAAATCAAGAAATTTTTGTTATAAAATAAAAGGACATGGCGTCTATAAATTTGCAGAGAATGGAGGTATCAAAACGAGTACGAGTGAACGAAGAATTTGAAAATTTTTAATAAATTAATTACATAACATTTTAATAGTTTTAATTAATTTTTTTTATTTAGTAAATATTTTATTTGGATGAAATAATTTAATATCTTATTTTTTAATTTTTTTATTTGAATAAATTAATTTAATTTTTAAGAAATTTAAATTTTTATTTTTAAATATTTATTTAAAAATTAAATTTATAATATTGAATAAAAATAAATAGTAACATTGAAATACGAAGAGTTATGAAGAGGTAGAGAGAAATTGAAATGCTTACGCGAAATTTTAAATTTTTCAAATTTATACAATTAAACTTTTTATAAAAATAACAATAATTTAAATTTTTCTAAACTTTTTATTCAAAGAAATCAATTAATAAAATAATAATTTAATTTTATAAAATAAATGAATTATTCCGTAAAATTAACTCATCAAAATTAATAAATTATTATTTATGTGATATTTTAATATAAAGAATAATTAATATATAAAGTGAAAGAGAAAAATGACCGTCACTTGTGGGAGCCGGAGCCGGAGCCGGAGCAGCCGATTGTGAACAAGCCACTGACATAAGGGATGCAAAAATGAGACAAAGAAAGACAACCACCTTGGTAACAGCCATCATTTTGTTTCTCAGTCTCCTTCTCTTTCTCTCTCCAAATTTCCCAACGTAATAGAGAAAGAAAGAAAGGAGAGAGGAATACGTACGATTAATAATAACCGAGTGTGTACTACGTGCGGGTGGCGTATGTGAACGATCAATGTAGTTCCTTTTATAAGGGCTTTGCAAATTGCAAACAAACCTTCACAGGAAATTAAGCTACCCATGTGGACATGCAAAATACGAGGTGCCCCGCACGTTCAGGGGACACATAATTATCCAATTTTAGCTTTTCATTATGCCTTTTCTCTTCTTACCAAATTTATTCCAACTTCATCTCGTAGTTAATACTTAACCGGTTAATTAACTCATAACGTATATAATAAATATTTAACTTATTAATTTATTCATAAAATATATATATATATTTTTTTTTATATTTTATAATTAGTTGTGTGATTGTTTATATATTTAAATTGTCTGTTCTTTTATTCATTATTTACAAAATTGCCGAGTTGATGAATATGTTTATTATTCTGTATCTTTGTATTAGTCGGTTTTAGTTGTGTGTAGGCCTGTTAGGACACAGATTTTGTACATGTTAATTCTTGCATAAAAAAAAGTATTGCCCTGAATATTGCCCCAATTTGGGTCATTTGAATAAAATAGAATGGCATTATTGAAAAGAATTCCTATCATATAAATTAGTCTAGTGTGACGCCCAAACTGAAGTTTATTAATTATTTCTGAAAATGTTCTCAATTCATTTACTTAATCTTCGTGAGGAAATTAAGATTTTTCTCCAAGTACAGTCGCAACGTAAAGGTGATTAATTATTTTAATTTTTTTTTAAGGATCTCATTTCTCCGTATCAATTGTGTCGTGATTTGAAAATTAATATCAATTGTTTTAAGCACTTAGTTTTTGAATATAATTTAAAATTTATTAATAAATGATAGCATATATATATATATATATATATATATATATATATATATATATATATATATATATATATAGTTGCAAGTATGGTAACCACTAAGAAAAGATCGAGTACATAATATACAGTCCCATGGCATGGCTTACACCTACTGAATATTGGTAACTAGGCATCCCTCGAATTTATAATATACTTAGTATAGAGATAAGAAAACATGGTTCCTCTTTGTAAACATAAATACATAAGAATGAAAGAATGAGATTGAATTGCGTATCAAACAATTATTTGCAAGTTTTTTCAAGAGTTTGATAGATAATAGCTTTGTTTTATAGTGATGTAAATTATTTTCAAACAAAAATTTTTACAATTCACCCCTACTTTGTCAGAACAATAAATACTAGTGTAAAAATGTGTTTCTCGTCCGTTAAAGGCATGCTGATGTGATACATTAGAAACGTTAAAAATAAAGAATTTTTATTTCGATTCTACATTTGTCAACATAAACACATTTTACGTCAGTTATTTAATTATATAATATCAGTTATTATTTAATAATAGCTGATATTATATATGTAATTTTTCAAGTCAATATAGGTAAATAATCCATGTAATTTCTATTAAAAAATTTTTTTTTAAGTTTTTTATTATTGTCAATATATTTTCTCTAATCTTAAACTCCAACAACTAAGTCATCTCCAAGGCTATAGGAAATGGTTAAGTATTCAAAAATTTATTCAAGAAACTCAATCTTAAGAGATTAAAAAAATTAAAAAAAAAAACGAAAAACTTATAATATAACACTCCTTTCTAACACACCTCAGAGACTCTAAACACTTTGATATGACCTTTCTAATGATACACCTTATCGTTACTAAAATACTTTTATTTTCTCCGTTTATTATTATTATTATTAGTTTCCTTTTCTTTAAATTTATCTGAACAAACATTTTGAAATAATTTACCTTACTTTGTAAAATGTCACAATCATTAAATTTTTTCTACAAAAGATGAACACGTTCAATGTATCATAAAATTACATCACATCAAAAATTTATTTACAGAGTTCCATAAAAATACATAGTGTTGTGAAAAACCAAAATATACAGGTTGTTTGCAAATATTCATCTGTTAGCTATACAGATCATTTATTCTTCCGCCAACCCTCCAAATATAATTATCAAATCTACATGTTAATGTGCTCCCCAAATAAAATTTAAGATCACCACATGTGTCAAACCACATACACAAACACGTAAGGGTAAGTTCCAAATAAAAATCTCTATAAGAATACACATAATAATCAAATAAATAAATAAATAAATTATGACTAAATAATGATTTCTATATGATGCATGTTCCATCCTTAATTTCATTAATATGTCATATGCCATCAATGATTTAATAAAAGAAAAATTAAAAGAAAATAATAAAATTAAAAAAAATTATCTAATTTGGCTTATCCCAACAACGACTTCAAAAACTTGATGCGCGCTACAACCATTGGTACACAGCTGTCGCTAGCTATGATAAGTCTACTACAACCGTTAAATAATAAGTATTTATAAATATCAGGGTTGTCGATCCCACGAGAGGATAAACAATTAGATTTAATTTGTATTTAATTCTATTATTTTGAAGGTTTTGGGAAGTTGATGAGAAAAGGAATTTCAAATAATTAAAGAAAGGATTAGGATCCCGATTTCACTATTAATTACCCTAAATTCTCCTCTTTGTTATTCAAATTATAATCTTTGGTTGGATCAGATTCCTACCCTCATAGTCATCCCTCTCAGGATCACCTACACCGCCTAAATTAACCTGATTAATTAATCTCTTACATTAAACTAAGTTAATTAGAATTTTAGTTCTGTGAATCCAGTGATAACTGTTAGGTTATATCCACACTACCGTTTACTCCTATCTCTAGGACTCTAGCTCAATAATGACTATTTCTCCAGTACCACCTAAGTTTCTTTTCTCAAGGTTCCTCTAGGTTTACTATCAATTCATTAGTGATCAGTTAACAAATAATATTAAGCATAGAAGAAATAAACGTTTTCATATACTAAATAACATGGAGAATTATATTAGGAATAATTAGGGTTACATCGTTGTCCCAATCAAATGGAGAGTTAGTTTATACTTATAAAGAAAACAACACAAAAGTAATATGAAAGAGAATACATAGATAAACAATTCCAAGGAAATCGGATGATCCTTGTGTCTTCTTCGCTTAGACTTGAGGTTGTGTTCTCCACTTCACATGAACCGAGAATGATTCAGTTTCCTGGGCGAAAAGAGAAATTAGGTCAAAAAGTCAACCCTTTACTGATAGTAAGTGTGAATATATAGTCTTCTTAGTGGACTTAAGCTTTTCGCGAACCCAACTCTCGCGAACTTGTCAGCAATTCGCACGAGTTAAGGTTCTTGAGAGCAAACGTGGTCTTCAAGCAAGGTGAACTCATGCGAGCTGAGTAGCAAGTCACGTGAGTTGAGGTTACAGAGAGCAATGGTCCTTCTCTGAAGCTTTAAGTCGCGCGAGTTAAGTCCCAACTCGCGCAAGCTATATTCCTCTACACGTTTTCTCATGTTTTGGCTATTTTTAACCCCTGAAATACTTAAACAAACCATCAACACGTTTTAACACAAAGTATTATAGATTAGAGCAATTAACGATTGTTTTAACTTGCTTAAGAGTGTTTAATGGATATCTTATGCATTAAAGAACGTATGCCAAGAACTCACAAAAGTGAGTTATCAAGAGGTACCATTTGAAGGAGAAGAAATAGAGGAAATCATAGAATCATACCTAGTTTGGCAGCAAAAGAGGTGGCACATGGCAGAGGAAGGAGAAAGACAATGCGCGAGTGCGCGTAAGTGGGAGAAGGAAGGAAAACACTAAGAAACTCAAACTTTGAGAAGGCAAAGTAAAGGGGGGAGAGTGGTTTTCAAAGCTTATATAGGTGAGCCATGGGCGCGAATCATTGCAAGTGATAGGGCCACTAGTTTCCCTCGAGGGATGTCACGCTTAAAAATGACATAATTAAGGGGATACATGGCATGCTTAGGCGAATCATTACTTTTTTTTCTAAAACGACACAACAATTGTGAAATGTCTCATCAATAACATTTAAAATCCCACATTAATGCTAAAACAATTCATTTATTAGGGGAATCTCACATTAAATGAGGTGCACACCAACCCCTCAATACAGTTACACAAGCATAATTTGTCCATGATAGATCAAACATGACCCGACATCCTGAGCAGGCTCAGAAGCCAGACTAGTGATTAAGGTCCGACCACCCTTAGGATTAGTGAGATTGGCATCCACTAACAAGTCGGCCATGACCACAATAGACTATACTAACCAATTCTAAGCTCGACAAACCGTTGAACTTAGGATTCTCGAGCTTAGCGTACTTGTGTACCATACAACGAGCATTTATTATAACTTTTATTGCACCGCTGTTGACAATGGTCATGTCGCATAACTTACTCATTGGCCGAACAACATGAGGGTGATATGCGTGCTAAAGTTACTTGCAAACGTCAACATTCATGTCTCATCATTGCATATAGATCGGCTAAACCCTACCAAAAAGGGCTTCTTGCCCTAACGCGAGCAAACCTCACATTAATGATGGCACACGTCTCCATGGACGCTTTGGTGTCAATCTCAATTTATAAATACTATCAGGAAATATCTATTTTACTATCTAATAACAATTTCCTTACTTATTCTCTTATTCTCAAATTTTACTTAAAAGAAACTTTATTAACTTAAGCATCAGTGTTTTTCAGATACACTTTCCTTTCTATAAGGATATCTTTTTCTTATTGTACGAAGACCCTTAACCGAACTCTTCATCCGCGTAAAAACGACTTCAACGACTCAGCTCATCACATCCACACATCACTGTTCTTTTGGTAAGAATAGTTATATTTGACCTTTGATTTCAAATTTGATCCCAAGTTGTGTTCCTTGTATGCCATAAAAGAATTGAGACTGAAATTTTAATTTATTTTTCTATTTGAATTCAAATTCAAGGGGTGTGCTAGAAATCGTATTTCACATTTTGGTTCTATTGTTCATGTTTAAATTGATAAGAGAATATTGGAAAGGATAAGTATTTTAGGATTCTTATTTCAAGAAATGATATAATAGAAATGATATAATGTACTTTGTTATGCTTTCATTTTAGGCCCATGGTCCATTTCTACACATGTTGATTCACAAATTTAGAATCCAAAATTGATTTCATCTTATCCTAAATCAATTTCTTTTTTAATTAAAATATTATAAACACTAGTTTCATATACATTATAAACACTAGTTTCATATTTCAGTTTTTAAAGGGTGAGAAAAAATCTAATTTGCCTAACCCTATCCATATCCAAACCAAAATTTAGTGGATTAAGCTTTTATCTAAATCCATTTCTTTACACTTAAATTAGATATAGATATCCAATTTTAAGAATAAATAGATTCTAAATTGAAAAATGGATATCTAAATCTAGAATTTTTTCTTTGCTTTCATATTTTCACATCTTTATTTTTTTTAATAATAACTACAAGTCATGTTTTATATTTAAAAGAACATAAAATATTCCTCTTTTCAATTAGAAAAATAATCTATTTTATCATTAAAGAAAAAATTAGACTTAATTTTAAAATTAAAAGATCAAATTAGATTTCCTATTACTAAACATGTCAGTTTGAATTAAATAAACAAATATAAGGATTATATTATGAATTGATGTAATATTTTTACTTTTCTTACATAATAATTTTACTTATTTTTACTCATAAATAAAAAATAACCATTTAATATATAGTGTCAATGTCAAGTTAGTAAAAATAAATAAAAAATTTGATAAGAAAATGAATGATTTTTTTAAAAAAAATAAATGAAAAAAAATCATGAATCAATTTTAAAATTTATTCTCAGTCAGAAACATGAAAGTTAAAAAATTAATTCCAAAATCAATTTTTTTTTAAAAAAATTAAGTTATCTTTTTATTTAAAATAAATTTAAAAATAAGTATGAAATTAGTTCTAGACTAAAAAATAATCTTAAACCAAAAATAATTTTTAATTTAAAATTAGTTTTAAACCAAAAACCAATTTTAAAACTTATTCTAGACTACTTTTTAAAATATCGAGTTTTCAAAAATTTAATCTAAGTTTACCTTTACTTCCTTCCAAATTTTGATAAGTTATTCTTTTCCTCTTCACTTCTACTTTTAGTGCAATGTTCTCCTTAAAATTTCATATGAACTTCCAATTAATATAGACATCACGGTCTTTTTTAACTTTTAACTTTCATTCCCGGGTAGAACAAATTGCATCTTCCTATTAGTAGATTGATTCTTAATTATAATTAATTACTTTATATTGAAATTAATTTTAGAATAAATTTAATTTCAAATTGGATTTAAATTAAAATTTAAAATTGGTTTTAAACCAAAATTCATATTTAAAACTGATTTTAGAAAATTTTAAATTAGTTTTTTTTAAAAAAATATGGATTATCCAATCCTAATATGAATTTAAATTAGATTTTTAAAAATTCAATACGTGGTCACCCCTAATTAACAGCAAAGCACAACTTCACTCTCTAAATGACTCACGAGAAACATAAAACACATTTAATACGCAATTACCTAGCCTAAGCATGCTTTTCTTCCGTGCTTTTCACAACTTTTAGACCATGTCTCTTCCGTTAGGATTAGTCCATAACTCTTTTTTCTAGAAAAAGACAGTATATCCGTTTTTCCATACCCTCTTTCTCCCTAACTTTATGTATTGCTAAATAACGTTTCCTATGCCCCTTTCTAGTTCTGATTAAAACCTCTTTAATCTCTTTTTAATTTTTTTTTCTCTCTCATTAAATCTTTTCTGTTACAAAACTCTCTTGTCTCCCCTTTTCAGTTTTTTTCCCATGTTGTATGCCACTAATTCTCCTCTTCAGTTATAAAACTTTTACCACTCCTTATCAATTTCTTCTATTTGCTTATTATTATTATTATTATTATCATAATAATAATAATAACCTAAATCCATTATTATTTATTATTACTATTATTTATTTATTTATTATAATAACCTAAATCCACTATATCCTGACTCATATTCCACCCATTCATACACTCATCACACTATAATTTGAATACATTTCATTATACTCAACAAAATATCATACACATCAAATTCCACTCAATCTCATCCTAACATCTTTAATCACAAGAAAAACCAAACACAAACAGAATAATATATTAAATAATAACTTAACCAAAGACTTTATAGTTTTGGGATCATTAGGATTTTAATCAAAGTGTTCTTTAACTTATTATAAATGTTAAGAACAATCATGGTATAATCAATAACTTTTTTTTTCAATGGAGAGAATTCGACGTATAAGCATCATAATTTTCTTATGGCATATTACTTTCATAAGATTCTTTTTTCGTGCGTGTATACTAACTTATTCAAAACAGATTTACTAAGTTTAACTACGTAAACATTGAAAATTATTACATAACAAATTCAGACATGAAGACCAATTAATTTAGAATTCAGGAACAAAACTCAAAAACTCCAACAAAGTAAAAACATAGTTTTCCTATCTTTTGTTATTAGCTAGAAAACCGAAAATATGGATATGAAAGCACCGACAACCGAAACAATCATCATAGCAAACACGCGACAAACTCGAAACGGTTTCTTTGACTGTCCGCAACCTTCTAAATCCCTCATTCTTCAAGTCAAGTCTAGAATTTTCAACAAACATAACATAACAAAACAAAAACAAAACAAAATCCTCTCTCAGATCCAATCTAAAACAAAACAATAATACTCTTTCTATCAAGTTAACACCCAAGTCCAACCCTTGTTGATCGAGTTTCTTATTTGGGGTTCTCAATATGGATGCTTCGTCCTCGTCATCGAGTCAACCTGAATTCGATTACTTGTTCAAGCTTCTCTTGATTGGGGATTCTGCGGTTGGCAAAAGCACCCTGCTTTTGAGCTTCACCTCTGATACCTTCGAGGATCTTTCTCCCACCATTGGTTAGTTTAACAAACCTTACTTCCGTTATTCTTTTCTAAAAAAAGTGTATATTCTTATATTTTGACGTTCAGATTTTCGTTATGATCTATGTTGCTTCACTTGTCAATTGTTTTAGGAGGCGTTGTTTTTTCTTTTTTCATGAAAAAAATGTGTTTTTGGCTTCTGTCGGTCAAACATGCTCATCATGTCCCTATATTTTCGTATCGATAAATTTGGTCTTTGGAAAATACGTTGATTTTGTCACTTAATTTTAAAAAGCATGATGAAGTTTTATGGAGAAGAGATATGGAAGTACAAGATCTTGGACAACTTTTGACTGAAAGTAAAGACGCTACAAACACGTTTTTCCTTTTTTTACTATCTGTTATCTATTTTGTGATATTTAGTTCAAAAGTTTCTCTCTTACGGTGGGTGTTGGAAGAAAGTGTAAGGGATCACATTGTAGTTGAAGGTTTGAAATTGAAGCATCTTGTAGAGAGTTTGTAAATTAATGATGTTACATACTTTGTCTTTCAGCCCCTGCTTGAATCTTGGAAGTGATGTGGTAATGCATTTGATGGAATGGGATGTGATTGGTTAATGATGTCATTCTAATGCACTAAGAATTGTAGATGGTGCTGGGTTTCTCTTGTTTAGTTAATATCATGCTTTTTAATTGCAATCACTAATAATCACAATCCTTGATGTTGTGGAAAATTGCGGACAAATGCGGCTGATATGATCATAATTTTGGTCATGGCAACTCTTAAAAACCTTGATGTTGTGGCCAAAATCATAGTTGCACACAGTTTTTTTAAAACCTTGGTAACATCCCATCTTTGAAGTGGTCATTGGGATCTTGATACTTATAGTTTCTCGTAGGCATGTGTTTGTGTGAACTTACCTGGTATAGTTTATTGACATTGTGGTCCCTCTTACCGGACCTGGTAGAAGTCATCAACATTAAGGGTGTAAATGAACCAACCCAGCTGAGCACTTCAAAATTCAAGCTTGACTTGAAAAAATGTAGAGTGTATGGATTAATTGACTAATTTATTTGAAACGGGACAAGTTTAAAGTTTCGCAGTGACTTTTTTATTGCGAAACTTGAGCACGGTTTGTTTAGCTTGTTCATAGCTTTCTTATTTTCTTTCCTTTATTAAATATCTTTTTAAAATGTTTCTAAGTGGATTAATTTAGTACTTGATGGATATTCTGAAGATGAAGTAAAAATAAGTAGAGAAAAAGAGTGCAGAATAACATGCAAATTAGGTAATGATGATTTTTTAATAGAATAACAATTTGCTATACCACTTTTCTTATTTAAAATTAAAATGTAAGCACATATACACACACTTTCTCACACAACCTGAGGGCTTTACTCATTGATATAAGTGAACCTAAACCTAAGCTTAATATTATTTGTCAAGTAAAATAAAAATCTTGATCAAACATTTAACAGTTGAGTACTAATAATTCGTGACTGGCTCAACTCATTTACCCCCCTACATATTCTGACCTGTGAAATCATGCTTCAAACACTTCCACTATTTACTAGATTTAATATGTTTTGTAGTGGATCAAACATAAATCAGGGTTGGACAACACTGGTCCCGTTGTTGTGTTAAGTAGCATTCTATAATATTTTTATTGTTTTATTTTGTTTATAAGAAACATCTACCTTTTGTGTACAACAGTGATTATTTAGTTTCTCCATCATGGAGTCATCATAACCCATTACAAAAGGTGATGTCAATGTTGTGGTTGATGACATTATTATGGAGACTGACTTGCAATTATTTATAAGAGAGTTATACTTTTCTTTGGTCATATGCATTGATTCTTATAATCATAATGCAGGTGTAGATTTCAAAGTTAAATACGTTACAATCGGAGGGAAAAAGTTAAAACTTGCTATTTGGGACACAGGTAATGGGAAATTTATTAATCATAATTTCTTCAAAGTTGAGGCCGTTTTAATTTGTAATGTTTGCTTGTGTTTTATACTTTCAGAATTTGACAATGTTTAAGGCAAATAACTTTTTCTATTGCCACAAATTCAGGCTGCAGAGTGAGTGTGGAGCTTTGGAGCTCTCATGTAGTTAACTGTTTTGAGTTTTAATTGCAATGTTTACCATACCAATTGAAATCTTTGAAATTTATTGTTAAATATTTAATGGTTCGTTCATTAACATATATTAGTATGACAGTAAAGATTTGGAGGTCGAGATTAAAAGTCTTAACACTTAAGTTAAAACAGAATTTGGCATGTGCTGCAATATTATATAAAATCAGCATACTGGAATGTACCTCATCTTTCATTGCAGTTTAATTAATTGAGAAGTGTATATATATATATATATATTTGATTGAAATTTCATCACATTAAAAATGTTCCATTTATATCTAAGAGCACATATAATGTAATGCTTTAGCTATTATGTGCAGTATATGGCTTATATTTTCTTATATCATATACAGAGATAAGCAGCTTTTGATATTCTCCTCTCTCACATATTTTGTATAAGTTAAGCCTTAGAGAAGTCTGATCAACCTTGGTTGGAATAAGCTAATTGCAATACTTTGTATTTTCTTTGTGCAGCTGGACAGGAAAGGTTTAGAACACTTACTAGTTCATATTATAGAGGAGCTCAAGGAATAATTATGGGTATGTTCCGTGATTTTCTCCACTACTTAGCTATATTTTCTGTTTGATATCCCACAAATATGATGTACACATGTTTTAGTATTTGTTTTAATATTGATAACTTGTTAAATCAAGCAAGAAGGTCATGTGTGTATGCACAGAGATCAGACCTTTGTTTTGCTGTCTTGGGTCAAGATTTCTTTCTATCAGAGAAATTGTGGAGAGAAAACAAAATGTGAAAAGGGTGAAAATTTCGTGAGAAAAATTAAGATAAAATTTGAAAATATAATACGCTTTAAATGGATGGGTTGGATATCCATCTATAAAAAATAACTAGTGGAATAGAAGATAGGGTTTGGATGGGTTTAATTAAATGGGACATGCATGTAATGAATTCTCTTAGCATATTTTTGATGAAATCATAAATGGATTAATAGTTCATTAGCAATCCCACATGTAGAGAGTTTTAAGTGAGAAAAGGAGAACGAGCGAGAAGGAGAAATTTGAGAGAAGATAAGAACCAAGAAGAGAGGAAAAATGTTTATTCAACCCATCAGTTACTGTAGATACAGAGAGTATTATATAGACTAAGGTGCTTGCACAGCAAGACTTACCTCACATACATGTATCCCTAACTTCCTATTATCATGTATAATTGTTAGTATAGTAATTATTATTATTATTATTATCTTGATTTATGGACCATAAATTTTGTTTGCTAAAATACTATTGCAGTGACTTGTTTGCTTCCAAATGTAATGTTTTTGTTTAAATTGTTTTAGCTGTAGTAATCATATTCTTCTTGCAGTTTTATATCATAAATCTATAAATCTATTCAATGAATGGGTTATTGGTACAGTATATGACGTAACACGGCGGGACACCTTTACAAATCTATCTGATATATGGGCTAAAGAAATTGACTTATACTCAACAAATCAAGATTGCATCAAGATGCTTGTAGGAAACAAAGTTGATAAGGTACTAATTTTTCATTCTAACAAACTGTGAGTGTCACTCTTGATTCACTAATTCTGCAATAAAATTGCATGAGCAAATGCCACTCTTATGGGCTATCATATTTAAATTTGACATGAATGATTGTAAACCTCAACCTAATAAGCTCTTAAATTCCAGGAATCTGAAAGGGTTGTCACTAAGAAGGAAGCAATAGACTTTGCAAGGGAATATGGATGTCTGTACACGGAATGCAGTGCAAAAACCAGAGTCAATGTCTCACAGTGTTTTGATGAGCTTGTGATGAAGGTACACCATACACATACAATAGTGCTGAATAATAGAAATTATATTATTTTTATTTCATGATGATGTTTCTTTATAAAACATTTTTGGAATGACTAAACTTCAAGCAACGATATGAACAGTAACTTGAGAAATTATGATAGGATAAATAGAACAAGCCTTTTGTTATGCAGGATACAATCCGGGGGATATAACATAAGTACTCAAGATGTTATAAGAGAAGAATGGTTGGAGTGATTCAACACAGCCAATAGAGATATCCTAACTAATAATAATATAAATAAAAAATGGTATCCATACGATGAGACCATTAAACCTGTTAATTCTTATGGGATAAATCACTTATAAAGAAAACAAATCCTGGTCATTAATCTATCCTTTTAGATGATTGAGGTAACTAACTTGAACCAAAAGAAACAATGAAAGATAAAATACAAACAACACTGACAATCACCATACAAGATTGAGAGCACTACTTGCACTGCGGTAGCATAAGCAATACCAATCTTGGTAGCCAGAACAGTTAGTTGCTCAGTGTATATTTAAATGGAGTGCCTTTGTCCTTAACTTCTTATTTCTAAGAAATGCTGGCAACATCATGGGTTGTGCTAGATATAATCTTCAAATGGTAAATTGAAATGTAAACGTCTCATTTGGGGTAGGCCTCTCAAATACCCAAACATCTGTTGTATTCTTCTAAAAGATTTTGCAACCAATTTTTTGCCCAAATACTGAATCTAATTGAACTGCATTACAAGATTTGCCTTTTTAATATATTTGTAATGTTGCCCCTCCCTGGTTTGCTTCTGTTATTTTGCGTCAAGTAAAACTGAAAACCCTCAGAATAATGGAATTTCCGTGTTTTTCTGCAGATTTTGGAGACACCAAGTCTCTTGGCTGAGGGCTCATCTGGTGTGAAAAAGAACATCTTCAAGCAGAAAGCTCCACAGTCTGATGCATCAACTAGTGGCTGCTGCTCATGGTGACTTGAATGTTTAAGAGGGGCTTTCATTTCACCTTCCACTTGTCGGTATCATCTGGATTTCAAGTGCAATTAAATTTCATTACATGGACCAAAAGTAATACATCCATTACAGCTTGTATATCTAGATTAAATTATTAACTCTTCTCAAGAATTTGCTTAACGTTTAAAGATCACCATTTTATTTGGTGTTAGCAAGTAATCAGCCGGGTGATTCGTAGTTCATACTTCTCTTGCATGTGTTAAGCGTTTGCCTATATTAATGTTTTTGATGTTTTAACATGATCATGGGTGTGATTCACATCATAGGGGGACCTTTCTCTGGACCTTTCTCTACAGAAGTCTAACAACCATTGTTCTGAGAACTGCCTCTGCATGAAAGTATTGAGGAACATCATAATTTTTTCAATCTACCGCTCAATATGTAGATAATGGTAAATCAGTAAATTGATAGCCATGATCTACTGTATTTAGTGATTAAAGTAACAACAAAATGGTCATGATAATTGATGTTAGGCTCAAATTATATGCAGTAAGAACTGGAATTCAGAGAATGGAACAAACTAAAAACGTGGAAGCGTATCACTTCACATCATTGTCATTTTATCATGCTGATAAGGATTGAAATATTGAATTGGCTCTGAAACCGTGACAAAAGATTAACAGGATTTTTTTTAAAAAATACGATGCGAAAATGATAATTGTTTAATTTTTTTAAGAATATATTTTTATACGTAAATTTAATAAATGTTTTTATAAAAATTATTTGTTAAATAATTATTTATTTGAAAGTAAATTTCATATTTGTTAACAGAAAGAAAAAGTTTATTTTAATTGAGTTTGAATTTTAGATATACCCATGAAAGTGAAGCTACTGTAACAAGTTGGGACACAAAATGCCCATGAAAGGCTACTGTAACAAGTTGGGACACAAAATTCACTATTACATCAAAATCGTCGATCCCAATCCATTTAAATATGCAATAGTAAACAAGATGTAAGAAAATTCAAATGACATCGGAAAAGATCCTACAAAATCAATACCTCAAACATCTCATGAAAAAAATGGGTTGTTGGGGCATCTTACCTACAAGATATATTTTTTACTTTCCAATATTTTTCACGATTTGTAATACTTATAAACGTCATAAAACAAAGTGAGTCAAAATAAATTAGAATCTAACACTTTGCAAGCAGTCCTATGGCTCAAAGTGACCAACAGATGCAAATAAATGACAAAAAGTAAGAACAAGTGCTATTTCACAATCAAACACACCTCCTAATAAATTGGTCACCGTAAAATTTCCACAAATAAGAGTCATTCCACACATAATACTTAGATCACTCTTTAGTTCCAGTGAATGGGTTTCAGGCAAAACTCGAGTGACTAAATAATTTACAATATCATCATATCAAGGGGACGAGAATTTACTTTACAATTATATAAAGTACTCATCTGAAAAATCATTAGCATTGGGAGAGAGTGTGGAAGGAGAGTGAATGCAACTCAAATGATCAACTATCAAGTTCTATGTTCCAATTATATCTTTAATCTCTATGTCAAACTCCTTAAGCAACAATAATTATATGATTAGTTGAGGTTTTATATCTGTTTTATCTAAGAGGAACTTTAAAGTTACATGGTTAGTAAATACAATGATTTTATAATTAAACAAATATGACATAAACTTATCATGAGCAAAAACAACCACAAAATGCTCCTTTCCTGTGGTTGTGTAGTTGGACTGAGCTGTATAACACTCATTTTTTATTAATTAAAAGAAGTACATAAATTTCAAGACTCATTTTCTTTATTTTTAAAATATCTTGCACAAATAAATTTTGAAATCAATTTCGATAATTCTTGTAATAATTTTTTTCGTGGACAAAAGAGTAAATCGAATAAATTAAGTTTACAAAACCAGTTTAGTAAAACCTAATACTTTCTTTTAGTGATGTTATTAAAATAGCATATGTTCACGAATATTTCTAATGTAAATCATTACATAAAAGGTCTCAAACCGACATTTTACGAACAAGACAATGTCGTTTATCAAATACAACTTTATAACCATGATAATAAAATTAAGTTATCATTTAATTAAGATGTACAAATCAGACTGAAATAATAATCATAGTGATATAAACATTGTGAAATAATTAGTTAATGAATAGTAATAAAAACTTTTATTAGTTAAAATTATCTCAGTTACCTCTAGTTAAAACACTATGTGCATATTCTCAGAACCATCGAAAGAATAGTAGATCAAAATAGATACCAACAAAAGTAAGCTACTCATCCCACAAAATACATCCGAAGGGAATAAAGTTTACATCAAAACAATTCTAATCACTACCCAACTAGTTATATGTGTGTACTACCCGTGAATTCTACCCCAAACTAGTGAACATTCTCGAGTGAATCACTCTCCACTAACGTATCATCCTCAATATCTGCATCTACCGGAGTTGTTGGTGGAACAACATGAGCCTCCTCAAAGAGCTTATCGTGGGTTCAACGACCCATATCTGAAACGGTCACTAACCTCTGTGTTGGGTCCGCCAACTTGATCAATGTTGATCATTTATCATGAGTATTGGGTGAGTCCCTGCAATAAAAAGCGAATGCAAACACCGGACCTTAAGCCCGAAAAACAAACTACAACTTCAACTCAAGGTTCATTGAGAGACTCGTGCCTCAAATTCACTATCTCAGGTCTTTATACTTCAAACTACTGGGTGACGTCTTTTCTTAGGATGGACCTTTATCACCTAGTCTCCTTGTTTTATCCTTTGACCATGTAGCTTAACTTAGACTCCAATTCTCATGTTAAAAAAAAATAAAAATTCAAAGGTGATGTAAGGTGACATATTTTGAAGAATTAAATTTTGCACATGTTTGATATGTCCATCCATTGATTCTCCTGAGTGTTATTTTCTACATGCTTCCTTCATAGATTTTTTTTATACTACTTCATGCTTTTCTAGGACAAACTAGCTTGAAAACAAATTTTACACAGTTACAGGTCAAAACTTAGTATTTTTTAAATTTCATAAATAATTAAAAATATAATTTTAGTAATTATTCTGTGTTCTTGAATCTAACTTTAAAATGATACTAAATTGACTTTCTTATAATTTAAATCATTTATTTTTACATAGAATTAATATTATCTATAAATTTTGAAGAAGTAAAACTCAATTTGAACTTTTCAACCTAAAATTTCTAGAAAAAAATATAATTACTATGTTATGTTATTTTATGAAAATAATTATGCCATAATTAAGATGAAATAATAAAAGTTCTAATGATATTTTTCTATAATTTTGTGATATACAAATATTTTTTCTAAGCTGTTTTCGTATATAATTTCTATAAAATTAATTAGAGTATTTTATTTTTACATGTATATTCATTTATCCTATACTTAATTTTATATTTTATCGATTTTATTCTCTTTTATTTTTTTGTTGTATAAATTTCTTAACTTATTTTGCGTATATAAACATAATCAAGGAAACTCATGAATTTTCTTAAAAAAATTATATATATTTTTATTCAACGCTTAATTCTTTATCACATTTATTTCATTTATCATATATTTTATATATGTTTTAGAAATGCAACTTACGCTATGCTGCGTGTAAATTTATTGTACCGGAAATAATTAAATATTTTAAAATAAAATGTATATTTTAGATTCAGAAACATTTTCTATTTCACATTATATATTTTTTACATATTAATTTTTAATAAATTTTGCATACCGAATACAATAAAATTTTTATACATATAATAGTATAATTCAAAATAACACTTATATACAACAAACAACAACTAATAAAAATTGTGAAACAACAATTACAAACATCAATTGACAATTAAAAATGTCAAACAACAAAATTTACATTACATTCCATATTAATTAGAACGCAACAACAAGTTATTTTGAAATACATTTAGCTAATTTTAATAACAATCAAATTTTTAACAACGAAAATATCCAATTATAATAATTTCTATAAAAAAAAGATAATTGCAAATAACATATATTTTTATAGAAAAAATACACTAAGTATCTTAATTACAAAAATTGATTCAAAAGTGTTACAAAGACTCTAGAAACTCCTTCGGAGCCTATAAATAAGATTCAAGGGTGTCAAATAAGAACATGATCCGAAGAAACATCTATATTCTTTCAAACTAACTTTATTCCAAAATCCTTTCTCTACTTTTTCCATCTTTAGAAAAAATCCTTCTAACCAAAGTAGGAATAAGTAAGTAGAAGAAACATACAAGATGCTTACTTTTTCCATCTTTAGAAAAAATCCTTCTAACCAAAGTAGGAATAAGTAAGTAGAAGAAACATACAAGAGGCTTAGAGAAACATGTAAGGGGTATTTTCCTTATCTTTCTTTTCTATATTTTATTTTCTTGGTACTTTTATTATCTTATCTTGATTTCTTGGTGTTACTTTTATTTTTCTTTCTTTTCTTCTTCTTGCCATGTACTCTTTCTAATTAGTTCTCTAAGTGTATGTTTTCTTTGTCTTTTGAATAATTAATTTAAAGTTGTTTTCTTCTACCTTTAACTATTTCTTTAATTAAATACTATGACTTTATAAGAAACAAATGAGATGAGAACCTTTCTTATCATGTTTAAATTATCAATGATGGTTCCATGATTTGTTAACTTTTGGTTAAGTTTATTGATATTAAGCTTTTTTTTTTTTTTAATATGTCAGACGTACTGAATAGTAAATATATGTCATAAATAAATATTGAATGAAAGTAAATATGGTTGTTTGATTATACACTAAAACATGGCTTGTTGTATGCTTGATATGTAATTAGTTGGTGAATTGGATATGACTAAACAGTGAAATGCACGATTGCATTGAATTGATGATGAACTTGAATTGTGTAATGACCTATTGTGGAGAGGTAATATTCTGCGATTGTTTGGTGAATGGACAATACTTAGAATGTGGTGAGATGAAGATTACCTAGTGGAAAGGTTAGCACCTCAAAGATGGTGAAGGTCATTATACAATTCTAGGTTCTAGTACATGTTTTGGTGATTGGTTAATAGTAGATCAAGTTCATAAGTCCTTAAATGGATCCTCAGTCCTTAAATGGATCCTCGTCTGAGTAAGTGAAATTTCATGGACTTGGGGTACCCTTAGTAGGAAAATTTCCCTACTCATTATGATCACATGCTATAGGGAGGTTATGTGAGACACTAAAGGACCTCAACAAATTATGGTATAGACTGTGAAAATAAAATACCCATATTATTCCAACAGACAACGCCACATTACATTTCTAAGGAATAATTAAGATTCATGCATCATATAGGCTTAAAAACATACACCATATTGTTACATGTTTAATTAAATATATGTTTCATTGAAATTCATGCCTAAATTAACCTTTTAAAAGATACAACCAATTTCTTATATATTTCTAAAGGATTTCTTTATAAGAACCTCCAAAATGAATTTCTTATATATTTCTAAATATTTCTTTATAAGAACCTCCAAAATGAACTTTTCCCCACCTCACTCAAGTAATTTTTTAAAGACATCTTTTAATATACATAAGTCTAAAATATTTTTTACAATTATATATTAACCATGTTTAAGGATAGCTCAAATGTTTTTTACAATTATATATTAACCATGTTTAAAGATAGCTTACTCATATAATATTTTTTTTTTATCACTTGTTATGATCTCGAATCTTCCGTATAAATCTTTAAGAAGAAGATTCCAGCTTAATTATCTTCATTAAATATCCAAACATATATACATACAATATACATTATAAATACATATACACTTCAAATTAAAGATCAAAAGTAACTGTCTTATATACTATGTGCTATTTTCTCTCACATTTATTTAAATTAGAAAATCTATATCATTTGAGAGGAATTCACTCTCTTTCATTTAAATAAATATTCTCCTATTGAATTACATGACTTTTTTATCACGATTGAAAATTTTATTTTATCATTTTCGGTAGTTTTATATTTCTTAATTTTCAACATTTTTTAATTTTTATCTCATCTTTTTATTAATAATCTTAGTATTTATTATAATTTTGAAGTGAATTAAGATTTAAAATTAAATTTAAGAATATATATCATTATTTTAAATTTTTTTATTAAAAAAATAATTAAAATTAATAATAAATATATTATTATCATTTTCCCTTCTCTAAATAAAAGTAATAATTTTATATTTTCACATTAATTTTATAATTCTTATAACACTAGTATTTGACTTTGTAAATTTTATTGTTGTTATAGATTTTATTTTATTTAATATTATTATAATTAAATAATATGTTTAAGACAAATATTTTCTTCCTGAAAAAATATTAATTTAATACAAATATTTTCTTCCTGAAAAAAAATATTAATTTACAAATGAAATAATATGTTTAATATAACCTATTCACTTTTTTCTATATATGTTGTCATAATATTTTTAATCTATAATATTTTTTTTATTATAATTAAGTGATTTAAATACTTTTTACATAAAATTGTCATATTAAATTACATTCTTAAAATTATATTCAGGTATTGCATAGAAAAATTAATTTTAAATTATATAATAAATACTAATAAATAAATAAATATTAAAGATACTTAAAAAACTAATAAAGGATAAAAAATATTTGAGATTAGATAGTTTTTATTATAAATATTTCACAACTATAATCGAAATATAAAATTGTTGTTTAAACTACTTCCAGACAAAATAAAAAATTTGGTACTGAAACACCTCCACCACATTATCAGTGCTTTTACCTCACACACCAGACACCACTGACACCGACACGTTCCTCAATCTCCACCCTACCGGTTGAGGATGGCGCGGCGGGTCCAGATCGAAGATCCTAAATACGACGACGTTTTGGATGAAACAATCCGCTTCAAATCCTCTAACAGCAATGTCTCCGACGACCAAGAACCTTTCATGGGCATCAAGGTTCGTCGTAAAGCATCTTTTCAAAGAGATTACAAGGGCGACTACATCAACGTTCCCTCTTACCCTTTCCTAATGAAATTGTTACACAAACAAGGTTATTTATTTAATATTTTCTGCTACTCCGGTTTTTTTTTTTTTTTTTTTTTTTTTTTTTTTTTTAATTATTTATTATTATTATTATTATTATTATTATTATGGGTATAGGGGACAAGGAGGTTCTCTTTGCGGATAGAGTGGTGAAGTTCACTGGGTCAGGGAAGATGAAACGGTGCGTTTTGATGATTACGGATTTTGCGATTTACATTGTTGAGCCTGAGGTGGATGTACTGAAGAGGAGGATAGCGGTTGCGGCGGTGGAGAGGGTTTGTCTGAGTGAACTGAGTGATAACTTTTTCGCGCTGATAATTCCTTCAGAGTATGATTTGCTCATGGCTAGTACGCGGAAGACGGAGATTGTTACGGTGTTGGTCGAGGCTACCAAGTCAAAATCCGCTTCTGGGTTTGAACTTGATGTCGTTTTCTCCAATAGGTAAATGCGCTCTACTTGTCGTTTACTCTGCGGATTTGGTGTGGCTATGCCGTTAATCTAGCTATTGATGCACAATTGCTGACTTGCTATGAAGAAAATCGAAATACTATGTTTTTTGTTTTTTTTGTGAAGTTTTCTGATTTCTGAACAATGGATTTGGCACATAGATTGTGTTAGCAACTCACTTATTCTAGAAAAATATATGATAGATAACAAACACCAGACAAAATAACCTGACAAATATATATACATATGTTCTGTGAGAGTTGGTTGGTTATGAAGTAAAATTGGTTATTCTAACACTCTTTGTTAGTGTTGGTTTATTAGCTGAAATTTATTAGAAGCCCATAGAATTATTTGTACGGTTAAATAAGTAAGAGTAAAATATGATTTTCTCCTTGACAGATGTTTTGGTCATTCTAATTTTTTTTTTCTTAGATAAAAAAAGGAGTTAAAGTAATTATTATTAAAGTTAACAAATTTTTAATACATGTTAAATTGTGATTAGATGAAAACTGTTCACTATCATTACATGGTGTATTTTTTCTTTTTCTTTTCAAATAAGCGAGACTAAAATAGTACAAGAAAGTTGTAGAGAGATTAAAACCTAACATTTTGAATTTTGGAAGGACTGAAGACATATTTTACTGATTAATCAAAGAGTGAGGTATATGTAATTGTGACTTTTTTGATAAATTTCAGTCAATAATGGAAAGTGTGGTTAAAAGAGTGTGTCAGATAGAGACGGTGTTACTAGCATTTTTCATAGTGGTAAATATTATGTTATGCAACCAGAGAAGTGCTAGAGACATATTGGATAACACACTTCTAATATTCTCTCTATTATTGGTTAAAGTTTAGGTTTAATTATCCATTTGGTCCTTATAGTATTACAAATTTCTTTTAGTTCCTTTAGTTTAAAAGTGATTAATTTAGTTCCTATAGTTTAAAAGTGATGTTTTTAGTCCTTTTAAATTTTAATTCTCTTTTCATCCTTATATTTTATATGATAGACTAAAAGAGAATCAAAAGGTAAATTATAGGGACTAAAACTGTCACTTTAAAAACTATAATGACTAAAATGGTCTCTTTCAAAACTATAAGAAGCGGAAGGTAAAATTTGTGTGATTATAAGCATCAAATAGATAATTAAACCTAAAGTTTATTACCTAAAGTTTACTGAAAAATACAATGTTATAAGTGAGATTAATTGAATAAGGACTCAATAATTAATAATTTTCCATAAATTTTAATGAAACTAGAGAGTACGTGTTAGGACATAAGGATAAGGAAGTTGGTTAAGATAGTTGGAATATTAGTTAATTAGTCAAAAGAGTTTATTAGATATAAATAGGGTGAGAAGGATAGAAGGGGAGATTAGACTTAATCATTTTGTAAATTGAGCTTTAGCTCTTTGTGAAAGGAGAAATCCTTTGTGAAGGGGAAACCCAACAGTGCTTTCTCTCCTATTTTCTCTGGGTTCCTAACAAAGAGGTAGGATATGATGATAAGGAAGTTAGTTAAGACAGTTGGAATATTAGTTAATTAGTCAAAAGAGTTTATTAGATATAAATAGGGTGAGAAGGATAGAAGGGGAGATTAGACTTAATCATTTTGTAAATTGAGTTTTAGCTCTTTGAGAAAGGAGAAATCCTAGTGAAGGGGAAACCATTGGAACAGAGCTTTCTCTCCTATTTTCTCTATTCTTTTTATCCTATTCAATAAAATTCTCTATTCTCTATCTCTTTTCAACTGCGGGTTCCTGAGTGTTAGGATATGAGGACAAGGAAGTTAGTTAAGATAGTTGGAATATTAGTCAATTAGTCAAAAGAGTTTATTAGATATAAATAGGGTGAGAAGGACAAAAAAGGGAGATTAGACTTAACCATTTTGTAAATTGAGCTTTAGCTCTTCGTGGAAAGAGAAATCCTTTTTGAAGGGAAAACTCTTGAAATAGAGCTTTCTCTCCTATTTTCTTTGTACCTTTTATCCTATTTAATAAAATTCTCTATTCTCTATCTCTCTTCAATTATGGGTTCTTAACAAAGTGTTAGGATATGAGGATAAATAAGTTAGTTAAGATAGTTCAAATATTAATTAACTAGTTAAAAGAGTTTATTAGATATAAATAGGGCGAGAAGGACAAAAAGGGAAATTAAACTTAATTATTTTGTAAATTGATTTTTAGCTCTTTGGAATAGAGCTTTCTCTCCCATTTTCTTTGTTCTTTTTATCCTATTCAATAAAATTCTGTCTTCACTATCTCTTTTCAATTGTGGGTTCCTGACAAAGTGTTAGGATTCAAGGGTGAGGGAGTTAGTTAAGGTAGTTGGAATATTAGTTAATTAGTTAAAAGAGTTTATTAGATATAAATAGGGTGAGAAGGAAAGAAGGGAAGATTAGACTTGATCATTTGTTAAGTTGAGCTTTAGCTCTTAGAAAGGAGAAATAAGGAGAAATCCTTTGTGAAGAGGAAACCCTCGGAGGGGAGCTTTCTCTCCTATTTTCTTTGTTCTTTTTATCCTATTCAATAAAATTCTCTCTTCTCTATCTCTTTTCAATTGTGGGTTCCTAACAGTATGTTGTTACTTGCTAGCATTTCATTTTC
This sequence comes from Hylodesmum podocarpum, assembly GCA_026586105.1. Classification (NCBI taxonomy): domain Eukaryota; kingdom Viridiplantae; phylum Streptophyta; class Magnoliopsida; order Fabales; family Fabaceae; genus Hylodesmum; species Hylodesmum podocarpum. Next base: position 563,132 of record JALJEV010000058.1, on the reverse strand, counting down.
CATCAATGTTGTGGATTTAATTGAGTCCTGTGGCCAACCTAGATTCTGTATCCTCCATTATGTGGTGCCACTCAATGAATTTTTTGTGAAGTTCCAAAGAGTGAAATTGATCAAGTCTCATCCTGGCTAAGTTTAAAGGTTGCATGATGGTTATGGCAGGGAATGGTTTTGATAATGTTTTTATGGGCATATTAACACTATGGCATATGACGTATATTAGTAAGATTTTGGTGATCCTGTTAAGGCTTGATAAGTTCAACTGATTTTTCGGTTGCTTTATGCCCCTACACTTCTCTCATAGACATGGAATTCCATTTGACAAGAATCTTTTTTCTACTAATGTTTGTGCCTAGAATGCATTTCATGTTCCTATTTTTGATACCCTAAAGCTAGTAAGATGGGTCCTATGCATGATGACAGATGCCACCTATAGTATCTGATTCCCTTGTCCTTGAATTGCAAGAATCATTAGATAGTTTGAATAACAAAAGCTGTATTGCAACATTCCTTAACCCCATAGTTTTAAATTGTCTTCTCCCGAGAAAAAAAAGTTTCCGTTATCATTTAAGGCTTATTTGGCATTTCCTGTGTAGGTTTGATTATAACGCGGCATCTGACTTGGTGAAGGAAGTTCAATTTGAGGAAGTTGAAGGTACGCCACATGTTTTTATATTTAATTTACCCCATTTTTGACAGTTCAATGAGGCATACGTAGGTGGTGATTATCATTAATGTCACCACTTCATCGAATCCATTTTTATATTTCTCAAGTGGAGAGTTATTTCTGTTTCATGATTCTTAAGGCTCTTTTGTTTTTTAATAAATTTCAGGAGGTGTCAAAACAAGAATTTTGAGGAAGTGAATTGCTGTGAAAAGATTTCGAGAACTTTTGTCTATAGACTGTCTAAGAGATTACGGTAATCTTCTCCGTAAATGTATTTCTTAAAATTAAGAAAAAAAAAATGTATTTCTTATAATTTAGAAATAAAATGTATTTCTTAAAAAATGAAAATTAACTTTTCATTTAGTTAATTAAATAAAACCCGATATTTTTTTATAGCTAAAAGAAAGTTTCTATAAACTAGCTAATAAATAGCAAATTTTAACTTTTAAGAAAGTATATTTCATTTTTTTTATTTTCTTATCTTTAAAATTTGTTTTCTGAGAAATTTATCCAAACAAACTTGGGTATCATCAATCAAGGAGTTTTGAGTGATAGCATGAAATGTGTTTTTACATTGATAGGTTTTCATCGTAAAGGTGAATTTGTCTTATGTCAGAAATTTTGATAAAAAATGGAGACGTGTAACGAATGTTTCGAATTTGAAAATTGAAACAGATTCATAATTTCATATGTCCTGATGTAACAAATGTGATTTTATCAATTTCTTCGAATAAATATGAAATTTGTTGTATTTTCCATTTATTTTGTATGATTCATTTTTTCTTTGGCATTGTTTGAATAAATTTGTCCATAAACAGTAATGAAAAATTAAGGTAAAATGAGTTGAATTTCTTCCATAAGTTATAATGAATAAATGCACTTTTAAGTTTTAGAAAGTTAAAAACGAAAAAGCTTATATTGCTGGGATAAACTTTTCTTTTACCCTTCACTTCTCCAGCTTGAGGAACTAAGTTACATTTTTAACAACTTTTGACTCAATGAAAAGAATTTCAATGTGGGTAAGGGTTAGAAGGTCTCTCAATTGGATGAGGGATTGGAGTGGAACACTCTGATCTTGATTCTCACACTCAGTAATTTCTGGTCTCTGATTTCGTCTTCTAACAACACATCCTATTCTTATTTGTAGCATCTATACAATTTCTTCAATATTTCTATACCTTTATAACTTTACATCAAACACTTCTGCAGTCCTTTCCTCTCTAACCACATAATTACACAGTTAGAAGCTCAAGCAACAACACCCCAAAACTGTAACATCCTGGTGTTGCTTTTCATGTATCAGCTACTTTTGCTGCACAGTATCAGACTACCCTCATTGCTAGTTTCATCAATTTTGCATCTTGCTAGACCAAACTCAAATTGACAACCATATCCTTGGGAGTTGAGGAAGATGTTTGAGGATTTTATGTCTCCATGAATTTTTTCCCCTCCATGTTGAATGTGGATCTGAGCAATGCCATTTGCTACACCAATTGCTGATTTCAAGCGGTTGCCCAATCTAATGAAGTTGCCAAAGCACACAAGCAAAGCCATCAGAAAATAATGTGTATGAAGCCACATAATTTAACTCTGTTTGAATGTTATAAATCTTATGACTTGCTCTAACAAATTAATATTTCAGCCAAAACTCTACTCTTGCTTTTAGTATTTACTGAATATATCTAATTAAGAAGAGAAGGGAATTACAATGACAGATTTTGGGGGAAAAAAGTTCATTTTTGTCACTTTACTCTCCTTTTTACCTAACCAATATCCTCATGGTACCCCTTTCCAAAACTTAGGTAGTCACGAGTTTAGTATACCTACAATCAGTGACAAAATTTAATTTAAAATATTTCATATGAAGACATAATACTAGGCATACAAAGGGGACCAAAGAAATAAATAAAAAATAGCACTTCTTTGTATGCTTAAAAGACTATTGGTAATAATAGATCATTACAGACAACCAATTTTATTTTTATAGGTCTACTTCTTTGCTGTTACAGTTGTTTTAGTAATAGTTTCGTTGTTAATCTCCGAAACTAGCGACAGCGTCAGTGGTGTTAAAGTAGTTAGTGACAGTTTCTACACTGTCATTAAAAATCCTGGAAAAAATTTATATAATGTTTTTATCCTATTTTTTCATTTTTTTTGTCGTATAATCTTATAATTGAATTGATTTTATTTGTTTTAAGTATTTATTGTTTGTCTATGATTTCTTAATTTTGCGTTGGTTATTTTGCATAATGTCCTAAAACTTTATCGTATTAGTACGTGAAAATTCTTAAGAATTTTTTAGAAATATATATGATCTGAATTCCAAAAATATTCTGATTATAAAAATATATAGATTTTCTTTAACAAATTTAACTATTTCCTGCACAGTGTTATGTATACGCAGTAAAAATTATGGAGTTCAAGCAGAATTAAAATACGGTGGTTTGGACCTATATGGTAGAATTAATTGTAGATTAGAAAATTTTACAATTGTGATAGAAAAATTTTAGAATAAAATTTTTATAAATTTAATACGAAATTAAATTTAAAATTTTATTTAGAAAAGACTGTGAATCAAAAAAAATATGGAAAAATAGTCAAAAGACTGTGAATCATAATTTTATCCTAATTATGATGTGTTCAAATTAATAAAATAAAATATTTTAACAACTTAAGATTTTACCTCTTATTGACATTTTAAAGAGTAAGAATTCATAACTCAATTTTGTCTGGATATTTAATTAGTTTGTTTTTTTTTTTTTAAAAAAAAAAACTCATGTTAGGAAGAAAATAAAAAAATAAATGAACTAATGAAAGATAAAAATTAAGAGAGAAGTGAAGGGTTTTGTAGCAGAAAAGTAAAAAGGAGATTAATGAGCATTTAATTCGAAATTAAAGGGGGAATCAAGAGTTTTGTAGCGAAAAAAAAAGTTAAAGGAAAGACAAAAAATTTAAAAATAATTAAAGAGTTTTTAATCTGAATTAAAAAGGGATATCAAACGATATTCAAGGGTACATAAGAGTAAAGAAGGAAAAAAGGTAACACTCATTACTTTTTATTTTTTTTATTTTTTTATGTTTTTATTTTTTTTTAAAGAAAGAAAAGTGTGAGCAATGCTACCAATCCGGAGAGGGGAGCAAAGAGAAGGGATAAGTGGTAGAGGCATGAAAAAGCACTATACAAGATACTGCAAGCACAATAGAATGGTAAAAATATTCTTCCCTCTTAATATTTTTTATTTTGGAAGTATTGTATGCTTTCCATTGGGATCACACTTTATATACTTATTGTTAAGTCGAACACGCGGGTAATATACGGTGACAAAGATACAATATGAGGTACACAATTGGGAGAGACATTCTGATATGGTAATTTTTTTAGGGGATTGGTGTAATTTCTTCGTGAAATTGTAGTATGTTTCCCCAATCTTCATTCATCAACTTACAAACTCAAGAATACACTTCGTTTAAGTGATAACACTCACGAATGAACAAATAACAAAGGGGAATGAATAAAAAAATTGAGAAGATAAGAAATGGAGAGTGTCATGCACAAGACAATAAGTTTAAAGGTAGAATCGCTCACTAATGAAGGTCCATTGATAAAATTCAAAGATTTCTCAAGAAAACCTAGAGAGAACACTCTTGACTAAAGTCCATACAAAGTGAAAAGTTGACCTATATAATGAAAAAGTAACGGGCCTAATGCTAGTAATCTAAATTGTTCTCCATCTTAGGATGGAATGAAATGAATGATCAATGTATGACACATGTGACTTAAGGTTAAATCTTATTCTTTGGATTAAATCTAATCTCAAAGGCTAATATTCAATCTTAAGGTAGTGTTTTAAGTGTGACTTGACTTATTTGAATCACATTCATTTAATTTAGATCCAATCAAGTGATGAGAATCAAATCAAGTGGAGGTAGTACTACTTCTCTCCAGAATCTTTTTCACTTTCTCTTTAAAGAGAGTGGTGCGCACATTCTCTAATTTGAAGCACTTAAAGATTAAATCCACTTGATGTACACAAAGATAAGGCTTAAACACTAAAGCAAATCATTGAAAATCCTGGCAGCACCCAAACACTAACTTCAAACTATTTAGTCCTAAATACAGGTCGAACTGAGTTTTGGTGTCTCATAGATTTTTTAGCCCTTTAAGCCATCTTTAAAACGACACCAAAAGCAACTTAATTGGAGTCTTGTAGCCTAAGTTATGCTCGAAATACTGAACCTGGTTAGAAACTAAAATAACATCAATTTAAAGAGTAAGGTCTTCATTCTTCTGTGACTTTAACTTGAGCATTAACCTCCTCTTCTAGCTTCTAACTTCCCTTGGAGAGTTTGTTGAGTTCTTGGAGATGGTCCTCCATCATATTCTCGGATAGTGAGCGGGTATGTCTTCGTCAATGGAGAGCGATGCTTAAGTTAGTATGAGTTCTTATGTGTTAGATGCAAAGAAAGTGTAAGAATATGTGTAAGGGACGAGGGTCATCAAGTGTTAGAGAGATACTTTTTGGTGGTATGTATAGGCTGAAAAGAGAGAGTTTACCGGGTCTTGAACCATCATTAATGAGGGGCTTGTCCGTGTCAGGACGAGGACCCCTTGTGGGAAATTAGACCTACCTATAAGCAATGATGATACTTTTGGATGTTGACATTTACGTGTAACACTTGTCGTTACCTCAACTGCTTAGTCAGGGTGTGAATGACGTGATGACACCCCATTTGAGCGCATTGCATTCAATGCACCAATAAATGTTGCATTAAATTTTGTTAGTATGGTTCACAAGCCTCCAAGCTCGGGGATGCCTAGTATAGGAGTGGTCGGGCTTTTTGGTGTTCGATATTACAAGGAGGTCTTAGCTGATGTAAAAACATCCAATACTAGAAGAATTACGAAAAGCATGTACAAAAGGATTGAAGAAGAAGTGAAGAAGCTTCAAGATCAAACACAAGCTTAATCAAGCTTTCTTAGTGTAGAAATTAATTCTTGTAATGTACTTGTAATGTTCATTTGATTTGTAAGTATTTTGGCCAAACTTAAGTGAGCTTAAAGGAGCTCATGACCAACATCATTTTGTCTTGACTCTTGCTTTGACGTTGAGTTTTTATAAGTGTGAAAGCTAGGAGAGTAAAAACCTACTAGAATTAAGAAATAAGTTTCACTCATTACTAAAATTCACAAGTGAAAATTAAATTTGAGTTTAGCTTGAATTTGAATTTCATTTGTGAATCCAAGCACTTAGAGTTCAAGTAAGATATCTATTTAGATGAGAATTCATACTTTATTCTAAGAAGAAATCCTAGACTTTGATCACTCCTTTCTTCTAGGGGTTGAGAAAAGGGAAGATAGATGACATGTCAATTTGAGAGTGACATGTAACACTCTTGAAATTGATATGTAACTTGAGCCAAAATGAGTGACTCTTGAAATTGATAGGATTTAGCTTACTCTTCAAACTTCCCTACACTATATAAACCCCAACCAAAATACATGTAAGAAATTTGGATGAATTTTAAAGAAATAAGCTTTTAGCTTGGAGAGAGGATTCTCCTGTCTTCCTTAGGAAGAGTTCTTGAATCTTATTAATGGTTTCCTACACCATTGTGGTGGTTCCCCCTAAGCTTATTGGGTAACCATGACACCTTTCATTCATTCCTAGTATTCTCCATCTTTTCCATTTTTGGTTACTTGCTTGGTTTGGCCGAGAACTCCACTTGGAGTTACTCCATTGAAGATTGTTGAAGAAGCTAGATTTGAGAATTCAAGGTCTTGTTTGAGATTTCTTTAAGAAGACCTCTATCACTAGTTGACCCGAGAGATTGATGTGTTATTATTTTGATCAATTTCTCTACACTTATCATATCATATTAGAGCATAATTAATTGTCAATTATCATGTTTAAGTACATTTATGACTTAGGAGTCAACTGTGCCTAAATTGTAAATCTTGTAATTAATTCACTACAATTTTTGGTTTTGACCAGGTTCAGTAATTCGAACATAACTTTGGCTACATAACTCTGTTTAAGCTGCACTTGGTGTCATTTTGAAGAAGACTTAAAGTGCTAATAAAGCTATGAAGACACCAAAAGTTAGTTTAGACTGCATCTAGGGCGAATTTAAGCTTGAAGTTAGCGTTTGGTTGCTGTTATGATTTTCCAGCAAATTACTTAAATATTTAGGCCCATTTACTTGCATAAAAATTGTATCATTTAATTATGCAACACTTTAGATTCGAAGGGTGAACTTTAGCTAATTAAAAGGTCATGTGACTAGCACATGACCTGCACTTTATATATAGGCCAATGATACAAATTTGCCACACCTTTGATACTTGCAATTTAATTTCCAGATTTTGTTTTTTCTCTTCTATTCTCTTATTTTGCTCTGCTAGGGTTTGCTATTACAATTTCTTTTTCTCCTCTTTTCTTTGCGTTTTAAGCTTCACTTATGCAATTCCAATTACTGCATTGTTCACTTTCGATTATGAGCAGCTAATTCCATTAATCAATTTGATCTCAATAGGTTCCTTAATTTCCTTAGGTTCTCCATTTCTAATTACATGAGCATTTCATTTTAGTTGTTGGATTATCTGTTTGGTTTAGTAGATTAATGAATTGGATTGAATTTCTTGTTATTCTAGCATTGTAGATAAATAACGGATGCAGAGAACAAATTAAATGATTCAAAACCAAGTTGAATGCTCTTATGAGATTACGTGAGTTTAAAGTGTTCGATGAAAATACTTTGTGATTTCGGAGCGCTAGTTTAATGTTAAAGCGCATAGATTCCAACTTCAATACACTGCGTAAACAATTGCTTTTATTTTATTGAACCGGTGAGGAAAATTGAGAACTGATATGAGATCAGATTGATGCCTGTTTGATTGATTGTTCTTGCATTTTATGCAATTCTGCAATTCTATTTTCTCATTGTTATTTTTGTTTTAACTGATCTTTGTTGCATGATTCAATTTTTATTAAAATTTGTTCAAAGTTGCTACAATGTTTCTGTTTAAACTTATATAGACTAAAGCAAGAGGAAGCTAGATTAAACTAGAGTGCATAACAAGTAAATAAATTAGAACCACAAGTTTTTAGGCTTAAATTACATGTTACTTTTAAGAGTTACATGTTAGTCTCAAAGGTGACATGTCCCTTAGATGAGTGTATCAATCCAAGTGAAATCTTAATCTAAAATCTACTTGAATTTACAAAACTAAATTCAAATTTAATTCTAGCTAAATTTAAATTTCAAATGTGAATTTAAAATAATAATTTGAAACTTTACTTTTCACATGCATATCCTAAGCTTACTCTAAGAGCTCACTAACCATCAAAGTACTAGTTCAAACATCTAAACAAGTATTGGCTGAGCTATAAGGCTTCTCACACTTTGGCCGAAAACAATTTCAGTAAAAATTACAAGTTATTTATAACCATTAGAAGATTACAAGGCTTTAAATCATTGAAAGGAAGAACTTGAACACCTAACCTCAATTTAAACATTTGTTTCTCAACTTCTTCCTAAATACTTCTTGTTATGGATCTTGTAATTCTTCTAGTTTGAGATGAACCTCCATAAAAAATTGTTTCAATAAAATGTGAATATTTTAAAAATAATTGTTAAAATCAATTAGAATTAAGGACCAAGGCACATTCTAGTTTGAGTTCTTTTGTTAATTTCTAAATGTTTGGAATTTGAAATTGAATAAAATAGTTGATCTATTGCTTGATTCAACCTTAATTGTGTTTTAGTTTGAATTATACTTCAATCTAATCTGTAAACTAATTTGCTTAGGTTAATCAATTGAATTGATCTAATATGCCTGTGTTATTCAATTGAATTACTTAATTCGATTGATCTGTTAATTGGTTGTTCATAATTGAATTCATATTTTTTGATAACTATGATAATTGGAGTGTATGCGTCACTATTCTTTCGCTTGGTGATTCCAGTTCTTGCATTCTCCTTTCTACAATCTTGCTTTTAGTTTTATTCATGCCATTTATCAATAGATTTATAAAATTCCCAAATTAACTTGTTATGAATGAGTTTGGAAACAATTGACGTGTCTTTGAGAAATCAACCCTGGCCAGCTCTATATTGCAAAATTAGGAAAACTAGTTATTTTGATTGAAATATGATGATCATTCTTTCGGACATGTTGATGCACTATATTTTTCACGTAAAAGTAAAATCATGGATACAATGAAGCGACAAAATGACAAGAAGACATAAGCAGCAATCATGTAACAAAGTGCTAAATGCCTTATCAGTTGTCTCTTTATTCACAAACCACATGCCCAATGGATTCACGGACTATTTGATCATGTTACTCTTGCATGCGGATGATACACCTAATGGACTGTCCTTTCACCATTAAATCAAATGCTTTGTTAATCTCGGAGAATGGAACTGTGTGAGTGATGAATTTATCCACTTCCAACCCCTGCAATTTCCAAAAAAATTAAATCACGTTAGTAACATAAATATGTGAGGCTGCTCCAATATTGGTTCTCCCAGAAAACAACAGAGTTCACTGTGTAAACTTACCCCAGTCATGTACTTCTCCACAACAGTTGGAAGATCAGAACGTGGTTTGTAGTTACCATAAAATGTACCCTTAAGTGTCCTCTCATTCAAGAAATTAATAGGAGCAGTTTTGAATGCATCATCTTTACTAGGTACACCAACAAGTACAGCAACACCCCAACCCTGAGTAAAAGCAATTAAGGTTCAGCCATAGCAAGTACCTTATTTTAATATTTTGACAACAAAAGATAACAATATAACGAGTTCTGTGATTCAATTACATCATGGACACACTCAAATGCTGAGACCATGGCCTGGATGCTGCCAGTACATTCAATAGCCCGATCCACACCCCCATTAGTCATTTCAGCTATTACCTGTTCACCAACATTCAAACTTCAATCTCTCTTGTAACAAAGACAATAAGAATTGAAATTCAACTGAGAATTTGAATAACATAGTGCTAATGGAACACAATAAATGAACATAATGAAACTAGAACTACTTGCAGAAAAATATTCAACTCCAGCAAATTGTTCATGAACAAACCTCTTGTACAGGTTTATTATGATCTTTGGGGTTCACAAACTCATTAACCCCAAACTTCTTAGCTGCCAAAAAAATAAAATCAGAAGCCACTATCAATAAATATTAAAAAGAAGCTATATAACTTTGGTGAATCTTTAAACATGTGACCAAAGAAGAATTCATTATACCTTCTTCAAATCGGGCAGGAAGTAAATCAACACCAATGATTCTTGAAGCACCTGAAACCCTTGCCCCTTCCGCGGCCTAAAATATTCAATGAAAAATAAGAGTGGGAATTAAAATTCCTATATATTATCTATCACTTATGTGTTGCTAAAAAAGTGCAAGGAATAACATACTGCAAGGCCAACAGCTCCAAGTCCAAAAATTGCAACAGAGGAACCAGGTTTTGGTTTTGCTACATTTACAGTAGCACCATATCCTACAGGAAGGAACAATATAGTCATATTAGAAAACATAATCACTAATCTAGTTTTATTATAACTATCTGAACTCTCAAGGTTGTGAATCTTCCCAACCTGTGCAAATACCGCAACTGAGAACACAAACTTTGTCAAGTGGAGCAGCAGGGTTGATTTTTGCAACACATCCAGCATGGACAACAGTGTATTCACTGAATGTAGAAGTTCCCAAGAAATGGTGTATGGGTTGTCCTTTCTTAGAGAACCTTGATTTGCCATCATTGATCATAACTCCCCTATCAGTGTTGATTCGGAGCAGCTCACACATGTTGCTCTCTTCTGACTTACAATGTCGGCAATCCCCACACTCTCCTGTGAAGACAGGGAGAGCATGGTCTCCTGGTTTCACATGAGTCACACCCTCGCCGACACTCTCAACAATCCTAAATAAAACCATGGAGATCCAATAAGTAATTGTTCATTATTGATGAACCCTTCTTAAGGTCTGATGACCATTTTAGTTGTACAAAATAATCAGAAAAGAAATAAATGAAATGAGCAAATGAGGCTAACATACCCTGAAGCTTCATGGCCCAAAATGCGTGGGAACAATGGAGTCTGACCCTGCAATGGGACAAAAAAATATAAATCAAATTAGAAATTGATGAATTAATGATGAATAATAGTAACAAACTCGTGGAATCAGCAAAATAGAAAGGAATACAACACCCATATTTCCAATCATTCCAAACAAATTTACATTACATAGAAGGATCCGGCTTCTCTAAAGAGAACAATTCACTTTAGAGAGTAAAATAAGAAATTTCAGTCTTCAAGAAATAACTTTCAAGTTTCAATATTAAGCTTACATGCATAACAAATAATGAAAGTGTAATATTATCCATTGATTTTCTTATAAACCATATTTCAGTTTACATGAGCCACATCATACAGGGAAAACAACAAAAAAAATCTTTGATAATATTTATATCTGCTAATCATCACAACGTATTTCATATTTATCAATCTTAAATGAAAAATATTTGGTAGATAAATGGAATAAGCAAATAACCAGCTATAAAATAAAATATGACCAGAAAGAAATACGAAATTCATGTATAAGAAGATAAATACGTATATATTGCTGGGTGAATTGATTGGTTGATTGCTTATTGCAGTTAGCTACGAAGTAAAGTTGATCTTAATTGCAGTTTTAATTCACAAATTGAAGCAGATAGAATTGTACTAAATGATTACGCGGATAAGGTGGAACTGCGTTTTATCCTAGTCTCGATTTAACTATGACAATATAACACATGCATACATTCATTAATGAAGGTAATGTTTTAAACCTTGGGATCCCAGAAGTAAATATCAGTGTGGCAAAGAGAGGTGTAGAGGATCTTCAAACGGACTTCATGAGCTTGTGGTGGGGCAACCTCCACTTCTTCAATCACCAGTGGCTTCCCAGCCTCCCATGCAATCGCAGCTATACTTGCCGACCAACGCAATCAGTAATAATACATTACCACAACAAAGAAAAATAGGAAGAGAAATGAAAAAAAAAAAAAAAAAAAAAGAAAACGATCGATGACGCTAATAAGAGTGAATTAGAAAACGGATCGATCACCTTTGCACTTGATAGTCTGGCCAACGGTGCTAGACATGGCTCTGCCTAGTTAAGTCGAACGAAAATGGAAGAAAAATGATGAGTGCGTTGTTTTGAGGATGAAAGTGTGGGTTTGGAAAAGGTATTTATAGTAGGATCATAGAAAATCGAATGAGAAAGCGGCGAAAGGTGAGCCACAAAACCACGTGGTGCCTGGTATTCACAGCGGCACCAACATAGAAAATCGAATGGCCATGCTGGAAATACTCTTTCTCTGCGCGCTGTTTTGCGCTATATGGTCTTTGTCCTTCACGTTGCGTTGCTAGATTCTTTGCACGTGGCCATGACACTTTGACCGAAATTAAATAAAAAGGGTAAATGCTACGAGCAAATAAGAATGTGTTTACACGGTAAGTTTTAACATAAAATAATTTATACACTAATTTAAAATTAATAATAAAATATATTATTTGAATATATTCATACAAAGAATTCAAAATTTAAACATTTTAATTAAAAGTGTAAAATAACTAAAATTAAGGATTTCAAATTTGTCTACTATGTCAAAGATTTAAATTTTTTTCTTCTTTTACCTTTCTCCTTCCTTTTTCTTTATTCTCTATGGTCAATATTAAATCCAAATATCACCAACTTAAGTGATGAATAGAAAATAACATTAAAAACCAAGTCTAGGTTATATAAATGTCTTGTCATGTCATTTGAACTCTCAAATACTTATACCTTCATAAGATTCATGAACTATATGTTAAGAAACTTTTTTAGATACTTCTTATTATTTACTTTGATGATATATATTCTTATTCATAGTAGAAATTTCATTGATCATTTATCACATTTGTGAAATTTGTAAGAAGTACTTAAAGAACAGAAGTTGGATGCCAATAAAGCCAAATGCACATTTGCAACAGAGAAGGTAATCTTCCTTGGCTCTGTGGTGAACTCTCAAGGAGTCGAATTTGATTAACAAAAGGTAAAAGCTATTATGGAATGGTCTACTCCAACATGTACATGTGAGGTCAAAAGTTTTCATGAATTGGCTAATTTCTATTAGAAGTTTATAAAGGACTTTAGTTAGATTCTAGTTAAAAAGGAAACTTTAGGGTTGTAGCCAAAAGAAAACTTTTAATTTACTTAAATAGAAACTAACTCAAGAACCAATTCTTTCTTTACTTAATTTTTCCTTGTCTTTTGAAGTGGAATGTGATCCTTCAAATCTAAGAATTGGATCAGGCCTAATGCAAGGAGACATTAATTTGCATATTTTAGTGAAAAACTCAGGGATGTTCATCTCAATTACTCAATCTTGGACAAGGAGCTATATGCATTAGTGAAAGCTTTTCAAGTGTTGCAACATTATCTCTTTTCTAAGGAATTTATAGTGCATTCAAATCATGAGGCTTTGAAGAATCTTAAAGGGCATGAGAAACTCAACAAGAGACATGTTAAATTGGTAGAGTTTCTAGAGTAATTTTCCTATCCAGTCAAATACAAGAAAGGAGTTACAAATGTTTTAGCCAATGCTTTAAGTAGAATGTACACCATAGTCCTTATGCTTGAAACTAAATTGTTAGAATTCAATCACATAAAATCTCTTTACTATGATGATCATGATTTTGGCCTAGTGTTTGCTTTGTGTGAGAAAGGTGCTCAAAGGAAAAGGTTTCCATGTGCCTAACACATCCTTAAAATAGCTTTAAGTGAATGAAGCATATAAAGGATGTGTTGTATAACAAGATGTTTAGTGAATGAAAAGTGATGTCTCACAGTTTGTAGCAAGATGTGTTGTATTCCATGAAGCTATGTTTAAACTATTGAATCATGGTTTATATATACAAGACTCATGAAGAAGTTCCACAAGGTCTTGAAAGGTTGCATATCTAACTTCTTTAACAAGTCTTCATGGAGAACCTCCATGGTGATTCCGGTCAAGTAAGGATAAGCAATCAAAAAGGAAAAAGTGGAAGGGGTTTAGAAATGCACTAGTGTAAAAATGGTCTTTTACGCCGATTAAAAAATATTCTTTTTTGTCAATTATGGAATTGACATGATAGGTGGATAACGTTAAAAGTCTTACTTTCTACGTCGATTGTTAAATTGACTTTCTACATCGGTTGTATTTACAACAGATGTAGAAAGTCCATTTTTTTTAAAAAAAGTAATAATTTAAATTGTTTTGTTTTTCTTAATTACTTATAATTATAAACTTGACACCTTGGTGTAATTGGCCAGCCCTTTAGTGTGTTTGGATGAGTCAATTTGGTGGAGCAATTTATTTATTCTGAGCAATTGAATTACTATCAAATCAATTGACTTTTTTAGATAAAACATTTTGAATAATTTAAGACGACATCATTTTGAGAAAGAATATCAATTGAGAAAGATTGAGAAATTTGAAATTTTGTCCAAAATCGAAGCATTTCAATTCCTTCCCTATTCTTCTCACTTCTCTCACTACTCCTTGAGTAAAATTGTAGAATTTAAAAATGATTAATATTTATTGTTATTCAATATTAAAAATTTAATTTTTAAATAAATATTTAAAAATGAAAATTTGAATTGCTTAAAAAATTACTTTATCTAAACAAGAAAATTAAAATACAAGAAATTAAATTAATTCATCTAAATAAAATGAATACAAAATAAAATGAATTTAAAATCAAAGCAATTAAAATACTAGGTATTTAAATTTCCTGAAAAAGTTTCCGGTCCAAACACAAGCGTGGTTGTTATTTCATCTAAGGTCCTATATATGTTCATTCATTTTCATTCTATAGATAATTCATAAAAAGATTTAACAAACTTCAACCATGGTTACTAATGTAGAAAAGGAGAGAAAAAAAAAACCCAACTGCTGGTAGAATACTTAACTTGTGCATTTAATGACTTTATGACATCTTTAGCTGATTTACATTTTCTAGCTTTATGTGCAGCTAATACCGTCACTTCCTTCAATTGCTTTGATGTTCTCTTGTCTCTAAACCTTTTGACTTACGAGTAAGATTTTCAACCTAACCAGCATGTTTGATCAGTTCTGAGATGAGTATACTTCAAACATTTTCAACATTTAGAGATCAAAAGCAAATAATAAAAAAAATATCAGAAAGTTTAAAAAGTTGAACTACAATAATTGTAATTCAAGTATTAGATAATTATTTACTTCAATTATCATGTCACTATAGGTTGTATCCAAGCCCGAGCAATAAATAGGCTAGAGTTAAACCCTTATCAAACAGGTTTATGCTACGAGGCATCCGAAAAGGGGTTAAATGAAAATGAAACTATTTTAATTGTCTCCAACTATAAAAAGAGCCTAGACAAAGAGATAGAGAGAGAAGTTAGTTGAGATTTTAAATTGGTTGAGGGCAGGATTCAGATTCCTCAAAGGTAGTTTAGACACACCATCTCATTGTTGAATAAGGCAATTCTTCTTCATTTGTGCTTCTCTCTCTAAATTCTGGTTCCATTCTTGACATAATATAAACTACTAAATGAAAATGCATTGCAAGCAATTGATACAAATGTTTCAATATATGATTTTTTTTTTTTTTTGCATTTGAAAGTTAAAATGCAATAGTACATGCGACAATTTTTAATCTTAGAATCTTTTTTTTTGTTTTTTTTATATATTTTATGTTTTAAGGTGGAGCCTTATATCCTCCTAACACACTGTAATTTCTTGTTCTTATTTTAAAAGATTTCTTCTAAGAGAATCATACAAGAAAAATGTAGTGAGAAATGCAAGTTTCTAGAAGTTAATAAAAATTCAAAAATATTTTGTTTTCTTTTTTAGCAAATTATCAGGTCCCAAACAGGATAATATTGATTATGCACAATACATATGTATCACATTAAAAGCCCCTTCAAAGAATATAAGCATGAAGTAGGAATACCAAATTCATCGTTAAAAGGCAAGGTTAATCACAAAAATGGAATATATATCACACAATTTCATCAAGGTTCTCTAGAAATATAGATATACAAATGGATAATATCATATATGAATTATCAGGCATACATGTCTCCTTAAACTTATAACTTCTTGACTTAGTAGTGTCCCCTGTAATTTAGTGGTTCTATTCTCTTGAAAACTTACACTCAAGCTAGGAGTTTGTACTAATGGTACTGATTTAGGAACTTTCTTATGTTTAAAATAACAACAACAATAATTTGTACCATAGATTCATTTATCACCTCAACAACAATAGAAGTGTGCAAAGATATGATAAATATTTTAGCCAATTTTACAAGAGCTATTATGCCAACAGTGGCTATCTGATAATTAATTGGCAAATGCTAAAGAGAAAAGTATAGTGCATAATAGAGCTATGCTAAAAATTATTCTTTAAATCAATCAAGAAGAATAAAATTTTGATTTAAAATTCCATTTCGGTTTCTATTTTATTTCTCTCTCTTTCTCTTAATTAAAGTAAGAATTATTTTGATAAGTAAGTATTGACACCTTAGAGTCACAATCTCAGCAGCAACACAAATACAAATTAAATACAAACTTTGTTTTACTAAAAATTATTAGAAAAGAAAAATAGTACCTGATACAAAGCTCCACAACCAGTTCCATTCCAATAAAGAAAAATTAGCTATTTAATATTAATAACTAATTGGAGATAATTGAAATGATAGTGTAAAATATTTTGGCAATGACCAGGACCAAGTATTCAACTCTTTAACTTTAGCGGCATATCATTGGTTACACATTGGCTAGAGGCAGTGACGTATTATTTTTTTTTATTTTCAATTTTTCTTGCTTATTACATCGTATTAGAATATAATTAATGGTCAATTAACATATTTATGTGCATATTTATGTGCATTTATGACTTAGGAGACAACTGGGTTTAAAGTGTGATTTTTGTAATTAATTCGTTGTTGTTTTGATTTCTGACCAGGTTAAGTAATTCAAGTATAACTTTGACTACAGAACTCTGAACTCTGTTTAAGATGTGTTTGGTGTCATTTTAAAGAAGACTTAAATGACTACAAAAACTATGCGGACTCCAAAAGCTAGTTTGGACTGCATCTAGATGAATTTAAGCTTGAAATTAGCATTTAGTTGCTGTTAGAAATTTTCAACGGGTTACTTAAATGTTTAAACCCATTTACTTGTATGAAAATTGTATCATTAAATTATACAACACATGAGATTCAAAGAGTAAACTTCAGCTTAGTAAAAGGTCATGTGACAAGCACATGACCTACACTCTATATATAGGCCAAAAACACAAAAACCTGTCAACTCTTTTACCTTGCATTTTTAATTCAAATCAGATTTTTGTTTTCAGTTTTGTGCAATTCCTTTCTTTTTCTTTCATGCTCTGCTAGGGTTTTATCTTTTCATCTTCTCTTAGCGTTTTAGAATTCCATTATGCAATTTCGATTACTACATTGTTCAATTGCAATTATGAGTAGTTAATTTCGTTAATCAATTTGATCTCAATAGGTTCTTTAATTTCCTCAAGTTTTACGTTTTCAATTGCATGAACACTTCATTTTAGTTGCTTGATTTTTTGTTTGGTTTAATCGATTGATGAATTAAATTGAATTTCTGGTTGTTCTAGTATTATTGATTAATGATGAATGCAAAGAACTAATTAAATGGTTCAAAACCGAGTTGTGTGTTCTCATGCGATTGAGAGTTTAAAGACCATGAAATGTTCAATGAAAATATTATGAGATTTCGAAGCATTAGTTCGATGTTAAAATGCAGTGATTTCATTTTCAATGCACTACATAAATGAGCTTTAAGTTTACCAATCAAAAAATCTTAAACACCTATTCACATACACAGCTATTAGCCAACACACAAGACACTAGCAAAAACGTTATCTACGATGATCTTAAGCTTATGTTCATGTGAGCAAATGAGCAGCAGTAGATATCTTTGGATACAGACAAAGTTTTGGAGTTGTGTAACATGGTTTTGAAGTTATTTAGTAGAATATGCTTTGTTGCTTACTCTTTTGTGATCAAACTTTTGAAGTCCAAATGTTGTAATTATTATATACTATGTCTGGTTATGTATAATAGTACAAGTACATTCTAATGTATGATTGACATATGTAACTTTTGATATATGTGTGTATTATTTTGAGAAAAGTGATTTTGGTGTGTATGAAAGGAGACAAAAAATGTCTCTGAATTTGCATAATTAAATTAACGAAGAATTAATTAAAATCAAAGTTTTGCGCCCATGTAATTGGTTTAGTAGTAACAAGTGAACTTATTATATTAGTGGTGTACGGGCCGGATCCGAGCTTCTATTAATATACCCGGCCGAATTTGAGTTCCTATTAGGATACCTGGCCGAAGAATCATGGCCGAGTTGATAATACGCTGTTCTCGGATTAGTTCGGAACCAGATACCGAGGCAATCATAATCGTATCTACATCGAGCCGCGCGCCAACTACCAGCATGGAGGTGCCTGCCCAACGATGGGACAACCGCATGCACGAAGGACCACGTGTAGCCCCGGGAACTCGCCCTGTCACCACTCTCCAGCCTCGTCATCACACTACCCCCGAAGTAGGGGTAGCAGCAATCATAGCAAGGTACGGTATAAATAGCGTACCCTGCACAAGTTAAGAAGAGGGGAGATGACTAGCTTAAGCATTGGAGGTGTATTTACTGGCACAGCAGCCGACCTCCAACGACCTACCTCGGACCAAGTCGGCTAGACTCGACGGCAACGGTCTTGTCACCAAGTTCCCACCAGAACAGTTTGGCGCCCACCGTGGGGCCTGGTAAAACTTTGCCCGGGACTCCAAGGTTCATGGTGAAAACAAGAAGTCACGCACCAGCATCCACACACAGTATGGATCCAACAGCTCTTGAGGTGTTAAAAACGCACATTGAGACCTTGATAATGGAAATGCGTCAACAGATGAATGACGACAGGAAGGAAATGCAAGAAGCCAACAAAAAGGAGTTCGAAGACATGAGGGAATACCAAAAGCAGGAGATGGAGGCTCTTCAAAATCGAATGATGGATGCCGAGGAAGGAATCCCCCACACAGTGGAAGATAACTCTCCCCTTCTTGAACGAGACCAAGCACCGCGCAAGCCCCCATCGGCGGACCCGGATGTTCTAAAGCCGACCCCTGTCGCGAAAGCATGGACTCCCCAAGAGCTCCCTTTCAAAGAGGTGAATGTGCCAGAGAATCCCGAATTACAAAGGTTAACCACTTTCCATCCCTTCACACCCGACGTGATGCAATGTCGGCTGCTCGAAAATTGGAGGTGGCCCGGGTTGGAAAGATATGATGGGACTACGGACCCCACTTCGCACGTCAAAGCCTACCTAACTCAGGCAGGAATGGTTTCCGACGACATGCGCATCCATTGTAGACTACTACCCACCACCTTAAAAGGGATGACCCTGGAATGGTATTATTCTCTCCCACCGTTATCCATAAATTCGTTTGAAGTCCTATGCACCAAGTTTGTAGCCCGGTTTGCGGACTGCAAGCCGGTTTTGTCCGATTCGTCGTCGCTACAACATGTAAACCAAAGAGAAGGAGAGAGCCTCCGAGGCTACATGGCGCGATTTTCGAAAGCCACCTTGAATATCCCCGATCTGCACCCCGCGGTGGCCATGCACTCGCTGAAAGTAAGTGTTCAGCCCGGGCCATTTTCTGATTCCCTGTATGCGGAACCACCTAGAAACATGGATGAGGTGCGAGCTCGGGCGGCCAGATTTATGAGCATTGAGGAGAATGCCACGGCGAGAAGGCGAGGGAAGGACAAAAGCTACCGTTCCAACAAAGTAGAATCTCACCCGTAAGGGCGCTGGGAAGCAGACCCCAGAAGAAAGCGAACAGGAAGGTTTGCAACTTACACTCCTCTTAACGCCCCAAGGGAAACTGTGCTAAGAGAAGCTTTTAGTGCCAACCTTGTTAGAATGCCTAACCCATGTCCAACCCCGCGAAACGTCGACCATCAAAGGACGTGCAGTTTCCATCAAAATTATGGTCACACCACCGAAGAGTGTTGGAAAGTGAGGGACATCATAGAAGAATTAATCCAAGGTGGAGCCCTTATCTGTTTCGTCCGAAAAGATGGCCAAAAGGAAGCCGGGAATTCTACTCAGGACAGGTGGGGAAACAAGAGACCACGAAACAACACATATCAAAAGGGAGGAAATAAGGAGCGACCTGTTCAGAGGACGGAACAAGATAATCGGGACAAGCCTCACCTACGAGGAGTTATCAATACCATCGCCGGAGGATTTGGGGGAGGAGGATGCTCTAACAATGCCCGGAAGAGATATCTAAGGAGTATAAACAGTGTATCCCATAAAGGAAGTCCTCGGAATTCTACTCAGGACAGGTGGGGAAACAAGAGGCCACGAAACAACACATATCAAAAGGGAGGAAATAAGGAGCGACCTGTTCAGAGGACAGAACAAGATAATCGGGACAAGCCTCACCTACGAGGAGTTATCAATACCATCGCCGGAGGATTTGGGGGAGGAGGATGCTCTAACAATGCCCGGAAGAGATATCTAAGGAGTATAAACAGTGTATCCCATAAAGGAAGTCCTCGGAGCATGCCCCTCATCACTTTCGCGGATGAGGACTTCGGCATCCCGGGGCGCGATCATGACGACCCAATGGTAATCTCGGTGATAATAGCCGAATGGGAAGTAAAGAAGGCCCTGATTGACCAAGGGAGCTCAGCTGACATCCTCTATTGGCACACCTTCGACAGGCTCGGCATCAACCATGCCTCGATCCAACTCCACACTGAGCCCCTGCTCGGCTTCGCAAGCGAAAGGGTATATACTAAAGGATACATCGACCTCCCAACCACCTTCACCGGGGGAACGGGATGCCGGACTGTCAATGTCCGATTTCTCCTCGTTGAGGCCGATACCTCATACAACGTCATCATAGGTCGACGAACTCTCAATCAACTCGGTGCAGTTGTTTCCACAGTCCACCTGGCCATGAAATTCCCGTCTGGTGACCGTGTGGTTACAGTAAATGCTGATTACCGCACATCACGGGAATGTTACGCACAGATGTTCAAAAGTCGGAACCACAGCAAGACGAGGGAGGAAAGTGAAGATCGCCCCTGCGACACAATCCGAGAGGCCCCTGACGAGGGGGTTGAGCTCGATCCTAGGTTTTCGACCATGGAGGATAGGGCCAACCCCGTTGAAGAAACATGCCTTGTTCAGGTCGGACCTCGGCAAGATCAAACACTAAAAGTTGGACGAAGTCTGAATGGGGAAAACAAAGTAAAAATAGAAGAGATTTTGAAGGAAAACGCTGACCTGTTCGCATGGAGCATAAAGGACATGCTGGGAATAGACCCCAAATTCCTGTGCCACAAGCTCGCCCTGTCCCCACATGCGAAGCCCGTGGCTCAAAAGAAAAGACGATTAGGGGAGGAAAGAGGAACAGCCATAAGCCAAGAAGTAAGAAAATTGCTGGAAGCACGTTTCATTCGGGAGATCAAGTACACTACGTGGTTGACCAATGTGGTCATGGTGAAAAAATCAAATGGAAAATGGCGTATGTGCACTGATTATACAGACCTGAACAAAGCGTGCCCGAAGGACACCTATCCTCTCCCTAGTATCGACCGACTTGTTGACAACTCCTCAGGGTGCAAGATGTTGAGTTTTTTAGATGCCTACGCCGGGTACAACCAGATTAAGATGTATCCGCCGGACGAGGACAAGACGACATTCATGAGCAACACGGCCAACTATTGCTATCAGGTAATGCCTTTCGGGTTGAAAAATGCTGGAGCGACTTATCAGAGGCTGATGGACAAAGTTTTCCGAGAAGAAATCGGTCAAACCATAGAAGTCTACGTGGACGACATGGTTGTCAAGTCAGCACAAAAAGAGGACCACCCATCCGCATTCATCAATTTATTCGCTCGAGTACCGTCCCATCAGCTATGTCTTAACCCGGAAAAGTGTGTGTTTGGGGTACAAAGCGGGAAGTTTCTAGGCTTCATGCTAACGGCAAGAGGAATAGAGGCAAACCCAGACAAATGTAAGGCTATATTGCAAATGCGACCCCCTGAATCATTAAAGGAACTGCAAAGGTTCAATGGGCGGTTGGCCGCTCTTTCAAGGTTCCTTCCAAGGTTAGCTGAAAAAATCCGACCTCTCTTCGGACTTTTGAAGGGATCCAAGAGTTTCCAGTGGAATGAGGAATGCGAAGAGGCATTCGAAGAGATCAAGAGACAGATTTCACTCATATCTGTATTGCAGCGACCGACGACCGCAAAACTAAACCTGTACCTGTCGGTAGCCCATTCCACCATCAGCTCGGTCCTGGCAACTGATGAAGAAAAGCATCAACAACCCGTTTACTTCATTAGCCGGACTCTCCTCCCGGCAGAAGAGCGCTACCAAGTGACTGAGAAATTGGTCCTTGCTTTAATCTTCTCGGCTAGGAGGCTTCGGCACTATTTCAGAAGCCGAGATATTACCGTAAGAACTGATCATCCACTTCGGAAAATACTACAGAAACCCGATTTGGCTGGAAGAATGACGGTGTGGGCCATCGAGTTATCAAAGTTCGGACTTACCTACCAAAGCCGAGGACCTATGAAGGCTCAGTTTTTGGCTGATTTCTTAACAGAACTCCCCTTAAAAAAGGAGGGGAGTACGACGTGGACACTCAGCATTGATGGTTCGTCGAACCAAAAAGGGAGCGGGGCCGGAGTGATACTGGAAGGTCCAGACGGCCTTGTTTTTGAACAATCCATTAGGTTCGAATTCCCAACATCCAACAATCAGGCAGAATATGAGGCCTTAATCGCCGGGATCAGGTTGGCAAGGGACATGGGAGTCAAATCGGTCAAGTGTGTGTCAGATTCTCAACTGGTCACAGGTCAAATGACAAGTGAGTATCAGGCCAAAGAGCCCGTCCTTCAAAGGTATTACACCTTGGCCAAGCAGCTAATCAAGGGTTTCGATGCGTTCGAAATACAGCACGTCCCAATAACAGCCAACGAACGCACCGATGTGTTGTCCAAATTTGCAAGCACTAAGAAGGGTGGACAACACCGGACATTAATTCAAGAAACCCTTCCCTACCCGAGTTGGGAAAGGCCGAGCTGTAACTCAATAGCCTCAACACCGGACACATGGATGACTCCAATCATTGCATACCTAAGGGAGGAAAAGTTGCCTTCAGATTCCCACGAAGCAAAGAAGCTACAAAGACTGGCAGCCATGTATACTCTCCTCCATGGCGAGCTATTCCGACGAGGCTTCTATACCCCTTTGCTTAAATGCCTGGATCCTGACCAAGCCGATTACGTCATGAGAGAAATCCATCAAGGAATATGTGGGATGCATTCCGGAACGAAAACGATGGCTAGAAGAGTCCTCCGTGTGGGATACTGTTGGCCCACCATGAAGAAGGACGTCTCGGAATTTGTCAAGCGATGTCAGGATTGTCAGAAGCACGGGCACATCCCCAAACTTCCTCCCAACGAACTTCACGCGATGAGCTCCCCTTGGCCTTTCATGATTTGGGGAGTAGATCTGCTAGGTCCTTTTCCCTTAGGACGGGGACAAGTTAAATTCATGATAGTGGCAATTGATTACTTCACTAAGTGGATAGAAGCAGAGGCTCTCACAACCATCACAGCACCCCAAGTCCAGAAGTTTGTGTGGAAAAACATCGTATGTCGACATGGGTTACCTATGACCATAGTCACAGATAATGGAAGACAATTCATTGATGCAGGGATTGAAAAGTTTTTCAAGGACCTCGGGATTTTACACCGAGTTACCTCAGTGGAGCACCCACAGACCAATGGCCAAGCTGAGGCCGCTAACAAGGTGATACTGTCTGAGCTAAAAAAGAGACTGTCAGGCGCTAAAGGAGCTTGGGCCGAAGAGCTCCCGAGCATGTTGTGGGGATACCACTGTACACGTCAGACCTCTACTGGAGAAACGCCTTACAAGTTAACATACGGGATGGACGCCATGATTCCGGTAGAGGTAGGGGAACCATCTTTTAGGAGACAAAGTGCTCGGGAAGACATCAACTCAGCGGAAATCAGAGCTGATCTAGACCTCTTGGAAGAAGCCCGAGAGTTGGCCCTCGTATACAACACGGCCATGAGTGACCAATTCACTAGGTAGTATAATTCCAGAGTAAAACCCAGAGAGTTCAAAGAGGGCAATCTCGTCTGGCAGAGTGTCGGCGAGGCTCGCCGACAGAAAGGTGACGGGAAGTTAGCTGCAAATTGGGAAGGACCGTTCCGCATTCTCGAAAAGTATGGGAATGGAGCCTACAAGCTGACTGAGCTCAAGGGAAAACCCCTCCCAAGGACATGGAACGCAACCCATTTAAAGCAGTATTTCAGTTAAAAATGTAAGTTCAATGCGTATCTCGTGATCCTTTTGTTTTAATAAATGATTACCAGCCTTATGATCGAACAAGCGTTTGTAACCAAAAGCCCACAGAGAAACATAAACCTCGTAATAACTCGAGTACACAACGTAGTCCGAGCAATATCCAAAATCAAAACCTCGTAATAATTCGAGTACAGCTCGGCACACCCCGCGAAAATGCAAAGAGAAATATAAACCTCTTAAAAATTCGAGTACGCAACGAGCAATATCTAAAACCGAAACCTCGTAATAATTCGAGTACGCAACGAGCAATATCTAAAATCAAAACCTCGTAATAATTCGAGTACAGCTCGGCACACCCCGCGAAAATGCAAAGAGAAATATAAACCTCGTAATAATTCGAGTACGCAACGAGCAATATCTAAAACCGAAACCTCGTAATAATTCGAGTACGCAACGAGCAATATCTAAAATCAAAACCTCGTAATAATTCGAGTACAGCTCGGCACACCCTGCAAAAATGCAAAGAGAAATACAAACCTCGTAATAATTCGAGTACACAGCATAGTTCGGGCAATATTTAAGAGTGAAACCTCGTAATAATTCGAGTATAGCTCGGCAAACCTCGCGAAAATACAAGAGAAATACAAACCTCGTAATAATTCGAGTACACAGCATAGTTCGGGCAATATTTAAGAGTGAAACCTCGTAATAATTCGAGTATAAATTATAGTTAGGAAAATCCCGCAAAAATACAAGAGAAATATGAGCCCCGTAGCAATTCGAGTAAAGACACAGGCGAAAATAAAGCAAGGCACTACAGGTGCTCGGCAGCAAACAGCGACATACCCAAATTTAAAGAATGAGATAAATATTCCAATATTATACAAGTAAGAGGGGGCAGGCAAATCCCACAAGATACGGGAAGTAGCGAAGCCCTGACCTCCACGTCCACCTCCAAGGACATCGGCCGATCAGGGAAGGGTGGAGGACAGAGATACACAAAGCGATTGAGGCTCCCAGAGAGATGGTCCTCGGAAATACCTTAACTGATCGCAGCTCGCCCAAAAACCCACAAAACCAGAACTTCTCATTCCAAACATCATCCAACAAGTGACAAAGCAGTTTGAAGGACAAAAGCTGCTCGACAAGGAGCACAGCGGTGACCCGAGAACCAGGAAAGCTGGAGCTGATTTTGAGTGTGAAACCCAAAACAAGTCTTGCCCCCCATGGCAAACGTTACCACCTTCAAATCTCATTCCAGACATCATCTAAAGGGTGTGTACGACAAGTAAAGAAAGGTACTCCAAGGGAAATGCAATAGAAAAATATTCAAAGCCATGAATGCAAAACGCAAGACGGAAGGGCCATATTTATACGCAAAATAAAAACAAGCAAAAGGGGAGCGGCACGAATATCCAAAAGGCACGAAGTAATAGTGAAAACAAGTGCAAGTTCCTAAGAGAATTTAAAGTTCCAAGACATAGTAAATAACAAAGGTGATACATCCCATCACCACAGGAAAATCAATCATCTACCAAAGCACCATCAACCACCGCTTTGGTCTCATCAAAGTGAGAAGTATCATAGTCAGGGTTAGCAAGCTTGAGTTGAGCTATTGCCCGTTTAAAGCCCTCAGAAAAGGCTTGAAGTCCGGCCTCGTTCCTCTTGTCTACCTCATCCTCAAGTTCGGACACCCTCTCCACATAAGATGCGTTAACTTCCTCGGCTTCCTTCAGATAGCTTTCCAACTCGGCGCATTTAGTCGCCGAGCTAGCCAGTTGGTTACGGAGGTCGGCCAGTGTTGAGCTCGAATTATCCCTTGCCTCCTTCAAAGCAACCTTAAGGGCATCCACAGTGGTTTTGGCCTCCACAGCGGCGGACTTCAGATCAAGGTTCTCGGCTTCCAGAGCTCCCTTAGAAGCAAGACAAGCCTCAACTTCCTTTTTCAGATCTTCAATGAACCGCTCTAATCCAGAAATGCGGCCTTCCAGATCATGGCATTGGCCGCGGAGGAGCCCCTTCTCAGCCTCGGAACCACTAAGGCGGCTTCGCAGTTGACTCAGTTCTAACCCCTAAGAAGTCAAGAGCTTCTCAGTCTCAAACCGGTTCTTCAGCAGCTCTTGGTTATCCTTTTCCAGCTCAACCACCTTCTGAGAAAGACCGCTCCCACGAGCAAACTCGCCCCTATAGAGACAACCCAAAGAGCCAACATTAAACTTAGATATGAAGAGACACAAAAGAAAGAGTGCAGAGAAAGGAATCTTACTTGAAATACTGAATCACTGAAAGGCATCTCATGAGCATGATGTGGATGCCATCCAATGAATTCTGGGCCCCCACGAAGTTTATGAGCTCGATATCATAAGGAGTCGGGAAACCGCCCCCCGAGCTCGAACAATGCTGACCCCTCAGACCAGCATTCCAAAGAGAAGATGTCCCCGAATTCCTCACAGTAATGTGCTCGAGACGAGGAGTTCGGGTTTGGCAGACAAAGCCTGGAGGCACGTTGCCGCCAGCAGGTAAAGGGAGCGGCTCGGGCATAGCAGAAGTCGTCCCGGCCGGAACGCGAGAGCTCTCTCTCGGCTCAACCGAAGTACCAGGCTCCTCCGCCGTTGTCCCTGACGCCACACCCGAGGAAGAAGCCGGGGTTTGCCCGGCATCAGCTGTCACCATCTCCCCTCCGACCTCTTCAACAGGAGGAGGAAGCCCCCCGTCAGCTGTTGATGACTCGCCGAGGACGGGCTCGCCAGTCGTCGGATCCCGAGCTGAGGAATCCGAAATCACCACAAGGGAGGAGGGAACGGCCTTCGCAGGCTCGGTGGTCGCCCTCACCTTTAGCTTCTTCAAGGGGCGCCCCTTAGCGGCAGGTCGGGAAAATTGAGCACTTCGGGAAAAAGACTTCTGATCTGACATGATTTCTGCACCACAAGAAAAAAAAGTCAAAACAGATCAATACAGTTAAGCAATAAAGGATGTAGCCGATGACAGATACCTAGGAAAGCAGCCCTCGGATCCGCAGCGTCGGCCAGAGAGAGAACACGTCGGACGTCGAGAGGATGGTCCAAGGCCTTCAACCTCTCCACGGATAATTTCTCGGGAGCGGTCAGCTCCTTATCAGGAATAGACTTGAATTTTTTTGGGGTGGACCAATAGAAGGGGAAGGAGGGACAACCCTTCTCGTCATAGAACGTCCGACTATTGGGGGCAAGAGGTGAAACTTTAAAGAATTTGTCCTTGAAACCCTTGAAAGACTGTGCAAAAAGGGTAAAAAGCGACCCATATTGAGCCCCGTTCAGAGAGCACCAACCAACCCGATCACCGTGCTTCAATTGGTGGAAATATAAAAACACGTTGGGCGAACACTCGATATTCAGAAAGGGGCAAAGAATTTGAAAAGCTTTCAGATTCGCCCAACTGTTAGGATGAAGTTGCGTAGGAGCAACATTCAAGACGCCGAGCACTTGACATTCCAGTGGGGACAAGGGAAAGGCCACGTGGAAGTCGACCAATAAGCACTCATACAAATAAGTAAAGGTTGCTTCCCCAGCACGAGGTCTCATGAAGACTCGGTCATCGGGCGAGCAATTAACGACACGAAGTAGATGACCCTGGGCCGCATCGCACAGGGGCGAAAAGCTGAGAACTTCCGCGACGCGTGAGGCGCCAAGGATGGAAGCATAAGCCCCAACCTCGTCAGCCACCCAGGGATAATCCCTATGAACGGGAGGGAAGGCCTTTTTCTTCCGGCCGCCGAGGGGGCGCCCTAGTGGAGCAACCTCCGCGTCGGCCCCGGCGGCGAGAGCAAAGGGAGGAGGAGAAGAATGCTGTACAGGGGGAGAACGTTGTACAGAGGGAGAAGGAATGAGGGTAGACTCTGAGGAAATAGAGCCCCCCTCCATCGGAGAAACTTCCCGGGCGGTTAAGCGAACCGCCCTGGAGAACTAGAAGCAGAAGAAGAAGAAGCCATGGGAACGTACCTTACAGAGGAGGAGTTGGGAAGACGAGAGAAAACTTGTTCACACCAGAGGAAAATGAAAGATTACCAAATGACAGAAGGTTACAACAATGAGAAGTGAAATGACTCTAAAGAAATTGAAACCGCGTGTAAAGGGAATAGGAAACGCTTCAAATACCGGGGGGCATAAATGGAATAACAGGGGAAGTCGAAAGAATTAAATGTAACCGTTGCAAGGGGAAGGGGAAACGCGAAAGAAAAAACCGCCAAAACACCCAAAGATTAAAATAACCTCGGTCTTCTCACGAGAACACCGAGCTTGGGGGGCTTATGTACGGGCCGGATCCGAGCTTCTATTAATATACCCGGCCGAATTCGAGCTCCTATTAGGATACCTGGCCGAAGAATCATGGCCGAGTTGATAATACGTTGTTCTCGGATTAGTTCGGAACCAGATACCGAGGCAATCATAACCGTATCTACATTGAGCCGCGCGCCAACTACCAGCATTGAGGTGCCTGCCCAACGATGGGACAACCGCATGCACGAAGGACCACGTGTAGCCCCGGGAACTCGCCCCGTCACCACTCTCCAGCCTCGTCATCACGCTACCCCCGAAGTAGGGGTAGCAGCAATCATAACAAGGTACGGTATAAATAGCGTACCCTGCACAAGTTAAGAAGAGGGGAGATGACTAGCTTAAGCATTGGAGGTGTATTTACTGACACAACAGCCGACCTCCAACGACCTACCTCGGACCAAGTCGGCTAGACTCGACGGCAACGGTCTTGTCACCAAGTTCCCACCGGAACAAGTGGTATCCGAGAGCAAGTCAAACTTTTCAGCCTATGAGTTAAGGGCTCATTGTGTTTCCTTGACTTTTTTGTGAGTTGTTGAGTTTTTGAACATGTAATTGTTTTATTGACTAATTGAGATTGTTTTCTTTCCTTTTGTGTATTCCTTTTATGTGTGTAGAAATTGATGGCTAGTAAGGATTCTATCCAGAGTTGCTTTTCCTACTAACACATTCCGCCCTTTTTCAGAACTTTGAATAATGTAGCTCTAACACACTAAGATGTTTTCTTATGAGAGTGAAAATTTTCAAATTTAAATGTTAGTAAATTCTATACTTAGTACATGCGTTAGCTTATATTTGTGTGAAGAGTATATGACATAGCAGAGAAAAAAAGCACGAAACCTTTTTACTTATATGGATTATTTGAACCACACATTGGGGGCTAATGAAAACGTATTGGGCAAGATGCGAGTTTTTAAATGTTGGATGAAGTCCTATTAGATGTAGGAAAATTCTAGTTTTAGACTAATATGCTTTATAGACGTAGAATCGTTGTTTTTTTAAGTTCCTTATCCATTTTTTTTTTCTAACAAAGGTAATATAACTTTCTATAGTCAAACTGTATATTATCATCAAAACTTTAAATCCTTCAATAAAATGAAGGGCCATAGATTTAATGTGTCGAGTCCAACAAAAGTTTTGCTAATTTTATATATGGATTGAGGTCCTTTACCAGGTACCAAATCAATGGAAAACTTAAATTCCCTCTCGTGTGGTTATCTAGTCACATGCTAAAGAAATTCTAAAAAAAAAAACAAAAGAAAAGGAAAGGGATCTACATTGAAACATCTACAAATATGGTAGTTCTGAAAAATTACATTATGTGAAAAGGAAGGAAGGTATATTAGTGAAAAGAACAGTAGCTTTTAGAGTACGAAATTAATTAAAATGATTTTTTATCCAAATTAATCTAATCGTTTCATAAATCAATTATATCTATTTGTTAATAAATTAAAATTTTATGATGTTAAATATCTAACATCTGAATTTCTGGTCGCTCATATTCCATTTGTACAAATAGAAAAAATAGCCCTTAATGATAACATATTTTTAATCAAATGGTTTGAAATTTGTAATTATCCTTTTTAATCTCTTGAGAACCTATAAATAAAAATTCTCTTTCATGTAGCTAAACCAAAGCTTAAAATTAAACCTTTTACAATTTTAGTAATAAATATTTTTAGAGTTTATTGCAATCCTAACCTTTTACAATATGTTAATATTTCAATATACTTAGTTGTCGTAATTAGATTGAGTTTAGTTAGCTCGTAGCTAGCAGTTTTTCTTTTCCTGGTGAATATAGCTAGAAAATTAATGAGTTACAAAAGCGTTATTTCACACATTTTCAAATTAAAAATGAGAAAGATAAATAAACCTTTTTTTACACACGAGATGCGTATTTAGGGGTTTTTATTTATATTTGTCAGAAGCACTAATTTAATTTTTTTTATAATGTTTTCTTATTATTTTTTAATATTTAGTATATAACTAAAATATTTGTTTACTTAATATTTTTAAGATATTAAATATGTTTATATTTATAGATTGACCTTCACCATACACAAGTAATTCTCATGCCTATTTTAGGATTCAATCTCTGGGTAAGATATATAAACTCCTGCCACTTATAACAAGGGATGTTAATAATTTTATATTTTTTCAATACACTGTTGTCACTACTAGTTTTTTATGTTTATTAACATTTATTTACAAACATTATAAAAAAATGTTATATATATTATCTTTTTTAGCATTTATTTAATAAAAAATGTTATTAAGAACATAAAAAAAAAATCACACATTAAAATGTTACTAAAAGTAATTACTAACATTTCTGTATAGTTTTACAACATTTTTTTTAGAAATTGTTTTTACATATTCTTAGTCATTAAATATATTTACATTTTAATATTACTACCTCAAAGAAATAAATAATTAACTTATCTCAAGACTATTAAAAGTAAATAAATTAATAAAATGTTACTAAAAGTAATTACTAACATTTCTGTATAGTTTTACAACATTTATTTTAAGAAATTGCTTTTACATATTCTTAGTCATTAAATATATTTACATTTTACTATTACTAGCTCAAAGAAATAAATAATTAACTTATCTCAAGACTAATAAAAGTAATTAAATTAATTATTTTTAGCTAATAATATCATAAATTTAAATTTTATTCTAGAAATAGATAGAATTAAATGATTTTGATAAAAATTATATTTACTTTCATGAGAAATAATAGATATTTCATAAGAAAAATATTTAATAAACAACTAGAATACATAGATAACCAGTTACAAAATGTTGAAGAAAAAAGAAATATATATATATATATATATATATATATATATATATATAAAAAATGTGAAGAGAGAGTTAGTTAATTGATTGCGTATTAAAATTAATACGAAATGATTTTACGAACACGGGATCAATTCTAGGATAAACATCTGAAACTCGTAAGTTGATTTTATAAATCCCGGATCAATTCAAGGATAAACAACTAAAACTGGTGCCTTTAAATCTATCAATAGTAAAAATTAATAAAAATCTATTATGTAAATTAGGAAAACATATTGCTCGCATACCGTACCTAGTGGAATTTAAGATACATATAAAAATTTTCACGTTTTGGACTATAGGAAAACTACTGAGAGCAATTTAATGCGATACCGGGTAGTCTGGCCCTGTAGTAAAAGCAAAGCAGCAGCACAGAATCTATTTGTTGGTTAACTTAAAGATTTTGTAATTGTTTGGAAGATAGCAACCACTTGGTGAAGTTTTGCAGTGTAGCTTCGTCGGCTCTGTAGTACTTTTGTGTGAATTCAAGCAAATTGGACCATGTGAAATCTGGATACTGTTTTGTCCCATCTCTACGCACAATATCCTCTGGGGCTCTCACTACTTTGTCCTCTTTTGGGCACAGAAAGAATGCCAAGGACCTCCTCTCTTTGTACTTGTTAACCACTGCCCTATGTAGGCAACTCTTGTATCTCCCATTTGATAGTGCCTTAACAACCAACACATAAGTTAACATCCATGCACATGATTCCCTTCACTAACCAGATTCTCATGTTATCTGTAACTTCTACATTATCGTCATAAAAAACCAACCAAAGAATAAAGCAAATAAAGTTCTTACTAAAATTTACTAGTAATAACAAAACATATTTATTGTAAATGTTTCTATAATAGAAAGCTTCCAAAAGACCCTTATATGACGACAAAAAGGTCCTGAAAAGTGAAAACTTCATATATTATCATCTTATTTAAAATAAAAACAACTGAAATTTATTTTAAGTCTTTCTAACATGTGGATTGATCTTGTCCTTACACATGGAACATATAGACATCGTTAAAAATCTTATATCGATAAGTAAATTAGATAAGTAAATATATAAATAAGATAAGTAAATTTTTACCAAATTTGTCAGTTTAAGGGTTTCCCACCATATCTGCAACGCTACCATTTCCTATGGCTATTCACCTTAACTTATATTAATCAAATTATTAAAATAATTTTGGCCCTGGCTTTAATCCTTATTCTAGACTTTGGGAAATTAACAATATCTTTCGTTAAATTAATTTTTCTATTAACCATGTTGCAAACAATTTTTGCACTCGTTATTTTTTAATTATAAAGATGCTGTGGAAATAAAATAAAGGAAAAATCAAGTAAAATATATTTATTCTTTTTTCTATCTACCCCTTGTTTCCAAAAATAAATAATTGTGGGGAAGTGCTACTATGAACTGGCGTGTCTATCCGTGGGGTAAGAAGATTGTCCGCTAAAAAATAAGGTTAAAATTATTACCAGAACAAAGATGGAAATGCCTTGCTTTTTTTTTAAAATAATATTTAATAGACAATTACATTACATAATTAATTATAAAAAATAAAAAAAAATAATTATAAAAAATTAATGAAATATATATATATTTAATAAATAAGAATTAGTTAGTTGATTGCGTATTAATATTAAATTAAAACTCATATATATTAGATAAAACTCATATATATTGTATATGATGATAAAGAAAAATAAATGCATCAATTATTAAAAAAATAAAAATGAAGTTAGTGTGTCCTAGAGAACGTGAGGTTTCACTGTATCTTTGCATTTGTACCAATTTTTTGAAAGATGACTACCATTTAAAATATTATATGAATCCGTTTTAAGTCTTTGACCAAAAATTAAAAAATATATGACTAGTATTAATCTCAGTGAAGAGACATTTTGGTAGCATAGACGAAGATTCTTTCCTTAACTAGTAACTACAAACACAAAAGAGAAATACCTAACATTAACTAAACAAAAAAGTTAAATGACTGATAAGTTTTGTTTGAGTGTTCACAATTCAAACACCTTTATTTGTGTGATGGAAAATGACGCCATTTAATATTTTTCATATCTATAAATGCATTCATGCAAATTGAGTATGACGACTCATTATGTCTACAACAGAAAACCAATCTTGATACACAAAAGTATCCAGGGGTTACGAATGACAGATTTGTCATGTTGCAACAGATAATAAGGCCATAGTGCACAGTAATTGATAGCCACAAAACAAAGATATCCAAACACACTAACCGAGGAAACCACCATGCAATATTGTAATTCTTGAAAACTTATAAGTTAGAACAATTTAGTATTCAATATTTGAAAGATAAAAATAATAAAATAATTTTTAAAAATATAATATGTTTATTAATTTTAAATATTTATTTTTATTTTATTTATTATATTTAATTATTATTTATTATTATTATATTTAAACTTAATCATTTATATTTATTATGATTTTCTAAATTGAGAATTAAAATGAAAATAAAAAATATAATTTAAAAATTGAATTGAGGGTAAATATCTTTCAAAAACTACGATAATAAATATATAAATATATTAAGAAATATTTTATTATTTTTAAATTTTGAAAAACAACGTTTAAACAACTCACTTATTTCAAAATCCAAAAAGTGATTTTTTTTTTCTATCTATTATCAGTATGTTATCATTTACTTGTTAAATTTTGTAGATAGTTTTATTTTTTTTTCTAATTTTTAAGTATATAAATACATAAATAATTATCTGAATTCTATATATTCTTATTCAATTTATTTTTTAAAATGTTAAAAATAATGGTTATTAACAATTAATACATATTATCTATATCATGCTCCCTCCCTCCGCATAATATTAAACAAAAAATATAAAAAATGAAAAATTTATTAATAAACTTTTAATAATTAAAAAATAAAAATCATACTATTTCAAAAAAAAATTATTATTAATATAAATTGAGTTTTTCAAACAAAAAACTCTTAAAAAATACGAAATAAATTTTTAATAAAGGGTAATTTATAATTAAAATTAAATTTATTTTCTTTTTTAATGTTAAAAGATAAGTTATCCCTTACACAATCAATCACTTGTTTTTATATATTTAAAATGTCTGCTATATATAAAGTTACGCACCGTGAAAGTATCACCAATATTAACGAGAAGAGCGTCATGACGAGGCTTAACCATCTGCCACGTGTCATCAGCGAAGACATCAAGTCCTCTAACTTGGTCTTGGTGAAGAATGGTTAAAGATGTTGGGTCACAATGCGGTCCCGTCCCAAGTGCAAGACTTGGTTGCTGGCATGATGGATAGAAGTTGCATCTCATAACAGAACAACCATCTTCAAATAACTCTTTATAATGTAACTTATCCACTCCCAGGCTAAGCGCCAATAACTCCAATAACTTCATACCCAACTGCTTCATAGCTTCACAATACTTCTGGAATACCTCTCTGCATTCACAAATGCACCACAGAAACTTTGTTTCACATAACAATCCTATACATATGCATACTTGTTACATATATAAATATTTTTTTTTATCTAGGAAAACTGAAGACACATAAAAATTTATGATAAAATTTTAAATTGTAATTATAGTTGTCATAATTTTGTCACTTTTTTTAAAACAAATTATAAAACATTACCAATTTTTTTAAAATAATATTTGATAAACAACTAAAATACGCAGACAATCAATTATAAAATGTGAAAAAAAATAAATAAATATATGTATAAAATGTAAAGAAAGAAATATATATATATATATATAAAATGTGAAAAGAAAAAAATACATATATATTTTAATTAATTACTTATTTAAGTACGTGAAGTAAAGTTAAGTTTGTAAAACCTTTGGTATATATGAAGAAAAGCACAGGAGATGATGTTAACTATTTAATGGTTTCTTTTGGATATATATGATTTTTGGTAAAAATAAATGTACGCAAAATTTTGTAGTTTATTTAGGACATGATGTTAACTATTTGGTAAAATTAATTATTAGTAGAATTGCAAAAAATTTTATATTTTAAAAATTTTCAAAATATGAAAAACACTATTTTTCTTTTTAAAATTCTCTGACAAGTCTTATTTAAAAAACAGGGATGTGGTAATGGTTTTAGGCCAATAATTTAATAAGTTGGATACACAAGGGAAAAAAAATTCAAAAGCCTAATTAAATTTCTTTGGATATACCATAAAATTATTTTATAAAAATTTCTTTGGATATACCATATACATTATATATTCAGCACGAATAGTCGCAGAAATGTATACCATTAAAAACCTATCTACATCAGTATAAATTTTACAAATAAATATTAGTAAAAAATTTAAATGAATAACGAAAACGACCTAAGTTCAAAATCCTTGAGAAAATTGTTTGGTAGAAATTAACACTTTTGTAAAATTATAATTATCAACTAAAAAACAAGAGAAATTGAGCTTCTCACAACCTTATTAGTTACTGAATGAATATACTTATTCTGTAAAAGATATTTATTGTCCATTTTATTAATTTAGTCTCTAATTCTTAGATTTCAAGAAAATAAAGAGAAGAAATAATTAAATTGAGTGATTAATTAAAATACCTCTAAATATTTCTTAATATTAAAATAATAAATATATTATATTTTTATAAAAACTAATACCTATACTCATTCTATATATGTTCTAATTTAATTTAGATGTAAGTGCATTTAGACACGATCACAGTTTTTGATTAAAAAAAAATTCTACCAAACTCTCTTACCCAGCTAGTTCAAAGTCTTCCCCTAAGGTGGAGTTAAAGAAGCTAACAACAACCGGTTCTAAGGCATTCTCACGGAAGGGAAAAGAGAGTGTCTCTTTCCACGGCAACTTGGTGGAGAACCTGTCAGCGTGTGCACCCGAATAGCCCCACACAGACCCTGGCGTCTTACGAACACTCACTTTCCGGTGAATTGGAAGCTTAAAAAACCCATCCATTTGTTCATACGCTTCACTAATAAGAAGCGCATTAACACCGTGGTTGATCACTTGAAAGAACCCATGACTCAAGCATGCTCTGCGTATGAGCTTAACGGCCCGTTGCGTAGCATCTTCATCGCCACTTAGGAACCCTTTAAGGTCCACCGTTGGTGCTTGGAACTCTTCGTTGGCGTCCACTAGGCACTCCTTTGGCCACACGAAGTTCGTGGGCACGTGTGGTTGCATTTGAAGCCAAGTTGGGTCGAAGAAACGGGTTTGGACTTCTTGGTGTTTCAGTGATGACACCAGGCAGAAACCTGAGTCCATGGCACACTGTAATATAATAAGTTTGACTAAGTGAAGTTATGAATTAGAAGGACTTAATATTGACACACTAGTAGAGTAATGCTTTGAGAGGATTGGTAGAGATAGAGCACATGGGCCAAGGAGTGGCATGTATTTATAGAGATGACGTTAAATAGAAAAATATTTAATAAAAAATTATAACATGTAGAAAATTAGACAACGGCGTCACGTTATATATAAAGGACTCGTGACTCTCAAATTTATATAATAATAATAGTAATAATAATAATAATAATAATAATAATAATAATAATAATAATAATAATAATAATAATAATAATAATAATTTTTTAATAATTTTAAGACTCCTCATATTTTATCTGTTTTTCAATCGAATAAGTATTTGAATCCTTCTGAAGAGTAATTCTATATAAATTTGGCCTTCTATGATTTAAGTAAAATTAAAATATAATAATAATTTTTTTTAAAAAAATATTATAATTCTTATAATAAATTAATTTTATTTTTCAAGCAATCATTGAAAAGAAGGACTAAGGATAAAATGGGAATGAAATCTTCTGTGAGTGAAGAGAAAAATATCGTATAATAATAAAAAATTGAAATTTAGTAAAAATTGAAAATGAAAAAAAAAGTGGAAATGAAAAACAAAATGAAGGAGCGCACGGTTGTACAACGTGGGGGTCATGAGTGTGGGTTGTTTCGGGGGTTGCGTGGATGCACGCATCTTCTTCACTTAATTACTCTAATGTGGTAAACGACACGTAGAGGGTTCGCTTCTGAAATAAGTCATGGAAACCAATTGTGGGGACTGCCTTCTATAAAAATGTCATTTGACGTTATAGCATAAATATCATTATGCAAATAAAAATAAGAAACAGAAAAGGCAAGAAGTGACACTAGAGTACGAGTAGAATGACACATGAATTAAATGCGAGGATTATATATTCTTTTAAATGTACAGGAGAAATTTAAATACATTAAATTAATACTTTCTTACTTAAAAAGGAATTTTTATAAATCTTATAACTTTTAAAATATTGGGCCGAACATTATGATCGTCTTCATGTACCGGTTTAGGCCCATTCCTTTTTGGACTATAATTACTTATTTATCCTTAATGATTTATTTTTATAAATAGGTGTTCACCAACCAGGTTTGATAACCCTGAAACTTTAATTTTAACTTAGCTTTACTCTGATTAATATTGACTTAGTCATTGGAGTCCCTATAAGTACCCGTCGCACGGAACTTGGATGGATACCCTAAGTCATCAACAATGTCACCTGCTATTAAGGTACGATC
The DNA here is from genome assembly GCA_026586105.1 of Hylodesmum podocarpum. Lineage (NCBI taxonomy): Eukaryota > Viridiplantae > Streptophyta > Magnoliopsida > Fabales > Fabaceae > Hylodesmum > Hylodesmum podocarpum. Next base: position 525,249 of record JALJEV010000058.1, on the reverse strand, counting down.
ACATACCAATACCACTGAACAATATTCTCAAATACACACCCACATCAACGAGGGAACCAACCCTTCTCATTTTCGAAAAAGTTCTTGACCGAGCTCAGTTAGTTAAACTTGACGCCCATAAGAACATTTGACGCCCACCGTGGAACCGAATAAAACTTTCCCACAATCACGAAGTCACAGTTCTCATCAGTTCTCATCCAAATTTAGATAATTGATAAGCGATCAAGTCGTAGATCCATCTTTGTGGCTCTCAAAACTCTGGTGAACTTGACCGAAATGAAGTAACAAATAAGCATGAGAAATTAACAATGCAAACTCTTTAGTTCTATGTCAAGCACGACCTAATGAGCGGGGAGAGCATATGCAAAAAGGTATGTCCTCACCTTTTTTCTTATTATTATATTTTCTCAAAGCAAAAAAAAAAAAATTGACGACGGTGAGCGGAGTCTTCAACGACAAAGGAGAGATACCAGTGGATGTCTTCGCCGCCGACGAGATGTGGTAGCAGCCTCGGTTCTTGATTCCGTTTGGCTCAGAATCCAAATTCTGTTCTTACGGATCTGTTTTAATTTTTTTCATTCCTATTTCGCATCAATCGCAACTTTGAACAATTCGAACTCCAAAAAATCAAGGCAATTCCAGAATTAAATTTAAAGCATGACTCTGCTTTGGTACATGTCAATTCGTTCCAGAATTTGTCCATAAATCCATGAATTTCGCAAATCAGACCAACATCAGCAAAAGCAAATCAGCCTCGGAAGTCGCCAATTAGGCCAGCGCATCCTTTAATTAAATGAAATGCCGAGACCTTTTTCCTTAATTGAAATAACCTTTTCAATTGCATCAATTGAATCTTGACGTTTATCCAATGCCTAGGTCAACCGTCATGTGAATTAATGTTTCAATGGAATAAATTGTATGCCGACCTCAGTATTCCATGTTGAAGCCATTCTTCAATCGGACTTAGTTGTCCCGAGCTCGGTCTTACTGGCTTGGCCTAGCTTAGCACCTCATTATTTCGGCCATCGACGCCACAATGTTTTCAGCCTCTCTCAACTTGCTCTCGGATCAACCTTCGGGTCAACACCAACTCAGTCATACGACAAAATTCTCTTGACAAATTATTGGAAGTGTCAAGTCAGGCTTTAAGGAAATGGGAGGAGACCACGGTGGCTGCATCCGACCGGTCTCCCACTCCGATGCCATTTTCTCCGGTTGAATCCCTTTTTCATTTACATTTATTGAATATCGTGTCGATGCCATTTCCTCCCATTGAGTTCACTTTTTCAATTGCATGCATTAGTGTCGTGCCAAGGCCAACAGACTTTTTAATTGGGTTAATTGCAAAATGCCGATGCCAACTCCCATGCCCAGGCCACTTGCAATTCCACAATTGGATTACTTAGAAAATGCTGGCGCCAATCCTTGGAAACCTATGGTAAATCTGACTCGGCCATTTGGATCATTTGGATCACTGGGAGCATTTGGAATCCACTTCCAATTGGTCTCATCGGCTCAGCTTGACTAGCGTCCACAAACGTCAATCCATGTCGAGGCTAATTAGATATCCATAAGATACCCTCCGTGCCGAGGCTGCCTCCCATGCAGTAGATATCATCTGTGTCGCGGCCGACTCCACAATACAATCGACACTCATCTACATTAATCATCTACATTAATAAAAGTTCAATTTTAATCATATAACTCGTATTTTATAATGTGTTTTTTAATCATCCCAACAACGGAGCTCGGCCCTTTGAGCTTGTCCAAAACATTGGACTTAACCGTCCTACAAACTCAGCAACTCGGCCTTCTTGACCTCGACCTCTCCCTCTCAAAAGGTTGCCTTGATAAAAGTTAGTTCGGCAAGTTGGCTCGGCACCAATAGAAGTTAGCAAATCCAGTTGACGACATCTTCAAATGAAAAAAATGCTGACACCACCTCTTAAGTGAATAAATTGACTGTTATTGAAGGAGTTGCAGACGTTGTTCTTCAATTAAATCAATTATCGATGTCCTGCTTCAAATCATTCAATTACCCACACATGCTTCAATAAAATCAATTGCTGATGTCATGTGAATGTAATTCAGGTCGGCATAAATTGCATAAGTCGCACAATGGAAATTCGGGTCGACATAAATTGCACAATGAAATTCGAGTCGGCATAAATAGCATTATAACTAATTGCATAAATTGCATTCCAGGTCATCAAGTAATGAATCCAGAATTTCCAATGGCAAGATTGCAAATTCCCATTAAATCATCATCTGTGAGAAAAAGATATACTACATGGAATAATTATGCATAGAGTGTTGGATGGCCTCATATCCTCTTCATGCACCAAAGGTCGATTATTTCGAGGCTCGTGGGCTCAAATTGGTTAATTTTTCAATTACATGCCGACCTAGCTGTCCATGTTGGACCATTTGTTCAAATTAAATTAACTTTTTCAATTACATCCCGACTCCAATATTCCATGTCCAAGGCCGCTCTTCAATTGGATAAATATTTCCAATTGCATTAGTCACACGCCGACGCCATTATACCGTCCCGAAGCCATTACTCAAATTGAATTAATTAATTCAAGTAAATTAATCACATGCCAGCTCCAGTATCTATTTTTGTGTATGCCGAGAATGTCCGGACTCGGCAGGAGAGTTCGGATGAACTCGGCCGAAGTCAAAAGAGAATGTCCCGTCAAGATCCAGAACGATCAGAGAAGTGACGGATGACGTGACATTTTCACTTTTAGTAATGATGGCCATTGGAACTTGGGTAATACCCTTTGACCGACACGTGTGCCTCGAGTTGTGCAAAACTGGATATTAAGGGATTGTCCCTCACCTACTCGCCGTCATCCACAGGGTATAAAAACCCTTCGAAATGATCAATTCAGGAAGTAATTCTGACTTTTATCACACACATACTTTTCTCTCTATCTTCCAAAAAGAGAATACCTACTGACTTAAGCATTGGAGTGCCTTTTGCAGGTACTTCCTCCCCCCCTCTTTGGATGTTCTAGACCAACTCGGACTTGGCAAGGAGGATCTCGCCCTTCCACTAGCAGAGCTCGGCCAAGCCTAGAACGTCGGCGGAACAATTTTTTATTAAAGCCAACCATGCAAATAGAGGAAAGAGGTAAAAGTAATTAAGTCCTTGAGCAGGCCCGAGGTGATTCTGTCTAGTCGTCTTCCATAAGCCGATTGTCCATTATGTTCTTGGTATAAATAAAAGACTCAGCGATCAGGTCGAAAGTGTGATACGAAACTTGTCGGACCACCCTTTGAGACCCATTATGGTATCCCACTATATTGGCTTGGTCCACTGCAGTGTTAAGCGTTGCATGTTTCTTCTAGCTAGGCCACTTTAGTTTAGGAAGGCTCTAGCTCGACCAATTTTGATTGAAGAGACTTGATCTCAGCCTGAGCCTTGTCTCCCTCGGTAGCTTTCACACGAAAAGATTCCGCCTCGGCTCGCACCTTTCCCACATCCAACAACTTTGTTTGGAGAGATTCGGTCTCAGCCTGAGCCTTATCCACTTCGACAGCCTCCACACAAAAAGGTTCCACCTCAACCTGTACTTTTTTCAGCTTGGATATCCGAACACTGAGAGACTTAACCTTCTCGGCATCTTTCACCGCCTTTAACCTTAGTTTGTTTAAGTCACACTCAGTATTCGTCCAAGCTGGACGCAACATCCCCACTGTCTTGGGCTAGCTTCATCTGTGTTTTTGGCTACACCATCGGCGATCTGGACAAGGGAAGCATTTGTTGATAGATGAGTAAAGGGCACGACCAGAGGGGGTAACGAAGACTTTCTTTTTCATATTTGTACCGGGCCGGGGATGAGCACCGAGCTCACCCACCGGACCCGGGCTCACCCCACTGACCGGGTTGAGCTCAACATAAACAGATCATGTACCGGGCCGGGGATGAGCACCGAGCTCATCCACTGGACCCGGGCTCACCCCACTGACCGTGAGCTCAACATAAACAGAACAAATTTGGACAAATATGGACATATATCTTTTCCCTGATTTCTCGGGATTCTTGGGCCTGAAGCTATCTTCCCCATGAAATCCACGAATATGGAACCCTAATTACGATCCCTATAAATACTAATAGAGGATTCGACAATAACACACGAAATAAAACCTAAATCACTCACACATCAACGAGGGTTCCAACCCCTCACGCCGCCAGATTTCTTAGGGCCGAGCTCAGCTCGGACCACCTCAAAATCCAGCGAGAACATTTGGCGCCCACCACCACTTTCTGAATTTGCAATCAAAACATCCCTAGATGGTTCGCACGCGCAGTAACTTCAACGCCACGATAGACCCCGCCGTAGCGGAACTCATTCAATCACGGGTGGATGCGGCGTTGGCGGAGGCTAACGCATGGATGCATGATCACGAGGAAGCTTTGCGAATACGTAATCGAGAAATTGAGAGAGCGTTGCAGACCGCACAGGCGGATTTAAATATTGTCCAGCGACAGGGTGAAGCCGATCTTCTAGAATTGCAGGCCCTGCGACAAAGGAACCCAGAAACTCAGGGTAGGCCTACCCCTGTTGCCAACCGGGAGGAGGAGCCAAGGGTTAGGGAGGAGGCCCGCTCCAACTCACGCGTCGGTCCCAACAACCAGCGCACTACCGAGGAGGATATGCACGTCGCAACCTCCACACCTCGGCACGACATCTCGCAGATACAGGTTGCGAACTTGTCAGCTCGGCCGGGTCCCTCCCAAGTTCAGCCTTTCGCCGACCTCGGACCCCCTCCTCGGACACCTGGCCTTGGTCAGGTCTGGAACCTCCATCCCTTCGTGCCGGCCATCCTCTCCGTCCGAGTTCCAGAATCGTGGAGATGGTCGTCCCATGACAAATATGATGGGACTACGGACCCGGTTACTCACGTGAGGGCCTTCCTCACTCATGCCGCCATGACCGTAGACGACGATTACGTGCTATGCCGAATGTTTCCCTCCACATTAAAGGGGATAGCTCTAGATTGGTATTACTCCCTCCCACCATTGTCCATTGATTCCTTCAATTCCTTGTACGAGCACTTCCAAGCTCGGTTCGCGGACACTAGACCGACACCAACCACCTCCATATCTCTGCATCACCTAGTGTAGGGAGAAAAGGAATCACTCAGGGACTATACGGCGCGTTTCGCTTTGGCCTGCCGGAACATACCAAACCTTCACCCTGCTGTCGCACTGCATTCCATTCAGGCCGGGCTCAACCCCGGCCCCTTCTCGGACTCTCTTTTTACTGAGCCTCCGGTCAACATGAACGAGCTCCGCTCCCGAGCTGCCCGGTTCATGAGTATAGAAGATAACGCTGCAGCTAAGCGTCGAGCTCGTGAGCCCGGCCCTCCCCCTAAATAGAAGGAATCCTCCTCTTCCCGTCGGGCAGAGTCAAGGAGAGAGCGCCGCTCCAATTCGTATACCTCCTACACCCCCCTAAATGCGTCCAGGGACAGAATTTTTAGGGAGGCATGCGCATTAGACTTAGTTCGTCGTCCGCAGGCTTCACAATCTCCCGTGGGCGCCGACCCGACTAAGAGTGTGCTTATCATCAGAACACGGGACACACCACGGAGGACTGTCACCAAGTGCGAGACCTCATAGAGCGACTCATTAGGTCCGGGGAGCTACGAAGATTCGTACAAGAGGAGCAGAAACACCCGGAGAGATATACCAGCCCGAGCTCCAAGACCCGGTCCCGGGACTAAGACCGGGACGCTCGAGATGGCCCAAGTAAACGCACCGACAGAGGTTGGGGCAAAGGGGCTGATCAAAACCCCGACAAAGTAAAGGGAACCATCAACACCATTGCGGGAGGTTTTGCAGGAGGGGGAGCTACCTCTTCGGCCCGAAAACGATACGCGAGAAGCGTCAACCACATAGGGTCACCCAAGAAAAGAACTCTGCCCTCCATCACATTCTCTGACGCCGACTTCAGCATCGACGACCCCGACCAGACCGACCCCATGGTCATCTCGTGCACCATCGCCAACTGGCGAGTCCGCAAAGTACTGGTCGACCAAGGAAGCTCGGCCGACGTGTTGTACTGGTCCGTCTTCAAGTAGTTGGAGCTGCCTGAGATGATCATCAAGCCGTACCCCGAGCCCCTGCTCGGATTTGCTGGAGAAAGAGTCCATTCTCGGGGCTATATCGACCTCCTCACTACCTTTGGTGGGAGCAAGGCGTATAAAACGGTGGAGGTTAGGTACATTTTGATCGACGTTGACACCTCTTACAACGCCATTATCGGCAGGAGGACCCTGAACCAGTTGGGAGCCATTGTGTCCACACCGCACATGGCCATGAAGTTCCCTGAAGAAAAGGGGAGGATAGTCACTGTCAAGGCCGACCCGAGGACTGCCCGGGTATGCTACGCCCGAAGTCTGAAGATGGCGCCGTACTCCGTTAAGAGGGAGGAGGGGAGGCCGACCTCGAACATCTGCTCGGTTCTTCTCGGCACCGACGGACTATTGGACTTAGACCCCCGGGCCGAGGTCGAGGAAGAACGTCCCTCCTTCGCCGAACCCCTTGAGCCACTACAGCTCGGCCCGGAAGCGAGGCAGGTCACCAAGATAGGCACTTCCATGCCGGCCTCCGTCCGCCATGAAGTGATCAACACGTTACGAGAAAATGCAGACCTATTCGCATGGAAGCCGTCCGATATGTCCGGCATTGACCCCAACCTGATGTGCCATAAGCTGTCCTTGCTTCCCCATGCCCGGCCAGTGGCACAGCGGAAAAGAAAGTTAGGCGAGGATCGCCGTCTAGTGGTTCAGAAAGAGGTCGGCAAGCTTCTAGAGGCTCGCTTCATTAGAGAGATAATATACACCACCTGGTTAGCCAATGTGGTGATGGTCAAGAAGTCAAACGGGAAGTGGAGGATGTGCACAGACTACACCGACTTGAACAAAGCTTGTCCCAAAGAAACTTACCCGTTGCCGAGCATCGACCGGCTAGTGGACAGCACGGCCAGATACGAGGCGTTTAGCTTCTTGGACGCATATTCTGGGTACAACCAGATACCGATGTACCCACCTGACGAACCAAAGACCGCATTCATGTCAGCCACGACCAATTATTGCTACCAAGTCATGCCTTTCGGTCTCAAGAATGCCGGGGCAACTTATCAACGACTAATGGACAAGGTCTTCAATGCCCAGATCGGACGCAACATGGAGGTCTACGTCGACGATATGGTGGTGAAGTCGAAGACCCAAGTTCAGCATGCCGCCGACCTCAGAGAAATATTCTCATAAATACTACGGCATCAAATTCGGCTCAACCCAGAGAAGTGTGCTTTCGGCGTGGGAGGCGGAAAGTTCCTCGGCTTTATGATCTCGCATAGGGGAATTGAGGCCAACCCGGACAAGTGCACGACCATCTCTAGTATGCCCAGCCCGACCTGCTTGAAGGACTTACAGAAACTTAACGGACGCCTAGCTGCCCTATCTCGATTCCTGCCCAAGCTGGCAGAGCAGAGTAAGCCCCTATTCGCATTATTGAAGCGAGCAGCCCGCTTTGAATGGAATGAGGAATGTGCTTCAGCCTTTGACAAGTTGAAAGCTCAAATAGCTTCTTTACCGACCCTGGCCAACCCTTCACCCGAGCTCCCATTGTATGTTTACTTAGCGGTTTCAGAGGTCGCCATCAGCTCGATCCTTGTTAAAGAAGTGGACAGAGTACAGACCCCGGTGTACTTCGTGAGCCGAACACTCCAACCCGCGGAGACTAGATACCAGACCGTAGAAAGATTGGCGCTCGCCCAAGTCTTCACAACTCGCCGACTGAGACATTACTTTCGCAGCCATGACATAGTGGTGAGGTCAGACTACCCAATCAGACAAATACTGCAGCGACCCAATCTGGCAGGCCGCATGACAGCCTGGGCTGTGGAGTTGTCCGAATTCGTATTAACATTTGAACCCAGAGGACCCATGAATGCCAGTTCCTAGCAGAGTTCCTCACCGAGCTACCCGAGCTCAGCGATCGTGACCTAGGCTAGACATTGAGAGTTGATGGATCTTCTAACAAAAAAGGCAGCAGAGCAGGGGTTATTCTGGAAGGACCGGATAATCTCGTGTTGGAACAAGCGATACGTTTCACGTTCGCGACCTCAAACAATCAAGCTGAGTATGAGGCCCTTCTGGCCGGCCTCAGATTGGCCCGGGACATGGGCGTTCGACATGTAAAATGCTTAAGTGACTCCCAACTAATCACCTCTTAGGTTAGGGACGAGTTCCAGGCCAAAGAGCCCCTCTTACAGCAGTATTATCACAGAGTGAAGAACATGATCTCCCACTTCGCCAAGTTCGAGATCATCCACGTTCCCTGTGAACAAAACGACAGAGCGGACATCCTATCCAAGCCAAAGCGAGCTCCGCAAAGGGGACAACACCATTCGATCATTCAGGAAGTACTTATCTCCCCGAGCTGGGACAAGGATGAGGTCTACGCAATCAAACCCGAACCGAGCTCATGGATGACTCCCCTCATGTCATACTTGCAAGACAACGTCGTGCCCGACGATAAGAGTGAAGCACAGAAGATACGTCGCCAAGCTCCCTACTATGTGTTGAGGGACCAAGAGCTCTACCGGAGAGGCTTCTCGACCCCGTTACTCAAATGTTTGAACAAGGAGCAAGCGCAGTACGTGATGGACGAGCTCCACACAGGCATCTGCAGCATGCATTCGGGGGCGAAGAACATGGCGGCCCGTTAATCTGAGCCGTGTAATACTGGCCGACAATGAAGAAGGACGCGAAGGACTATGTCCGGAGCTGTAAGAAGTGCCAAGAACACGGTTCGCTGCCGACGGCTCCGTCGACCGAGCTCCATCTCGTTTCGTCACCTTGGCCCTTTGCCTTATGGGGGATGGACATCCTCGGCCCGTTCCCACCAGCGCAAAGGCAAACCAAGTTCTTGCTCATGGCCATCGACTAGTTCACCATGTGATCGTCGTGGAGGAGGTTGACTTACATACCTTCCGATAACGAGAGTGCCCTCAGGGAGGAGCTTGACCTTATTAAAGAAGTCTGTGAAGAAGCTAGAGTGAGGGAGTTGGCCACGAAGTTACGTGCAGCCCGCCGTTATAACTCCCGAGTTCGAGAGCGGTCTTTCGTCCCGGGTGACCTCGTTTGGAGAAAGACCGGGGAGGCTAGGAAAGACCGAGCTCATGGCAAACTTGCTGCCAACTAGGACGGTCCCTTTCGCATCCTCGAGACCCATGACAACGGAGCTTACAAATTACAAGAGATGGGTGGACGTCTTATACCCAGAACTTGGAACGCAAGTCACTTGAAACCCTATTTTAGTTAGACTATGTCGTTTTTAAATTAGTGTTCAATTCGGTAAGTTACATTCGTTGTATTTTTTCATTTGTCGTAGAAGTGTACTCTTTTTCCTAAGCCCGGGTTTTTCCCTAAGGAGGGTTTTTCCGGGAAAGGTTTTAACGAGGCACTGCGTCAATATTCAATAAAAGTGAAATTTCATTGCCACACTTATCTTCATTCCGTGCTCGGCGGCTACCGAGTTAGAGGAGACATCGCGTCCCTCTACCAAGTCATTCCGTGCTCGGCGGCTACCGAGCTAAAGGAGACATCACGTCCATTTACAAGTTATTACCGTGCTCGGCGACTACCGAGCTAAAGGAGACATCGCATCCCTTTACAAGTTATTACCGTGCTCGGCGGCTACCGAGCTAAAGGAGACATCACGTCCCTTTACAAGTTATCACTGTGCTCGGCGGCTGCCGAACTAAAGGAGACATCGCGTCCCTCTACCGAGCTTATGGAGACATCGCGTCCCTTTGCAAGTATTCACCTCGGCCGGACTCGACCAGTCCCGAGCTAGGAGCTCGCTCCCTAGACCCGTTGGAGGTCGGTCGGGTAATCAACGTAAGCAAGCATTCAAGTATAGAACAAAGCGGCATAAGTAAAATACAATGATAATGTGGTGTAGAAACGAAGACAATTACATTAAAGAAAGAAAAGTATGCGGCCCGAGGACCTTAGTTACAATCAAAGACCGACCTTAGAGGCCGGCCACGCAAGAAGAAACTGAAAAATCAAGAGAGCTCAGCTAGGGGCGGTCCACCCACTCCCCATCAATGACATCCTTGAGGACATCGAAAGACTCAGGATTCAGAGTAGGGGCCAGATAGCATGCTTGCCGAATAGCTTGGTCAAAACCTGTACAGAAGGTCGTCACCACGGCCTCCTCCAGCCCGTCCATGGTAGCCTTCTGACGCTCTATGGTCTTCTCAACTTCCCCGAGCTTCTCCTCAGCGACCCCGAGCTTCTCTGTGGCCGTCTCGGGCTGCTCTGTCAACTGAACGACCTTCACCTCGGACCTCGTCGCTCGGTCCCCAGCTGAGGCCACCTTGCCTTCCAACTCCTCTTGGACGGCCTTGCTCGCAATGAGCTCTTGTACGAGCTCCTCCTTGGCGGCTTGGGCGGCAGCGAGCTCTTGCTCGGCCCTTTCTTTGTCCGACCTCAGCCTGGCGGCTTCCACCTCCCACGTAACCAAACGAGTGGCGAACTCTTGCTCCCGACGTGTAGAGGCGTCCTCTAGCTCCGCTACCTGGGCAGCAAGATCGGCGGTCCGCTTGGCCCATCTTTTTCCGTGGCGTATTATGGCCGTCGTCCGAGCCAGGAGGACCTCGGCTCCATCAAAATTTTCCTTTACCCCCACGACGTCGAGTAAAGAGTTGTCGTACGAGCTGGGGAAGGGATCTCCGAGCTTGATTTGATCGCCCCGAATAGCGGAGTCCCATAAGGATTGGCCGGGTAGGACGTCGGCCATCATTTGTTCAATACGAGGCTCCGAGCCCTCCTTGCTACACCAGGACGCGCCGAGAGGTAGCTTGGCGGAGGTCTTTACTAACGGGGCTGGAGGAGATGCCAATGCGGCCGCCGGGATAGTAGGAGGCGCCGGCGTGCTTGTTGTGGTGGGAATAATTGATGTGGTCTCGGCCTGCTCGGACCTCGGCCTCTTAGGAGTAGTAGCAGCCTCGGGCTGGACTTCGGCGCTGATATGAGGTTGCACTCGCACAAATTAATACAATTTAGTATGTAGTACTAGGAAGTGACTCCTAGATCGTCTCTCTCAAGGACCATCATTCAAATTTCTATCAAGTGTAGAACAAAAGTAGGGGGGGTTTGGTTGGATAGTTCAAAACAGAATTTGTCAAAACAGATTTACTAAACAAGTTCAATTGATAAAAATAGGTTAACCTCTTGATTGGATTGCAATTTACTTATCCTTGATAATAGAAAATCATGCTCAAATTACTGATGTTCTTAATCAAACCAAAATCAATCAACTAAGCGAAAATTAATTATGGTTTTCCTTATGTGAATTAAGCAAACACATACATCATTCATTCTAGTTATAACAACTTATACTTCACTTCATTAAGCATGAAACCAAGGTATAAGTTGTTACCAAATCTGGAATATTAAGCATAAACCAAATCATAAAGAACTAGCATGAATGATAAAGAACAATCAACAATTACAGAAAACTAAGTTATACGAGAATCTCAAAGCATCATTACAATCCTTAATCAAGAGATTAACCTTTTGATATTTAGCCTTCCATCTTATTTAAAAACGAAATTGCAAGCAAGAAATTAAAATTATAGCAAGTTAAGATCAAGGTGAGATGATTATAAACGAAAATTGAAAGCTAGAAAAATAGAACAAAGTGCAGATTGGAAAAATGCGAGAGAAAAACAGTTGAATAAAAACAGATTTTCATACAAGAACCAGTCTCCTCTCCAACGAAAATTACAATCTGAATTCCCAGGAAAACTCTCACTACCAATCCCTCATAGCTGGACATGCCCCACACACTACATAATAAGTCAATATGACAAGAGAAGGTGGGGAGAAAAAGCCCTAAAATCAGCCCAAAGTTTCTCCCTAAAATCTGGAATGTCCCCCCACCAAGTCTTTGGAATGTACCCCACCAATTGTCCAATGTGCTCCAGCTTGCCTCTCACTTTCTCTTCACTTTGGCAGCCACCTTTCACGTGTTAAAATAGAGTGTAAGGTCCAGGGCTCAAATCCTTATGTAGGCATTACAAAGTGATCAATTAAATGCATCTAAATTCAGTCCAATTTCGCTGGAATTCTGTTCTTTGGAACCATGGTTTACGTGCAAGGCTAAATTCACCCCAGATGCAATCCGAATTGGATCTTCATGCCTTCACAACTTTTGTAGATCTATCTCTTTCTTTAAGAGGCAATTAATCGCTCATCAATTGGACATCTGTGGAGGGAGTTATGCCTATTTTACCGAGACTAGTCAAATCCTTAAATGCTGGAATTTTCAGAACAGTTCATATGCTGCATTCAAAGACATTTTCACACTAGATGCACTCCGACTGGGAATTTTATGTCTTCATAGAAGTTGTAGATCTTTGAGTCCTCTTTAATTTGACATAAAATTCAGCTAAATCAGAGGTCTGTAGTGAAAGTTATGCTCAGTTTTGTAAACCTTGTCAAATCTGGATAAAAATAACGAATTAGACCAAATTTATCATTTAAAGCCAAAATGAGTATAAACTCATAAATACATTAAATCATACTAATTGACCACTAATAATGCTATTTTAGGATATAAATAATGTAGAGAAAGTAATCAAAATATTGACTTATCAAATTCCCCCACACTTATTCTTTTGCACTCTGGCAAAACTAAATCCTAAGAAAACATGAACTTGGATAAAAGATCATCTGGTCTAAGCTATTTCATACTCTCCAAAACAGTCATGAATGTATAAAAATTGAACACATTAATCAGAGCATAATTAATCTAGAGATTACATATCATAGTGTTGAACAATTCCTGCTTGAGATAGGATTAAACAGATATTGAATTAATCATGCATGTCAATCATAAGCATTGATCTCACCAGAAGTGTATCTCTCAAAATCTCAAGTGTATCAGGTAAGTGTTTAATCTCAGACCATTAAAATAAAAATTATTTTATCATAGGCTTGCAATTATTCTAATTCTCTACGACTAACAATCACAGTCATGCATGATTCAAGAGGACTTTCGAGGTTGTAATGGGGCTAAGGATGAGGTTTGATAAATATAGTTCGGTGACTACTATTTCACGAGATGTTGAGCAGTACCGACAGATTACAAAAAAGATATCTGAATTACATAATAAACCTGTAAAGTCTCAAATTCAATCATATTTTCCACACTTATTCAGGTTAAATTTTTATTTTTTTTATTTATTTTTTTTTTATTTATTTTTTTTTTTTGAATAAATCTACTAAAAATTTATCCAAATTATACAAACTTCATAACTCAGACCCGAATCATATAATTCAAGTATTCACTCCACTCCCCCACACTTAATTTTCTGCAAGTCCCGAGCGATACCCCCACACTTATCTGTTTCACAATACCAAAAGATAAACAATTCAATCGATATCTCAAAAATTAGGACAACATTGTTTTACTCTTCGGGTTTGTAATGCAGTCATTACCAAAGAAAAGGTTTCGAGGTTCAAAGGGGCTAGCAAGGGATACAATTGCAAGGTAGGCTATCTGGTCAAGTGGGAAAAATAGAAATGAATGCCTCAATCATAATCATGCATTATATGATAAAATGCGGCTTTGAAAAGAATAAAAGCAAGTTAAAAAACAACATTCACCAATGGCATATATCACACTGAAAGAAAGAGAATGGCATAAAGATGAATCCATTCAAAATAGGCTCAAATAACTCACAGTTCAAATTGTCAAGTACTTATCAAAGATAATACACAACCAATCCATACGGACTAATCCACAATCCATCGAGGAATTTATCAACACCACAAAATAATCCAAAAATTAACTTAGCTCGGATTTCGGTTCAAATTTTTAATGTATAAACCATAATGCGAGATATAATAATAGTTAGACCAGAATCACAAAATCTCCAAGTGTAACGAAACAAATACGAAATCCTAATTAAAATAAAACAGAAAGAGTGAAAGAAGAAAAGAAAAACTCCCTTAGCCGCTAAGAACGGCAAAATACTTTGTGGGCTGTTCAATGGTGGTGGAGGATGGCGGAGGAATGAGGTCAAGCAAAGAAGTCTCCTCCACAACCGTGTTCGTGAGAGATGGATTGCTGAGGAATGGCTTCACCTGTGCCCATTAACCTTGAAGCTTTTATCTGTGGACTCACTTTTGATCTCAACTCACTACCATAAGGATAAACATTAGTAACAACAAAAGGTCCAATCCACTTAGAACGTAACTTACCACCCATGATTCCGAGCCTAGAATTATATAACGAACTCTCGGCCAACCACAAAGTCCTTTCGGCTATCAAGTTTGTCATGAAACTTTTTGGTTTTCTCTTTGTAAAACTTAGAATTCTCATATGCTTCGAGACGGTTTCATCCGGTTCATTCAATTGCAACTTCCTCTCCTCTCCCTCATCAATGGAGAAGTTCTGGTCTTCACACCCAATATGCTTTGTGCTCTATTTCCACGGGTAAATGACATGCCTTTCCAAAGACGACTCGATAAGGAGACATCCCTATGGGTGCTTTGTAGCGATCCTATGTGCCCAAAGAGCATCATCCATCTGAGACTCAATCCTTCCTATTGGGTTGGATAATCTTCTCCAATATTCTCTTGATCTCCCTGTTGGAGATTTCTTTGCCGCCCGTTTGTGCAGGGGTGGTATGGTGTAGAAACTTTGTGCACAACCCCATACTTCTTAAGCGAGCCTGCATGGATCTTTGCAAAAATGGGTGCCTTGATCACTAATAATGACTCGGGTACTCCAAACCTGCAAAATAGGTGAGATCTAACAAAATCCACAACAACCCGAGCATCATTAGTTACGGTGGCTTTGGCTTCCACCCATTTCGAAACATAATCCACAAATAAGAGAATGTAAATAAAACCAAAAGAAATAGGAAAGGGACCCATGAAATCTATACCCCAGGGCGTCAAATACCTCATGAGAACAACATGGGATGTTGAGGCATTTGTTGTCTCCATGTAAGGATCCTCCCCTCTTTGGCATTGCTCACAAGTGCTACAAATCTTCCATGCATCTCTGAAGATAGTGGGCCGGAGAAACCACGATCTAGCACCTTGCGAGCTCCTTTGAATGCCCGGATGACCACCTGGTGCGGAAGAATGGCAAAACCGCTGCGGGACCGAATCAATCTCGTGATCCTGAATACATCTCCTAATTACCTGTCACTTGCACAACTTCCATAAATAGGGGTCATCCCAAATATAATGCTTAGCATCACTCTTAATTTTATCAATCTGAGCTCTAGATGCTAAGGGAGGAAAAACAGAAGCAACTAAGAAATTAACAATATTCGCAAACCAAGGGGTGGTGGGGTAAGAAGCAGATATAGATAATAAACTTTCATCTGGAAAGTTATCTCTGATGGGCAATTTGTCATCCTTACCTCGGTGTCTCTCAATCCGCTTAGATGGTCTGCTGCAGTTAAATGTGCTCCACTCCTATCACGGATATCCAAATCAAA
Organism: Hylodesmum podocarpum; assembly: GCA_026586105.1. Lineage (NCBI taxonomy): Eukaryota > Viridiplantae > Streptophyta > Magnoliopsida > Fabales > Fabaceae > Hylodesmum > Hylodesmum podocarpum. The sequence continues at coordinate 509,695 of JALJEV010000058.1, read as the reverse complement.
CTCTTGGAGCCATAACATCCATCGATCAGCTAGGCTTTGACTCAGCCTTCTTCAACAGGTATTTCAGAGCTGCATGATCAGTGTACACAATAACACGAGAACCAAGCAAATATGATCTAAACTTATCAAGAGCAAAAACAATGGCTAGAAGCTCTTTCTCTGTAGTAGTGTAATTTGCTTGGGCAGCATCCAAAGTCCTGGAAGCATAATATATCACCCGAGGCAGCTTATCTACTCTTTGTGCAAGGACAGCTCCTAATGCATAATTTGATGCATCACACATAAGCTCGAAAGGAACTGTCCAATCGGGTGCTTGGATGATAGGGGTGGTGGTTAGTGCTTTCTTGAGGCAGTCAAAAGCCTCTTTGCATTGATCATTAAAATCAAAGTCGACATCCTTTTGAAGTAATTTGGATAGTGGAAGGGCCTTCTTACTGAAGTCTTTGATAAAGCGCCTGTAGAAACCTGCATGTCCAAGAAAAGATCGAACCTCTCGCACGCAAGAGGGGTAAGGCAACTGTGAAATAACTGATATTTTTGCAGGGTCTACCTCTATGCCCTTCCTAGAAATGATATGCCCTAAAACTATACCTTGTTCTACCATGAAGTGACATTTCTCAAAATTAAGAACAAGATTAGTTTCAATGCATCTATTAAGTACTTTATCCAAACTATCTAAGCATGCATCAAAAGAGGATCCATAAACAGTAAAATCATCCATAAACACCTCTATGCAATTTTCTAGAAAATCACTAAAAATACTCATCATACACCGCTGGAAGGTACCGGGGCATTGCCTGAACCGAAAGGCATCCTCCTATAGGCAAAAGTGCCAAAGGGGCGGTGAATGTGGTTTTTCTTGATCCTCGGGAGCAATATGGACTTGAAAATAACCGTAAAATCCATCAAGGAAACAATAATGGGATTTACCCGGACGTTCCAACATCGATCAATGAAAGGCAATGGGAAATGATCTTTCCTTGTTGCTAAATTAAGCCTTCGATAATCTATACATACCCTCCAACTATTCTGCATTCTAGTTGGGAGAAGCTCGTCCCTCTCATTCTTAACAACGATCGGGCTGTCTTCTTAGGGACTACTTGACTGGACTAACCCACTTACTTGTCGATAGGATAGATGGTCCCGGCTTGTAGAAGCTTGGTTACCTCCTTCTTCACTACATCCCAAATCACCGGGTTTAGTCTCCTTTGTGGCTGTCTCACCTTGGTTTTGCACCATCCTCCAATAATATTCTATGCATACATGTGGATGGGTGATACTGCGAATATCCGCTAAGGTCCAACCGATGGCTTTCTTTTGTCTTCTTAACAATTGCAACAAGTTCTCCTCTTGAAAAGCATCAAGGGGAGGTGGAAATAATCACAACTTTTCATTATCCTCCAAGTAAGCATACTTGAGGTTTTCTAGTAGGGGTTTAAGTTCTGAAGTGGGTGTTGGGTGAACAAGTAGGAACCAAAGAAGGAAGAAGAACGAGGTTCCACAACTTGTACCTCAACTTGTAAGTCGGATTCGGATGTCTGTCGTGACATGGTTAGTGCAATCGACTTTAAGAATTCAATGTCTAGAGGTACAACACCTAAAGGTTCATCACAAATAGTCTCGAGCATGATTCAGATGTATAATCATCATATTCAACATCATCACATTCGACATCGAAACAAAAGAATGTTTCATATGATGCAAAGAGTTAAAATCAAGATAGTACCCATCCACATATCATCTATAATCTCAAAGACGAAAAACAGAATGATCCTCGGGGATGTTTCATGGCATCAAGAATGTTAAAATGGATAACACTTGTCACCAAACTCCATAGATAAGGTACTGCATGCACATCTATCTTAGTTCTGGCTGTTTTCAAAAATGGTCGCCTATATAATTGGAACGGATCCATGGGAGAATCCCTCCTCCATATCAAGGACATAAAAATCAGCAGGGAAAATAAGCTCTCCAACCCTAACTAAGACATCTTCAACGAGACCCGATGGGGTGGGCAACACTTCTATTTGCCAATTGTATTACCACACCCGTAGGTTGCAAAGGTACAAGAGATAAAGATTTAAAAATGGACAGAGGCATGACATTAATGGATGCACCCAAATCAAGCATGGCATTTTCAAACTTATTATTTCCAATAACACAAGGTATGCGAGAATGTACCTGGTCCTTACATTTTTCAGAATATGAGAACAGATTTTCCTATTAATGCGAGATACATTTCTGCCCATGCTAATTCGCTCATTACCCTTCATCCTCCTCTTGTGTGTACACAACTCCTTCAAGAATTTTGCATATCTTGGAATTTGCTTAATAGCATCAGCGAGAGGTATGTTCACCTCTACCTTTCAAAGGTATCCAAGATCTCCTTATCTACTTCTTCCATCTTTTTGCTTGGAATCAATCGGGAGGAAATGGAAGAGGTACGAGGTGATGCAAGTCACTACTAGTACTAGGAACTGGTGTAGAATGTGGAGTTGAAGAAGGAATAGAGGATGGTTCGGTACATGTGTAGGAATAGGTGCGGTGAAGAAGAAGATCTTGATATTGGTCACTCATCATTTTACGACCTCGTGTGATGGCACTAACATTCTTTGGATTACGCCATCGAGAAGGTAATTTGTCGAGTTACAGTGACGATGCCCGATTCAACCGAGTAGCCATCTGCCCCATCGATTAGTCAAGCTTTGAATAGAGGCTCTATTCTCTTGAATAGAAGCTCTAGTCTCTCTTGAAATTGCATATTACGAAGAGTCATCTGCACGACCAACTCCTCAGTGAAGGTTAGAAATTAGAAGGTTGAGAGGTGGTGGTGATCGGATGTCTCGGTTGCCTCGATCTTCTTGTTGCATAGGTGGAGGTACATAAGGCCTATTCGACTAGCGAGAATTCTGAAAAGGGAGGTCTTGATTCTTCTTGCTTTTGTGGAGTGTTAGACCATCTCAAATTCGGGTGATTTCTCCAACCGGATTGTATTGTTCTTCTTCGACAAGTCATAATTTTTCTTCTTTGTTGGGGTCTATTATTATAGATGTTAGCGGCATAGGCTTGAGGAGATTGGGAGTCGAGCCAACAGTTGATGTAAAGAAGGACATGAATCTGTATGATGATCATTAGAGGTGCACACCCACACACTCTAGCAACGAGATGTAGATTTTTGATTGACGACCATCGTGTCATCAAATTCACAAGAGCATCAAGCTTGCTCTCTATCTTGGTCTCTGAAGAAGATCCAAGACTATGTCATGAACTCCTCTAACAACAATAGCATCATTTCTAGCACTGAACTCTTTGGGAGTTAGAGGCCATTTTCTCAAAAAGTCCGTCAAAAGGCGAATATCATATCACCAAGCGCTCCACCACTAGCAAGCGTACGTATCATACTCCTTTCCATACTATTCAAACCTTCATAGAAATATTGTAGAAGGAGTTGTTCGAAATTTGGTGATGTGGACAACTTGCACAAAGTTTCTTGAATCTCTCCCGGTACTATCATACGGTGTTTCCCCACCAAGTTGTCTAATGCCCGATATATCTTTTCTTATTGCGGTGTCTAGACGCGGGAAAGAATTTTCCGAAACATCCTCTTGGGTCATCCCGGCCCGGTAATAGATCTAGGCGCAAGGTAGTACAACCAATCCTTAGCTACACCTTCTAGAGAATGAGGGAATGCCTTCAAAAGATGTGGTCCTCTAAAACATCCGGAGGCTTCATTGTAGAACAAACAATATGGAACTCCTTTAGATGTTTATGAGGACATTCTCCCAAGTCCATGGAACTTGGGCAAGAGATGTATGAGTCCGTTTTTAGAACATATGGAACATCCTCATCGGGATCTTTGGATGCACTGAGACTTTCATAGGTGAAGTCGGGTGCGACCAACTCTCTAAGAGTCCTCTCACGAGGATTAGGTTGAGCCATAATGTTCTCGGCGGTATAATTACCAAAAGAATCTGTATGAACCAAATTAGAATTGGTTCTTGCGGATGGGAATGATCACTATCGATCAAACTAACAATATCTAACGATACAGGCTCTAAAGACAAATTCCTAAATTGCCTATCTAGTTCATGAAAGGTCCTATCTATCTCGAGTCAAAAGGTTGTAAAACACCTGGATTACCTCTAGTCATGCACTAAACACAACATACCATGTGGTTCACACTAAGCAAAACCAAAAATCACAGGTTAATAAGAAAATGCTCACGGGTTAATTCTTGTTTTACTATTCACTAATTACTATTCACTATTTACTATTTACTATTTACTAATTACTATTCACTATTTACTATTCACTATTTACTATTTATTGATACAAGTTCCTGCATAATCAGTTTCTGGTGCATGTTCTGAATCTGATTTTCTAGAAAACTTCATTGCGGCCTATGTAATTCATGTTCAACTATCCCAAATACATTCGGCAATGATGAAGCATGCGAGAAATCACTAACAACAAAGTGCGATAACGGTTACTGCAATGATTGATTTTATTGAACACCAAATTAGCACCTATGCAACAACAGATTGCCTTATACTAGCAAATTAAGTGCAACGAATTGAGGTGTAGTGCAGCAAAATTAACAACACAACAACCTAAATTAACTACACTAATATGCAGAAATAGAATGCACTAATATACAGCAGTATGCAGATTGTGCAGATGCAGATAATGGCAAAACCGAAAATGCGTGATAGCAACTAGTATGTGACAAAATGCAAACAACATGCGGTAAGGTTTCGGATGACAAAGATTAAAAGATACATGACGGATGTAGTTGATGCGAGCAACACTTAAAAACGAGACCTTATGCGGCCACGGATGGTCCTAACAAATGCAGATTCAAAGTGAGCAACCACAAATGCAAAAGTAGGCCAGGGCGCGTTTCGAGCTTGAGTGGCGTAAAGTACGCCAGGGCGCAAAGGCTGGCGCAAAACATGCCAACTCCCTGGAAAAGTACGCCAGGGCGTACTTTCACTTGCAGGGTGGCGCAAAAGTACGCCGGGGCGCAAAAGGTGGCGCAAAAGTATGCCAACTCCTGGAAAAGTATGCCGGGCGCAAAGGTGGCGCAAAAGTATGCCAGGCAATAGGCCGGGGCGTAAAATCCCGATCTTTTTCTCTCCAATTGCGCCGGGCGAACTCTCACTTATGTTAGTCCTGTAATTGGAGTTACCATTCTAGTGCTCTAAATTGAGTTTCCGAGTGCTCCACTTCACTTGCTACTCTGCTACATGAACAACAACCACGAGAAAACGAAAATTAAACAAATTAACAAAAAGCACAAACATACTTCACAAGAACTTGATAGAAAACCGATGATCCCGACAACGGCGCCAAAATTTGATACGAGTCGCACTCGCACAAATTAATACAATTTAGTATGTAGTACTAGGAAGTGACTCCTAGATCGTCTCTCTCAAGGACCATCATTCAAATTTCTATCAAGTGTAGAACAAAAGTAGGGGGGTTTGGTTGGATAGTTCAAAACGAGAATTTGTCAAAACAGTTACTAAACAAGTTCAATTGATAAAAATAGGTTAACCTCTTGATTGGATTGCAATTTACTTATCCTTGATAATAGAAAATCATGCTCAAATTACTGATGTTCTTAATCAAACCAAAATCAATCAACTAAGCGAAAATTAATTATGGTTTTCCTTATGTGAATTAAGCAAACACATACATCATTCATTCTAGTTATAACAACTTATACTTCACTTCATTAAGCATGAAACCAAGGTATAAGTTGTTACCAAATCTGGAATATTAAGCATAAACCAAATCATAAAGAACTAGCATGAATGATAAAGAACAATCAACAATTACAGCAGAAACTAAGTTATCTGAGAATCTCAAAGCATCATTACAATCCTTAATCAAGAGATTAACCTTTTGATATTTAGCCTTCCATCTTATTTAAAAACGAAATTGCAAGCAAGAAATTGAAATTATAGCAAGTTAAGATCAAGGTGAGATGATTATAAACGAAAATTGAAAGCTAGAAAAATAGAACAAAGTGCGAGATTGGAAAAATGCGGAAAACAGATTGAATAAAAACAGATTTTCATACAAGAACCCAGTCTCCTCTCCAACGAAAATTACAATCTGAATTCCCAGAAAACTCTCACTACCAATCCCTCATAGCTGGACATGCCCCACACACTACATAATAAGTCAATATGACAAGAGAAGGTGGGGAGAAAAAGCCCTAAAATCAGCCCAAAGTTTCTCCCTAAAATCTGGAATGTCCCCCACCAAGTCTTTGGAATGTACCCCACCAATTGTCCAATGTGCTCCAGCTTGCCTCTCACTTTCTCTTCACTTTGGCAGCCACCTTTCACGTGTTAAAATAGAGTGTAAGGTCCAGGGCTCAAATCCTTATGTAGGCATTACAAAGTGATCAATTAAATGCATCTAAATTCAGTCCAATTTCAGGCTTGGATTCTTCTGGAACCATGGTTTACGTGCAAGGCTAAATTCACCCCAGATGCAATCCGAATTGGATCTTCATGCCTTCACAACTTTTGTAGATCTATCTCTCTTCTTTAAGAGGCAATTAATCGCTCATCAATTGGACATCTGTGGAGGGAGTTATGCCTATTTTACCGAGACTAGTCAAATCCTTAAATGCTGGAATTTTTAGAACAGTTCATATGCTGCATTCAAAGACATTTTCACACTAGATGCACTCCGACTGGGAATTTTATGTCTTCATAGAAGTTGTAGATCTTTGAGTCCTCTTTAATTTGACATAAAATTCAGCTAAATCAGAGGTCTGTAGTGAAAGTTATGCTCAGTTTTGTAAACCTTGTCAAATCTGGATAAAAATAACGAATTAGACCAAATTTATCATTTAAAGCCAAAATGAGTATAAACTCATAAATACATTAAATCATACTAATTGACCACTAATAATGCTATTTTAGGATATAAATAATGTAGAGAAAGTAATCAAAATATTGACTTATCAGGCGCAATCCTCCCGGGACCTCTTGGCCGGGCTAGGGGTAGTAGCGGGGCGAGGACACGGGCTGAGCCCACCCCGCTGAGGTGCCGAGCTTAAGCCGTCCCTTGTTCTCGGACTAGGAGCCGGGCTGAGGCCACCCCTCGTTCTCGGACCCGAGCCCGCCCGGTGAGCTTTCAGCATTACGGTGAGGTCAAGGTTCTCAGCCATCAGCCCTGCAACCAAAACAAAAAACACACCATGTTAAGACTGCAATTAATAACTCGGACCAGAGACTCGCTAAAGGTTATTACCTAGGAAGTGTTGATAGGGATCCTCCTCCCGAGCTGAATGAATTAGAGCTCGGCTGCTAATGGGCAGGGGGAGGTCGTCCAAAACTTGAATAATATTCCTATCACCCGGGGTCAACCTCTCCTCGGGAAACTTGGTATATTTGTGAGGAAGGCACCAGTATAAAGGGTACCTAGGACTTAGGTCATCCTTCAAGAAGAAGGCCTGGACGGCCCGGTTATTGACCGAAGCTAGCATGAAATACCTCTCCTTGAAATTCTTATATGACTGGGTGTAAGGAACGAGTAAACCCCCCCAGACCGAGCACTGCTAAGAGAAGCTCAGCCCACCTTGGGGCCGTGCTTCAACTGGTAATAATGAAGGAACACACGAGAACTCGGCCTAAGGCCGAGCATCTTACACAAAATTTGGAAGGCACGGAGAAAACCCCAACTGTTAGGATGGAGCCGACGGGAGCCACGTTCAAAAAGGCGAGGACCTCGGTCTCGCAGCGGCTCAAAGGAAAGACTATGCCATATTCCTTGAACATATACTCGTACACCGTTATGGCATACCGACTAGAGATGAGAGTCCGAGCATGAACTCTTTGATTAGGTTTACAAGTTCTAAAATTAACCATATCCTCGAACCCGTCCCTCAAGATGGCATACCGATCAAGAATGGCCTGTACACTTTCGGTATTATTGAAGGAAGAAACTCGGCTAATGACATCGGCAAGGAGCCACGAGAAGTCGGGCTCCCCAATAGGGACGGGGACTTCGAGGTCGACACGTCTCACCTCGACCTCTCTCGGGGAGACCGCGGCGGTATCCACAACTCGTACCTTGGCCCCGGCGGGGGGACCTCGGCGGCGGAGGACGGACCGGATCTAAGATCGGCCACCTCCGACGATACGTCCCGGGGAGGAGGAAGAGGCCTCCATGGATTCGGGTTCAGAGCCCGAGACAGAAGGGACCAACATGCTCTCTATGCTACGTGTAGCCGAAGAGTGTGAAGAGGAAGACATACCTAGCAAGAATGGGAGGTGAACGCGAGACAACGAAGACAGCGACGAGACGAGCAAAGGCCGAACCAAGCCTTGAACACTACAAGTGGCGGAAGGGACGAATGGAGATTACAGAAAGCGGGAAGCAAACCACTAGAAGCGAGAGAAAGAAAATGGCACGCGAGAAGAAGAAGGTAAAATGGAGGGCAAGAGAAGAAGGTGAAAATGAAGAGCAAGCGACGCTTATGAAGGAAAGAAGCGTTACCAGGCAAAGGTAGCAGTCGAACCCATTCAGCGACCCATTCAATGTAAGGCCCATTCAAAATAAATAAGTAAGTAATAATAAAATATAATAATAATAATAAAAGTAACCACTAAATTCAAATTTAAAATGAAGGAATACCAAACGTCGCGAACGTTCCCCACCATTATCCTCGGACGGCGACCTCGTGACTTAACTCGTGCCATCAATCGCTTGGCAGAGCTCGGGCGATGTACCGGGCCGGAGATGAGCACCCCACGATCGGGTGAGCTCAACATAAACGAACAAATGCGACAAATATGGACATATATCTTTTCCCAGTTTCTCGGGATTCTTGGGCTGAAGCTATCTTCCCATGAAATCCACGAATATGGAACCACAATTACGATCCTATAAATACTAATAGAGGATTAGACAATAACACACGAAATAAAACCTAAATCACTCACACATCAACGAGGGTTCCAACCCCTCACGCCGCCAGTTTCTTAGGGCGAGCTCGGCTCGGACCACCTCAAAATCCGGCGAGAACAATATTGATTGATGTTCTCGTTTGGAATTTGAGGTGGTCGCCGAGCTCGGCCCTGAGAATTCCGGCGACGAGAGGGGTTGGAACCCTCGTTGATGTGTAAGTGATTTTGGTTTTATTTCGTGTTTCATTGTCGAATCCTCTATTAGTATTTATAGGGATCGTAATTAGGGTTCCATATTCGTGGATTTCGTGGGGAAGATAGTTTCAGGCCCAAGAATCCCGAGATATCAAGAAAAAGATATATGTCCATATTTGTCCAGATTTGTTCTATTTATGTTCGGCCCGGCCGGTCAGTGGGGAGAGCCCGGCGTCGCGGGTGTGAGCTCGGTGCTCATCCCCAGCCCGGTACATCAGCCCCCCGAGCTCAGGCCAAGCGATTGGTTGGCACTGAGTTAAGTCAGAAGCTCGGCCATCCTAGGTGTAATGGCGGGAAGCTTTGTGACGGTTGGTATTCCTTTATTTAAATTTATTGTTTTTGTTTATTATTATTTTTGATGGGCCCTGCCGTTGATGGGCCATCGAATGGGCCTAACCGTTACCTTTGGCTGGTAACGGCTCTTTGTCTTCTTAAGTACGCCTGCTCTTCATTTTCCATTCTCTTCTATTTCATTGCCCTTTCATCTTCTCTCTCTCTTTTTCCATTCCGCCCTAAGGTTTGCGCTCTTCACACTCCAAGTCACCCTTGTTCCTCTCTCGCTCGCCATTGCCTTCGTTTGTCCTGTCCTCTAAAGCTTGGTTCGGCTTGCGCCAGTCTCGTTGCTGTCTTCTACGCTCGTCGTTTTCTCTGGTCTCCCATTTTTGCTCTTCCTTAAACTAGGTATATCTTCCTCACATTCCTCTGCCACCCATAGTGTAGAGAGTTTGATTCCCCCCTCAGTTTCAGGTTCTGAACCCGAATCAACGGAGGTTTCTTCCTCCTCCACTGAAATGTCCACGGCGGAGGTCAGCGTTGGTTCTTAACGCGCCCCCGGTACTACTGAGGTCCCCCCTGTTGGGGCCGAGGTTTCCCCCGTCAGAGTCGCCGAGGTCTCCCCTGCTGAGGCCGCGGTGAGATGTGTTGAAGTTGCTACAGAGGTGTCCGGCGGGGGCAATGCCCTCCCCGGTACCGCCGAGGGGGAGATCGCGAGGGAGGCCGACCTATGCGTCCCCATACCTGACCAGGAGCCCGACTTCTCGTGGCTACTGGAGGAAGTGACGAGCCGAGTATCCTCCTTTGACAACCTAGAAAGTGTCCAGGCCGTCCTTGACCATTATGATATCCTAAGGGAGGGGTTCGAGGATGTGGTTCGATTCCGGACTTGCAAACACAATCAAAGGGTTCACACTCGGACCCTCGTGTCCGGTGTATATGCCATCACCGTTTATGAATATATGTTTAGGGAGTATGGCCTAGTTTTCCCCTTGAGTCGTTGCGAGGCTGAGGTCTTATCCTTCCTCAACGTCGCCCCTAGTCAACTCCACCCCAACAGTTGGGGCTTTCTCCGGCTGAGCTCTCGCGTCTTCCTTTACCATTATCAACTTAAGCACGGCCCTAAGGTGGGCTGGGCTTCCTTGAGTAGTGCCCGGACTGGGGGGGCTTGCTCATCCCCTATGCCCAATCATACAAGAGATTCAAGGAGCGCTACTTCAAGCTTTCCCCGTCAACAACCGGGGTCGCCAAGGCCCTCTTTTTGAAGGACGACTTGACGCCCAAGTACCCCCTACATTGGTGTCGCCCTCGTAAATATACCCGCTTCCCCGAGGACTTATTGACCCCGGGTGACAAAAATATAATACAAGTCCTGCACGATCTCCCCTTGCCCGTTAGCAGCCGAGCTCTGATACACTCGGCTCGGGAGGAGGACCCCTTCCAACACTTCCTAGGTAATAATCCATAGTGTCTCCCCGCCCCTTATTCTCTAATGTCTTCTCGTCCGGTTTATGAATCATTGACTAACCTTCACTTGTGTTTCCTTTGCAGATTCTATGGCCGACAATTTTAGCCTAATCGCTGCTTTGAAGGCGCGTAGGTCGGGCCCCGGGCCCCGAGGTCGAGGGACGTCTCCTGGTGGCCGCAGCCCCGCTTCCCGACCCCCTCTCCCGCAAGTTACTCCTAGCCCCAAAAGGCTAAGGGTCGACATTCCCGAGCTCTCCCCGGCGGAGACGGGGACCTCCCCCAAGAGGCCGGGAGTAGACGAAGTCACCACAACCTCCCCTTCCCCGTGCACTCAAGCCGAGGTAGCGGTACCCGAGGCGACCTCCGGAGGGGGGATGTAGTGGACTCGACGGACAACTTGGATGGGGCTGAAGCCCTGCTGAGCCGCCTCACGGACATAACTCGGCACGCCAAGAGGAGGATGGCCGAGCTTGAAGCGACTTCAGTCCGTTGCGAACAGGAGTGCGCGGCCCGGGCGGCCGTCTTGGAGATGGAAGTCATAAAGTCCAGGCTGGCCAGGGAGGACCTCGAACGGGAGCTTGCAGCGGCCAAGGCTGACCGAGAGGAACTTCGGAAAGATCGGGAGGGGCTACAGAAGGAACTCGTCGCCTCAAAGGCGAACGAGGAGGAGCTCCAGGGTCGGATGAACTCAGCTGCCGATCGAGCCGAGGCGAAGGTGCTGAATCTGACCGAGCAGCTAGCTGCGGCCGAGCAGATCATCTCTGGTCAGAGGGCCAAGATGGAACAAATGGAAGAAGCGGCGGTATCCGGCTTCTGCTCGGGCTTCGACGGAGCGGTTCGCCAAGCATGCTTCATGGCCCCGTCCTTGGACCCCGAGTCCTTTGACTATGTCAAGGACGTCGTGGACGGGCAATGGGTGGATCGGGTCGACTGAGCTATTCTTTTTATTTGTATTGTTTTACTGGCCGGCCTTTAAGGACGGTCTTGGGTTGTAACCATGATTTCGCACAATGTTTGCTTTTTACCTTTATGTCATCTATCTTCACTTTACCACCTGTTTTATTATCATTGCTCTAATCCTCTTCCTTTTAACTTATTCCGCGCTTGTTATACTTGAATGCTTGCTTATGTTGATTACCCGACCGACCTCCAACGGGTCCAGGGTGCGAGCTCCCAGCTCGGGAAGAAACACGGGAGCCACTGAACATGGTGAATTGGTAAAGGGATGCGATGTCTCCTTTAGCTCAGTGGCCGCCGAGCTCGGTATGAACTGGTAGAGGGACGCGATGTCTCCTCTAGCTCGGTAGCCGTCGAGCACGGTGAAAGATGGTAAAGGGACGCGATGTCTCCTTTAGCTCGGTAGCCGCCGAGCACGGTAAGAACTGGTAGAGGGACGCGATGTCTCCTCTAGCTCGGTAGTCGCCGAGCACGGTGAAAGATGGTACAGGGACACGATGTCTCCTCTAGCTCGGTAGCCGCCGAGCACGGTATGAACTGGTAGAGGGACGCGATGTCTCCTCTAGCTCGGTAGCCGCCGAGCACGGAATGAACTGGCAGAGGGACGCGATGTCTCCTCTAGCTCGGTAGCCGCCGACCACGGAATGACTTGGTAGAGGGACGCGATGTCTCCTCTAGCTCGGTAGCCGCTGAGCACGGAATGAACTGCCAGAGGGACGCGATGTCTCCTCTAGCTCGGTAGCCGCCGAGCACGGAATGAACTGGCAGAGGGACGCGATGTCTCCTCTAGCTCGGTAGCTGCCGAGTCACGGTATGAAGATAAGTGTGGCAATGAAATTTCACTTTTATTGAATACTGACGCAATGCCTCGTTAAAACCTTTCCCGGAAAAACCCTCCTTAGGGAAAAACCCGGGCTTAGGAAAAAGAGTACACTTCTATGACAAATGAAAAAATACAACAAATGTAACTTACCGAATTGAACACTAATTTAAAACAGTATAGTCTAACTAAAATAGGGTTTCAAGTGACTTGTGTTCCAAGTTCTGGGTATAAGACGTCCACCCATCTCTTGTAATTTGTAAGCTCCGTTGTCATGGGTCTCGAGGATGCGAAAGGGACCTTCCCAGTTGGCAGCAAGTTTGCCATGAGCTCGGTCTTTCCTAGCCTCCCCGGTCTTTCTCCAAACGAGGTCACCCGGGACGAAAGACCGCTCTCGAACTCGGGAGTTATAACGGCGGGCTGCGCGTAACTTCGTGGCCAACTCCCTCACTCTAGCTTCTTCTCGGACTTCTTCAATAAGGTCGAGCTCCTCCCTGAGGGCACTCTCGTTATCGGAAGGTGTGTAAGTCAGCCTCCTCCACGAGGGCTCTCCGACCTCAACTAGTATCATGACATCGAACCCATAAGTGAGGCGGAATGGGGTTTCGTTGGTGGAGGACTGGGGTGTGCAGTGGTATACCCATAATACACTCGGTATTTCTTCCGCCCAATCTCCCTTTACACGTCCGAGCTTCTTCTTCAGCTCGTTAAGGATGACTTTATTGGCTGCCTCGGCTTGTCCGTTTGTTTGAGGGTGCTCCATCGATGACGTCCGGTGCTGGATGCCGAGCTGGGCTAAAAATGTGCGGAAAGTAGTATCTATGAACTGTCTCCCATTATCAGTGACCAGGCCATGGGGTATGCCGTGCCGGCAAACGATATGCTTCCAAACGAATTTCTGAACCTGCTTCGCCGATATGGTCGCCACAGGCTCGACCTCGATCCACTTGGTGAAGTAGTCGATGGCCACGAGCAAGAACTTGGTTTGCCTCTACGCCGGTGGGAATGGACCGAGGATGTCCATTCCCCATAAGGCAAAGGGCCAAGGTGACGAAACGAGATGGAGCTCGGTCGGCGGAGCCGTCGGTAGCGAACTGTGTTCTTGGCATTTCTTACAGCTCCGGACATAGTCCTTGGCGTCTTTCTTCATTGTAGGCCAGTAGTATCCGGCTCGGATTAACCGGGCTGCCATGTTTTTCGCCCCGGAGTGCATGTTGCAGATGCCTGTGTGGAGCTCGTCCATCACGTACTGCGCTTGCTCCTTGTTCAAACATTTGAGCAACGGGGTCGAGAAACCTCTCCGGAAGAGCTCTTGGTCCGCTTAACACATAGTAGGGAGCTTGACGACGCACCCTGCGTAGCCGTTCTTGTCATCCGCACATTTGTCTCGCGAGATATGACATGAGGGGAGTCATCCATGAGCTCGGTTCAGTATTGATTGCGTAGACCTCGTCCTTGTCCCAGCTCGGGGAGATGAGTACTTCCTGAATGATCGAATGGTGTTGTCCCCCCTTGCGGGAGCTCGCCAGCTTGGATAGGATGTCCGCCCTGTCGTTTTGTTCACGGGGAACGTGGACGATCTCGAACTTGGCGAAGTGAGAGAGCAAGTTCTTCACCCGGTGATAATATTGTTGTAATAGGGGCTCTTTGGCTTGGAACTCGTCCACAACCGAGAGGTGATTAGTTGGGAGTCAACAAGCATTTTAGATGTCGAACGCCCATATCGGGCCAATGCGGGGCCGAGAAGGGCCTCATACTCGGCTTGATTGTTTGAGGTCGCGAACGAGAAACGTATCGCTTGTTCCAACACGAGATCGTCCGATTCCTTCGAGAATAACTCTGCTCATTTGCCTTTTTTGTTAGAAGATCCATCAACTCTCAACGTCCAGCCTAGATCGTGGTCGCCGAGCTCGGGTAGCTCGGTGAGGAACTCTGCTAGGAACAGGGCCTTCATGGGTCCTCTGGGTTCAAATGTTAATCCGAACTCGAACAACTCCACAGCCCAGTGTCATGCGGCTGCCCGGATCGGGTCGCCGTAAATATTTGTCGATTGGGTAGTCGACCTCACCACTATGTCATGGGCTGCGAAAGTAATGTCTTAACCGTGGCCGTGAAGACCGAGCGACGCCAATCTTTCTACGATCAGTATCTAGTCTCCGCGGGTTGGAGTGTTCGGCTCACGAAAAACACAGGTGCATGCCTCTGTCCTTCTTTGACCAGGGACCGAGTTGATGGCTACCTCTGAAACCGCTAAGTAGACATACAACGGGAGCTCGGGTGAAGGGTTGGCCAGGGTCGGTAAAGAAGCTATTTGGGCTTTCAACTTGTCAAAAGCTGAAGCACATTCCTCATTCCATTCAAAGCGGGCTGCCGTTTTAATAGTGCGAAAGGGGCTTGCTCGCTCGCCGGCTTGCGAGGAATCGAGATAGAGCGGCTAGGCGTCCGTTAAGTTTGCAAGTCCTTCAAGCGCCTGGTCGTTTGGGCATGCTAGAGATGGTCGTGCACTTGTCCGGTTTGGCCTCGATTCCTCTATGCGAGATCATAAAGCCGAGGAACTTTCCCCCTCCCACGCCAAAAGCACACTTCTCTAGGTTGAGCCGAATTTGATGCTGGCGTATTTCCGAGAAGATTTCTCTGAGGTCGGCGACATGCTGATCTTGGGTCTTCGACTTCACCACCATGTCGTCAACGTAGAACTCCATGTTGCGTCCGATCTGGGCATTGAAGACCTTGTCCATTAGTCGTTGATAAGTGGCCCCGGCATTCTTGAGACCGAAAGGCATGACTTGGTAGCAATAATTGGCTGTGGGCGACATGAACGCGTCTTTGGTTCGTCAGTGGGTACATCGAGAATCGGTTGTATCCGAATATCGTCAAGAAGCTAACGCCTCGTGCCGGCCGTCTTTGTCCACTAGCCGGTCGATGCTCGGCAACGGGTAAGTGTCTTTGGGACAGGCTTTGTTCAAGTCGGTGTAGTACGTGCACATCCTTCACTTCCCGTTTGACTTCTTGACCATCACAACATTGGCTAACCAGGTGGTGTATATTATCTCTCTAATGAAGCGAGCTTCTAGAAGCTTGCCGACCTCTTTCTGAACCACTAGACGGCGCTCCTCGCCTAACTTTCTTTTCTGTTGTGCCACTGGCCGGGCATGGGGAAGCAAGGACAGCTTATGGCACATCAGGTTGGGGTCAATGCCGGGCATATCGGACGGCTTCCATGCGAATAGGTCTGCATTTTCTCGTAACGTTTTGATCACTTCATGGCGGATGGAGGCCAGCATGGAAGAGCCTATCTTGGTGACCTGCCTCGCACTCGCAGGCCGAGGCTGGTGGCTCGGGGTTCGGCAAAGGAGGACGTTCTTCCTCGACCTCGGCCGGGGTCCAAGTCCCGATAGTTCGTCATGCCGAAAACCGAGCAGATGTTTGAGGTCGGCCTCCCCTCCTCCCTCTTAACGGAGTACGGCGCCACCTTTAGACTTCGGGCGTAGCATACCCGGGCAATCCTCGGGTCGGCCTTGACAGTGACTATCCTCCCCCTTTCTTCAGGTAACTTCATGGCCATGTGCGGTGTGGACATAATGGCTCCCAACTGGTTCAGCGTCCTCCTGCCGATTATGGCGTTGTAAGAGGTGTCAGTGTCGATCAAAATGTACCTGACCTCCACCGTTTTATAAGCCTCGCTCCCGCCAAAGGTAGTGAGGAGGTCGATATAGCCCCGAGAATGGGCTCTTTCTCCAGCAAATCCGAGCAGGGGCTCGGGGTACGGCTTGATGATCGTCTCCGACAGCTCCAACTGCTTGAAGACGGACCAGTACAACACGTCGGCCGAGCTTCCTTGGTCGATCAGTACTTTGCGGACTTGCCAGTTGGCGATGGTGCACGAGATGACCATGTGGTCGGTCTGGTTGGGGTCGTCGATGCTGAAGTCAGCGTCAGAGAATGTGATGGAGGGCATAGTTCTTTTCTTGGGTGACCTATGTGGTTGACGCTTCTCGCGTATCGTTTTCGGGCCGAAGAGGTAGCTCCCCTTCCTGCAAAACCTCCCGCAATGGTGTTGATGGTTCCCTTTACTTTGTCGGGGTTTTGATCAGTCCCTTTGCCCCAACCTCTGTCGGTGCGTTTACTTGGGCCATCTCGGGCATCCCGGTCTTGGTCCCGGGATCGGGTCTTGGAGCTCGGGCCGGTATATCTCTCCGGGTGTTTCTGCTCCTCTTGTACGAATCTTCGTAGCTCCCCGGATCTAATGAGTCGCTCTATGAGGTCTCGCACTTGGCGACAGTCCTCCGTGGTGTGTCTCGTGTTCTGATGATAAGCACACTGCTTAGTCGGGTCGGCGCCCACGGGAGATTGTGAAGCCTGCGGATGGCGAACTAAGTCTAATGCGCATGCCTCCCTAAAAATTCTGTCCCTGGACGCATTTAGGGGGGTGTAGGAGGTATACGAATTGGAGCGGCACTCTCTCCTTGACTCTGCCCGGCGGGAAGAGGAGGATTCCTTCTGTTTAGGGGGAGGGCCGGGCTCACGAGCTCGACGCTTAGCTGCAGCGTTATCTTCTACACTCATGAACCGGGCAGCTTGGGAGCGGAGCTCGTTCATATTGACCGGAGGCTCAATAAAAAGGGAGTCCGAGAAGGGGCCGGGGTTGAGCCCGGCCTGAATGGAATGCAGTGCGACAGCAGGGTGGAGGTTCGGTATGTTCCGGGAGGCCAAAGCGAAACGCGCCATATAGTCCCTGAGTGATTCCTTTTCTCCCTGCACCAGGTGATGCAGAGATATGGAGGTGGTTGGTGTCGGTCTAGCGTTCGCGAACCGGGCTTGGAAGTGCTCGTACAAGGAATTGAAGGAATCAATGGACAACGGTGGGAGGGAGTAATACCAATCTAGAGCTATCCCCTTCAATGTGGAGGGGAACATTCGACATAGCACGTAATCGTCGTCTACGGCCATGACGGCATGAGTGAGAAAGGCCCTCACGTGAGTAACCGGGTCCGTAGTCCCATCATATTTGTCATGGGACGACCATCTCCAAGACACTGGAACCCGGACGGAGAGGATGGCCGGCACGAAGGGATGGAGGTTCCAGACTTGACCAAGGCCAGGTGTCCGAGGAGGGGGTCCGAGGTCGGCGAAAGGCTGAGCTTGGGAGGTACCCGGCCGAGCTGACGAGTTCGCAACCCGTATCTGCGAGATGTCGTGCCGAGGTGTGGAAGTCGCGACGTGCATATCCTCGCATTTTTTCTATTTTTTTAAAAACTGCTTTTCTTTTAGCATTCAGATCCTTTAACATTTCATCTAACAAAAACAGTTCCTCAAATTCAATAAATTTTTTTAGAATCCTCTTTTCTTGACTATCATTCAAGAAAATTTCGGATTGCCTAATATTCCACCAATCGATAAACCAAGATTCCAGACTTTTCTTAAATGTAAAAGAGATACACCAGGGCAAAAAGACTATAGTGCGCTGGTTGTTGGGACCGACGCGTGAGTTGGAGCGGGCCTCCTCCCTAACCCTTGGCTCCTCCTCCCGCTTGGAAATAGGGGTGGGCCTACCCTGAGTTTTTGGGTTCCTTTGTCGCAGGGCCAGCAGTTCCAGAAGATCGGCTTCACGCTGTCGCTGGACAGTATTTAAATTCGCCTGTGCGGTCTGCAACACTCTCTCAATTTCTCGATTATGTATTCGCAAATCTTCCTCGCGAACGTGCATCTGTGCGTTAGCCTCCGCCAACGCCGCATCCACCCATGATTAAATAAGTTCCGCCACGGCGGGGTCAATTGCAGCGTTGGAGTTACTGCGCGTGCGAACCATCTGGGTATGTTTCGGGATTGAGAACTAGACAGTGGTTGTGGGATTAAGAATTATCTTGCCCCACGGTGGGCGCCAAATGTTCTCGCTGGAATTTGAGGTGGTCCGAGCTGAGCTCGGCCCTGAGAATTCCGGCGACTAGAGGGGTTGGAACCCTCGTTGATGTGTGAGTGATTTTGGTTTTATTTCGTGTTTCATTGTCGAATCCTCTATTAGTATTTATAGGGATCGTAATTAGGGCTCCATATTCGTGGATTTCGTGGGGAAGATAGCTTCAGGCCCAAGAATCCCGAGATATCAGGGAAAAGATATATGTCCATATTTGTCCAGATTTGTTCTATTTATGTTCGGCCCGGCCGGTTAGAGGGGAGAGCCCGGCATCGCGGGTGTGAGCTCGGTGCTCATCCCCAGCCCGGTACAATTGCTATATACTGTATAGACCCGGGCTCGACCTTACAAGCTCGGACAACGCATTGGACTTAACCGTCTCCATTAACCAACGACAATCTTACCTTGGACTGGGTGACAATCAAGTACCCAATCGTATTCGGCGACTACCGAGTTAAAGGAGACATCGCGTCCCTTTACAAGTCCTTTACCATGCTCGGCGGCTACCGAGCTAAAGGAGACGTGGAGTCCCTTTACAATTTGTTTACCGTGTTCAACGACTATCAAGCTAAAGGAGACGTCGCGTCTCTTTACAAGTCCTTTACCGTGCTCGGCGGCTACCAAGCTAAAGGAGACATCGCGTCCCTTTACAAGTCCTTTACCGTGCTCGGTGGCTACCGAGCTAAAGGAGACGTCGAGTCCCTTTAAAAGTCATTTATCGTGCTCGGCGGATACCGAGTTAAAGGAGACATCGCGTCCCTTTGCAAGTCGTTTACCATACTCGGCGACTACCGAGCTAAAGAAGACCCCAGTTTCTTTACAGGACTCCAAGTCCTTGATCGTGTCCGGCGGCTATCGAGCTAAAGGAGACTCTGGTTCCTTTACAGGACTACAAGTCCTTGATCGTGTCCGGTGACTATCGAGCTAAAGGAAACCCCGGTCCCTTTACAGGACTCCAAGTCCTTGATCGTGCCGGGCGACTACCGAGTTAAAGGAGACCCTGGTCCCTTTACAGGACTCCAAGTCCTTGATTGTGCCCGGCGACTACCGAGCTAAAGGAGACCCTGGTCCCTTTACAGGACTCCAAGTCCTTGATCGTGCTCGGTGACTACCGAGCTAAAGGAGACCCCGTCCCTTTACAGGACTCCAATTCCTTGATCGTCCTTGACCTGTTTGACATCGGGAGCCGAACTCATAACTTGAACTCAAACCATTGCCCACTTTGGCTTGAGCTCGGGGGGCCGATGTACCGGGCTGGGGATGAGAACCGAGCTCATCACCCTGTCATCGGGCTCACCCTATAGGCCGGGCCGAGCTGGAAAAAATCAGAACAATAGTCAAAGCACTTTGGCAATTGATTATAATATTGTTTATGAAGAAGTAATGTAATATCCTATTTATTCCAACATCACTCAGTTCGACAATTAATTGTAATATCTCAATTGATTCGTAAATTAATATAATAGATTGTGTATTCTTTTTGGGAAATTCAGACAAGTCAGGTCAGACATCCAGACATCTAGTTACTGCATGTTGCCGTCTTGTCGACCCGACTTTGCACTCGGGGGCTCACCCACCTGATATCGAGCCCTATGACTAAGCTGAGCCTCTGTTGCCCTTACCCAAACTCGAAGCTCGGAACTTATGATTTAAATTCATATCGACCAAGCATGTGATTCCGATGACTAGAGGATTTGCCGGCATGCCGACCTCGGGGCTCATTAATCGGCCATTACAGGTCTCCTCTAAATCTAAGGTACCATCAGTACGCCCCAGACGGTCACAAATGCCCAAAGCAAGCATATGTCATACGCCATACTCAACACTAGACTGAGGATCGAGTTGCACATTTAACTCAAATCATTGCTATTCTGGCTTGAGCTCGGGGGCTGATGTACTGGGCCGAACATTATGATCGTCTTCATCCAATGTACCGGCCCAGGCCCAATTCCTTTTTGGACTACAATTACTTATTTACCCTTAATGATTTATTCTTATAAATAGGTGTTCACCAACTAGGTTTGATAACCCTGAAACCCTAATTTTAACCTAGCTTTACTCTGATTAATACTGACTTAGTCATCGGAGTCCCTGCAGGTACCCACCAACCGTCGCACGGAGCTTGGAAGGATGCCCTACGTCATCAACAACGTCACCCACTATTGAGGTACGATCACATACCACTGAACAATAATCTCAAATACACACCCACATCAACAAGGGAACCAACCCCTCTCATTATCGAAAAGTTCTTGATCGAGTTGAGCTCGGTTAGTCAGAATCTGGTAAGAACAATTAGATTTTTATAAATGTAATTTTTTTTTTAATAAAATTCAGTGGAATTTAATTTATAATTTTAGATTATAAATTAAATATAATAAGTAGTGTGATTTTTATGCCACTACGGAGACTTATTGTTAATTTAAGTAGTGTGATTTTATAGTAATCACTTAAATTAGGAGTGTTAGTTTATAATCCTTAAATTTAATTAAGATTTTTTTTAATAATCAAAGGAATAAAAGGGAATAAGATTAAGGCACTGTACACATAATCTCGACTGTGCACGGTTAAAAATATAAATTAGCTCACCACTACGAAGAAAAAGACTTATGACATCAGTTAAAAGAATATAATGTTTGTTCAAATTTAATATAAAAAATGAACTAACATTAAAAACATGAATTTTTTCTATTTTAGTTAATAATTGATGTTAAAAGCGAATTTTTTATGTCGGTTATATTTATACTCGATGTAAAAAGTGTTTTTTCAAAAATTGAAAGATAAGAGACTTTTTACGTTGATTATTTTCCAAATATAGAAGTAGTTTAGAATTAAAAAGAAAATGCTTGAATAAGTCATTTGAGAGATGGTTGGTGCACACAACAACTTTTCCCATTCCTATCGCTTATGTTGTAGTTGTGCATACCACATCTATTGTGCTTGGATTAAAAAATAATTTGTAACTAAAGTGCTTAAAATAGATTATTAGCATGCAAATGTTCTCATTAGTACATTGTTAAAAAGGAATTTCATTTCAGATAGACTAATTAAGTAAGCTCTACAAAATATTTAAATAAAAATAAAGAAATCTCACTTTCCTACTCATAAGTGCTTACAGCCATGTGTGCTCAAGTTGTTTTCACAGTAAAGAATACTCAAAGTATATTTAGAATCCAAGTGAACAACAATATGTAGGCCAAGACTAACAAAATTGACAGATTCTAACAAATATTGGAATGATTTTTAAACATTCAATTTCATATTCACTACATGCAATAGTCTACGTTATAACTTGAACATAAATCCCTCTACCTAATGGGATGATCATGAAAAACTGTATAAAAAAATTAAACGGTGTGAAGGAGCATCATAAAGATTAGAAAAATGACCACGAATAAAAAAAACTTGAATCATATATTCTAATCTTTTCAGTTAAAGTAAACATGATTTACTAGCTTACATATTTTGGTGTTAATATCCATTTACTTTCAATTGAATATTACAAAGGCAAATTCCCATTTTCTTTTTATTTCCTTTCCAAATTGTTCCCCACTACCACATTTTATCACCAATAAGCAAAACATTAACTGAATCTATATCAAAACAAGTTTTGTGCAAATCAGTGGGAACAAGTTTTGTGCAACCTTATGTTGGACAAAGCTTGAGGACACTTGGAGTTGCTCTCTTTAGTTTTGTTTTTGATGTTTATGTAATTTTAGTTTTCTTAAATGAAGTGTATTAGGCTTTTCCAATGTATTGGTTATTTAGCCTAGGCATGTGTTTGTGGTTGATCTTTGTAGACAAGTCTTAGTTAAGTGAATTCATAACTTGTGTTAGGAATCTTTGATTTGGCCAAGAAATCAACTACCATGGAAAGGTAATGGATTACCAAGTTTCTTAAGATTCAAATCATTTATTTCCCTCTATGTTTTCAAATAAAAACATGAAGTAATCAATTACCAACTAAGGTATAGATTAAATCAGTTTTCTGGGTAACCAACGAAGTAATATATTACCTAAGAATGGTAATGAGTTAGCTTATTGGGATAATTGATAACCAACAGCTGTAATCGATTACTACCACTAGAAATCAATTTTGATTGCTGAAATGGGTTTTGTTTCTTCAACTATAAATAACCCCTCTTTCTAAAACTTTAACACAAATTTAGAAACACGAAAAGGATCACACTTACACTTTCACATTCACTCTGAAACCGAGTTTTAAGTTTTTCTCCAAGAAAATCCTTCAAAAACTTCAAGGTGTTTCAAGAAAAGTTTTTCAAAGAGCAATCTTGATTGAAGTTTGTGGTTGGTATTGTCTTAGTTCTTCATATTGATCAGATTCTATACTCCTAGGTGTTCTCCAACTGATATTTATTGTTTCGTTTCATTTGGGTTGATTACTCTAAGAGAGAGGTCTCTTTAGGAAAGAGTAAGGTATCTTTGAGAAAGGTTTCTCAAAAGGTTTGGTTTTTTGGAGTTGCCAAGACCAAGGAGAAGTGTTCTTTGGGTTAAAGAACATTGTGTGTTAGTGATTTGATTTCGTTTTTGTGTTGCTTGTCTAGTGTGCTTGTAAGAACACAAAAGGGATCATAGTGGAAAATCAATTGCAGTAGTTGTTGGGTTGGGACTAGATGTATGCCGAAAGTCGAACCAGTATAAATCACTTGTGCATTCTTCTCTCCCTTACACTTTTATCTTTTGCCAATTCGCTCAACGGTTACATTAAAATTCTTTGTTTTCAATCGGTAATTGATTCGGTAATCAACTCTAATCTGGAACGCTTGAATACTGGTATTTGATATTAAAGATAATTGATTATTAACTTGTTTCTTTAATCTTTTTTGAAGTTTCCGCTGTAACTCTTGATCTATCTTGTTCTAACGCTTCGTTCACATCTTTTGTTGTATATCTTGATATCTTCTTTAAGTGTGGATAGTTAAACAAGACTAGTATTTTATTGAAATAAAAAGAAAGTAGAAACAAATGTAATTTAGGCAAAATAGGAACTAGAATCTATTCAGCGCCTCTCTAGATTCACCCTTAGGGACCAACAATTTGTACCGAAGCTTACATCTAGTAGCTTACTTTAAAATTGATCCTCAGTTCCCTGGTATGCCTGGTAATCAATTACCATTTGCTGAAGGTGCATCTATTAACAAACCTCCCTTGTTTTGTGGAGATAACTATCCTTTTCAGAAAGTTAGAATGGAAATTTTTATGGAGTCTATTCATAGGAGCATTTGACAAGCATTGGTTACTAATTTCAAAGTCCTCACCTACATAGAAAATGGGAATGAGTTTGAAAAATCATTTCAGAGTTGGGACCAAAACGAAATTAGGAGAGTGAGAACGATGCGAAAACCCTGAATATTATTCACCTTCACGACCAAAGGGTTAGCACTAAAGATGGAAGACATAGCAAACCGATAGTGATACATCAAGATATGGAAGTGAGTCGGAACAAGAGAATATGAATCTCATGGTAAGGAAGTTCAAAAGGTTCATGAGAAAGAACAATATCAAGAGGAGATTCAACAATTCCAAGAAAGACTTCAAGAGAAGTGAGATTTCATCTTCTAAGGTAAGTTGTTATGAGTGTGGAAGAGTAGGACACTACAAGTCGGAGTGCCCCAACTTGAAGAAGGCCAACAACAATGAACCCAAAAGACCTGAGTATAAGGAAAATTCCAAGAAGGACCGGTTTAGAAAGAAGGAAGCCTACATTGCATGGGAAGAAAACGATTCCTTAATTTCTAGTGAGAGCGAGACAGATGAAGCAAACTTGTGTCTCATGGTCAACCAGCTTTTGATGATGAGTTAAGTGATTCTGATTCATCTAATTGTGACTATGATGAGTTGCATACTGCTTTCTGTGATCTTTACAAAGAAGTCAAAAGATTGAGCAAATTGAACAAGGTTTTAAAGAGCAATGTTTCTGATTTGGAAAACAACATATGTGCTTTAAAATCTGAAGCTCAAAGATTGAAAAATAAAAATGAAGCTTTGCGACAACCATGTTCAAAGTATACTGCAATCGTTGTTTCTTTGAGAAAGAAAAACATGAAGTTCTATGCAAATGAACAAGCATATAGAAATAAAACATCCATATGTAGTTATTGCATGAAACCTGGTCATAACAAATATAGTTGAATGATTAAGAATGAAGACATTTCTTGTGGCTTGTTTAAATGGGTAAAGAAAGGTGATCACAACTCTAACTTTGTTGGACCTAAAAAGGTTTGGGTACCAAAATCAAAGTGATACTTTCTTGTGTAGGTATGCTTGAGGGCCAAGCACTCAACTTGGCATTTGGATAGTGGCTGCTCAAGGCATATGCCAGGTGACAAGAGCAATTTTTGTTGGACTTAAAGCTTGAAGATGTGTCTGTGCTCCTTTTTGTGTTTTGATTATGATGATTATGGAATTGTGGTTATTCTTAGATAAAATGTAATTAGGATCTTACTATGTATTGTGTGTTGAGTTTAGGCATGTATGTGTTTGATTCCTTGTTAGGATAACTAAGGGAGTTTTGCTATCTTGTGTGAGATTACTCATTTGACAAATGGTTGATTTTCTTTTACATAAAACAAGTCTTGAAAAACCTTTGGGAACCAATTGAGGTAATAGATTGCCAACTAGAGGTAATCAACTACCAAACAATAGGTAACAAAGTGTGGAAATCCATTTGTTCATTGAAGTAATCGATTACCAACATTAGGTAATCGATTACCATGCTCAAAAATCACTCAAGATTGCTTTCTGCACTGAGGTAATCGATTACCCCATTATGGTAATCGATTACCAAGTCCTCCTCCTCTGGAGTAATCGATTACCCTCCCTAGGTAATCGATTACCTGAGTTTTCCTTACTGGGGTAATCGATTACCCTCTCCTGGTAATCGATTACCTGTGTCTTGCTCTCTGGGGTAATTGATTACCCTCACCTGGTAATCAATTACCACGTTCAAAAATGCACCCAAAACTGCTGTAACGGCTATTTTAATCGATTACCCACTTAGTGTAATCGATTACCATGACCGTTGAGCACTCAGTTTGCCAAAAACAAAGCTTCAAACTTCATCTTTAAATACCCCTTTGTGAAAATCATTGAAAAACACTTGGAACTACATTTTCTGAACATACTCTTACACTTTCAAATCCTCTGAAATCAGAGTTTATCAAATCATTCCAAGAAACACAAAGTGAACTTCATATATTCATCTTGATTTCAAAGAAGTGGCAAACTTGTAGCATTCATCTGTTTGGGTGGCATTTCAAAGTATTATTTGTGATCAGAATCTGCACTTGAGGTGTATTCTAAACTGATCTTTATTATTTCAATTCTGGGTTGTTGCTCTAGGAGAAAGGTTTCTCTGGATAGAGCTTGTGTATTTGAGAAGTGATTCTCAAAGTTTTGATCTTGGAGGTGCCAAGGTCTGGGAAGTTCTGTTCTTCAGGTTGAAGAACAGTTTTTGGGTGTTTTGATTTCTGTTTGTATTGCTTGTTGCAGAGTGAATGTAAAAGGATACGAAAGAAATCATTTGATAGTGGAAAGCCAATCGCAACAGTTGTTGGGTTGGGACTGGACGTAGGCAGTTGGCCGAACCAGTATATATCGCTGTGCACTCAATCTCTCTTCCTTACACTATTTACAGTTTTCATTACTTTGTGAATACCATTGTTTATTTTCTGCATTGTGGTTGGAAACTGTTTTGTTAATCAACTCAGTAATTGATTTAGAAATTGAATTGGTAATTGATAGAAATCAAAGATAGGTTGTGCTTAAATTAAAAGGAATTAGTTATTCGCGAATTGGGGATAAAATTGAACAAGAATCTATTCACCCCCCCTCTAGATTCATACATAGGGACCAACAATTGGTACCAGAGCTCTATCTAGTAAGTTATTCTAGATTTTGATCCATAGTTCCTTAAAATGGCTGCAAATCAATTACCATTTGCTGAAGGTGCCTCTATTAATAGACCTCCTCTGTTTTGTGGAGATAACTATCCATTTTGGAAAGTTAGAATGAAAATCTTTATGGAGTCTATAAATAGAAACATTTGGCAAGCTGTTATAACTAATTTTAAAATCCCCACATATATAGTTGATGGAAATGAATTAGAAAAACCATTTGATAAGTGGGAACCAGAAGAAATTAGAAGAGCAGAAAATGATGCTAAAGCTTTAAATATTATACATTCTGCATTAAACTCTGATGAATTCTTTAGAATTTCAGCTTGTACAACAGCAAAGGAAGCATGGGATCTTATCATGGTGACTCATGAAGGTACTCCTGAGGTGAGAAGAGCTAGAAAGAACACTCTCATCCAAGAGTATGAAATGTTCAGAATGGCACAAGGTGAGTCTATCATGGACATGCAAAAGCGATTCACACACATTGTGAATCACCTCAAAGGACTTGGTAAGGTCTTTGTTGAGGAAGAGGTAAACATAAAGGTGCTGAAGTCTCTGAGTAGAAAATGGCAACCAACAGTCACAGCCATTACAGAATCGAAGAACTTGGCATTGATGACAAGTGCTGAGTTGTTTGGAAAATTGAGAGAATACGAGATGGACATGTCTCGTATGGCTGATGAAGAGCAAAAGGACAAGAAGGCCAAGAGTTTGGCATTAAAAATGGAGGACACAGCTAGTGATAGTGATGCATCATCAAGCTGTGGAAATGAGTCAGAGCAAGAAATGAATCTCATGGTGAGAAAGTTCAAGAGGTTCATGAAGAAGAACAGCAACAAAAAGATATTCAACAATGCTAGAAAAGGCTCATCTTCAAAGGTCACATGCTATGAATGTGGCAAGGGTGGACACTATAGATCGGAGTGTCCTAACTTGAAGAAATCTAACAGCAGTGAGCCTAGAAGAGTGGAGCAAGAAGAAAGACCCAAGAAGGACCGGTTTCGCAAGAAGAAGGCCTACATTGCTTGGGAAGAAAATGACTGCTCATCCTCCAGTGAAAGCGAAAATGAGGAAGCCAACTTATGTCTTATGGCTAAACCAGAATCGGATAGTGAGGTAAGTGATTCTGACTCTTCCAAAAATGATAATGATTATGATGAACTATATACTGCTTTTTGTGAGTTATTTAAAGAAGCAGAAAAATTTGAAAAACTAAGTAAGGTTTTGAAAAACAGAGTTGAAGAATTAGAAAATGAAGTTTCTGTTTTGAAAACCAATATTCAAGAATTGAAAGATGAAAATGATAAGTTGAAATTGCCCTGTTCAAAGTGTAAATCTTTTACTGCCCCTTTGAAAAAGAATAACAAGAAGTTCTACACATTTAAACAAACCAGTAATAACAGAACTTTCTCATGTAGTTATTGTATGCAACCTGGACATAATCATTATAACTGCATGATTAGAAAGAAAGGCTTAGATAATGGATTGTTTAAATGGATTAAGAAAGATAGTCATTGTTCTAACATGAAAGGACCCAATAAGATTTGGGTACCAAAAACCAAATGATATCTTTCTATGTGTAGGTGTGCTTGAGAGCCAAACACTCAACATGGTATTTGGATAGTGGCTGCTCAAGACATATGACGGGTGACAAAAGCAACTTTATCTCCTTCAAATCCAAAGAATCTGGTTCAGTAGTGTATGGAGATAATAACAAAGGTAAAATTCTGGGTATTGGTGATGTTGGAGACAAATCCAACTCCGTGATTGAAGATGTACTGCTTGTAGAAGGTTTGAAGTTCAATCTTCTGAGTATTAGCCAATTGTGCGACAAAGGTTATCAAGTTTCATTCGACAAAGGCTGCTGCAAGATCAATAACAGCGAATCGAATGAGGCATTGATGGTAGGTAAGAGAAGAGGTAACATCTATATACTTGAACTTGATCATTCATCATCATATCATGCATGTCTTACGTCTAATGATGATCTATCTTGGCTTTGGCATAGACGTATAGCACATATTGATGTTCATCAACTTAATAAACTGTCATCTAAGAGCTTAGTAGAAGGACTACCTGAATTAAAGTTCAAAAGAGAAGGCCTATGTGATGCATGTCAGAAAGGCAAGCAATCTAGAAACTCTTTCAAATCTAAAAATGTTGTTTCAACTTCTAGACCGCTTGAATTGCTGCACATGGATCTCTTTGGTCCATCTAGAACTGCTAGTTTAGGTGGAAATCTATATGGATTAGTTGTTGTAGATGACTACTCTCGTTTTGCTTGGGTTGCTTTTATACCAAGTAAAGACACCACTTTCAAAGTTTTCAAAATACTTGCTAAAAAGATTCAAAACGAAAAAGATTTGAAAATCAAGTCCATTAGAAGTGATCATGGAGGGGAATTTGAAAATGAACATTTTGAAAAGTTTTGCGAAAAATATGGAATCGATCACAATTTTTCCGCTCCAAGAACTCCACAACAAAATGGGGTGGTTGAGAGGAAAAACAGATCTTTAGTAGAACTAGCAAGAACTATGTTGAATGAAAGTGATTTGCCTAAATATTTTTGGGCTGATGCAGTTTCCACTGCGTGCTATGTTCTAAATAGAATTGTGATTCGACCTCTTTTAAAGAAAACCCCCTATGAACTCTATAAAGGCAAGAAACCCAATATCTCTCATTTTCGGGTATTTGGGTGTAAGTGTTTTGTTTTGAATAATAGCAAAGAGCCTCTTGGTAAGTTTGATGCCAAGGCTGATGAAGGTGTGTTTATTGGGTATTCATCATCAAGTAAAGCATATAGAGTATTTAATAAAAGGAGAATGTGCATTGAGGAATCTGTGCATGTCAAGTTTGATGAAACTAACAATCCCCAAAAGGGAAGTGTGTTTGTTGATGATGATGAGCATGTAGGTGAAGAAAGCACAAGCAAAGAAGAACAGCAAGAACCACCAACTACTTCTCATGAGCTTCCAAAAGAATGGAGGAAACCAAGAGATTTATCTCTTGACAACATCATTGGAGACATCCATAAGGGAGTATCTACTAGATCTACTCTTAACATGTTTTGTGATGATTATGCATTTGTATCTCAATTTGAACCTTCTTGTGTTGATGATGCTATAAATGATGAATATTGGATGAATGCTATGCAAGAAGAATTGAATCAGTTTAAAAGGAATAACGTATGGGAGTTAGTACCTTTTAAAAGAGATATGAATGTAATTGGAACAAAATGGGTGTTTAAGAATAAGTTAGATGAGAATGGAGTTGTGGTTAGGAATAAGGCTAGACTAGTAGCTAAGGGATATAATCAACAAGAAGGAATAGATTTCGGTGAAACATATGCCCCTGTTGCTAGACTAGAAGCTGTTAGAGTTTTACTTGCTTTTGCCTGCATACATGATTTCAAGTTGTTTCAAATGGATGTTAAAAGTGCTTTCTTAAATGGCTATATCAATGAAGAAGTTTTTGTTTCACAACCTCCTGGATTCACTGATTTCAGATTTCCTGAACATGTGTACAAACTCAAGAAAGCCCTATATGGTCTTAAACAAGCCCCTAGATAATGGTATGAAAGGCT
Organism: Hylodesmum podocarpum; assembly: GCA_026586105.1. Lineage (NCBI taxonomy): Eukaryota > Viridiplantae > Streptophyta > Magnoliopsida > Fabales > Fabaceae > Hylodesmum > Hylodesmum podocarpum. The sequence continues at coordinate 479,577 of JALJEV010000058.1, read as the reverse complement.
AAGTAAGTTCTTGTTGTCAAAAGGGTTCTGCAGAGGTAATGTTGACAAAACTCTTTTCATAAGGAGGAAGTCAAACTGTATTTTGTTGGTTCAAGTTTATGTTGATGATATCATTTTTGGATCAACTAACAAATCTCTGTGTGAAGAGTTTGTGAATAGCATGCAGGGGGAGTTTGACATGTCTATGATGGGAGAACTCAAATTCTTCCTAGGACTGCAAGTCAAACAACTGAAAGATGGAATCTTCATACATCAAGCAAAGTACACCAAGGAATTGTTGAAGAAATTCGACATGGAGAGTTGTAAGATCTCAAACATTCCTATGTCAACTAATCTCTACTTGGATAATGATGCAGCTGGACAAAGTGTAGACCAATCAAGATATAGAGGGATCATTGGATCACTCTTGTATCTCACAGCAAGTAGGCCAGACATCATGTTCAGTGTGTGTGTTTGTGCAAGATTCCAATCTGCACCAAAGGAATCACACATGGCAGCTGTGAAGAAAATCTTGAAGTATCTCAAAGGAACTACGAACTGTGGTTTGTGGTATCCTAAAGGTACGTATCCCACATTGGTTGGTTTTAGTGATGCTGACTTTGCTGGTTGTAAAACTGATAGGAAAAGTACTAGTGGAGTATGTCATTTGTTTGGAGGAAGCTTGGTCTCATGGTATAGCAAGAAGCAAGCCTGTGTAGCTCTCTCAACTGCAGAGGCTGAGTATGTAGTCTTGGTAGTCATTGTTGTGCTTTCGACCATTTGGCTGAAGCAACAACTGGAGGATTTTGGACTTAAGCTTGATCATATTCCAATCAAGTGTGACAACACAAGTGCTATCAGTATCACAAAGAACCCGGTCTTACACTCAAGAACAAAACACATCGAGGTGCGTCATCACTTCATTAGAGATCATGTTGAGAAAGGAGATTGCGAGGTGGAATTCATTGATACAGAAAATCAACTCGCAGATATCTTCACAAAACCTCTGCCCAAGGAGAGGTTCTTCAAACTTAGAACCAATCTTGGTATACTAAGTGAAGAACATCTCACATAAGTTTTGTAAGTTTGATTAATTTAAACATTCATAATGCTTAATATATGATATGAATTGATTGCATAACATGATCATGACCAATTCTGTGAAATTTATGTGAAAATATGTGTTTTTGAGGTGCAGTAATCGATTACCATCTTTGGGTAATCGATTACCATAAGTGAAGTCTCTGATGTAATCGATTACCATATATGGGTAATCGATTACCAAGTTTTTTTTTGTTCTGGAGTAATCGATTACCAGATTTGGGTAATCGATTACCAGCTTGGGGGTCTCTGGAGTAATCGATTACCAGCATTGGGTAATCGATTACCATGGGTTTAAAGTTCACATTTTAGGTTGCTGCTATAAGCGGTAATCGATTACCACGATAGGGTAATCGATTACCTTCGTCCCTGGATAGATTTTCTCTGCAAAATCTTGGCTCTGGGCTTAATCTTTTGAGTTTCCCTTGAGCCCAATACCTAGATTCATTGTATCTAGTCCCCTTTGTGAACTTATTAGAAACTATTTTTTTTAGGATTAGGGTTCATTCTCACAAAACCTAGATCTGAAAACCCTTTTCACTCTCTAAAACCTAAGAACCCCACCTCTTCATCTTCTTCCCTCATTCTCACCTTCACCAACTACAATGGAAGAGCAAGGCCGAGGAAAGAGAGTTAAATCAATCGGTCACAAGCCACGCCCGAACATTCCAAAGAAAGGAGAATCCTCTTCCAAGAGGAAGGCACCTGCTACCTCGGGAGAAGGCATGCCTCGTCCTCACAATCCCTGGTTCACTTCTTCTGAGCAAGAATCTCGCTTCTTTAAGGATTTTGCAAATAGGGAACTTGTTCCCTCAAAGATTTTGGATTTCAACTGGTTGGGAAATCAAGGATTCACTTTTCAGACCCTTCTCCGAGATCAGAATTTGGAGAAGTTTGTTGGCTTGAAGGGTCATATCTACCCGGATTTGGTCAGGGTCTTCTACTCCAATCTCACAAAGGATCAAATCAATGGAACAATTTCCTCTGAGGTAAAAGGCAAACCCATAGTCATAGACTCTAATATTTTCTTTCATTTTGCTGGTTTTTCAAATGAGGGTTTCACCCCTTCTGTTGAAAATCTGAGACATGAAGGGTTTGACCTTCAAAGAGATTCTTTCTACATGAGTCTGCTGAAGAATCCTGAAAGATGGGAAGCTGAGAAGGCAGCAAGAAGAGGTCAAGGAAGGAAGGTGACCTGCAATATCGGTGGACTGAATGCCGATGATCGCCTCCTCCATTACACCATTGTGTGGATTTTGGCTGCTAGGGGTACTAACCATGCTCAGATTACAGAGGAAGACATGGTTTTGATGGCAGCTTTGAAGAATGGTCTTCAAGTTGACTGGGCTGAAGTGGTAATGGACAACATGGTCAAGGCAAGAAGGCTGCTTGAATACAAATGCCCCTATGCTTTGTTTGTCTCACGTCTGCTTGAGCACTTTCAAGTAGATGTCTCAAATGAAAACAGAGAGCTTGTCAAAGACATTCATGTCATTAGAGATATGGCCTTAAAGAAAATGCGTCTGGTGAAAACGGAAGCTGGCTGGGTTTCAAGAGAAGAACTTCCTCAACAACACCAACCAGAGGCTAATCCTCCTGCTGATGATGATGATGATTCAAGGGCTGGGGAGTATATCCCTAAGTCCCGGTTTGAGTCCATTATTATTGATAGGCTGGATGAGATTGAGAAACGCATTCAAGAGACGGATGAAGCCAATGAAGAGCGCTATGAGGAGCTAAGAGAGATGATGGAGTCTCTACATGCTAGGTTTGACACAATGTAGACTTCTCTACTCCCTTTTTTTGCTTATTGATATACCAAATAGGGGGAGAATAGAGAATAGGTTATCCTAGATAGGGGGAGCATAGAATAACTTTAGTTATAGCTTTATGGTTTAGTAACGGTTTAGTATAGCTTTTTGAGACTTTGAATGTAATTCTTATTTTAAAATGATAATTTGAATTCTGGTTTATTCTATCTCTCTGGTCTTGGTCTATGAATATGGCAAATTGAATCATATACTTATCTGTGAATGAATGATTAAATTTTTGATGCTCTGATAAAGATAGTATGTATGATGAATCTGCATTGCATATACTCTATTTTTGGATGTTACTAACAAATTGCAGAATTCTCAAGAAAATCAACATACATCCTAAACCTCTAGGAAAATCATTGATTGAAGATTTGGTACATCAAAATCAAAAAGGGGGAGATTGTTGGACTTAAAGCTTGAAGATGTGTCTGTGCTCCTTTTTGTGTTTTGATTATGATGATTATGGAATTGTGGTTATTCTTAGATAAAATGTAATTAGGATCTTACTATGTATTGTGTGTTGAGTTTAGGCATGTATGTGTTTGATTCCTTGTTAGGATAACTAAGGGAGTTTTGCTATCTTGTGTGAGATTACTCATTTGACAAATGGTTGATTTTCTTTTACATAAAACAAGTCTTGAAAAACCTTTGGGAACCAATTGAGGTAATAGATTGCCAACTAGAGGTAATCAACTACCAAACAATAGGTAACAAAGTGTGGAAATCCATTTGTTCATTGAAGTAATCGATTACCAACATTAGGTAATCGATTACCATGCTCAAAAATCACTCAAGATTGCTTTCTGCACTGAGGTAATCGATTACCCCATTATGGTAATCGATTACCAAGTCCTCCTCCTCTGGAGTAATCGATTACCCTCCCTAGGTAATCGATTACCTGAGTTTTCCTTACTGGGGTAATCGATTACCCTCTCCTGGTAATCGATTACCTGTGTCTTGCTCTCTGGGGTAATCGATTACCCTCACCTGGTAATCAATTACCACGTTCAAAAATGCACCCAAAACTGCTGTAACGGCTATTTTAATCGATTACCCACTTAGTGTAATCGATTACCATGACCGTTGAGCACTCAGTTTGCCAAAAACAAAGCTTCAAACTTCATCTTTAAATACCCCTTTGTGAAAATCATTGAAAAACACTTGGAACTACATTTTCTGAACATACTCTTACACTTTCAAATCCTCTGAAATCAGAGTTTATCAAATCATTCCAAGAAACACAAAGTGAACTTCATATATTCATCTTGATTTCAAAGAAGTGGCAAACTTGTAGCATTCATCTGTTTGGGTGGCATTTCAAAGTATTATTTGTGATCAGAATCTGCACTTGAGGTGTATTCTAAAACGATCTTTATTATTTCAATTAAGGTTGTTGCTCTAGGAGAAAGGTTTCTCTGGATAGAGCTTGTGTATTTGAGAAGTGATTCTCAAAGTTTTGATCTTGGAGGTGCCAAGGTGCAGGAAGTTCGTTCTTGAGTTGAAGAACAGTTTTGGGTGTTTTGATTTGTTTGTATTGCTTGTTGCGAGTGAATGTAAAAGGATACGAAAGAAATCATTTGATAGTGGAAAGCCAATCGCAACAGTTGTTGGGTTGGGACTGGACGTAGGCAGTTGGCCGAACCAGTATATATCGCTGTGCACTCAATCTCTCTTCCTTACACTATTTACAGTTTTCATTACTTTGTGAATACCATTGTTTATTTTCTGCATTGTGGTTGGAAACTGTTTTGTTAATCAACTCAGTAATTGATTTAGAAATTGAATTGGTAATTGATAGAAATCAAAGATAGGTTGTGCTTAAATTAAAAGGAATTAGTTATTCGCGAATTGGGGATAAAATTGAACAAGAATCTATTCACCCCCCCTCTAGATTCATACATAGGGACCAACAATTTTATCTCCTACAAATCAAAGGAATCTAGATCGATTGTATATGGAGATAACAATAGAGGAAAGATTTTGGGTATTGGTGTTGTTGGAGACAAATCCAACACTGTCATTGAAGATGTTCTCTTGGTGGAAGGACTTAGATTAAACCTTCTAAGTATAAGCCAACTGTGTGACAAGGACTACAAGGTGTCATTTGACAATGAATGTTGCATAATCAGTAGCAAAGAGTCAAATGAGTTGTTGATGGTCGAAAAGAGGCATAATAACATCTACATCTGTAAAAGATAGAACACAAGAAGGGGGGTTGAGTTGTGTTTTAAAAAAAAAATTATCCATTTCGTCTGTGAGTTTAAATATGTTCAGACGAAATAATTTTAATCTTCAAGGATTGTTTTTAAAGGATAGGCGTTATAGTTTAATTATCCCCGTTAGTCGAAAAAACTTAGAGAAGTAAATACACAAGTATTTTTATAATGGTTGGTCTATACAAGACTACGTCCAGTTACCCAGTAACAACTGAGTTTTCACTACCAACCGTGAAAGGGTTACAAGTATTATTTGCGCCTAGCCACTTCTGGCTATAACACGATATTCTTTGAACACAACCTTCGCAGACTAAACAACAAAGGTATTCTTTGAACAACCAGCCTCCTCAGGCTAAAACACCACACAAGTGGATTTGAAATAGTTGTTTTAAACAAGAAAGATTCCTCTTCGCAGAAAGGGTTTTACAATGAAGTACAACAGGTATAGTGAGCGAAATCATAGAAGATTGAATACTAGAAGCGTGTTCGCCAACTGAACTCTAAAGGAGTGAAGTCTTTAAATAGGCAACGTCTTTAGATATCCGTTAGACACAGAAGAATGTCGTTGAACATTTTCCTCGAGAGCTTCCAAAGGGTGTCAGATAGTACTTGAGTGATTGATGGCGTGTGCAGCGGATTTAGATAGCGTGCGCAGTACTTTTTCTGAAATGTACAAAGACTTTGACAAAAAGGTGAAGACCTTTTCGAGTTGCATGTGTAAGCGCAAATCCCCATACTGATCTTGGATGCTTCTAAAGAGTACTTCTTAAGATTTGAAATCTTGGCACAAGTGATTCATTCTTTGCTTCACTTCTTGGACAGACGATACACTTCTTCAGTCTAAGAGATTTCGTCTTATCCTATCGTCTGATAACTTTGACTTGAGACAGACGAATGACTTCAATTTTGAGGGGTCATCTTCCGTCTGTGCTTGTTTCGTCTGACTTGCTTGCTGATGTTCCGTCTGAGAAAGTTTCGTCTGTCTTGTAGAAATCAAAACTTTAAATATGTTAATCATCTTGATCTAACAATCTCCCCCTTTTTGATGATTACAGACCATACTGATAACTTTCTCAAGTAGGCATCTGCATAAGACAAAGTTAGTGCTCACAGATTAAGCACAAGTCAGATTTACATCAAGACGATGTTTTCTGAAACAATACCTCTTTATAAGAATTGTTACATCAATGTGATGTAAACCATATACAATGTTACAATGTATACAGAAAACCAAAGTTCTAAAAAAAAAATACATGTATACGCTATACAAATAAATAAAGAATCAATACAACATAGCAAAAAAGAAAAAAAATATAACTTCCCCTCAGATGATGCTTGACTCTAACTCCCCCTCAGACGAAGGACTCCCCTTAGCATAACAACTTCTTCCTTTCTAAGATATTCTCCCCCTTAGGCTGAGAATCATAAAAAACATAATCAAGAAGAAGGCTTAGGCTTCTTTTGAACAAGGCTCATAACAATCTCCTTCAGTTGCTGCATCTCAGATGTGACAGAAGCTTGATTATCCTCAAGCTCTTTGTTCTTTTGCTTCAGATGCTCACAATTCTCTTCTGAGGCATCATATTTACGCTTTAGAGTATGATACTCATCAACGTCTCTTGCGTCATCCTCAATAACTGTAACCTTCACCTTATTAGCAATCTCCACAAGCGGTGATTGAGGCTCTTCCACGATTGGATCAGATTCTTCTTCTTTGATGACCACAGTTAAAGGCTCAAAAACAGGAGTTTGAGGTTCTTCAACTAATGGTATAGAGTCATCTTCAATGAGCATAGTTGGAGTCCTCTTCAGACGCAGAGTGAAAAGTGGAAGAGTGAGATACGTAGTGAAGTCTCTTTCCCATTGCCAAGTAAACACTTTACTGGGTACAAAGAGCTCAAGATCTGGATGCTCCTATGATGGATGTGTATAAGCAAAAGCTTCTCCAGGATACACCTTGCCACAGATTGTGGAATCTTCATCAAATGAAGTTCTAGAGCAGAAAGCAGAGGTGGCTTCATAATCTTCTATCATCCTTTGAATCTTAGGATTGATAGGTCTTGAGGCATTGGTTTGAAGGGATTTGAGATGCGAGTATGCAGCAGACGGAAGTCTCTTGGGGATGTGCCTTGCAAACTTGACGATTTTGGAGATAGACGGAGTCTTCTTCTCTTTTCCTTTAGCCAAAAACTTGACCAAGCAAGGTCGTTTTCGGTCTAAAACGATTGAGAACTTGGTTTCGTCTGAAATGAGAGAAGAAAATTGAGATCCCACCATGAATGGACCGTCTCTCATCTCCTTCTTTGCTCTCCTTTCAATGTGGTAGAAGGAAGTTGATCTAGCTTTTTCTTCCCTTCTATAAGCATTGGCCATCAGTCTGAAGGCCATATTGTAATCTTCAGGAAGAGCATGAGCAAACTCTTCGGGGTCTTCATATTCCTTGAGGAGGATGGAGTAGCGAGGGCAAATTCCTGAACAATGTGGTCTTGTCCAAGGAAGAACAATTCCAAGAGTATGTCCTAGACCTACATACTCTGTTTGGTTCATTAGAATTGTGAAGGGTACAGGATCATGACGATCAATAGCGTCCAGATGCCAGTGAGAGCAATCTTTTGGCTCATAGATGGTGGAGCTGGGATCTCCATATCTGCAGTGGTGAAATGCAGGTGCATTGATTTCATGCTGAACCTTCCACTTGATGTTTTCTCTGAAAGGAATGTGGGGTTCATAGTCAAGAGCTGGTCCTTCAATCACCGACTTAGTTAGATAATCCATGTACATGTTTATTCCTTCTAAACCCTTGATGTCTAAGGAGGCCAGTTTATCCCAAGGCAGACGCTTTAGCCATTCGCATTGCTCTTCAGGAGTATAGATGAAATCTTCTTTAAAGTCCACTGGCTTCAGGGGTTTGTGATAAACGATGGGGTTGAAAAATCTCCCAAGTTGAAATCCCTTTTTACCTCTGTACCGATAAGAATTCTTCAACTCAATGTATGGAGTGTCCTTTATAAAGCAATCTTCATCGTCCGCCAAGTAACCATCTTTAGCAGACTCAGACGGTTCACCATCATTGGAGATATTTTCAAGTTTGTCTCCAAGAATCCAGTCAGGCTTGACTGGTCTTTCAGCACAAGAGTTTTCAACAAATCTTCTCGTGGCTAATTCGTTGAGGAACGAATAGTCAGTCTTGTGCTTGGGTGGAAGATCTTCTAGATTAATGACTTCAGCGTGAGATCTCACCCATGATGCATCCACCTTTATTATATCAACATGTTCTTCATCAGACGAAGAATATGTGTCCTCAATAATTACCACTTCAGACGGAATCTTCATCGTCTGTTGGTGGGATGCTTCTTCAAACGCAGCAGGTATCGTCTGATCAAAGGCAGTGTTGAGAGGAGACACAACAATAGGATTAGAAACAGTTATCCTATGTTCGTCTTGGAGTGTTGATGTAGAAACCTCCATAGTTGAAGCTTCGTCATTAAGCATAGTCTCTAATTCCTCTGCCAACTGAGCATTGTCCTTCTGGATCTGGGCAGTTTCTTCACTATTCATGCCTTCTGAAGTTGCTGGAGCAGATGCAGCTTCAGACGATCCAATGCCCTTAACGCTTTCGAGAAAAATTCTTTCTCTTTCAGCTTGAAGCAGCATAGAGACCCTCATAGCCTCTTTTAGTTATTTTGCTTCGTCTGTTTCTCCAACAACCACAGACGCGAGCTTCTGCTTCATTTTCTCTTTGCCTTTGGCAGCTTTTTGAAGAGCAACCTCTCTGGCTCTTGCTTTTTCTTCGACTGCTTTCTTCTGCTTTTCTTCGTCTGAAAGGATTTTAGCAGACGAAACCCCTTTAGACGATATCATAACCCCTTCATCTTCATTTAGGGATATCGTCTTCTCTTGCGTCCTAGCCGCAACATGTTTTATTCTGATAGTCCTCTTCTTCTTTCTAAGAGGCTCTTCTTGAGCATCTTTGAAAGGAACTTCAGATATGACCACAGGTGGAAGAGAAAAGGATGTTTGGGTTTGTGTTTGGTCTTGTGTTTGGGCTTGTATTTGGGCTTGTGTTTGGGCCTGCATTTGGGTTTGCGTTTAATGCGAGCTCTATGAGGATGATCTTTGGTGATGGGTGAAAGAGGAACTTGTTCTTCACTTGCATTGTGATGAAGAAAGCTAGGGTTCAGATGCATCTTGGCAAAGGTGCTTCCTTTAACCTCCTTTCCTTCTTCATGCCAAACAACGTCAGTGACATCAAAGCCTTGGTTAATAATGATTTTGGAGAAGAGAGTGACGTAGGGGATACTACTCTTCCTACGAATGTTCCTATTTCTCAACGCATTTATCCAATGGTCAAGAATGATGTGAGGGAGACTCATCCTTCCTTTCCTCAGACAGTAGAAGATGCAAAATCTGTAACGAGTACTCACATTATCTCGTGAGCCTGTTCTGGGTGTGAAGATATTGTAGAGAAGGTTGTGGATGACTCTTCCTATGGGATATAGATTCCCTGATCTCATAAACTTGGGATCTTCGGGGTCGCGGAACTTTCCATATAGAATCTTGTCTACATGCTCCTCAGATTCTAACCTCATCCAGTCAGCGCTGTAAAAACGCCCTTCGGCTTTGCAATTCCCAGCTTCAGCAATGGAGTCTATAGTGATAATATACTCCTTGTTGTCAATGGTACCTACAATACCATCATTAAATTCTTTCGCGTCACTCCAGAATTCCGTGTAGGCCTCCATCAGCCATGACCCTCTCATCTCTGCGAAATCCATCCAGCCATTGTGTACCAGCATCTTTGATACCCTGTCAGAGATGCTTTCAATAGTGGTTCTTGAGATCCATTTGCTAGGCAAGAAGAGATCTTGCGCAAAGAAGGTTGCTTCGGTTGCCTTGATATTCTTGGCGGCCATAGTTAAGTTTGAAAAGAGAGAGAAATTGTGTGAGTAGAGTATTCAGAGATACTGTGAATGCAGTAAAGAATAAAAGTGTGAACTTTAAGGGTATTTATAGTTAAAGATAAAAACGATTGTGATTCATCAGACGAAAGAAGTTGAAACCGTCCCTGATTTGACGTGTCCCCATCATTGTCCCTTTAATAATTGATTTGACTTCTGCAATTCACAGCGCTTGCTCTTCAAAGTCCTAGAATAGTGCAATAAATGACAGACACATTTATTGTTACTTTTAGTTTGTCCCTGCACACTTAACTTTAAATTAATTAAATAATAACCTTGCGTCTGTTGAATTTTCTCAGACTGATTCAACTTGATCAGACGCAATGTTTCGTCTTAACACGAAAAGATATACGAAGGTACAGACGAAATGAAATGCTTCAGACGGAAAAACTTAATCAATTAAAGAGACAATTCCCAAATTTTCTTTAATGAAATTGAAGCGAGTTTCATCTAAAGCTTTTATAAAGATATCTGCCCATTGAAAATCAGTTTGAACAAATTGTATATCGAAAATACCTTTTTGAACATAATCTCTAATAAAATGAAATTTGATTTCAATATGTTTGGCTTTTGAATGTTGAATAGGATTTTTGCTGAGATTAATTGCACTTGTGTTATCACAAAATACTGGTATTTGAGTTTCAAACCTGGAGTAATCCTCAAGTTGATGTTTTACCCAAAGTAGTTGTGAGCAACACCCAGCCACAACAATATATTCTGCTTCAGTGGTTGAGAGTGCAATGGAGTTTTGCTTCTTGCTTGACCAAGAAATTAGTGATGAACCAAGAAAATGACATCCACCACTTGTGCTTTTTCTCTCCACTTTATCTCCAGCATAATCAGCATCACAATAACCACTTAGATTGAAATCACTACTTTTCTTATAAAAGAGAGAGAGATTAGTGGTTCCAATAAGATATCTTAAAATGCGTTTAACAGCTTGTAAATGTGATTCTCTAGGATCAGATTGAAAACGTGCACATAGACAGACACTAAACATAATGTCAGGTATACTAGCAGTGAGATAGAGAAGAGATCCAATCATACCTCTGTATACCGTCTGATCAACGGTCTTACCTGATTCGCCTTTGTTGAGACTGGCTCCAGGCGAATGCATGAGAGTTTTCATTGGTTTGGCATTTTCCATTTTGAATTTCTTTAGAAGTTCCTTAGTATACTTCTGTTGATGAATGTATATACCATGTTTAGTATGTTTGATTTGAAGTCCTAGGAAAAACTTCAGTTCTCCCATCATGCTCATCTCGAACTCTTTCTGCATTAACTTAGAAAAATCTTTGCATAAGGATTCATTAGTTGCTCCAAAGACTATATCATCTACATATATTTGAACAATGATAAAGTCTTTTGAAACACTTTTCTTGAAGAGGTAGTATCAACCTTCCCTCTTGAAAAAGCATTTTGAAGAAGAAAGGAACTCAGTCTTTCATACCAAGGTCGAGGAGCTTGTTTAAGACCATATAGTGCTTTCTTTAGCTTAAAAACATGATCTGGTTGAGATGAACTGTCAAACCCAGGAGGTTGTTTTACATATACTTCCTCTTCAATAAAACCATTTAGAAAAGCACTTTTTACGTCCATTTGATATAGGATGATATTCTTATGAGCAACAAAGACAAGTAAAATTCTAATGGCTTCTAATCTAGCTACAGGAGTGAAAGTTTCAGTGAAATCTATACCTTCTTGTTGATTATAGCCTTGAGCTACTAATCTTGCTTTGTTTCTTACCACTTTCCCGTCTTCATCAAGTTTATTTCTAAACACCCATCTCGTTCCAATGATACCTTTTCTTCTTGGTTTTTCTACCAAAGTCCAAATATCATTTCTGGTAAATTGGTTTAGCTCTTCTTCCATAGCTAAAATCCAGTCATTATCTTGTAGAGCTTCCTCAATATTCTTGGGCTCTATATTTGACACGAGAGCATATCCAGACGATTCTTTTAGTTTTGATCTGGTTTGAACACCTTGATATCTATCTCCAATGATAAGATCTTCTGTATGGTTTGAGACAAACTTCCACATTCTTATAGGAGTTTGATCATCATGTTGATGAGCATCAGACGAAGAGGGTTCGTCTGTACTTCTATCGTCTACTCTTGTGTCTGTTCTTCCGTCTGACCCAGGTTGACCATTTGAACTTGAACTTTGACCAGAAGGATTAATCTGAAAATTATCAAATGAATTTTCTAGGTCTGATATTTCCTTATCAGCCTTTGAGTTATCTTGGAATTTTACATGAATTGATTCCTCTACAACTTGCGTCTTAGAGTTAAATACTTTATAGGCCTTAGACGTATTGGAATATCCAAGTAAGAATCCCTTCACCACTTTTGAATCAAATTTGCCAAGTTGATCTTTAGTGTTTAAGATGAAACATTCACATCCAAAAGGATGGAAGTAAGAAATGTTGGGTCTTCTTCCTTTCCATAGTTCATATGGAGTCTTATTCAATATTGGCCTTATCAATATTCTGTTTTGAATATAACAGGAAGTATTAATTGCTTCTGCCCAATAATATTTTGGAAGAGAACTTTCATGCAACAAAGTTCTAGCCATTTCTTGTAAGGTACGATTTTTCCTTTCTACAACTCCATTTTGCTGAGGAGTTCTTGGAGATGAAAAATTGTGAAAGATACCATTTTCAAAACAAAAGGCATTGAACTCAGAATTTTCAAATTTTGTTTCATGATCGCTCCTAACAGACGCAATACATATTCCTTTTTCTTTTTGAACACGTTTGCAGAATATTTCAAAAACACTGAATGACTCGTGTTTATGTGCTAGGAAGTATACCCATGTGAATCTAGAATATTCATCCACAATTACAAATCCATATCTCTTTCCTCCAAGACTTTCCGTCTAAGTAGGTCCAAAGAGGTCAATATGTAACAGTTCTAGCGGTCTTGTCGTGGAAACAACATTTTTTGATTTAAAAGAAGCTTTGAGTTGTTTCCCATGCTGACAAGATTCACATAGATGATTGGATTTTCAAGATATTTTTGGCAAACCTTTTACAAGATCCTTTTTAGAAATTTTTGAAATATACTTGAGACTTAAAAGTCCAAGCTTTTTGTGCCAAATATCTCGTTCATCATCTGCTGAAATCAAACATGTCACATTCTGATCACTAAGGTCAGAAAGACAAACCTCATAAAGGTAATTCCTTCTTTTCCCAACAAATAGAATGGATTTGTCTTTGTTTTTGACTATACATTCATTTGAGTTAAAAGCTACTTCATATCTACTGTCACAAAATTGACTTATGCTAAGTAGATTGAAGTTGAGACCTTTAACATAAGACACATTTTGGATAAGAGGATTGGGTGTCTTACCAACAGTCCCAATGCCTAAGATTTTACCTTTCCCTGAACCATATGATACAGACCCTTTACTTGGTCTGAGATCTTGGAACATAGACAGGTTTCCTGTCATGTGTCGTGAGCACCCACTGTCCAGGTACCAGCTTGAAGTCCTCTCTTTTCCTATTAAGGATGTCTGCAACAAGAATAATGAGTGACTTTGGTACCAAATCTTTTTGGGTCCTTCTTTGTTAGTGAAAGAAGATTTCTTTTTGTTTAAGGTTCTTTTATCTTTTCTATAATTATTTGGAACCTTATTGTAATTTTTTATCTTCTTTTTATGAGCAGATGGAACAAAATTGTTTTTCTTTTTGTTTGAGTCTTCAACACAACCAAGTCCACTCTTATCAGATGGAGATCTCCCATATTTTAAAATATTTTCTAGCATAGAGGATCCCTTAGTGAACTTTGTTAAGTCTTTGAGTAAGGATTCATTTTCTTTCTTCAATCTTTCAATTTCAGAAATAAAATTATCCTTTTCAGACTCAGATGATTTTTCATCTGATACTTCTTTTTGTAGTAACTCATTTTCAGTTCTCAAAGTAGCATTTTCTTCCAAGGTTTGTTTTAACTTGGCTTTGCATACTTTGTATTGCTCTGAAATTTCTTCTGATTCTGACTCAGACTCAGATGAAGAGGATGAAGAAGTTTCAGATTCAATTACCTCTGATGAGACGGTGTCTCCAGCCATGAGGCAGATATTTGCAGTTTCTTCTTTTTCAATGGATTCCTCTGAGCTTTCGCTATCAATGTCTTCCCAAGTCACTAGACTCTTCCTACCCTTGTCTTTGCGAGGATTCCATCTTTTCTTTAATCTTAGACACTCTGATCTCATATGTCCAGGTTTTCTACATTCATAGCAGATAACTTCTGAGCTCTCCTCCTTGCTTGAAGATTTTTCCGGGAGCTTTCTTTCCTTCTTCTTAAAGAAGCGTTGACCTCTCCCCTTTTTCATCATCATCTTCTTAAAGCGTCTGGCCATGAGAGAAATCTCATCATCAGACGATCCATCAGACGAATCAGATTCAGTGGTGTCAGCTTTCAGAACTTTGTGCTTCTTCTTTCTTTCTTTCTTAAGAGTTTCCTCCTTTGTCATGTTGTTGACTGACGGAAGAGCTATGTGTTCTTGAACTTTGATCTTGTCTCTCTTACATAAAAGTACCTCATGTACTCTCAAGGCTCCTATTAACTTGTCAAGAGTTAATGTCTTCATATCACGCCCAACTGAGATGGCAGTGGACATAGCTTCCCATGGAGGAGGAAGACTATCCAATATCTTCATGTTGTTTTGAGCCTTGGTGAAAGTAATGTCCAGCGCAGTGAGTCCATTCGGTATCGTTTGGAATCTTCCGAACATCATGTCAATAGATTCTCCTTTCTTCATTAAGAACATCTCATATTCTCTTTGAAGAGTGGCAGCTTTCCTCATACGCACATCCTCAGTTCCTTCATAGGAAATCTTGACGGCATCCCAAAGTTCTTTAGCTGTTTTGTAGGTACAAAATCTGTTATATTCTGTCCTTGATAATGCACATATGATGACATATCTGGCTTTGTTGTTGAGTTCCATAAGCGAGAATTCTTCATTTCCCTATTCAACCTCGGGTTTGACAATAGGAATGTTTCCTTGAGTTATGATGTTCCACAGTCTGTACTGAGTAGATTTGATGTACATCTCCATCTGATCAGCCCAGTAAGGATAGTCATCACCAGAGAACGCTGGTGGCTTGTTCATGGATGACCCTCCAGACAAGAACGAAGGTCCTTGTGACTCCATCTAGGATCTTTTCCTCTAGCAGCTGTAAAGTGCTCAACCCTTAGGGGCTGAGCTCTGATACCAAACTGTAAAAGATAGAACACAAGAAGGGGGGTTGAATTGTGTTTTTAAAAACAAATTATCCCTTTCGTCTGTGAGTTTAAATATGTTCAGACGAAATAATTTTAGTCTTCAAGGATTGTTTTTAAAGGATAGGCGTTATAGTTTAATTATCCCCGTTAGTCGAAAAAACTTAGAGAAGTAAATACACAAGTATTTTTATATTGGTTCGTCTATATAAGACTACGTCCAGTTACCCAGTAACAACTGAGTTTTCACTACCAACCGTGAAAGGGTTACAAGTATTATTTGCGCCTAGCCACTTCTGGCTATAACACGATATTCTTTGAACACAGCCTTCGCAGGCTAAACAACAAAGGTATTCTTTGAACAACCAGCCTCCTCAGGCTAAAACACCACACAAGTGGATTTGAAATAATTATTTTAAACAAGAAAGATTCCTCTTCGCAGAGAGGGTTTTACAATGAAGTACAACAGGTATAGTGAGCGAAATCACAGAAGATTGAATACTGGAAGCGTGTTTGCCAACTGAACTCTAAAGGAGTGAAGTCTTTAAATAGGCAACGTCTTCAGATATTCGTTAGACACAGAAGAATGTCGTTGAACATTTTCCTCGAGAGCTTCCAGATAGTACTTGAGTGATTGATGGCGTGTGCAGTGGATTTAGATAGCGCGCGCAGTACTTTTTCTGACATGTACAGAGACTTTGACAAAAAGGTGAAGACCTTTTCAAGTTGCATGTGTAAGCGCGAATCCCCATACTGATTTTGGATGCTTCTAAAGAGTACTTCTTAAGATTTGAAATCTTGGCACGAGTGATTCATTCTTTGCTTCACTTCTTGGACAGATGATACACTTCTTCAGTCTAAGAGATTTCGTCTTATCCTATCGTCTGATAACTTTGACTTGAGATAGACGAATGACTTCAATTTTGAGGGGTCATCTTCCGTCTATGCTTGTTTCGTCTGACTTGCTTGCTGATGTTCCGTCTGAGAAAGTTTCGTCTGTCTTGTAGAAATCAAAACTTTAAATATTTTAATCATCTTGATCTGACAACATCTTAGAACTTGATCATTCATCATCATATCTCACATGTCTTACATCGAAAGATGATTTTTCATGGTTATAGCATAGGTGCATCGCTCATATAGATGTTCAACAACTAAATAAACTTGCATCTAAGAGTCTTGTATTTGGTTTACCTAATCTCAAGTTCCATAGAGAAGATCTTTGTGATGCATGCCAAAAGGGAAAGCAGTCTAGAAACTCCTTTAAAAACATTAAAGTTGTTTCAACTTCTAAACCACTTGGACTTTTGCATAAGGATCTTTTTGGACCCTCTAGGACTAGTAGCTTGGGTGGAAACCTCTATGCATTGGTCTTAGTGGATGATTACTCTAGATAAATTTGAATTGCTATTATACCAAGAAAGGATAATTCCTTTAAATTTTTTAAAATCATTGCCAAAAAGATACAAAAGGTATCAATCATATTTTTTTCTACACCTAGAACTCCACAACAAAATGGGGTTGTAAAGCGGAAGAATAGATCCTTGATAGAACTTGCTAGAGCTATGTTGAATGAGAATGTTTTGCCTAAGTATTTTTGGGTTGATGCAGTATTTACAACATGCTATGTTCTTAATAGGATTGTGATTAGGCCAATTTTGAAGAAAATTCCCTATGAGCTTTACAGGGACAAGAAGCCAAATATATCTCATTTCAAGGTATTTGGCTGCAAATGTTTTGTTCTAGATAATGGCAAGGAACCTCTTGGTAAGTTTGATGCCAAGGCAGATGAGACAATCTTTATTGGTTGTTCTTCAACCAGCAAGGCATATAAAGTTTTCAATAAGATGAGTCTTTGCATTGAAGAGTCTATCCATGTTAAGTTTGATGAGACTAACATTCCCCAAAAGGGAAGTTTACTTGATGATAAGGAAGATGCAGGTAATCATGGGAATGGCACACCGGAAGAACAACAGAAACTATCGTCAACTTCACACAACCTACCTAAGGAGTGGAAGAAGCCTAGAGATCTATCTCTGGATAATATCCTAAGTAACATCCAAAAGGGAGTATCAACTAGAGCGAGTTTACACTCTGTAACCTCAACTTACGCGACTTGCGGATGAGCTCACGCGAGTTGACCTTTCTTGCAGACCACGTTACTCTCTTAAGCAAGTCGCGCGAGTTGGATTCGCAAAGCCCAAGTCCACGAAAAGAAAGGCTATATATTCATCAAGTCACTGTCAGCAACATATCTTTGAATCCCAAATCTTTTGAGCACGAATCTCTTTATCACTCTAGAAACCCGAGACAACCCTTCTGACCACCCCCGGTTCACGCAACATTCGGAGTACGACTTCAAGCCTAAGCGAAGGAGACACAAAGATCATTCGACTTCCATGGAATTCGATTACTTATGTATTCTCTTTCATATTATTCTTGTGTTATGTTCCCTATTAGCATGAATTAACTCTCCCTTTGATGGGGAGAACGATGTAACCCTAATTATCTCTAATATAATTCTCGATGTTATTCAGTATATGATTGGGCGTTTATTTCTTCTATGCTTAATGTTATTTGTTAACTAGTCATTAATAAATTGGTCATAAACTTAAGGGAACTTTGAGAAAAGAAACTTAGGTAGTACCAGAGAAATAACCATTACTGAGGTAGAGTCCTAGAGATAGGAGTAGACGGTAGTGTGGACATAACCTAACATTTATCACTGGATTCACAAAACTAAAACCCTAATTAACTTAGTTTAATTTAAAAGATTAATTAATCAGGTTAATATATACAGCTTGGGTGATCCTGCGAGGGACGTTACAAAGGTAGAAATCTGATCCAACCAAGAATATAATTTGAATAATAGAGAGGAGAGTAGTAAGGTAATTAGTGGTAAAATCAGGACCCAATGACTTTCTTAATTATTCAATTTTCTTTTAATTTCAATTGCAAATTAATTCTCTTATCATCCTTCCAAACCCCCCATAATAATATAATTGTTCTTAAATACTTATTACTTGACGGTTGTTGTATACTTGCCATAGAAAGCATCTGGTGTACTCGCGCACTATCAGCGGCTGACAGCACATTAAGCTTTTGGCGTTGTTGTCGGGGATAAGCCAAATTAAATTTTAATTTAATTTTATAATTATTTTTATAAATCTTTTTTCCCCTATTCTTATACTAATCTCAAGGCATCTCATAATTGCTCACATTAACCCCAACATACAATGTTCTTGGGTTTTAATTTTCCCTGATATTCTCACTTGATCCGGGAAATCTATTTTGTAGGCATCTATGAAAACACGAAGAGCCCAAGTTTGGCCTTGATCTTGAGATCGAGAGAACAACTCATTCACTCTCTAAAGCAATCAGAGAAGCCAGAGCCAACACTCAAATACCAAAACCTTTAGACATCTTGGACAAACCTAACATGGATCCTGGACTGAACGAAACACTCCAGCCTATGACCCTTGCACAATATTACAAGAATGATCAAAAGATAGACACACCTATAATCCTACCATCGGGTATCAATCATGGTAAGTGCACCCATTTAATGAGCTACTTTAGCCAGAACTGTCAATTCCATGACCTTTCTCATGAAGATGCAACTGAGCATTTGAGGAACTTCTTCACCGAATGCAACCATGTTGTCGGTACAACGGACCCATAAATATCCAGGTTAAGATACTTTCCATACACACTACATGGAGATGCCAAAACCTGGCTAAATTCACAACCAGCAGGCAAATTCACCACCAAGGATGAGTTAGAAACCCACTTCTTGCGCCAGTTTGTGAATAAAACAAAAGGAACAGTCAAATTAGTGCCTTGTATGCCTTCAAGATGGAGGATGATGAAAAATTTTCACAAGTCTAGCACCGATTCAAAGCACTCCATTCAAAGTGCTACACACATGACATACAGGTACACGTTCTAGTACAATTATTTCTCCAAGGGCTAACAAATGAAAAATAGAAAAGCATTGACCTAGTAGTTGGAGGAAAACTACCAGAACTCAAAACACCAGAGGCATGTGTTGAATATTTGAATTGATGGCCCGCTCCTATACCTTAACACTAGAGAAAAACCAATCAAAAGAGAAGTACATGCAGTAACCATTGATACAATTGTCTTAACTAAGTTGGAAGCTCTAGTCGTCTATCAACAACGCTTGGAAAGACAAATAGCAGCCAATGCAGCCCAAAAAACACTTACAACTGTTGCACCTCCACCACAATCCTATCTAGAAATCTGTCCTACATGTGAAGGTAATCATCTAACTTGTTTTTATATTAATGCTAATGAAACTACTAATTTTGTAGGGCAGCAACATCAAAGGTATAACTATAAGAACAACTTTGGGAACTCCAACTATAAGAACCATCCTAATTTTTCATGGAAGGACAATTCTAACTCCCAAAAGCCTTCATACAAACCACCTCAGGAGCAAAAATCAGACCTACATTTTGGTGAGGCATCTTCTTGAATTGGCTAAGGCTAAGACACAAAAGATCCTTTCCGATTCTCACAAAGCCTTCATGGAAGAATCCAGGAACATAGCCAAAGAGACTGACGCACTAAAGAGCTATGGCTGATGCACTAAAGGCCCTATCCAATCTCACCAAATATTCATGGAAGAGGTAAGAAACAAGTTCAATTAGAATGATGCTCTAATGAGAAACCAAGAAGCTGTCATCTGCAATGTAGACCATGTAGTAGACCAACTTTCCCAACAACTCTCAAATTGCAACTAAAGAACACCTCTAGGATACCACTCTTAATACTCCAGAACAAGTCAAAATAATGACCTTCTAATCAATATATATTTGAATAATCTTCTAATCAATAAGATCCACTTATCGTAGATATATGCAGTTTTTATTTCCCATATCTTATTTCGTAGTTTTATTTAATTGCATGAGAGTTGATATATATCATATACTAAGTATGAGAAAAAAAATTGTTTCACTGTAACTTGTACTATTTTTCATCATATCCGGTCCATTATAAATCTATTTTTATGGATTGAGTTTGTAGTCTAAACCATATTTTAAATTTTTGTTTAAATCTGGAATCCATATTCCTGTTGAAAGTAGAAACCGAACTCCTTCCATCTGGTTAATTTATACCATGTGTATTTACACTCATTTGTTTCTACTCCAACTATAACAATTCTGTGACGATGAAATTGCATGTGGAAAATGATTTTTCAAGTATTTATTTCAATATATTTATAAATTAGATTTGTCATTTATTTAAATGAGATTCTAATTTTTATTATATATATATATATATTTCTTCTATTTATAATTTTTAAATAGTTAATTCACTTTAAAGTAAAATAATGTAATATTTATTATATAGCTTAATTTATATTTTAATTTAAAATTTATTTATTTATATTTGTTTGAAACTGATTTTGAGCAAAAAGAATATTTTCAAAGTCAATTTTAAATAAAATAAATTAATTTGTTTTGATATGTTTGAAATTAATTTATTTATATATTTATTGTGAGAGTGATATTTATATAAACTTATCAATTAAACATTGGCCCTCTCAACCTTAATTTCTATTTTTATGTTCTTTTATAATGTAAAAATTAATTTTTTTATTCCACCCAACTAAAATGATCTTTCATCTATTTTTCATCTAATTTATCTATACAAAAATTGATTTGGATTATAATCAAATAATGATTACACATATAATCAATTATTAAAATAATGATTATACATAATCAATTATTAAAAAAGGTAATTATACAATTTTATTGAGTTTATTATGGAACATAATAATAGCTACTGAGAAGTCCTCGTCCTCTAGTGGTCAACATTTTTTGTTGTTGTGCGGATCGGGAAAAAAAAAAAAAAACAAGGCAAAGAAGAAAAAACAAGAAGGGAATGATATGCCAAGACTAAATCAATTGTGCGTGCAACTCAAAATATGACAGAGTCAGCATAAAAATGACTTGATTTTAATGGGTAGAAACTGAATATTGTCTTTAGTTTTATATATTTATATAGAAATTGAATAATGTTTGATATAAAAGGAATTTCACGTGTTATAATAATTTATGACGGCTAGTCATGCATATAAGTTTTAATCTCTTCTTCCTTCTCCCACCTACCACGTCGTCGTGAAATATTTTTTAAGCTAGTGCACTTTCTTCCTCCTCTTGTCAATGCTCTTAATTTTTTCATACTTTGAATTTCTATTTGAACTTTCTTTCTTTGTGCATTTGTTGGTCAACAAAGTCTGCATGGCAACAGAAAGTTGCACAATAACTAATAAGCATTCCACGCATGCAACACGCAGAAAAATCAATATTTAAAGTATATATATATATATATATATATATATATATATATATATATATATATATATATATGATATATAGATCAATTGGTTAAATCTAATTTAACCAATAGCACAAAGTTCAAATGTTAAATATATGCATGTTGTATTTCATATTTGAAGAAGAGAAATTCTATAATCTAAAATAATTTTACCCCACTTGAATCGGATTGCAAGTCTCTATAAAAAACAAAGTATATATACAAATGAAATTAACGCTTATTAACCACACTAGTTTCATACACAGCACTATTCAAATTTGTAATTGTAGGCAATGGATCGGGTGTTAATGTTTGCATTAGCCATGGCAGTAGTAGCCATTGTACCTCATCAAAGCCTTTGTGAAACCTCACCATCAGCAGAAAATCAAGCCCTGCCAGGTTGCAATTCCACTTGTGGAGATATCCAAATTCCATATCCATTCGGCATAGGCTACTCATCCACACCGGATAAAAAACCATGTTTCTTAGAGTCAAATTTTAGTCTCACTTGCAATAACTCTATACTAGAATGGGGTGAAGGTAGTAACATCAAAATATTAAGCCTAAACGCCCCATCCCATCAAATGGACATAATGTTTTGGGTCGCAAGGTTTTGTGATGACTCACAAACCGACAACGGTCCCTGGCTTACAATGAATACTTTCACAGTTTCAAGTAAAGGAAACAAGTTCGTAACTGTTGGGTGCAACAATATGGGCATTCTCAACAGCTTTTACGACAATCAAGTAAACGCGTATTCAACAGGGTGCATAACAAGATGTCGTGGTGATTTGAAGATTGAAAATGGAACGTGTTCGGGAATAGGGTGCTGCCAAGTGGATATTCCACCTGGAATGAGGGATATAACTATAACATCATCTTTCTTTCCTAATACATCGCATGATTCGGGAGATTGTAGCTATTCATTTGTTGTTAAAAACGGATTTTATGAATTTTCTCGCAGTCATATGAATGGCTTACCTTTCGAGAAGCTTCCCATGGTTCTTGAATGGAGCGTGGGAGAACGAAACTGTGAAGGGTCAAAGAGTAGAGCGGATTACGCGTGCAAGGAGAATAGCCATTGCGATGACACGGACACTGACTTTGGTTACCGATGTAGATGTAATGATGGTTATCAAGGAAACCCATATCTTGGCTGCACAGGTAATTCACAAACATTATTAACTCACCCATTGTGCTGTAGCTTCTGTCTTACATTAACCTTAAGACACCTTCCTATCCAATTTTTTTTTTTAAAAAAAATATTTAATAAACAATTACAATACAGACACAACTAAATAATTAATTATAAAATAAAATATAAAGAAAGAAATACATATAATTAATGTTCTTTGAAGTAAATTTTTTTTTTATTATACAGATCTTTTATTACTTAGTTATTTAATTTATAATTTTTCTCATTCAATTTTATAATTTTATAAATTTTATCATCCAACGTGATATTAGTACTTTTATCATTCAACTTTCAAACACTTACAATTTTTCTCATTTCTTTAATTACAAATTTTGTAAAATTTTGAAAGTTTTCTAGCAAAACTTTTAAATAAAATATTTGAGTTATTTATAAAGCTAAAAATAAAAAAAATTATTTATATTAATCTTAATATAAATAAATTATCTTATTTAATGATGTTATCATTGAAGCATTCCTCATTTAATTAAAGTTTAATTCATTTCTATCTATTTACTCTTTTTTATCTTTTATATTAAGTTACGAAGGGTTAGTTGAGAAAAAATAAAAATTGACGAGATTAAATAATATTAATTAATTTTCATAGTTCTTCAATAAAAACTAATTTTTTAGTTATAGTTTATTAATATTTTTTTATTATATACCACACCGAGAGAAATATTTACGTAACTCTCAGCATCCACAATTTGACTTGAGTTTTGCAAAATCATATACGGCCGTTTTCATTTTAATATGTGTATGATTGGGTTATTATTAATAAATTCAAATAGACCCTTTTGATTAATTATTTATTAAAATAGATCTAATTAAAAATTATTTATGAAAATAGACGGTTTTGTCACCTTTCAACATCAACCGATATAAAAAAATACACTTTCATTTGGCATAGTATAATTGGATGATGATAAGTATTGTTTGTAATTGAGACTTGTGTTAAATTCTTACCTTTTAAAAAAATTGGATAATGATATCTGTTGTCGCATTCGGAAATTTAGTAAATTACAATTAAAAAAATATTTAATTCACCAGTATTAATTTTTGTTTGATTACATTACACTATCCATAAAAGATAAACATCTGATTCATGATTGGACAAATAATTATTAGAAGATATATTCAATTTCATAAGAAATGAGTTGATGTCTATAGGCTTCATAACAAAATAAGAGTAAAAATTGTCAAAAAAACAAAAACAAAATAAGAGTACAAAAGATAATTATTAATATACCTGAAATGAATGTTTCTTTCTTATAATTAGAACGAATTTAAATTTCTTTCAAATTTAAATCAATTTAAACAAAATCTAAAATTCTCTAAACAAAAATTTAAAAGGGAACCAAGCTACATATTAAGATTGGTATGGATTTGAGATTTCAAAATGTTTGGATTACAAAATCAAATCAAATTAATCAATATGCATATTTGCCCAAGTATTATTATGTTTATACATGAAATTATTAATAAAGAAAATTTCGTTTCTTATAATTACTTTTGTTCTCCACTTTATTTGGACTATCTTACTCATTTAAATTTATAAAGTTATGTGTAACATTTTTACATTTAAATCAATGCTTTTGTCTTCAAGTTACTCTTCTTAATATTTAAGAATTAATTTAATTTCATATCTATATTTATGAAATATTTTATTTTTCACAACTCAATTTTGTTACAATTTTTTAATTTATTTAAAAAATTAGAACTACCAAATTTATAATCTCTATCAATTTTAATCACATGAAAATGAGAACAGAGTTTTTACCAAGTCATTATAAGATTTAATAAGATTTATATTTCTCACCATAATAAATAGATAACCTCGTATTTAAAATATATTTCTTCATTCAAATATTAATTATTTTTTTAATTTATATTATTTAATTTCAGAATTATAAATCAACTTTACTGCATAATATTTTATATATTTTACAAATTTGGTATAATTTCTGCAACTGATTTTTTTTAATAATATTTTAATATATTTTTATTTTGTATTACTTACTAGTAATGCTACGAGACTCGACTCGGCTAGCGACTCGAGAAGGGTGTTGGGTTAGTGGGCCAAGGATTGACTCAAAGAGTTATTAATTGACCATGCATTTTAAATTAGTCTATATTAAAAAATTATAAATAATTTATAACATGTAAAATCTTGTAAATATTATAAAAACAATATGTTGAATTCAATACAAATTATTATGAAATTATAGGTTCAGTCATAACATAATTGATTATAATTATGGAAGTTTATCCTTTAAATTTAAATACAATGTAAGATTTAAGTTCTATTTAAAAAAATAATAAGGTTTTAATACAAAAGAAACTCTTGAAATTTTGGTAACTTGATCTACTTGGGATTTGCAGACATTGACGAATGTAGGAGCGGCAATCACACATGCATAAGTGAAAAAAATTGTGTCAACACCATTGGATCCTACACATGTTTCTGTCCAGAAGGCAAGTCCGGAAATGGAACAAAGGGAACAGGCTGCTACCAAAAAGATGTAGCAACCAAGGTTGTCATAGGTAATAAGCAGCTAAGCACATCTAATTATTTTATTTCATTTTATTTTTGGTTTTCAACTAGAACTCATTTTATCTTTTCATTTGCCATTGTTCTTGCTATTGATACGAGAAAAAATATTTAGTAGACAACTGGAATACGCTGACAATCACTTATATAAGGTGAATAGAGAGAAACACGTATATGTATAAAATGTGAAGAAAAAGAAATATGTATATATTTTGTGAGTAAATTGACTGGTTGGCTGCGTATTATAGTTGACTGCGAAGTAAAGTTGTTAATCCTAGTTCAGAGAAGAATTCAACCATTGTGTTTGACATGTACTTAATGCAGGAGTAGGAGCACCAATTTTTATTCTATTTGTGGGGGCTACTACATTGTACTTGTTATTTCAGAGAAGGAAACTCGTCAAACTTAGAGAGAAATACTTTCAGCAGAATGGAGGTTCTATTTTGCAACAACAGCTCTCTAGAGCAGACAATTCTTCTCAAGTTACTAAAATTTTCACAGAAGAAGAACTAAAGAAGGCCACCAACAACTTTGATGAGAGCTTAATCATTGGCAGTGGAGGTTTTGGTACTGTTTTCAAAGGATTTCTGGCTGATAATAGAACTGTAGCTATCAAGAAGTCAAAAATAGTTGACGAGAGCCAAAAGGAACAGTTCATTAACGAGGTGATTGTTCTATCCCAAATTAATCACAGGAATGTGGTGAAACTCTTGGGATGCTGCTTAGAAAGAGAAGTTCCTTTATTGGTTTATGAATTTGTTTCCAATGGTACCCTTTTTGATTTTCTACACACGGAAAGAATGGTAAATAATGAAACTTGGGAAACACGTCTAAGAATAGCTGCAGAGGCAGCTGGAGCACTATCATATCTGCACTCTGCAGCCTCAGTGCCAATTATCCACAGAGATGTAAAGACTGCTAACATCCTCTTGGATGACATTTACACTGCCAAAGTGTCTGATTTTGGAGCTTCAAGGTTGGTTCCACTTGATCAAACTGAAATAGCCACAATGGTGCAAGGAACTTTTGGTTACTTGGACCCAGAATACATGCTTACAAGCCAACTAACTGAGAAAAGTGATGTCTATAGCTTCGGGGTAGTGCTTGTAGAGCTGCTAACAGGGGAGAAACCTCATTCTTTTGGCAGGCCGGAAGAGAAAAGAAGTCTTGCTAGCCACTTTCTGTCTTGTTTGAAAGAGGGTCGTCTCTTAGATATTCTTCAACTCGGTATATGGAATGAAGAAAATAAACACGAGATTATGGAGGTTGCTATTCTCGCGGCGAAGTGCTTGAGGCTCAATGGGGAGGAAAGGCCTAGCATGAAGGAAGTGGCAATGGAGCTGGAGGGAATGAGGCTAATGGAGAGGCATCCATGGATCAACATAGACCAAAACGTAGAGGAGGCTCAATACTTGATTAATGAGGCATCATCGAGCACTTATGAGCATGGTGATAGCAGCACCCATCAATATGCTGGGTATGACAGCATTAGGGACCATGTACTAGTTGCTTTAGATGATGGAAGATGATTAACTATAGCCTGTCATCTTACATTCCATTTCATTCTTTATCGAAGTTTTAGTACAACCTTCTGCAATGTTTATGAAATGTCGTTTGCTTTCTTTATGAAGTGTTATGCAGATTGGTTAGTAGAATGTAGAGTTGTAGTCATAATAACCTTTCTTAGAGAACAAAGCAAAAAGATGCTTAGGGAGAGTCAAACTCAGTCAGGAAGGATCCATTGATGGTAAGTCTAGGATTTTAAAACTGTTTCCACTAATTCATCACATAAAGAATATGTTTTTGTAGCTAAATTCTGAAGTTCTATTACTTTCTTTCTTAGATTCACATGCATAAATCATCGTATCTCAATCTGTCAAACTGACAAAACATAAGCAACAATCATTCTCTTCCCTTTTTTCCGCTATTATATATGAACTTGGCTGGTCAGAATAAGATTGATGTCACAGAGAAACCAAACGAGGAATTCTTAGTGGACACCTTTCACTTAAAGAACAAGATCATGAAAGAACACTCATAACAGTTGTAAATATCACCTCTCTAAAAAAAACTAATTCTTTGTATATATAAACACCACAAGCAGAGTGCTATTTATATTTCAAGGAAAAATGAAAAGATGTGTTATTCCTTTTATGGAAATCCATTGCTCTACAAGAATTACATCAATAATTTATATCTATCAAGTTAATGGAAGACACTTTGTTATGGTAAGAAGTAAGAATTTACTGGAAATTTTGTTGAGGAAAATATAACAGAAGATGGTCAAGGATGTAACTTGAAAGAAATATAGCATATGTAGTCGAAAGGTTTCCCAATAGATTTTACGAGAGGAAATGTTATTAACAAATTTATCCGGTCCAGTGACGAATTGTTTCTCCAACATCTTTACAAAGGACTGCACTGTCTTCGGACCAAGATCAATGAATCTACAAGAGTCTGATTCTGTTTTACAACCAGCACGCGGGATGAATCTTTGAAACAGATTTGCTAAACAATGATGCTTTCGAAAACAGCACTGTGCGATGAGAATGACAGCAGCACTGAAATGTACAGTTAGAGATAGATTGCTAACTAGAGTTTATGTCAACATTAGACCTTTCCATCTGATGCAGGAAGACTATAATTTTTTGCGGTCGAGGAAGAGGAAGGGGCAATGGAATTCGAGCCTCTGGAGGGAGAAGAGGAAGGAGAAGGCAACTTCTTTGGCAACATCTGTTCCCAGTATACTTTTGGTAATCTTGATCCTTCTGATAGAATAACAAAAGCAAGAAGAGTCAAAAGCAAACACTGATGCCTCCAAGAACCTTTCATGATGATGAGTATGGACTATTGAGTAGTGTTACTCTTGATCACTGAGTAAGTGCACAGAGCGCTCTCTTTGGCTTTCAAAATAGCAGCTTTTGATAGTTTCTGGTAGCAGACATGTTCAGTAATGTAGGGAGCTTGCCAACTTGTTTGTTTGGGAAAGGGTGTGTAAATGGCAGACAAAGAGGTTATTGATAATTCAAAGTTGTTAAGCAGCCCATGTTGTTGATCTCGTTGTCTAATACAATAATAGAATAAGAATGCGCATGTGTGTGGAATATGAAGAATAGTAAAATATTCACTCATGCACTTTACGAGTTGGGTACTAATATTTAATTCATTGTGCTTCTGTTAGCGTATCTTTGTTGTTGTCAGACTTGTTCTAAGTGTATAATTAGCAGTGTCGCTTACTCACTGTAGGGCTGTAGCAACTGTCAATTGTGGCATGTGTAGAAGAGTTTCTCACTAGTTTTGCATTGATTTTCAATCCGAGATGGTGTGAAATTTGTGCAACCCGTGGTGGATAATCATATCTTTGTAATGGATTTCTAAAATCATTTTACTTCTATACATGTTTTTTCATTGAATAATCTGCTATATTAGCAGAAGAATTAAAGAAGCTTTACAAAACAAAACCTGCACTTTATGTGACATTCAGAATTCTTTAGACATGAAATAAGTACACTAATGAATAATTATGAGTTGATGCTGCTTAACTTTAAAAACACAATTTTGTCATTGATTAAATTTTAATCATTGAAGCCTTTTAATTAAAGGGTAATTAGCTAGGTTTGGCCTGTCTCAAGTATTATTCTTCACAAATTTCAATCATGCATACACGAGGAGAACGCTCTTTCGTCGCAAGTTTCAT
The DNA here is from genome assembly GCA_026586105.1 of Hylodesmum podocarpum. Lineage (NCBI taxonomy): Eukaryota > Viridiplantae > Streptophyta > Magnoliopsida > Fabales > Fabaceae > Hylodesmum > Hylodesmum podocarpum. The sequence goes on along the minus strand of JALJEV010000058.1, from coordinate 450,496 downwards.
GTAGCTTAAAAGCTAAAGTCTCAAGTTCACTAAGGAAAAAGTTGGTTCATTTGATAGAGTCCACCAAAAGTGCACCTAAAGAAAAGCATCTTTATATTTTCTATGTTGTTAACAAAGAAGTGTATTAACTATATGAAGATACTGGATAGGCACCTAAGGTGTATTTGAAAAGTGGATATTCTTTAACATGTAAGTGCTAAGTAGCCTTTGATCAATTAAACGACAACTTTATTTCACAATCAATTGCAATATGTAGTCAATCAATTAACTCTCTCATAGAACATATACATATACATATAATATTTCTCTTTTCATATTTTATAACTAGTTATTTGGCTATTTGCAAATATTTTTCATGAAAGGATGGACATATGCAGGGTATATATTATATTCATAAAAACATTAATCCACAAAAGACCAAAATGCAAGTGCTATGTATGTTGAAGTGGTTCTAGTAATTAAGGTGTGTTTGATTTTCTGTCGAAACCATATTCAACCGGATTATCTCACTTTTTAAAGCAATAAAGTAGAAATAATTCTTTTGTTATTTTAGAATGAACAATAGTTAAGTTGACTGGCTAGAGCTTTTAATTATGGTCGTTGTGTCTTTGATTTCATTTCCATAAGGTTTTGAGAATGAAAAATTCACCTGCTAGTTGAAATGACTTAATTTTGAAGAACACAAGTAAAATATTATTCAAACGCTGTTTTTCTCTTCTTTTATTTGCTATATCTTGCAATGTTATCAAGAGAAGGTAGCAGTTTCGTGTCTCTTAACGCTTCGGATATAAAAAAAACTATTGTTGAAAGATTGTCGGGTTAAAGCTACTATAATAATTACTTGCGCAGTTGGAAGCTGCAGAATAAAATTCCCATCTACCAAGTGGTAGGGTCACTCTCTTTCTCAAACTGCTTTTTTGTCTCCCACACATCCACCCTGAACTTTAATAATTTATATCCTTACAGCTTTTTAAACTCTGAGCAATTGGATTTCTCCAGGAATATGAGTATGCTTTTTAAACTGAGTCGGACTGTTGGTGAATAAAATCAATAATAATCTCCTAATTTCAAGAGCAAGAAACACGTCAAAGAAAATATAGAGAAAAAAAGTGCTTTAGTTATTCATTCATAGGAGTTAACATTTATAAGGAAAGTTATAATTGTAATAGTTGATTTAATGGTTTGTAAAACTTTTCATCAAGGTTTCTGGTAAGTTTTAATGTGTTGTCATTAGGAAAATGGTTAAGTTTGATTTTGAGGTATCATGTATCATGGTTATCAAACTCTAAAGTCAACTTTACTCTTATGAGTTTGAGAGTCTAGTGAGTTTTAATGAGTCAACTAGGAAGCAAACTATCTTTTAAGTAAACTCTAACAAACTCGGAGTAAATTCTTAAACTCGAAATAAATTCTTAAACTCGAATTAAATTCTTAAACTCGAAGTAAATTCTTGAGTCTAAAGTTTCATTGCGAGTTTAAACACTAAGCACAAAATACAAAATAATTTGTGTTTTGAGCGGTTGAGTTGTGCGAGCATTTTGGCCTAGGTTTCCTTTTCTGAAGTAGTGATTTGTGCGATCGATTGAGCAGTTGAGAGTTGAACAATTATTGTCAAACACCGAACGATTGATTTCCATTTTCTCTTTCTCCTCGAGTCGAGGTTCAATTCGAATGTTTGACCTTTCCATCGCAATAGTGAACTATTGTTACTGACTTATTGGGTTTGTATTTGTTTCCGTGTAGTTGTGCTCGTGTCATTTCCATCATATGTTAAATTTCTTAATTTTCAATTTAATTGCTGGACTTGGATATGTGGTCGAGTCGAGGTTCAATTCGAATGTTTGACATTTCCATCGCAATAGTGAACTATTGTTACTGACTTATTGGGTTTGTATTTGTGTCCGTGTAGTTGTGCTCGTGTCATTTCCATCATATGTTAATTTTCTTAATTTTCAATTTAATTGCTGGACTTGGATTTGTGGTTGAATGATGATCAAATTTCTATTGAGTGTTGATCGAATTTGTGCTTCTCTGTAAAGCATTTGATTATTTTTTCGTTGATCGAATTTGTTCATTTTTTTTTTTTTGCTCTTATCGAATTTCTAATGAATGTTATTTATCAAATTTCTATTGTAAAGTAGACTCTTACGAGTAGTTAATTCCACGAGTCAAGTTTTTGCATCTGTCACGAGTTCACATTGACTCTCGAGTCTGACAACCTTGCCATGTACATCAAAATGACTATTATTAGGTATATTTTGGTATCCTAATGCATGAGTATGATTATTCAATTTCATGTATTCCTATTTAAATATGAATGCTAGATAGTTGAATGGTATACTTGTATAACAAAAATGAAAATAGTTTTACTCTCCTTCACTTCTCTTCTCCCGTGCTATATTTTTATGCTTATTCCTCTATTTTATGGTTATTTATGATCAGTGATTCTTCTTGTTTTTACTTTAGTAAACTCTAATACAATAATTTTGTAACAAGGTGAAAATTAGTTTTCGTAATTACGATAACTATTTACATTAGAAATATAGTTAAAACATTTATTGTAGTTTTTATAGAGTTGTGTGTTATTTGTAATTATAATTGGTTTGCAGAAAGATGAAAACGTATTTAAAAGTAGTGTAAATTTTACTATCTCACATTTTTAATTATCATTTGACGTTTGTAATTGTTGTGTGATACTATTGATTATCTATATGATGTTTTTACTATTATCCGTATAAAATTGTTTCTATATTTAGTGCATAAAATATGTTAAAAATTAATGTGTAACAAATATATAATGTTATACAGAAAACTTTATTTATTTAAAAAATATACATTTTTCTAAAAAATTTAATTATTCCTAGGATTGCGAGTTTTTACATAGTATAGGTTGAATTCTTCAAATAGATACAGAATAAAATAAATAAAATATATGTGATAGAGAATTAAGCGTAGAATAAAAAGACATAGTTTTTGAGAAAATTCAACTGTTCCTTGGACTATGTTTTGTATATGCAATATAGGTTGAAAAATTCATATAATAAGGAAATAAAAGGGAATAAGATTTGTAAGATACAAATTTAAGGGTAGGATGAATAAATATATAGTTAGGAATAAAATACTGGTGAATTTTCTGGAAATTAAATACAGAAAAAGCCTTAAAAATTTTATTTAGAATAATATGTAAACCATAAAATTATGGAAAAATGATTTTTAAAATCCTTAAAATTTTATCTTAATTATGGTATAATTATAAATAATATTTTAAGGTTAGATTCAAAATCATAAAATAAATAATAAAATTATGATTTTAATTTATTAAAAAATTTTAAAAATATGTAACTTTTAAATTACAATTGTGTAAAAATTGTGTAAGATTGTGTTTGTTTTGTTTAGGAATATGAAAGTTAGTTTAAACTATATCTTAGAATGTTTGCATGATAAAAGTCACACCATTTTACAATAAGGTAGGAAGGAAAATTTGTCCAAGTTTGCAAAAGTATAAAAAATAATAGGATTTTTCAATTTTGCTATCTTGCATTTTTTTTTTCAATTTTGTCTTATATGCAAAAGAAGTACACAACCAAGATCTAGAAACAAAGACCAATTCAAGGATAAGGAATGAATAAATGAAATCAAGTCAATATTCTTATCTTAAGTATTAAATGACATTTAAAAAAAAATTTCTAACTAATATTAAAAGTAACCAAACTAAGGAAACTAAATGGTTACATGTAATATTTTAATAATTCTTTTCACCTATAAATAACATACATTGGGACCATTTTTAACTCACATTAGCCGTGAGTTTTCCTCCACCAAAATCCTTTCCTTTTCAAAGTGCTAAGATTATTAGTTTCTTAAGCCAAAATCTAAGTTTTTCAAAATTCACCATGTCGATGATTTGAGTAGGAAGTGGGGATTAATCCTATTTCACCATTCAAAGACTTTTTTTAGAAAGTTTTCAAGAGGATTTAAGGTAAAGGAAGTCTCCAAAATATTCTAAATTTCTAAAGTACATAAATTCCTAAGTATTCGAAGTTTTATGAATTTCTAATTATATAAATTTCTAAGCTTATAAGTTTTTAAGTTTATATGTATTTCTATATTCTAAAAAATTCTAAGTATTAGGTATTTTGATTATAGAGGTGTGAGGGAAGTTTCTAAGTTTCTAAAATATTATGTATTTCTGAAGATTTTAATATCCTAAGTTTTATGAATTTCTGATTGTCTAAGTTTCTTAATTTTGATAAATTTTATATTCTTGATTTTTTTTCCATACTAATGAAGTTTTAAAGTAAACAGAGTATTAAAGGAAGTTCCTAAAATAATTCAAGTTTTTAAAGGTTCCAAGTATTTTAAATAATTATTGAAGAATTTAATAATGAAAGGTGGTTAATATAATTTAACAGTGGACTTGTATTAAATTAATTTAGTTGGTAACAAGTACTGTGAATTATGGTGTGATACAAGCCTCGTGAAGAAGTTCCACAAGGTCTTGATAGGATTTTCAATCTAGCTTCTTCAACACACCTTCAACAACTCTTTAATGGAGTTTCGGGCAATAAGGAACTAGTAAGGAACAATAACCAAAATGGAAAACATGGATAAAATCTAGAAATGGAAGAAAGGCATCATGGCAAAACTAATAAGCCAAGGAGGAACCGTCACAATGGTGTTGGTAACCATTAATAAGATTCAAGAACTCTTTCTAAGGAAGACAAGAGAAAACTTTCTTCAAACAAAATGTTTATTTCATTCAAATCGGTCAAATGATTCACATCAATTTCGTCCAAAGGCCTTTATAGACTTAGGAAAGCTTGAAGAGGAAGCTAAATCACATTAGAGTACACTGCAAGTCAATGTATAAGAGCCACAAGTTCAAAGGCTTAAGTACATGTCACTTTTAAGAGTGTTACCTGTCACTCTCAAGATTAAATGTCAGTTTCCACTTGATTATCATCCATTGGATGAGTGCATCAAATCAAGGGATGAGATTTGCTCTTGGATTAGGCATAAATCCTAATCCAAGTGAAAATCTACTTCAGTCAAATCTACTTGGATTCACAATTTGAAATTCAAACTTAACTCAAATTAAATATAAATGTCAAATGTGAATTTAGTGTGAACTTGAACTTAAACTCATTCACTCTTACTAAGTTTCATTCTTTGAGCTTACTAGCCTTTTAAGCAAAATGTTAAGCAAGCACTTAAAAGAAAATACACTTTGGCCGAAAACTTACAAGGCCATCAAATATGATATACATTTCATTTACAATTAATAGAAGATTACAAGAATTATAAGTGTAAGAAAGTCTTGAACTTGAACTTTCATCTTGAAGAGCTTCCTTCCAACCTTTTCTTCCATCTTCTTAAGCACACTTCTAGTAATTATTCTATTTGAGTGATTTTCCTTACGAGTTCCTACATTAAACCCTCCTTCTTATTTCCAAATTGTCCCCAAGTTGGCTTGATTTTCACCTACATTCAACAAAGATTGAAAAATATTGAAAAATTTTCATATTAATATTGAAAAATTTTCATCCAACAAATCACTAGGTAGATCAAGTTTAAAAGTACTGGGTTCTTTTAGATCCATGTCCTCTAAGGATTTTTTCTCAACGAACTCTTACTCCTAAAATCAATCTTCTTTACCTACAAACAAATAACTATCGAGATCAAATATCACATTGTCATAATTAATAAAGGATAAATCATTCTTGTTAACATTCAATGCAAGTGATTTATTGTGTTGGTATGCTTGTATTCTATAGTGAGTGCATGGTGGCAACAATTGAAATTTCATAAGTCTCCACCTATTCAACTTGATCTTAGCATCTAATTTGAGCAATTTACAAGCTTCACTCACTTCCAAATCATAGAACAACAACATGTATTATTTTCTAATATCAACAACATCATTTAAAGAAGGGGAGAAAGAATTGATATATTCATGTATGGTGTAACCAAAACTCTTAGAGTTTCTTCTCCTTTCTCAACTTGTGTTGACATTTGTTCCTTGCCTATATTTTTTAACTAAGTGTGGGAATTTGTGGTATGCCCTCCTTCTTAACCTCTTCCAACAACCTAGGGAAACATTCAACATTATGACAACAACGGTTGAAAGGCACAATCAAGATTTCCAAATTATCAAATTCAAGGATTTTTCAAGGCCTAATGTCATAATACTCCAGTGTATGGTATAGAATATCATTTTTCTTAGAAGTAAAAGGAGTAGTAAGTGTAAGGAAATTTTCTCAAGGGGTAGTTCAAACTCTATAGATATTTCCTTTTCTTCACAATGTTTGTTCCAAGGCTCCATTATGCACAACTCTTCACTAGGCACCAAAATAAAATGGTTTATGTAAAGATGGTCACAAGAAACTTCACAAAGGTCTTTAATTGTTTTCCTTTCTACCTTTCTACATCTTCACAAATTAGATTATCAACTTGCTTTGGTTATTCTCTTTTGGAACCATACCTACAATATTCTCAAGATAAGAATCAAAAAAATCAAATGAAAGGTTAGTATAAGCAAGTAAAGAATCGTATTTTTCCTTCACTTGTTTTTCTATCAACTCTATTTCTCTTATCTGTTTTCCTCTCAACTTTTTTTCATTCAACTTTTTTTCTCTTCTCTTATACTCAGTTTCTTTCTTTCCATACTCTTCTCTAATCCTTCTCTCTTTTCCTCCTTTATATTCTCTCCTAGATTCATAGTCATCTCTATCACTTCTTTGATATCAATTATAATATCTCTCTTATTTTTCTCTTCTCTCATTTTCATCTCTTATCATTCTAGCTCTTCTTTCATTTTCTTCTCTTTTTCCTCTTTCTCTACTATATCTCTATATGTTGTTCTCTCCTTTCACCTTTCTTTCTAATGAGTTTGCAGGAGAGGACTGTCTTCATTTTTCATTTTGGGAAAGGATATTGACGTCACACTCAAGAAAGAGATAAGAAGGTAAGTGATGAGTCATGAGTTTGATCACTACAATCAAATATTGACAAGATCAATTTTAGTTCTTTTCTCAAGAACTAAAAAAAACTCTCATACTAGAGAAAAACTCACATTTTATTTCAAATTCCACGTGTCTTTTACAATACAAACAATATTTATTTATAGATTGAGTGGAATAAAAGACACACAATTAAATTTAACCTAAAAATTTGCACAAAAATTTAAAACTCATTAAAGACACATTAAATGCAACCTAAAAATCTACACAAAAATTAAAAACCATTAAAGATACATTATATGAAAATCTCCATGAAAATAGTGGAGTAGGCTCTCAGTTCACGTCATCTTCTCTCTCTTCAAGAGGATTCGCCCTTGAATCTTAGTTCACTTTCTTCTAGGATTAAATACAAGTTGTACAAATTCTGATTTTGTAAATTCCATAAACATTGAAGATGGCTACTTTTTGTATAAATACACCAAAATGTGAAGGCGATGGATAACATGTATGCAAACTATGCTAGCCTCAATAATATTCAAACAGGAAAGAGATAATTTCTGGGGTTTATCCTTAATTTTCTGAATTTCTTTATCGTATTTTGCTAGTTCTCCTATGACAGTTGACAGGGTCAACAATGGGGCACAAGGAATGATACCAACAACTTTCCTTTTCAGACATGGTAACTCATAGGATGGTTTCTCTATAGGAAACTCTTCTTCAAATTCTTGCACCATAAGTTATCAATAAGGATAACATTAGAACTTAAAATTTCTTTGTTTTACTTTTCACTTTGTTATCCTTCCTTATCTGTTTTCTCTCTTTTTTGTTGTTTTTCCTTCTATGTTTCCTCTCTTTTTGTTGCTCTTCCTTCTCTGTTTTCTCCCATTCTCTTAACATCTTTTCAAATCTCTCACGTTTTTTCTACCACTAAAATTGGAGTTTTTCATGTGATCTTTCCTTCGTTGGACTATATCTCTTCTCAAGGAGGCATCTATCCAACGACTCTTGTTGCCCTTTCAAACACCTGTTGAACAAACTTTTCAACTGCATCTTCGCCTTGGTGAATATTTCATTTTTATTATGAATAACAACACATTCATGACTACTTATTCCATTCATATGAAAATCAAGAGTTGAAGCTCTTATACTAAATAATTAGTTTGTAAGAGGGGACCGTCTTGATTTATCATTTTGGGGAAGGATATTGACTTCACACTCAAGAAAAGGATGAGAATGTGAGTGATAAGTCATGTGTTTGATCGCCATAAATGATAAGATTAGTTTTAGTTCTTTTCTCGGGAACAAAAAAAAAAAACTCTCATAGTAGAGAAAATCTCACATTTTATTTCAAATTCAACATGTCTCTAACAATATAAAGAGTGTCTATTTATAGACAAAGTGGAATAAAAGACACATTTAAATTTAGCCTAAAAATTTGCATGAAAATTAAAAACCCATTAAATATACTTTAAATACAGACTAAAAATTTGCACGAAAATTAAAATTTCACTAAAAATATGTATACGAAAATTAAATATCATTAAAGACACATTAAATGCAAATCTGCAACAAAATAGTGCAGTAGATTTTCTAGTTCACATCACTTTCTCTCATTGTTTTCCATATTTCTTCTTTCATTCTTGTCAAACATGTCACTCATATATTTGGGAATACTTGTTTCAAATTTGTCCATTGCCTCTATAAAGCACTTCATAAATCTCACGTCACTAGGTCATATTTGGCTCTCAATATTTAGGGAAATTTCCCCCATGGATGCAAAGAAAAAGAGTTAGTATATAAGAAAAATATAAAGCAAATAAATATCTCAACTCAACTAAGTGTTTCCACTCAATCACTCGTGTTTACTCACTTTAAGGCTTTTTTCTCTAATAAACTCTTTTGTTTTTTAGCTCTCAATTCTCTTGGTTCTCACTTAATAACAATTTTCTAATCAATCCAAAGTGCAAGAGGAAATATTTCAAAGCTTGGCTTGAAAGGTCCAAAGAATGACAAACTCAAGACTCAATTGTAGAGTCCAAGAAACACAAGCAATAAAAGATCAAATTTAAAAGGAATAGCTATTCAAATATGGAAGAGAATTAATGTGACATAGGAACACAAAATGGGCAAAAAAATATATGATATAATGTTGGAGAATATACAAGAAACCGGGAGCAATATCAAACTTATTCAAAAGTGGACAACAAAGATAATCAAGGTAGAAACCGATTTAGAAACCAAACTCTCTACCAAAATTTTAATGACTGAATTGGCTATATTAATGATTCCAAACAATTTCAAACTTTAAATTTCAGCAAGGTGCAGTTTAGTATCATTCAGTAGTATCTAGCAAGTGTAGTAACAATGGAGCTCAACTAACATGCCTATCAAGTACACATTCAAGTCCAAATATCATGAATTAACTATTAAACTAAGGTAGAATGTGTGTTGTGTTCAAGGGTACTACTTGTCTCTATTGTTCAACTTCTTTTTCTAATTCAAACTTGTTATTATTTTCTCTTATTTGAAGTATCCGAAGTTGTTTTGGTAATTTATCTTCACTTGATATCATTTTTAATACAATCCTTCAAACTTTAACTCAATTCACTTTTTCTTTTGTTTTCTCTTTGTTTTTGTCTCTTTTGTTTTCTTCTCTCTTTGTTCTTCTCTTCTTTCTTTTGTTTTCTAAACTAGACCTAAAGTATTTAATGCTAGAATAAGCACTCCTTAAGTTCAATTGCTAATATCAATGATAAAATTCAAGGTTTAAGGGAAATTGAACAAATGAGCACTCTACGGTCAGATAAGCATGTATTTCATCAAACTTGCATGAGAAACTTATTCTACCATATGTAATACTTGAAAATCAATGAAGCAAATTAGTGTCTAGCAATGGTGAATTTTGTTTTCTACATCAAACAACATAAAGGACTAAACAAAACTATAACAAACAACATGTAACAATAAAACTTATGAAGGAAACTACTCTACAAACAATGAAACATACAAAGGAAGCTAATAATAACATGTAAAACTACACAAACCATAAAGAACCAGCCATGAAAGTTTTGGCCATGGAGAAACAAGGAAGAAGACAATATCAAACAACACATTGAAACTGAAAATCAAACAACTCAAGGAAAAGATGAACTAAGCTAGACTCAAAGAAAGACAGAAGATGAGAAAACATAATGAAAACTATGGAATTACACAAAACCCATAACTAATCAAATTGAAGATAGTCATTGAAGAAGATAACAAGCTCTTGATATCACTTATGATGGAGTACCATCTACATTGGCCTAACATCAAGGAGGTCTAAGTCCAAGTAGGAGAGTGGCAATGTCCATGCTCAAAAGATTACAAGAAGAAGTTGAGGGAGAGTTTACCAAGAGTCAAAGTCAACAATCAACTCTAAAAGACTTTTCACTTTTAATTAGATCTTGTAATTTTCTTTATGTTTTGTAAACTTTTTCTTAGCATTGTAAAACATAAATTGGGCCTTGTGTAATGATGCATTCCTCACGGTTGCATCTAAGAACCTAGTACAAGGTTTACCTAATCTAAGGTTTAATAGAGAAGGTATTTGTGATGCATGCCAAAAAGGCAAACAATCTATAAACTCTTTTAAAAGCAAAAATGTTTTTTCAACTTCTATACCACTTGAACTCTTGTACATAGATCTCTTTGGATCCTCTAGGACTACTAGTTTGGGTGAAAATCTCTATGGACTAGTCTTAGTGGATGATTACTCTAAATTCACTTGGGTTGCATTTATACCAAGTAAGGAAAATGCCTTCAAAGTTTTCAAAATCATTGTCAAAATGATAAAAAACGAAAAAGATTTCAAAATTAAGTGTCTAAGAAGTGATCATGGAGGAGAATTCGAAAATGAGTCTTTTGAAAAGTTTTGTGAAAAGTTTGGTATTGGTCATAATTTTTCTGCACCTAGAACTCCACAACAAAATGGGGTTGTAGAGTAGAAGAATAGGTCCTTGATAGAACTTGCTGGAGCAATGTTGAATGAGAATGTTTTGCCTAAGTACTTTTGAGCTGATGGAGTTTCTATAGCTTACTATGTTCTAAATAGGATTGTGATTAGGCCAATTTTGAAGAAAACCCCTTATGAGCTTTGTAGAGATAAGAAGCCAAATATATCTCATTTCAAGGTATTTGGTTGTAAATGTTTTGTTCTGAATGATGGCAAGGAACCACTTGGTAAGTTTGATACCAAGGCGGATCAGGCTATCTTTATTAGTTATTCTTCAACCAGCAAGGCTTATAGAGTATTCAACAAAAGAACTTTATGCATTGAGGAGTCTGTGCATATTAAGTTTAACGAAACTAATAATCCCCGAAAGAGAAGTTTACTTGATGATGAGGAAGATGCAGGTAATCATGACAATGGCACACTTAAAGAACAGTAGGAACCACCATCAACTTCACAAAATCTACCAAAGGAATGGAAGAAACCTAGAGATCTATCTCTAGACAACATCATTGGTGACATCCAAAAGGGAGTATCCACTAGATACTCCTTTAATATGTTCTGTGATGATTTTGCTTTTGTATCTCAATTTGAACCCTCTTGTGTTGATGATGCTTTGAATGATGAATTCTTGTTGTTAGCTATGCATGAGGAGTTAAATCAATTTAAAAGGAACAATGTATGGGAACTAGTACCTTTTAAAAGAGATATGAAAGTTATTGGAACAAAATGGGTGTATAAAAAAAATTAAATGAAGATGCTGTTGTGGTAAGGAATAAAGCTAGGCTGGTAGCAAAGGGTTATAATCAACAACAAGGAATTGATTTTGATGAAACATATGCCTCGGTTGCTAGGATAGAAGTTGTAAGGTTGCTACTTGTATTTGCTTGTATTCACGACTTCTAGTTGTTTCAGATGGATGTAAAAAACGCATTCATGAATGTTTACATCAATGAAGAAGTGTTTGTTTCACAACTACCTGGTTTCACTAATTTCAGTTTCCCTAAGCATGTGTACAAACTTAAGAAGGCCCTTTATGGCTTGATACAAGCCCCTAAACAGTGGTATGAAAGGCTAAGTAAGTTTCTTTTGTCAAATGGGTTCCACAGAGGTAATGTTAACAAAACTCTTTTCATCAAGAGGAAGTCTAACAATATTCTTTTGGTTCAAGTCTATGTTGATGACATTATATTTGGGTCTACTAATAAATCTCTTTGTGAAGAATTTGTGGCTAGCATGCAGGGTGAGTTTGACATGTCCATGATGGGAGAACTTAGTTTCTTCCTAGAACTTCAAATCAAACAGCTGAAAGATGAGATTTTCTTACACCAGGCTAAGTATACAAGAGAACTTCTGAAGAAATTTGGCATGGAGAGTTGTAAGGTCTCTAATATTCCAATGTCTACTAACCTTTATTTGGATAATGATTGACACACGCGTCGAACATGCGTCAAATAAACCAAAATCTGCTACTACTTTGCAGCAATAGTGGACTCAGATAGTTTCTCTACGGATTACTCTGTTATTTCTCTGTAGCTATTATATTGAACGTAATTTTGGGGGGTTTTTCAGACTTAGGGAAGATTAAAGGGAATTTAAACAGTAACAATTAAGCAATGACAGCAATTAAACTAAAATAAAATGCAGTTAACAGATGAGTAAAAGGTACCAATTTGATATCCGTCGGATCCTAATTTCTCTCACTGATTCAACACAAACAAAAACACACATCCATGCAATGTATTGGAACTGAGATCTCTGCATTCCAACGCTGAACCAAGCACTCTAAGATCTTAGAGAGTTTTCATCGAACACTCGGTGGCCTTTAAACTCACGCGATCACATGAGAACACATAACTCAGTTTCAAATCCTAAAATTGGTTTGTTGCATTCGTTGTTGATCAACAATGCTAGACAGTAATAATCTCAATTCAGAACATTAATCAACATAATGAAATCGAAATTATACATTCCAAAACAAGTGTTTTTGAGATTCGAATTTATACCTAAGGAAATTAGGAATCCTATTGAGATTCGAATTGATTAACAAATTAGTTACGCATAATTGAAATTAAACTAATCGTTAATCGGAATTGCATAATAGAATTCAAAGATGCAACAACAAAGAGTAAGAACGAAATTGAAATGCTAATTCAAATGAAGAACAAATGCTGGAATTTAAGAGAGGAGAGATTGAAATTGCAGAAAACTAGAATTGAATACAAAATTGAAGACACAATTGCAACAGAAACGAATTGAATTGAAAGGAAATTAAATCAAACCGCAAGAATTGAAAGGAAATGAAAAGGCGCAAATGCAACCCTGGCAGAACAAGAGAGGAAGAAAAGTGAAACCCAATGCTGGAAATTTAAAGATAAGTGAAATGAAGTGTAGTAATCTGAATGTGTTTACAAATATATAGGAAAACTCAAGTCATGTGCTAGGCACATGACTTTTAATGAGCTAAAGGGTCCTCCATACAAATCTCTACTACAGCAAAACTAGGTGAATGATTTAAATGCATTTAATTGGGCCCAACTTGTTGGAAATTCCCGCAACAGCTTCATGGTCCACTTTCAAGGCTAAATTCACCCCAGATACAATCCGAATTGGCTTTTCTTGTCTCATAATATTTGTAGGTCTCTGAGTCCTATTTAATTGGACATAAAGTGGGGCTCAATCGGAGGTCTGTAGAGGGAGATATGCATGTTTTAGTGAAAGTGGTCAAATCTGGAAAAATATAGGAAAATAAAACAAATTAAGTTCTTAAAGCTCAAATGAGTCCAAACTCATAAATGCATCAAATCATGCTAATTGATCTTTATTAATGTTGCAATATGGTGTATTAGATGCAGGGAAAATGATAAAAAATAATAGTGTATCAATGATGCTCCAGGACAGGGTGTAGATCAAACAAAATATAGAATGATCATTGGATCACTCTTATATCTCACAGCTAGCAGACCGAACATTATGTTTAGTGTATGTGTTTGTGCTCAATTTCAGGCTGTGCCTAAACAGTCCCATATGACCGCTGTGAAGAAAATTATGAAGTACCTCAAAGAAAACATGAATTGCTCGATTTATTTTTTATCTTATATCCATATTTGTGGAGATAGAATTCATGTCATAATTTGGAAAACGAACATGTAATTCTTTTTTTCGTAATCGAAAACGATTAGGGAGTTATTGATAATTCTAAAATAGTATTTTATGAAAGAATTTAGTTATTACTCAACAAATTGAATTTTGGATTTGCTAAGGAATGAAACCAATTCAGAAGTACCTTTTGTATTTTTTATTTATTTATTAAAAAAATGTATTTTTGTTTCTTAACTTTCTTTATTAGGACAGATAGAATTCAATTGGTCTAATTTAGAATCGTCCAATAAACTTGAATCTTATATATCTCAAGAAATTTGACATGGAGAGTTGTAAGGTCTCTAATATTCCAATGTCTACTAACCTTTATTTGGATAATGATGCTACAAAACAGGGTGTAGATCAAACAAAGTATAGATGGATCATTGGATCACTCTTATATCTCACAGCTAGCAGACCGATATCATGTTTAGTGTATGCGTTTGTGCTCGATTTTAGGTTGCACCTAAACAATCCCACATGACTACTGTGAAGAAAATTTTGAAATACCTCAAAGGAACAATGAACTGCGGTTTATGGTATCCTAAAGGTACGTCACCTACCCTAGTCGATTTTAGTGATTCCGATTTTGCTGGTTGCATGATGGACAGGAAAAGCCTGAGTGGTATCTATCATTTGTTTGGAGAATGTCTTGTTTCATGGCATAGAAAGAAGAAAGCGTGTGTCGCTTTGTCAACGGCGGAGGCATAGTATGTCGTTGTTGGTAGTTGTTGTGCACAAACCATATGGCTCAAACAACAACTTGAAGACTTTGGACTAAAGCTTGACAACATTCCTCTCAAGTGTGTTAATACAAGTGCGATCAACATAAAAAAAAAAAAACCCCAGTTTTGTACTCAAGAACTATGCATATTGAGGTGCGTCATCGTTTCATAAGGGATCATGTCGAAAAGGGTGATCGTGACATGCAGTTTGTTGAGACAGAAAATCAACTTGCGGATATGTTCACCAAACCTCTACCAAAGGAGAGATTTTTCAAGTTAAGAACCAATCTCGGTATTCTCAGTTAGGAACATCTCTTTTAAACTCTTTATACATGATAATTGTTCATTCATTATGCTCAAAAGGTATGATTTCATTTGCATTACAAAAAGCATTAACCAAAGTTTCTCCAAAACATGAAAAATCAAGGTTTTTAAGCTTTTCTGGTATAGATAATCGATTATCATGTCAAGATAATCGATTACCAAGCTTGGTTTCTTAATCTCAAATGGATTGCTCTATGAAGTAATTGATTACCATTCCAAGGTAATCGATTACCACGAGCCCTGTTCTGCCTTTTTCACTTGATTACTTTCTAGAGTAATCAATTACCACGAAAGGGTAATCGATTATCTCTGTAACTGCACATATTTGTTTGCTTTTATGGACACGGGTTTAATCGATTGCCACTCTTGGTAAATCAATTATCCTATTCTTGCTACTAATCCATTTGGTTTGCATGTTATATAGTCATTTTAGGTATTGGGTCTCATTCACTCACGTTTAAAAACCCTAAAACGTCCCCCTCTGCAGTTTCTCTCTCAAACCCCCTTTCACCTTCTCCATCCTCAACAATGGAAGAATAAGGAAAAGGCAAGAGAATCAAACAAAGGACTGGAAGATTTGAAAAGGAAGAGGAAGCCGAGGCGGCAAGACGAAAATCCTCCAAAAAGAAAGGTGAAACCTCCAAGAGGAAGAACCCCTCATCTTCTAGTGAGGAAGATCCCGTTCATCTTTGGTTCACATCGAAAACTCAAGAGTCTAAATTCTACGAGGATTTCGCTAACAAGGAACTCGTTCCCTCAAAGATTCTCGAGTTTTGGTGGCTTGATGATCAGGGCTTTACCTTCCATTCCCTCTTGAAATATCAAAACCTTGAGAAGTTCGTTGGGTTGAAGGGTTTCATTTACCCGGATTTGGTCCATGTCTTCTACTCTAACCTTCGACAACATTATCCCATTGGCAATGTGATTTCTGAGGTAAAAGGTAAAACTATGCTTTTATCGTCCGACATCCTTTTGAGATTTGGTGGTTTGAAGCAAGAAGGGATTTGTCCCAATGTCGATCAACTGCATGAGCAAGGGTTTAATCTTCAGAAGGACTCCTTTTTCATGAGTTTCCTCAAGAATCCTGGTTCATGGAAGGTTGAGAAGGCATCAAGGAAGGAGCAACAAAAAAAGATTACCTACAACACTGGTGGATTGAATGTCGATAATCGCCTGCTTCACTACACTATCTGTTGGATTCTCGCTCCTCGAGGAACGAATCACGCTCAGATAAGTGAAGAAGACATGGTAATGATGGCTACATTGAAGAATGGTACTCAGGTGGATTAGGCACACGTTTTCATGGACAACATGCTCAAGACTAGGTGTCTACTTGACTTCAAATGCCTATATTCCCTATTTATTTCACGTTTGATTGAGCATTTTCAGGTGGACATGAGTGATGAACACATAGAATTGATTAAGGACATCCACATCATAGGCGATAAGGCGCTGAAGATGATGAGATTGACTAAGACTGATGTTGGATGAGTACCTAGAGAGGAAGCCCCTCCACAACAAGAAGAAGAAGTGCATCCTCCTGTTGATGACGATTCTGATTCAACTGTTGGAGAGTACATTTCGAAGTCCAGATTCGAGTCTATAGTCATCGACCGATTGGATGAGATAGAAGCTACTACCACCAAACGTCTAGATGACATGGAGACTGCTCAAGCTGCCTGGTTCCTAAAACTCAAGGAGCTGCTCGACTCTCCATGAACGACTTGATGATGTCTAGTATTTCTTTGCTTGCATATCTCTCTTTTTTATTATTGACATACCAAATAAAGGGAGAAGTGTTTAGTTTAGAAATATCTATGATAGGGGGGAATAGTTAGCATATATCTTTATCCTTATGAATAGTTTTAGCATTATTTGTTTTTGTTGCATTTATTTGTGTTTGCTCTGAACAATTGAATTTGGTGTTGAATTGGGTTTGTAATATTTTAGTTAGTCCTTAACTTTCTTTCAGAATTTGACAATTTGGTTATATGATCTTTTGTGGTTATGCTCTAATTCATAATCTAGATTTGTGTATGAATGGATTGATGCTCTGATATTTTTAGTTTGAACTATGTGAATCTGCAAAACATATGCATTGTGCTTGGAGTTTTAACAATTGCAAGTTTCATGGAAGATTAACACACACCCTAAGCTCTAAGGAAAACCATGCTTTGGATTTGGTACATCAAAACCAAAAAAGGGGAGATTGTTGAACTTAAAGCTTGAAGATGCTTATAGTTTCTCTCTTGTTGTTTTGATTTTGATGTTATGTAACTTTTGTTTAGATGGATTGTATTAGGAGTTTTCTATGTATTGGATGTTTAGCTTAGGCTTGAATGTGTGCTTGTTCTAGTTTGGAATGTCATGGTAAGCTAAGCTATTTACTTGTGTTATCTCAACTACAAATCATTCATGTCACTCTATGTTTTTCAAATCAAATATGAGGTAATCAATTACCAACTAAGCTAATAGATTAAATCAGTTTTTCAAGTAACCAACTGAACTAATAAATTACCTAAAAGTTGTAATCAATTACCAAAGTGGGTAACAGAGTGAGATTTATGAAATGTATCTGAGGTAATCGATTACCACCATGGGATAATCTATTAGCAAGGCTTGAGATCACTTGGATTGAGTTTTGTTCTTTGGGATAATCGATTACCCTCATCAGAAATTCTATTGGATTGCCTGAAATGGATTTTTGTTTCCAACTATAAATAACCCCTCTTTTGAAATATTTTCATAACTTGGAAATACACAAAAAAGGACTACTCTAACACTTTCATATTCTTTCAAACTGAGTTTATATTTTCTCCAAGAAATCCTTCAAAGAACTTCAAAGTTCTTCAAGAAAAGTTTTATCAAATGGCAATTTTGATTGAAGTTTTGATTGGTTAACATTGCTAGTGCTTCATATTGATTAGATTTCACATTATCAGGTGTTTTCTAACTGGTCTCTATTGCTGAGTTTTGTTTTGGGTTGATAACTCTAAGAGAGAGGTGTCTCTAAAAAGAATAAGTCTCTTTGAGAAAGGTTTCTTAAAGGTTTGATTCTTGGAGGTGTGAAGATCAAGGAGAACGGTTCTTTGGGTTAAACAACTAGTTGTATTGGGTGTTTTGATTTAGTTTTGTGTTGCTTGTGCAGTTTGCTTGTAAGGACACAAAGGGATCATAATGGAATATCAATTGCAACAGTTGTTGAATTGGGACTAGACGTAGGCCGAAAGCCTAACCAATATAAATCACCTTTGCATTATTCTTCTCCCTTACACTTTTATCTTTTTCCTATAGACTTAATGGTAACATTGTTTAAACGTTGTTTTTATTCAGTAATTGATTTGGTAACCAACTAAAATCTAGAACGTTTTATTACTGATATTGGTTTCCCAAGTATATTGATTACTAACATGTTTCTTTGATCTTTCTTTGAAGTTTCCGCGGTTAACTCTTGATATATCTTGTGCTAACGCTTTATTTGTTTTTTTGTTGTATCTCTTGATATGTTCTTTAAGGTGTTTATAGTTAAACAAGATTAGCTTTTGTTTGAAATAAAAGAAAGTAGAAATAGCGCTAATTTGGGTTATCTAAGAACTAGAATCTATTCACCCCGTCTAGATTCACCTGTAGGGACCAACACTTTCTAAATTTAGTTTAACTTTTTCTGCAAACAGTTTTAGTATTCCTGCAAAGGATCTTTCCTTCACGAACCCTGCAAAACCATCCTCTCTTAAAGTTATCTTAGATAAAAAAATTATCTTTATACCATCTATAATCAAACATTGTTGGACAATAAAGATTTGCTAATTGACTAGCTAATCTTTCTTTAAAAATATTAGGATCCCCTACAAAATTTTGAATTATTGAATAGATTAATGTAAATACAATATCTTCTTGATTATTTTCAGCTTTTATACTATTTAATATTGTCATCTTATCTTGTTCAGTACAAAACCTATCCCACCAGCCTTTTAGTTGACCAATGAACCCAACATTATAGTTGTCGATTTATTGCTACAACCCTTTGTCTTACGAGCCGTGGCCGCCATACTCATTTGACAAGTTAATATAACTTCTCTAGCAGGGTTGAGATAATATTTGTTATACATTTTTAAAGATATTAGAGAAGCAACTATTATGTTAAAATTGTTAAGAAGAAACTGGTATAAATATTACATAAATCATTATAACACAAAATATGTAACCAAATATATGTTTATAATAATTGTTTATAGAAACAATATAAAATATCTTGAAAAAGAACTTAAAAGAGATTCAACATCTTGTTACTTGAAGTAATAACTTAAATTTGTTTAGATTTGGTTCAAGACTCTAAAGATCTTGAAGGACTAAGAAATTTGTTGTTCTTGTTCTTTCAAAGGTTTTCTAGTGTAGCACTGAAAGGTATGTATATGTTGGTCAACCTTGTTCTTAGTAGTAAAGCCTAAAGAGATAGTAAATCTGTTGGTAAGAGGTGGTCCCATAACATGAAACCAGAGAATGATTAAGAATGTCAAATTTCCTTAGAACTTTAAGTGATTTAAGATTAAGAAACAAAGATAAACAAATTATAATTAACACTTCACAACAAGATACCTCTTCACGAAGTTATGCTAAAGTAATTGAATTACAAATAATTGACACTGGTCAATACCAATTATTAGTAAAAATAATGTGTATAAAAAACATAACATCTGGTCATCAAATCAAGATGAAATACATATTGTAGGATCCACTTATCCAGAAACAAAAAGTAAAAAGATTATAAACTTATTAGAACAAGAAATCTTAGATCAACATATAAAAAAGGGTTATAGTTTTATTCATTTAGGATTAATATAAGTAGCAGCAAAACCTATCTTTAGATAAGAAATAAATAGTCCAATATTAATAATGTTAAGAGATACAAGATTACAATAACTTAATGATTCCATGATAACAATATTAGAAAGTAATCTTCATGATGGTCTTGCCTTCTTTAATTGTTATCCAAATCTTTCTATGAATTTAAATAACGACAAAACAAATAAAGCATTAAAACTATACATACAGATACCTGATAATAAAATAGACAAAGACTCTAGTCCTATTCAGATAATATTTAGAGTTTATTATAAGGCTACGAAAGTTGATTACAATTATAAGGCTTTAAGATCATCACCTAAGAAGAAACAATATTAGTAGAAGCAAATTTTAAAAAAAATCTTCAATACAAGTTCCTAAAAAGTTAAAGCATAAAGATTTAAAGGATAAAATTTTAGAAGAATGGTTATTACAAGATATAATTGAAAGAGAAAAATTTTATAATACGCAGATTAGAGAAATAATCCAAGAATGAACAAATATTAGATTGAAAATGAATAGATCAACATCTTTTAAGAATAAATGAATCACAAATATATAAAGGTCAAAGCTCTAGACATTCAATAGATGGATCTACAATAAGCCTAAATATAAGAGGATTAGATAGAATAACTCCAAAAGTAAGTAAACCTATATATGGAGAATCTAAAAGGTCATAATCTCCTTAATACTTTCCTACAACCTCATAAGTACTAAATACTCTAATTAGAGAAGACTATTCAAAATTGATAAGAAATGGATTAGAGAAGATTTTAGAGCGGAATATAATAAAGAAAAAGTAGACTGATTTTTTGAAAACTATTCTAAAGAACAATTAAAAGAATTTATAGAAAAATGTTATGATTATCTTAACAAACATGAGATAAATCTTTATTTCTTTGTTTGATTTGAAAAATACGGTTCCCCAAAATGAAGACATGTTTGACTTAATAATTCAATAATTTATTTATGTCTTCATTTTAGAAATAAGGATTATACTATAATCATTCGCGTTATCAGTCCTACCCTAATGTGATCCCCTGGATGATGTTGCCTTTTGGAGTACTTTTTTAAACTTATTTTTTAATGTTGTTGATGCTAAAACCACCACTAATTGTTGATTCTATGCTAAAAATAAGTTTATCTTAAGATTACTTGTTCTTGGCTATTGAAATTATTCTCCAACCATTCTTGAATTCTGTTTTTGTAAATTAATTTATTATTGAATTTCTTCCGTCACCTGATCTTAATAGTCCTTACTAACATCTTGATATTCATATCTTTATACGGAGATATAACTTATAATCTCATACTATAATTTAAATTATATGTTCTATGAATACATATTAATGAGAATAAAGCTAACCAACATATACACATTTTATACTAATGTAATATAAACCCTTTGAAAGAAAAAATAACAAAATTCTTCGTCCTTTCAAGATCTCTAGAATCTTAAATGAAATCTAAACAAATTTAAGTTATTATTTTAAGGAGAAAGTCTTAAATTTATTTAAATTCTTTTTTAATTTTTTTTCAAAATATTTTATATTATTTTTATAAGAAATCATTACAAACATATATTCTTCTTAATAATTTTAATATAATAACTTCTTCTGTCACATAGTTGACATCACAATTGTTATGAATTTTTAAAGATCCTAAATATATATATATATATATATATATATTATATTATACCTAAAGAAAAATAAATATAAAGATTTAATATAAAATTAAAAGAAATAGATTAATTCATAATTAAATATTAAATGAAAATTAACCGTGAAACTCAAATAATTATACGATTAAAGTGATTTCTTGTACTAAAAATATATGGAATAATAATAATTTTATTATCATTAAAAATTGAAAAAGAAATGACCAGCGAAAGAAACAGAGGTTGTATTTCCAGAAAAAAGCAAGGATAAGAGCCACCTTCTTTCTTCGTGTGCATCCTACTGCTTCAACTTCCTACATTTTCACCGCTGTCTCTTTCTCTCTTTATCTCTCTCACTTCTTTCTATTTTCATTTCTCAAAACTCTCACATCTCACTTAACTGTAAGCGCTTCATCTTCATCTTCAAAATTTTTGTTTATAGGTAACTCATTCCCTTAGACGGTAAAAAGAAGAGCTTATGCGGTGCTTAGTTTTTTTTTCTTTTTTTTTTTTTTATACTTTTTTATTTTATTTATTTACTGAAATTTTGTGGCATGAAAGAGTCTTGGTGCTTTGTTTGTGTTGGTTCCTTGAGATTTTTTTTTCTTTTTTTTGTAACAAGAACTTGCATGCATTGCTTCAGTGGTTGAAATTGAAGTGGTTGTTTTATTGGTTTATTTGTTTCTTGAGGGTGCTGAATTGTCTGCATGTGATTGTGTGTTTTGAATTGAAGTGTGTTTGTGACTTTGCTGTTTCTGGGTTTCAGCTGTGTTGGTCTGTGAACTTGGTGAGCGTCAAATCTTGAGAAATTTTGGATCTGCTTGCTGTGAAGCCCTAATTTTCTGCTGTGAGGGTTTGGGAATTGGGGTGAAAGTTTGATGGAATATCAGGAGGGGACTAGCAACGGTGATAATGGGGTTTGGTCGGATCAGAAGTTGGATTCTGAAGATGGAGACAATGGGGGGAGGATTCATGGTGGAAATGATGTTGCTGAAGGTGGAGAGGTTTGGGACTTGAAGGTTGAAGCTGTAAATAATGGGGTTCTGATTGAAGATGGAGTAGTTCGGGGTTTGAAGAAGGAAGGTGTAGATAGTGGGGTGGCAATTGAGATTGGAAATGGTGTCGCTGAAGGTGAAAATGTTTGGGGCTTGAAGCATGAAGCTGTAAATAATGGGGTGGTCAGTGAAGGTGGGAATGGTATTGTTGAAGGTGAAGAAGTTTGGGGCTTGATGTATGAAACTGTTAATAGTGGGGTGACAATTGGGGGAAATGGTGTTGCTGAAAGTGAAGAAGTTTGGGGTTTGAAGAATGAAACTGTAAATAATGGAATGGAAATTGATGGTGGAAGTTGTGTTGCTGAAGGTAAAGAAGTTCCGGAGTTGAAGAACGAAACTGTAAACAATGGGATGAAAATGGAAGGTGGAAATAGTGTTGCTGAAGGTGAAGAAGTTTGTTTGTTGAAGAGTGGAGATATAAATATTGGTGTGGCTATTACTGATGGGAAAGGCATTGCTGAAGATGGAATGGTTTGGGATTTGAAGGCTGAAGCTTCAAATATTGGTGTTGCAATTGCTGATGGAAATTGTGTTGCCGAAGGTGCCCAAATTTGGGGCTTGAAGAATGAACAAGTGGTAATTGCTGATGGGAATGGTGTTGCTTACAGTGGTGAAGTTCAGGGCTCAAAGAATGAAGCTGTAAATAATGAGGTTGTAATTATTGATAGGAACGGTGTTGCTTACAGTGGTGAAGTTCAGGGCCCAAAGAATGAAGCTGTAAATAATGAGGTGGTAATTATTGACAGGAATAGTGTTGCTTACAGTGGAGAAGTTCGGGCCTCAATGAATGAAGGTGTAAATAGTGAGGTGGTAATTGCTGATGGGAATGCTGTTGCTTACAGTGGAAAAGTTCAGGGCTCAAAGAAAGAAGCTGTAAACATCAAGTTGGTAATTGCAGATGAGAATGGTGTTGCTGAGAGTGATGAGGATCACAGCTTGAAGAATGGAACTGTAGATAATGTAGTGGCAGCAGATAGGTTTGCTGTTGTTGAAAGGGACTCTAGTACACTTGCATGTTTGCAAACATACAAGAGGCGGAAGTATGTAAAGTTGAGTTCAGAATCTAGAGTCCCGGAAAACAGCAGACAACATATGGAAGCTGCAAGTCACCTGTCGGACAAGGTATTTTCTACTGCTTTTATAACATGTGTGTCTGTGATGGTTCTGTATTACTTCTTGTTACTCTGTGCAATAGTTTTCATGTGTTATGCATGATATTTTGTAGCATTGTTAGAGGTGCTGGCTACTTGATTTTTAGGTTTATGTACTAGTAGGAAAGAGGTCAATCAGCCTTATGATGTGCATGTGCCTATAACTTGTAGGTTAGGACTAATTTGCTAGATGCTGATATTAAGGGGTATGTCCGTTCTATATAGATTGGGTTGGACTTGTAATTATTTGTGGCTGTTTTAGTCATATAGTTTAAAGGGTTGATTGTGGGGAGATATTATCATTCTTTGGTTATTTATTGCTTATTTTACTCAGGCTTGGATGATGTAGTGCAGTGGTTGTTTCTTGGCAGCTGCCTAAGGCATTTCTTCCAATGTAAGATATCTGGTTTTTGGTGTTTGGTTTCTCACAGCGGCTTCTAAATACATGGTAGTAAGTATTTGTAGAAAATTTATTAAGCTGAGTGATACATAAGAAGAAAGTCAAAGCAGAATGCTAATGTTATAGTAGAAGAAAATAAGAAATATTTAATGCTGCTAATGTTTATGTTGTGCTCTCAAGTCTTAATTTGTAAATGTTTCTTAGATATGGAGTTATTCAGACACAACCAAACATACAATCTGAGTTCACTAACTATGCTAAATGTTAGCAAGAATGACCGAAGTAACCCTACCGTTAACTGCATTTGTTTCACATTTTGGTACGTTAATGCCGGTTAAGTTTGTGCATTAGAGGAGACAAAAATGACGAGGACAACATCCACACATAATAGAATCGGGAATTTATTTTATCTTATTTTATTTTTGTTGATACTGTGCTTAAGAGCAGGTATGCCTTTAAACTTAAAAATTTTGTTGTGTTCAAAATTTAGTTAAGTTGCAACTTTGACCACTGTATCAGAATTTAGACACTAGGGAAGGATGTATTTTGGTTGTGAATCATAATTGACATTTCGATTCAATAACAAGAGAGAACTAATATGCAAAGTTATTGTTTGGCACTACTGTTATGCTAAGATTAAACCCTCCTGTATGTACACTGTCGAATGAAGATTTATTTTGTACATAAATGATGCTGTATTGTGAACTATGTCCTGTATTTTCAAAATGATGCATATTGGCCAAATCTTTACATGGAGCCAGATTCAGTTGAACTTTGTTCTAGGAGCCTAGGAGGGGGACTAATTTGCTTCATTTATTCATGAATGCTGTGATTCTCAATGATTTTATTAATATTGTTAAGGTTAAGGAGAAAATGACTCAGATTGTATGTTTTAAGATATTTTATTTGTGGGATGGAGTGGAAAAGAACAGTAATTGCTTATTTTAGCAGAAACTTATAATTTTTATTGAGTAGATTTGTTATTTATTTTTGGGGGAGTGGTAGTGGTAGAAGGTGTGGGAAGGAAGAGGGATAATTTTTTTTCCATTTTTGTAATCTTACATTGGAATAATTTCTTTTATTGCATGTAATTAGTCCATCTGGCGGACATCACTTTTGTCCACTCATCACTTTGCTTAAATTACATAATTTTTATTTTTACTAGGTACTAGTATTTGTTTTTAAATTAAACTAAATGGAAGGAAGAGATAAAATTTGGCTATAATTTAAATTTATGCTTCACAATATAGCGTGTGATGATTCTGTTCTTGGCCCATACATAACTTCATGCACACTAAGTACTCTCTCTTGGTTCTTTCTACAAAGCTGTATTTGAAATTTTCTCATGATTGCAGGTGGTGAAGAAACCATGTGATTTAGCTGGAGGCAACACTTCAAAAGATTATTCACATGATCATTGGGGCAATGTTGTTCTAAAGCATTTATATCATTCATTAGGCAATGATAATGGTGGCATGGAGTGGTGTATAAGGGAAGCACTCATGAGTCGTCCTAAAATCAATTGTGCCACTACAATGACGGTTGGTCCTGGTGTTAGAACTATGTATATCCTGCTAACATGACTTGTTTTGATTCACTTTTGTTCCTTTGTGGTTTTACTTTCCTCATCTTCTTTTTCGTGCAGGAAACTTTTAAGACTGACAGGGTTGGTCAAGAATGCTCTTCACAATTAGAGTGTTTGTTTCATAGATTACAGAGTGAAGCTAGTGGACGTGCAAATGTCTTGCATAATGGATTTTGTAGCGAGTCAGATGGCCGTGGTATGACTGAAAGGTGTCAGCATGTGTTCCACAATATCTTAGCCTCTGAGAAGTTCAGTTCATTGTGTAAAGTGCTACTTGAAAATTTCCAAGGAATGAAACCTGAAAGTGTATTTGACTTTAGTGTGATAAACTCAAGGATGGAAGGGCAGACTTATGAACAATCACCTACACTTTTCTTATCAGATGTTCAACAGGTAATTTATAATAATTGCTTCTCTACTAACAATTTATACTTGGCTATA
Source organism: Hylodesmum podocarpum (assembly GCA_026586105.1). NCBI lineage: Eukaryota > Viridiplantae > Streptophyta > Magnoliopsida > Fabales > Fabaceae > Hylodesmum > Hylodesmum podocarpum. The sequence continues at coordinate 424,225 of JALJEV010000058.1, read as the reverse complement.
TATTTTACTTGAGAGAAACTTTGAAAAGTTTAGATAACTGAGTGTCTTTGATATCTTTGTCAATTGGAGTATCTACTTCCTTTAAACTTAATTTGTGGATTGGATCCATATCCATAGTGGTAGTTGTTGGTTTGCACCCAAGTATTGTAGTCTCCTTGAGTATTTCAAGGATATGTTCTTACTATGAAAGGGAGGGCCTGTTTGATTTCTATTATCTAGAACAATATTTTGTTTTCAAAAGCAGAAACAATTTTTATGAATTAAAACTAAGCATCTGTCTACTTATACCAATTTCTATTCACATTTCCATAAAAATAGAAAATAATTAATAAAATGTGTTTTCTTAAATATTTTCATTTCAAATTTTGATGTTAGCTCGGAATTTTCTGAAAAGAAAATTTTGAAATACGTGAAAGTTGTTTTTAACATTTTCGGAAAAGAGATGATAGCATTTTTGAAAATTTCAAAAGCTCCTTTTTTTATGGTTGTGGTGGAGGTCCCAGAGTGCATAAAAGCATGTCGCATATGGACTTTCCTCAACCACCATTGTGTCATGATCATTGCTATTAAGGCACTCCTTGTTCATTTGCTTCTTGCTAAGAAGATAGTACTAGAGGCACATGAAGTTGCAACGAAACCCCTCATCTCGCAAAATGAGCTTATTGGAGAAGCTGAGACTTGGCATCAAGTGTGCTTCAGTGGTGGAAGTCCATGCATGGTGTTCAACAATAGTGGCTTGGTATGGGTTTGCATGGACGGTAGTTTGATGAGTGGAGCTCAGCAACAGTGGTTGATGCAGCCCAGCAACAGTGAAGTGAAAACATGATTCATGGGGAAAGAGGGCTAACATATTTTCCTAATTTTAAAAAGTGAGAACAAAAACATTTTCAGCTAATGAAAATAGAAAATTAGACTAAAAAGTATTTTTGCAAAGTAAACACATACTAAGGTTCTGTTTAATTTTGTTTCAGTTGATTAGGTTTTGGATTTTTTTTTTCAAAAGCTCTTATTTAGTTTAAATAAGATGAAAAGTTTGTCTTAGTTTGATTGCATTGTATTTCTAAATAATTTGCATTATTGACCAAAGATTCTCTATTTCCCCAAGACATGATGTGCCGAACAATGTAAGTAGTTGCAGCATCCCCAATAGGTAACACCCCAACAATGTCCCCAGTTGATATACCTCAACTTGTTGCAAATACATTTATTTATAAATGATGTTTAGCATAGCTCCTGGTTGACATTGTTAGGTGTAACCATTAACTGGGCAATGAGCAAACCACCCAGTGTGATGTTGTGGGGGGCACTGATGGAGTGTTTTAGAGAATTTGGAGAGGATGTGGACAAATGTCACTGTTGAGCAAGCAATGTGGAGGATGTGAGTTGGTGGGGGCTGCTAGGGCAATGTGGGTTTTAGATAATTGAAAATTAAATGAAAAACAACTGCCTTATTCACAATTTTGATTGAAAATTAAAGAGATATTGCCTTTTAAAAATTGTTTCTAGAAGTTGATCATATCAAGTAAGGTTTCTTTGTTTTTTTTTTTTTAGTTTCTAAAAGTTGCCTTTTAAAATTGTAAACAAACAAGAACAACTTTTCATTGATTTTGTTTTCTATAAATAACATGGAGAATAATTGACAAACAGTCCTCATAATGACATTTTTACTGCTTTCCAACTTTAGCCATTTTTACTACTCCCTTGGTATGTTCTTTCTTCGCTGCATGGCATATAATCAATTTATAAAAACAATTTGCCTTGTTCATATGATCTATTTCATGTTATAGGTTGGAAGGTATAGTTGTTATTGAATCTAGGGCTGCAACTGTAATTGGGGAAGCACCGGTTATATTAGAATTAAAGTCATTGCAAATTGCAAGGACAATACATTATTTTGGAACTATGCTTGTAGCGGCTTTAGCATCTTTAAGGGTATATGTGACTGTCCCCTTTGATTTTGACATTGATGTTGAGCACTTGGCGAGTTCCTCAATTTCTTGGTATGGACAACTTTGACATCATGTTAAACAATGATGAGGTGCTTGGAAACTAGTCCAAGAATATTGTCAACTTTGACATTATTGGGTTTATGGAGACATGTATATATGGAGGGAATAGCTATAGGAAGTAGGAATTATGCATGCAATGGGGATAATAGTTGTGGAAATATTGTTTACTCTGAAAGTTACCGAGCATAAACATGTTTTCTTTTTTCTTGTTTGTTTTTTTCAAAAATATTCTCAATAAAATTCACTAAGAGGTTTTTAACATTTTATGATTTTAATTTTTTTTTTAAAAAATTATCAATTGTTTTTTTTTTCTTTGCAAAATAATTTTCAAGACTAATTTTATAGAACGGTTATTATAGATGAAAAAACATGAAGAAAGTTAAGCATTATAGAGGCATCTTGTATATTAGAAAACAAGTAGTGAAAACTGCATCTCCGTGTACAAGAACATTTGAGTAAAGCATCAAGGAGCATTAAGGAGTGTGCAGGTAGCGCTAAATGGTGATTCTTCATTATTGCTAATCCCATTTTATTGTGGTGTGTGAGGACATGTGGATTGATGTAAAATGCCTTGTGAGGATAAAAAATGAAGTAATATTAGCAAGTAAATATTCTTTAGCCTTAGCATTATCACTTCTGAAAATTTTTTATTGTTTTGCCAAATTGATTCTTAATCATATAAAGAATGACATGAAAATGGACAAAAGTTTAGCTTTGTCCTTCATTAAATAAACCCAAGTGCATCGACAGAATTCATCAATAAAGCTTACAAAATATTTGAACCCAGCAGAGCTTGGTCCCCTAATATCTGAATGAATGGTAAAGAAAATCAAGTTACATCTTTTTTCAATTTGTTCAGGAAATGGGTATCTAACATGTTTTCCTAATTTACATGATTCACACTCTTAAGACTTGAAGTTGTTTGAGACTGGTAACCATTGTCTTTAACTTTGACAAACTTGGGTGACCTAGCAAAAGCTTTGGAGCTGAAGCTGCAAAACAGAACACAGAGTAGCTAGTTTTGAGATAGTAGAGACCTTGTGATTCATGTCTTATGCCAATCAACGGGCCTGTATCACAGGATAACTTCATTTGCTCAACTTCACAAAATCTCAACTCTTGAAGAGATTGTTTGATCCACATGAGTTCCATGTAACCATAGCCATAGACCTAAGTTCAGCCTTTGCACTGGACCGAGCAACAAGATTTTGTTTCTCGCTTTTCCAAGAGATAATATTTCCTTTAATGGAAAAACAATGTCTTGAGGTAGATCTCTTGTCTATGGGATAATTAGCTCAATCTACACCACAATATCCTGAAACTTGAGTGTTACCCTCGTCTTTGTACATCAATCCTTGTCTTAGAGCCTTTTTTACATATTTGAGAATATGTTCGGCAACATTCCAATAATCAACATGGGGATTTTGCATAAATTGACTTACAACACAAACAACAAAGGAAATATTAGGTCTTGTAATGGTGAGATAAATGAGTTTTCTCACTAGTCTCCTATATATCTCGGGATTAGGGTAAATTTCACCTTGACATGCCTTGAGCTTCTGATTCGGGTCTATAGGACTATCAATAGGCCTACAATTTTCCAAACCTATTTCCTCTTGAATATCAATGGTATACTTCCTTTGTGAAATCAGAACACCATCTTTTGATTAAGCTAATCATCATTGTGTTGCTTTTAGGTGAAAAACTTTCCCCCACGTAATTGCATTAATGTTAATGTCATGCAAAATATTTTTTTATTATTCAAAGAATATTTTACCTTTTCATGTGCATAGGTGCAGCACTTACTCTAGCACAGTGGTACAGTGTATGACTGTATACAATACAATACAATACAATACAAAACATCTGATACAGTGTATGTAATACATAATAGATCAAGAAGATTTGTCCATGATTTCTTGGCCCAAATTTGCTTCGCCAAAATCAGATATAATCAGACCATCCAGATTTAATTAATTAGATGAAAAAAACCTAGCTAATTAGGAAAATCGTAGGTCGTAAAAATATTTCCTGAACTGAACAAATTATGATAACTCCTATCAACTTGATTGCATCAGAACCATTCACACAATCTTTGCTTAATCAGAACCGTCCATAATCTTCCGTGTGGTTTGAGGGTAATTCTTTAGAGTGCTCATTAGTTTCGCTTGACTTGGTCTTGTTAATATTTTTAGGTTTGGCGAAAGCTTCAAAATACTGGAAATCAGATTGTTGCTATAGCCAAGAGCCTCTCCAACATGTCAAAAGCTTCCTTTTTTGAGCAGGTACAGAAGACTCTTGTTCTTTGCCACAGCATTTTTCCATACTGGAAACATTATTTTTTTCTCGTCTTTTGTTAATCCTATCTTTTCTTATTGTCAGTTGGGAATTTCAGCAAAGAGCACCTTTGAAGATGAAAAACAAGTGGTAAGAGTGAATTTTTTATTCTGATATTTCATGTGTTGATCATGCATAATTTGGAACAAGTTTAATAATTCTTTTGCCTAGATAATTTTGATTTGGCTTCAGAATTATAGCAGCTTTGATCTACATACTCGGGAAATTTTTGCACACCTAATTCTCTCACACCTCCCAATATTCTATGCAACACTTACAAGAAAAAATATTATTTTTACCATAAAATGATGAGATATTGTATTGTAAGATACAATATAAAGTAAGATACATGCATATTCCTCAGTATGTCTGAAAGAAAAAAAAAAATAGCATAACTATGTTTGAGCTTTTAAGCAGCAAACCCTAAAGAGTATTTAGTTCAAGTTACAGCAAGTCTTTATGGGGACTAAATAATGTCAAGTTCAAATTCCACCGTGGCTGCTTTGCCTCAACTTTGGCATGTTCTCCCTCCTCACACCTGGTTGTTGACCTTCTTTTTTCCTTTACGGCCCATCTAGCTACTCTGAGAGAGACCAATGCTGTCAAGTATGTGACAGAGACTCCTGATATTGATTAATAATCAGCTCTGATCGAAAGCATAAGATCTGAGACCTAGTTGATTCTGTCCTTTTTGTCCAGTTGTCTTCTCTATCATAGATTAGAGATTCCTTGTCTACCACCATCTTTTTATTGTGTACTTGGCAGCAACAAGATTTGGTCTGAGGAACCTTGCACATACTACTCCAACTCCCGCCGCAAGGCTAACTCTAGCAGTTACTCTCTAGCACCTATTTCTGTTGCATTTGTCTGTATGATCAGAGACCAACTTTTATTTTGAAATTTTTTTCTCTTAAAAAACTGAATGAAGAATGAGTTGCGGTTGTGTGACCAGAGTTTTTCCCTTATCAGCCTGTGATAACCCTGCCCAATTTGAGTTGGCAATTTCATAGGTGAAATGCTTGTTACATATAATATTATCTTTATAATTTGATGTTCAAGATTGAAAAGATTAATCCTCATGTACTGAGATTTCTCCCTTCCTTTAAAACATTATTTTCCTCTGATTGAGAAAGAAAGATACTAGAAATGTAGTTAATTGTTCCTCTGGCATCTGAAAATTAGCTGTAATCAGCAGGCAGGGAACTTGTTTGATTTTTAAGACCTTTGTCTTTAAGTATCCTTCTAGGTTTTACAAGGTTTAGTTATCAAAGACATTGTTTAAACTGTAAAGGCTCTTCCTTTTTCTTGTTTAATCAGTACCAATTACACTTCATTCAATATTAAATTTTGCTTGAGATTTTCTTTAGACTGGTGTGTAAAATTGTTTTTATGTTGTTGTGTCAAACGGCTCTGTAACCAGGAATCCATCTCTGACCTGAAACCAGAGCAGACCATAGAATGTGTTTCATACAAAGTTGGCACTTGCAGGCATTGTGGAGACAAAGCATCTGGGACAGACTGTTTGGTTTGTGATTCATGTGAGGAGATGTATCACCTGTCCTGTATTGAGCCTCCAGTTAAAGAAATACCCCGCAAAAGCTGGTTCTGTGCCAATTGTACTGCTAGTGGGATTGGATGTCGACACGAGAACTGTGTGGTGTGTGAACGGTTGAATGTCCCAAAGACCCTTGATGGCATTGTTGGCGAGGAAAGCATCCCTACAAATGAGGAAACACTGAATGAATTGGAAGAGAATTCAAATTGTACTTATGATGGGATTCAAGTTTCCATGGGTGGGATTAACTCGTCTGATTGCAAAATTTGTAGAACAGTAGTGGATGGTGAAAAAATTAAAATCTGTGGTCACCCTTTTTGCCCCAGTAAACACTACCATGTAAGGTGTTTGTCAAGTAAGCAGATTAAGTCATATGGTCTCTGTTGGTATTGCCCTTCTTGTATATGCCAAGTTTGCCACACTGACAAAGATGATGATAAGATTGTACTCTGTGATGGCTGTGATCATGCATACCATATCTATTGTATGAAACCTCCACGAAATTCTATTCCAAGAGGGAAATGGTTCTGTATAAAATGTGAAGCTGGGATTGAAGCAATACGCCAGGCAAGAAAGACATACGAGAGTAACAGAGGGAAAGTTGCTCAGAATGATTCAAAGCCAAATGAAGATATTGATAAGAAGTGGAACAAAAAGCGAGCACGGGAATCAGACAAAGTTGGAGGAATGGATATGCTTATAACTGCAGCAAATACTCTGAATGCTGAAGAGGACATAAATGGAATCCAGATTGACTCAAAGAGAACATGAACATGAGGGCTTATGTGCTAACGGCTAATACCTATACCTAATGCTTAATATTTTCTGCATTTGTTTTAGATAACTAATTTTGTTAGATTGTAAGCTATGGTAGATTTTTTGCTGACTTTTGGATACATGGTGCTGGAGAGGATTATATAGGCCAATGAACTAACTGCATCAATAGAAACTGTGATAAGTGAAGTCCGTGATATTTAGCAGGTCAGATACTGTTTCAATATGTGGTTGATATGAAATATAATTGGCTGCTTTGTCCAATGCAGAATATAATGCTTTGAATTGTCATGTTTTACTTGAGCCAATATTTCTTTAAATTTTTATGATATCGATATCTGATTGTTAATAATCAAAAAACGGATGATTTTTTATCCGTTTATATTTCTTGGTTTCAGTACCAATTTGGGTGTTTGAAAGAGTTTCTTCCTTTATCATTTTATTTAGCAAAAATAAATTATAACCTTTATGTAAGGATTTTATTAAAAATGTGAATCATGAGTCTAATTTAATCTCATAATACCCGGCTTATAAGTTTAGGTTTATTACCTACTTATATAAATTAAACGAGTGATATGATGGTCTCATATTCTAATACCGTCTTATACATATTAGTTATAGATTTAACTCATTATTATTATAATAGTTTGTAAAATGAGGATTATCTTTTATTTATATATACTTAAGATATGTCTTGTGAGATTTTTAATAAATTTATGTGTTGTTTTTTATTAGTTTTTAAATTAAATTTTTTTCTAAGTTTTTAATATTTTCTTTTAAAAAAATTGTTGTTTGTCCATACATTGTTATCTCTGTCAGATTACAACATTATTATTCGGTGATTGTGTAGTTTGTTGGTATTCGGCAGAAGCCAGAGATTTGACCCATTTAAATGAGAAGTTAGTTTGGTATTTGGTACAATTACTTTAAAACATTGGGATATTTAATAATTGGTAAAACTTGGTCAAGAACTTTTATCTCGTTTGGGTGTTTGGATAGAAAATTTAAAAATTTTTAAAAAATTTCTTACATTTTTTGTAAAATTTTAAATTCTTTAATTTTACACAATTGATTTTTTTTAAAAAAAAATAACATGATTTCAAATTTTTTTAACTACTTTATTTAATATAAGTCAATTAAAAAAAATGGTAATTCAAATTCACGAAATAAATGAATTACTTCGTAAAATGACTCATCCAAAAATTGTTATGTATTTCGGAATATTTTAGAATTTGGTCAAACTCTGGACATTTTAGAACCGGTGAACCTGTTATGTAATGAATTGTTGATTTTTTTAAAATTTATCACCGGTGAACCTGTTATGTAATGAATTGTTGATTTTTTTAAAATTTATCTTAAAAGTTATACAAATAATTACATGTAGTTATAATTCATCGCCAGTGTAAAATTTTTTATTCGATCCATTGATATTGTTAAATTATTTTACATTGTTATAAATTTATTACTTTTACGCTAACTACCTTAAAAGTCACTCAAACAGTTAGATGTAATTGGTTTAGAGTTTAAAAAATTTTCCATTATATTCTCTTTTTTCATTAAAATAATTTTTTAAAATGTATGGAAACATTTGAGACGGACACAAAAAGAAGTGTGATAACAGTTTCCACCTTGACAAGTTCACTTTTATTCACATTTCCATCGATCCAACTCACCTACTGCTTCACCATGTTTTGGATCATCAATGCAAACTAGTAAGTCTCTGGTATAACTAACCATAGCAAGTCACAGTCACATACGGTTCCTTGAACTATAAAAATAAAAGAATACATTTTAAAGTTATTTTGATTTTTTGGTTTACAGAAACTGATTTTGGAAACTGAAAACTTGTTTTCCGAACTTCAAATGAGAATAGATGAATGATGATTTCTAAACAATAGAAAATTGTTTCATCATTTTAAAGTTTTGACTTTTAAATTCTCAATTTGTAATTATTTTTACTTATTTGTTAACCCAATGGAAAATTTCTTAAAAAAAATATTTGGAATAAATGTGAAATGATTTGAATAAATATTTCTTAAAAATATTTGGAATAAATATTTTTATATACTTAGGACTATTGTGAAATGTTTACAATTTTAGAATTTCAAAAAGCAAAAAACAATATAAAGGTTATTGAATTTGTGTTTCGACTTTCATGTCTATAATTGTGTTGTATGATTATGTAAACTCTTATTTTAAAAATATGCTTAAATGTTTTTATATTTATTTTAATGTACATCTCTATTCTATTAGTCAAGTATAGGTAGTCATCTCCATATAAGGCCAACAACTTATTCAAGAAGTATCCTTTTGTGATGAACATAGTTGATGAGCTTGTCACGGTAGATCTTATCCTCTAGCAGCAACTATTATGCACTCAACCTTCACAAACTAAAATTTCATACAAAATTATAAAGGAAAAACCATAAAAGGAGGTTGAAGTATCGTATGATGAATCACACAAGTTTGTAAAGAGATTAAAAAAATTTGTCAAAAACATAGTTTTAATAAATAAGACAACCCCTTTTAGTGAGATAGAATATAAACAGAAGATAATACAAGAGATTTTTATACTGGCCTGCCTTATCAACAAAAGATTACGTTAGTTTCTTAGCAACAATTAAGATTTCATATCTTTAAAGTGATACGTGTATTATTTGGCCTCATCCATTTCTGACTATACAAGTATTCTTTGTACTTAGCTTTTTTGGGCTAAACAAGTATTCTTTAATATTAGCCTCGTCAGGCTAACCAAGTGTTCTTTATGAGGAGGCTACCTCCTATTGGTAAGAGTGAAAGATTTACAAAGAAGTTTGTCAAACAAATGATCAACTTTACACATAGAGGGATTTACAAAGAAGTATGGAAAGACTTTTTACAAGAGATTTAAGTTTAAAATAACAAGAGTTTCGATTCCTTCAGAGTAATCTCTGCTTCAAATTTTTTGTCTTCAACCTTTATATAGATAGAGAGCTTAATGTGGTCATTAGACTCAGCAGCTTCAAAGTCTCCAATTTGTCTGTTTGAAGTGTGTTGCACATCCATATACATTAAATGCATCTGCATGGAAACCATCATTCAGAAGTAGCTCTTTTCTTCAAAAAGGAACGCTTAGATGCTGAAAAAATTATCATCTTTTCTGCATCAGATTTTTGTGTTAGAAAACATCTTCTTTGTTTTGACTTAACTCATCTTTTCATGGAGGAATAGTCAACTTCCTTGTACTTTGATTGAACAACTAGCTTTTTTAGTAGAATTTGCAGAAAAAAATGAATATATTCATCAGAGTCTATACTTATAAAAGTAACCGTTGAAAACAATATTTATCTTGTAATGATGTTTCATCTGTAGACTAATTAATCTATCGATTTCATTCGTCTAATACAACTTTATTCATCTATTAGCTTCATTTATCTACTAAGACTTGATTTGTCTGCTGAGACTACATCCCTTTACTAACTTCATTTATCTTATAGATAAAACTTTTACTTTAACTATAAGTAATTATCAAAATTAACTTTATAATTTTCCTTTAAATAAATTTGATTTAACACAACCACTCGGAACGTCACCACCCCATTCCCTTTTTTGGATTTGTTAATCTAGAAATTGAATTCGAAAGCATCTGATTAGGTCTTTTAGACACTCAAGATTTGATAATCCCTAGTGCAATGAGTTAAGGATAAAATAGGAAATTCATGTTGAAATAAGAGGCAAGAAGAAAATGAACAAAATGCATGAAGAAAAACTGTTAAAATGCAACCTAATGGCTTTGTGAAATGTATCCTGGTTAGCGGTGATTGGATCTCACTAATAGCTTCCATTCTCGATTGTATTATGGTGGAGTTTATTACATAGGATGTGAAAATGGTGGCACTTGGCCAAAGCATGATACAATGAGTATAATATGATTTTGAGATGAAAATTTTTTAAGTAGTATTTATAGATGATGAATACCATTATTTAGATTTATGGTGAGAATTTGCAAAAGCTTAATGTTGTAGTTTATATGAAAGAAAGTTGGAACATTTTGGTCCAATATTCGCTGCTATAATAATTGAGCTTGAGAAAGTTTTTATAATTGTGTGGTTTGATTTTCATGGTGAGAATTTGAGTAAACTTGATGGTGCTATACAAGGATAAATATTTACCTCAAAGCTTAAATATTTTTTTTCACTGCAAAAATGTGACATTTAACCTTCTTTAATCGTTATCAGTACTTGCAAATGTCATCTTTTGATGATGTGTGCAAAGAAAGACTGAAAAACATATTTAAGCCTATAAAATATAATAAAATGGAGATACCGAAAATAATTTACATTGCTAATGGCCAGAAGGCTACATGAGCCAGGGTATTCGTAATGATTTGATGGGAAATTAGATACTGGGGTTGTGTTATCTGCACAGGATCCTTCAATATATTGATAGTTGAACTTGAGAGAATCCACTGTTTTGGGCATACATTGGCAAAATAGTATTACATTTCTTTCTAATAAAAAGGTTCCGGTGAATTAAGTTCCAAGAACTTCCTATAACTAATGCAGTCCTCAAGGTCAAAGAACACCTGTAAAATCACAGAAAATATTTAGTAGACAACTGGAATATGCATACAAACAGACAATTAGTTATAAAATATGAAGAGACAGAAATACATATACATATCAAATGTGAAGAGAAAGAAATACGTATATATTTTATGAGTGAATTGACTGATTAGCTGCGTATTACTGTTACCAAAGGACAATATCTTCACATCGACAAGAGTCATATTAACGTCTTTACGAAATATAAGTTCATTGATCAACCTTTGTTGGTATAAAGTAGTATTACTATGTTTTAAATTTAAGGTCACTAAGTATAATTTGGAAACTATTTTCTTTAAATACTTGTAGTAGAAGAAACTACAATGATAAAAATGAAGAAAACCTCAAATAGAAAATAAATTTCTGCACTTTATCTTATAAGAAAATTTTAATTTATTTTATGATTGCTAGTTAGGTTCACAACCCCGCACAAATTAAGACTACTAATTGTATATTTGGCATTGAAATTAAAATTGTGGTAACAAAAATCTTGAAAGAATGAGTTATCTTCTTAATTTTCTAATTGCATTTTAAATGATCCAATTCTCTGTTTTTTTTTTCAAAAAAGAAGGAATTAAAGTACCCACTAAATTCTCTTTTACTTATCTCTTCAGGTTTTCCTCATACAGTACAGAAGATCAAATGACACAAACTTTATGCATTCATTCACATATAATCCACAAAGAATACTGGGCAAATGAGTTGACCAGATTCACCAATTGAGGATGCAGTTGGACTGATTAGTATTTAGAATGCAAAAGTATTTAGAGGGTGACTAAACATGACTAGAAATTGAGTATACTCCCCAAATTAAGTTTGAAGCACCCCCAAACGGGAATCCAAACATAGCCTAACCCACAGGATCTGATCAACCTATCATTATTACACTATCACATTATCATAACTATTATATCACCTACACAATCTATTCAACTTTTTTGAACGTTGAGCAGCTGAACAGTCTACAACTCTAAATTTCTTATCTCAACAGAAACTTAGATAATCAATATTACATTGGAATATTTAGATAACTTTCTTCCTTGTTGTGTACCTTCATGAGCTTTCATCCTTTTCACCCACTACATAACGATTTTGAGTGTCACTAAGGCCTGATGAGTGGAGTTGCTTTCTCTTCTTCACAAGACGTAATGCAATTTTCCTATCATCTTGAGCTTCCTCATAATCAGGCTGCACAGAAACATTGTTTAGTATCCGAGTGAAGATGGATCGAAGGATGAATTCTTAGTGAGTCAGCTTAAACTTCAGAAGAAAGCATGCATATAACATTGACAAGAACCAAGCTTCCATGAAAAATCCCTGGGACCGAAATTAAAATGTGGTACTCTGGTAGATGTCCTTATTTAGTTTTGCTAATTAATATTCAGAAGTCATAACCACTCAGTGACTAAGGGGGAGTTTGATTTCTGTTACCAAAAATTGTTTTTAGTTTTCAAAACATAATTCAACAAGGTTTCTCAGTCAGTTGATAGAGGGTGGTGTAAGACAGAATCACAGCTGACTGTAGAATTGAGAAACTAAATGAAACTAAGACAATAGTGTCATAATTACAGTTAAAAAGGAAACTAAATTACAAGTAGATAAATCCGTACAAATAAAAAGTGAAATAATGAAATAAAGAAAGAATATCGTGCTCCAACAATGACTAACCTTGAGAGCTAATGCTTTGTCAAAGCTTTCAATAGCATTATCTGGCTCACCAAAATTCAGTTGTGCCCTGCCAAGTGTAACCCATGCCTGGAAGGATCAAGATTGGCATGACCATCGGTGATTCAAAATCAAATTTTTGTTTAGAATGTAAGTCCTACAAATAGAATTTGGAAATGATTTGGTTTAAAATATAAGCACAGTCAACATATACTAGAGTTGTGAAAATGAGCCCGGCCCACTGGCTTGACATGCCAGGGCTAGACTAGGCTGAAAAAAGGCTCATAAAAGAACCAGACCAAAAACAGGTTGGTCCAGCTGGCGTAAATTAGGCCAACCATATTTTTATTTTTTCTTTTTAAAATTTAATTAAAACGAAAAATAAAATAATTTGGCTTGTTTGGCTCGTTAGCCAACCCATTTGGCTCAGCCTAACTAGCCCCAGTGCCAAGCCAGACAAAATAAAATAAAACCCATTTAAAAAATGGGCTGCCTAGCCTGTCCTGTTTTAATTTGTTGGCTTGATGAGCTAGTATCAGGCCAGCTCGACTCGACCCATTTGACAGGTTTAACATATACCAAACCTAAGAAAGAAATAGCATACATCAGCCCATGATGGTTCCAATTCAGTAGCTCCTGTCAAGTAGAGAGCACATATTATCAAATTCCGGGCACTAAAACCACCAACAATTTAAGTTATATAACAATTATAATGAGAAAAACCCTAAACAAAGAAATTTAAATATTGGAATTCGGAATAAACCGGATGTACTTCTTTGCCAAAATTAAATACACAACAAATTGCTGAATTCGACGTTCATATGGGAAAGATGGACTTTGAATTTTTTTTGCCAAAACCAAGGTACTTACTACATTCAAATTACACCACAAGACACAGTTTAGTTGTTATACTTAGTTTAGTAATTTAAATTTCATTTAATGTAATATTAAATAGACACGATGAAGAAGAATACAGCACATGAACTCACGAGTTGCAGCTTTTAAAGCATTCCAAGCATCTCCAATTTCTAGTAATACTTGGGCCTTTTGTTCATGCAAAACTGGAACCTCAGGTGTCAACGCTAGAGCAGCTTCCCATTTTCCTAGTGCTTCCCGGTATTTCCCATCCTGCAAGGAGTATGGAATTAAATAAGAAGCAAAGGCACTAACAGAGAAATACAACATGCCATGGGGATAACAAATTTTAAAAATTGTACAACAAGATGACATATATATCTATATATAATTGAAAATTTAAGGAAAAGGATTCATATATAAGTTTCATGATTACTATATCTTGATATGGCATTTGTCAAATTGTCATGAAGAAGTCAGGGGAAATGAAATTGATGCATGACATCAGCACCTGTCTTGTTTATCTTTAGTACTTGTAACAGTCTCTTGCATGCTTGAAGTAGACCAAATTTCTGTTTAGGTTTTAAAGTAGGTCATTAATTGTGGACCCAAAATAATTTTATTTTTATTTGGATGTAGTCAGTGCCATGTTCGATACATGTATCACAACCAGACACAGTACCAAAATGGATGGTCCATGCTTTATAAACAGGATTCCATATTGATTCAAAGGCACAAAAACACAAAGGACACACTGTGTGCCACTTTCATAACCATGTAACAGATTACACTCGTATTAGAGTTGAAAATTTCAACCAGGGATCTAGAACTAAACAAGAAAAGTTAAATCCACATGGACAGAAGTTTATCTGAAAAGGTATGTATGATATTTAAGAATCAAGAAAAGAAATTTTAAATTAGATCACCACAAAAAGTTCAAGCATCAGCTGTGTTGCAAGCCTTTGATACTGATATTTCGGTGGTCTAGCTGAACCTAAAAAATAAACAACTCAAGCCTCATCACAAACTCATTCATTGTACCCTTTATTAGAAACTAAATTCACCAAATTCTGCTTTGTTTCATCTGACCGTATCATCTCGAATTATAGTGCAATTAATGCGCAAGATACTGCCAAAAATGATATGTCCATCACATACATACAACTAAAATGTAAGTAACCTGCTAATAGAATGCTCATCATCGATGATTTGATTATATCCGTAATTTAGTTTAAAACAAAACATTCAAGATAGGGTAGATTTTACTGGAAACTTCATTCAATAAAAGAATATTAGCAAATCAAATTGATATTTAGAGCTAAACTTATCTAAACAAAACCTCAGATACTCAGACAGACTAAAACTGTTTCCATGTAGCTTTGCATAGACTGAAATAACTACAAAAAAATTATATTTGACCTGAAAACTGAGAAGGATGGATAGGTTGGGATTGTTTTGCAACATAAATTCCAAATGCCTTTCACAAAAATAAGATTTTTATTTTTGTCATTCCCTCAACTCGCATTTAAGGTGAAGAATGCATAAAACACTGTTATTTGATTATGCAATCTAACAAATAAAGTTTATCAAATTTATTAACAACATGCCCATATAGAGTAACAATAGTTAACAAAAATTTAACAGTTGTTAGCTAGAGAAGACTAACTTGAAACACCCCATTAGAAACTTCAACACTACAGAAACTTAATGAAAATATAGTAAAACTGTAATGACCCGAATAATTAAACCTTCATTACATTACAAGTATAAAACTTTGATCAAATTTTTGGTGAAGAAAAGCAAAAGAGATGGAAATACCATCACACTTCTGCAAAATAAGAAATTGGGCAACCCTTGCCTCATCAATTTGATCATTGTTTACAAAAAATGGTGCAATTTTACTCATAATATTTCTAACCCAATTTCAAGTACGCACCTTTAATAATTCTCTATCCTTCCCCATAATAATTAAACAAATAAATAACAGAACCTAGGAAGTTAACAACACTATGATACATACCATAGCGAGTTTCTCTCCTTGAGCTTGAAATTCATTAGCCAATTGTGTTGCGTTGGATTTGTCGGAATTCGGAACACGCACTTCATCTTCATCCCTGTTGGACTGTTGTTGATGATGCTCAGTGAAGTGTGATAACGTGGGTAAACAACGTTTCTTATTCTTCTTGTTGTTGTTCTTCCATGTTACTTTCATTTCCACTGCCACTTCTCTCTTCAACGTTCTTGTTTCTGCGTGTGTTTGTGTATTGAATGCGTCTTCTATTCTCTTCTACAAAGTACTCCCAAGTTTCTGAATAGGGCCTTAACTCGCACCCCGAAACTAATATTTTCACCCCCTGTATTTTTGTTTTTTTTTTTTCTCTACGAAAATACCCCTCACATAAGACAAATGATTCACGAAACCAATCCTAATTGTATTCCCGTTTATTTTCATACAATTTATTTTTTTCAACAGTTATCTAATTAATTACAGCACAGGTAATATTATTTTTAATAACAATTTATTTACTTATAATTTAATTTAAAATTTATTATATTTTTTCTTATCATGAATATTTTTTGACCCGCTAAAAACTTATTTCACTCGAATTGTTTAAGTCATACCTAGAATTTATGCTAGCGTTATTGTATTTTTGGTGAAACCTAAAAGAAAATGGTTTTTCATGGCTCATACAAACTAAGAAAATTAAAAAAAAAATTCACAACATAGATTTTATATTTTATGAGTGATCCTTGACGAAGAAAATATTAAAGATAAATTTTTTTAAAAATGTTAATGCAACAAAAATAATTTAATAGAAATATAAATGAACAACACATAATAATAAATATTTACATAATATATAATTAAGCTGTAATGTACGTTGCATACAAACTATCAAAGGTTATAAATATCATCAAAGGTTATAAATATCGAATCAATCTAGGTATTGCTTAGTCTATTTTTCTAAAAAAACATTAAAACAAAAGAAAATAACCTAATGTTAGAGCGAGCTTTCCTACCCAACTCAACTCCTAGGGAAACCTTTGATAAATGGAGGTTGTGTGAGTTAGAACCATTGAATGCTCTACAAAATCCTTGGAAAGATCTTCTTCATTATCGCTCTTTGATAACCAACTGCTTCCACGAAAGTTGACCCATGTTAGACGTCATGGCGTCTTTCGACGAAATGATCCTATTTGGATGACTATGACCTTGGTTATGCAAGGCTCAAGGTGAGAGATGCAAGAAGTGAGAATCTTCATTCTCTGATGGACTTAGATGCTTTATGCTTTTGGTTTAGCAAGGGAAATTACTCAAACTCAAGGTTAAGAAGAAAATAGCAAGTAGATTAAAACTAAGAATAAGAGCGCCATGGAATGCACCAATAAGCTCAAGGTAGAATTGACACAATGAATCAAGATACCATTGATAAGATTCAAGATTCATTAAAGAAACACTTAAGAGAGAATTGCTCTAAAGAAGATAACAATTCATTCATCAAATTGTCAAAAGTCCTTATAATTCAAAAATCTACCTATTTATAAGAGAATGTGGCGCCAACTAAGGGAAACTTCATAGATTGAATTATAATCCTTGTATTAGAATTGTAATCAATGTATGGTGTGCCTCCTCTAGCAACTCACACGGATCACTATCTCATCCTTTGGAACAAGATTCAATCTAGTGGTTACGGTTTGAATCAAGAGTGGTGTGGAAAGTGTGATTAAGTTTGAATTTCACCCCTAGAATTAGATCTTAATCTTACGGTTGAAATTCAATCTTAATTAGTGTTAGAAAATGTGACTAGTTGAATTTAAAGTCAACCCTTGGATATAGATCTCATCCTAAGGTTAGAATTTAAATTGAATTAGTGAGAAGAACATTAACTTCCCTCCAAAACTCTTTCTCTCTCTCCCTAGAGAGAGTATATGTCACTCTCTCTCACATGAGGCATAAAATTCGGTCCACTTCTTCTAGTCTAGGCCATGCACTCTACAAGTCTCCCAAGGTCCAAATTGATGTTTACAAATTAAGAAAAAAACTTACAAAAGAGTAAGAAAAATTAAAAGACCTATTTAAAAGTAAGAAGTCTTCTAGAGTTGAGTGTTGACTTTGACTCTTGGTCAACTCTCTCAACCTCTTTTTGTATCCTCTTGTGCATAGCTCTTGTAACTCATAGTTGAAGACGATCCTCCATCACCTGGCTATACGAGGGATCATCCTTGAAAGAATCTAGGATGATTAGCTTCAACTTCATACGCTCTTTTACCTGGGCATGTTCCTTCATCGCTGCATACCCCTGTAGTTTTGGGTCCCTTCTTAGGCAAAAAGATGATCCACTTGATGTCTTCCTCCCACTCCTTCTCCTTTTCTTTGCCCCCAAACCAAATAAACAAAACTCTGTCCATTAAACATTCTTACCTTCGTGAAGTGGGCTACCAATGGCTTCTAAGCCACTCATTAGTTACCTTTATCATTGACTTCCAATTGTTCTATAAAAAAATAAGTATGCAAGATTGAGCTCTCACACCTTCATCACATCCACACCAACACACGAAAAGGCAAATCTCTACTAGTCACCGTTGTGCTTAACTAGCAAAGCTCTCCCAGGCCAACTTCACCTAAACATAACCAGGCTTAACATCACATTACTAGTCAGCTAACATACAAGTTATCATTTGCTTTATGAACTTATACATTGTTTCTTGGTTGATTATCTCAAAATAATAATAAAAAAAAGAGTAAATGAATTTCATCAAATTCATTTAATTTCATTTCAATTTTAAACAATCTAAACAATGAAACAAATATTGTTAAATTACTAACATTTGGATCGTTTTCCATTAATCCAAACATCCATAATACTTTTCGGATTTGAAATTACAAAATAAATCATCTAAAATATATCGGTGTGAGATATATCTAAGAATCCATTAATCCAAAATACTCAGGTGTGCAATAACAAGGCACTGTTACTATAACATAACATGCTTATGGTTTCGAGGGCATGAATTAGGTGACCTTTCTTTTGGTGATTTTAATTACTTTTTCTTGTTTTATGTTATTAAATTAAAATATGGACGAAATTATAATCTAAACATATCTACCAATGCTGTAGTATTTGATACAACTCAGACATTTTTTTGTTTTATTTTTTTAGTGTTTACAAGAAAACCTGTTAGTAGGAAGATAACATTGAAACTAAGACTAGAAATAATGGCAAATAGAGAATGCTTTTAAACAAACATGCATTCGTTAGTTTTGGCCACATTTACGGCACAAAATGAGGTTTCACTTGGACTATCATGTTCCCGTGGCATGAGCCACTATATGGTATTCTATAAGTTACTGATACAAATGAGCAATTCAGAACCGTTTCTCGGATCTTAATATCTTCCAGCTTGCGTAGGGACCCTCTCCTACATCATTCAGGGAATTTGACCATCCCATTGCTGTTGCAATTTCTTCAACTTCACCAATAACAAGTGTGGTGTCGCGTATATATACATGTCCACCTGGTCTTAGCATCCGATCCATCTCAAGCATAATGGTCGAGATGTTACACTTTTGCCTGAAACAAATAATAAATTTATCAAACAACAATAACAAGTGTATATAGTGGTCTTATCCTATTTGAGTAGAATTGTCTTCTGTGGAGGATACATGTGGTGGTCTTGTACCAAAAAAGACAGGTTCCTATAAACAAAAAAGAATAGAGTGGTGACTAACCTCTTCTTTTCAACAGAGAAGAGACCTGCCGCATGAAGCATATCATATGTTCTTGGGTATGTATCAAATGGTTCACACCTATCGATGTAAAGAATTTTATGCATCAGGATAGATTTCCTACTTATAGTAAAATATTTGGTATCTTATTTCAAAAGTATAATAAATATAAACTACGTCTATAGATTGGTTTCTCTCTGCTAGTTTAGATCTCATTCTGCAAATATGTGCTTAATTGATTGTTTATTATGCTC
Organism: Hylodesmum podocarpum; assembly: GCA_026586105.1. NCBI lineage: Eukaryota > Viridiplantae > Streptophyta > Magnoliopsida > Fabales > Fabaceae > Hylodesmum > Hylodesmum podocarpum. The sequence continues at coordinate 404,465 of JALJEV010000058.1, read as the reverse complement.
AAATGTTTCCAAGGTTGCAGCAATGAGGCAAGTGGTACTATGTATTGTGTTCTTGGTTTAAAATTCTTACAGCGTGCTCTCAACCCACATAGATAAAAAAAATAAAAGAAATACTGACATCACCTTTAATAATATAAACTGCTAAAATGAAAACCAATCACGAAGAAGCATATAGCATGTATGTTTGGAGAGACAGATTTTGTTCATTTTCATGCTAGATTAAAAAATCTTGAAGAATAGTGAATATAGTTTAAGACTGTTTCAATCATCTTCCACATGTTTTTCTGTAAATAATATTCTAGAACATATCTATAGAACTTGAAAATTTTTCTTACACAAGAAACCAATAAGAACCTCAGAATTTCAAATGACAATCAGCTTAGCAAATTATGCTGTTCCAGTGGCAACTTCATTCAGCAAGAAATCACCAATCACATAAAATCTAATTAAAAACAACTCAACAGGCATACAAGCAAATTTTCTTACCAATCATGCATAACTCCTATCAGCCCACGGTCATATATAACAGGCAAGGTATTAAATCCACTAACAGGAACAACATTCATAACCCAACAGTCAATCTGGAGATCATGCAGTGCAGCAGCAACCCTGTAATTATCATAGTGAAATTTAAGTCATAATACATGCACAGATAACAGCAAGGTCAAATAATCATTCTACAGAAACCTAATACTAAAGAAAAAGAAAGCAAGAAATGTAGTACTCACATACCCTCCAAAGCCGGCTCTCATGTCCATTACATTTCTCAGGTTGTACTCCTGCCAACGGAAAGCCCGAACATAACTTTCTATTATTTCAAACCAATATTTTGTGTCAGCCTTGAAGAGTTCATCTCTGGATACAGTGGAATCCAATTGAATGCTATGGAGCCTGTCTGGCAGTTGATGAAGGCGCAAAGGCCACGCATTAACATTTGCTCGATATCCATTACTAGGTAATTGAGTGATGCATCCCTTAAGGCCGACATACCTGCAAAACATTTTGTGGATATCACAAGTTCGGATATTTGTTTGCTTAACAAACATAATTCTAAACTTTACAAACTGTCATGCTAATTACTCAAGATGTTCCAGACCATCCAATTTTGTGCAGCATGTCTACAAGTAGGTTATAAAAAGGTTCAGCTCCTCCAGTGTAGCATCTATATATCCAGTGTCATCTCTATGCAATTTTGTTAAATATTAAATTAATCAGGTTTTTCTTTTTCATTTTTTCTAAACCACAATGTTATGTATATAAAATAGGAGAACAAATTTGAGAGGAAGAAAAAGGATGCATCAGTGATCAAATGCTGACATAAAATTCCAATTGGCAAGCGTCCTACTATGAATCCATATAGAAGGCCAAAATTGCAACAGTTTCTTCACTATAACTTTCAGGAACCTTATTTGGGATGAAAATGAATCTGTTACACTTTTTTACTCTTTCAGATTGCATTCTAGTTCAAGTAATTTTGAAGATTACAAATGAGAGATATATAAGATGGATGAATTAAACAATATATAGGGGTTCATACCAAACATTATCTGGATCATCATTGGACTCACATAGTGGAGGATGCACAGCAATGTCTCGACTAAGGTAGCAGCTATTGTTCATAGGTTTCTGCCATATAGCAATATAACCCTCCTTCTGTACGAGTTCCCAACAAATGCGAGCGGTCAGGTTCTCCATTTCTGTTAAGTCCAAAGATCATCGGGTTTAAAACTAAATATTTCTTCTTAATATATGAAGATCTAGGTCATTTGATACCATATGATGTTTGAGTATTGATCACAAAAAATATGAAGGGAGCAAATATTAGACCCCCAACAATTTAGCATATATCAACCTATTGAAAGATGTACTCCTGGTTTGGTAAACACATAAAGTATGAGATACCTTTCCATTGTTCTTGGAGACTCTCTTCATGTTTGTAAACTGGCTGTGCTGCCCAGACAAAATAGCCACCGGCCCTCAGGAGCCTGTTGGCCTCAAGAAGCAAAATTCCATCTCCATTAAAGACAAATAAAAACAGAATATCAGTACAAAGAACTAAAGCTTTTAAACATAATTGTGATTGTCCTTTTATCTAATTTTTCTTAAATTCATTTAGTCAATATGAAGAAATCTAGAGAAAGTTCAAAATGAGGGGGCCAAAATTATAGAAGTCAGACAAGTTCTTCAAAAAAGAAATTAAACTCCTATTTGAAATTTTGCTCTTCAACCTTAGCATCTTCTAGCTTCAGCCCTCCAACATTTGAAGCAAATAATCAAATTTGTTTTCCTTCATAGAAAGGAAAGATCAACTAGAGCACAACAATTATCTTTCAATGCCCCTGTGGTCTAGTAACGTGCCTAAGTAGCATTGAGTTGTCTATACTTTATCATTCAACTTATTACATTTTTCATTCTATGACCAATCCATTCCATAGGTAGCTCAATTACTAATGGAAAACTAGGGGACAAACAATGAGAGATGGAAGATAGCTGAGTTGAGTAAGGAGACACCTATGAGGAAAGCACTACCTGTTTTCACATAAACTTCAAAAAAACTAAAGGAAAGCTGGGGCACAAACAATGAGATGAATGGTTTAAACAGAGAGAGGAAGTACCATCACGAGTCCAATTAATTCTGCATCTTGAACAATGGATCATATCAAATGCCAGGCTTGGGTATAACAAACGGTGTGTAGCAAATACAGCTGCCATGGCAGGCACACCACGCTCAAGAGCAAACTGAATCTGATTTTCATGAACATCTTTTGGTGCTATTGAAAGAGTGGTCACATTACGTTGCATTAGAAAGGCACCAAAACTTGCCACACCACAGCCAATGTCTAAAGCAACTACGGTATTGTGACCAAATGCAATGTCAGGAACCATCTGCATATTCAATTTCGAAAGTGCTCTCAGTATGTTACCAGCAAATATCAGAACAATTTTCAATAAGAGACTAACCTCAGAAATCTGATCCAGGTATTTATCTGCACCATGTATAAATTGAGTTCCACCACCAGGAAAAACAAATTTATCTTTCTTTACTGATATCCAATTTTGTCCACCTTTATCCTCAACCAGACGTGTATGGGGTACATTACTGAACCAAACCTGTCATGGCATTTTACTTAGGAACCCCTTTCTTCGCAATCCAAACCAATTGAGGGGTGTTACATGATATAAAATTTAAATTTCATGAGTTTGTTAAATCAAATTTTAGCAAATTATGAACAAGACCAGATTCTTCACCCAGCATCTACTGAAGATATGAATCAAAATGTAAGACTAACAAAAACAAGAATACCAAAAGCCTTGTCCCACTATGCAAAGTTGGCTACATGAATCAAATGACTCTATTAGACTCGTTAAAAACCAAATTCTCAAGAATAGTATTGACCATAAGATTCCTCTTAACAATTGATTCCAAAGTCCTTCTTAGTCTCTCTCTTTCCCTTTTCACAGGGCTAAAAGTCATGTAATCTACTTTCCTCATAGGAACTTAGGAGTTACCACTGCAGGTGAAGAAATTTCTTTTCTAGATTATCGTAATGATGAAGGTTCAGATTTAAAAAGAAAAATTCCAGTATTCCTAACAGTTAAATTTCTATCACCTCCCATCAATTTGTCATAGTTGTTCATCTTCTGCTCATTTAGCTTCCCATGGAAAATGCAGTAAGCATCTCAACTCAACAAGTCATGTCTTTCCCAGTAAACAAAGCCACCCACACAAACCTTCCACTTTTAATTTCTTAACTAGTACCCTTATTGATCAGCACTAAGCATTTTCCTTGAATAAAACCCATCATAACCTAGCATGTGTTCACAAATTCTCCTCTGCCAATGGCCCATTCATGACAAGCATACCAGTGACAAAGTAACCATTTCAAAATAGATAAAATTTAGACAGTTCTTTAAATACTATTACTGCAATTCTCCTATCAGAATTGGAGTTCTGATTGGCAAACAGCACCAAAACTTTTTTTGTTGTTGTTAGACACCAAAAGCATCTACAGAAGGGAATTTATGTTTATTTCTTAAATTACTAAGTGTGCATTATGGTCGTAAGATGAGAATTATCTGGCTCGTATAAACTAACTTAGCCATATTACTAGTTGATATAAGATCTTCAACACATTACAACTCCCCAAAACTACAAGCATAGCAGTACCTAACTTTACTTTACAGCCAACTGCAATACACAGCCAACCAACCAACCAACTCCCTCACTGAACATATTCGTATACATATATTTCTCTCTTCATATTTTATAACTAGTTGTCTGATTATTTGCTTATTGCGATTGTCTACCAAATATTTTTCTACCAGCCAACTCACTCACAGAACATATACATACTCATATAAGATTTCTCTCTCATCATATTTTATAACTAATAGTCTTAGTTGTTTGTACCAAATATTTTTCTAGCAGTACCATACACCCCTCTCCTAATTCACCTCCTAAACAAAACAAAACAAAACAAAATATTCACAAGAAACAAAAAACTTACACAGTCCGAATCCGAAAAGTACCTCGTCTCTGCTCTTGGGCCAAAGGATTGGCCTCCGGTACCCTTTAGGAGGTGGCACCAAACAATTCAGGCCCATCCCTTCCTCGGGGCAATGCCTCTCATACTTTTCCCCTCTCACACTCTCATTCAACTTCTTCACAACTTCCACATTATCCAAACACGGCACATAATCTACCATTCTCACATCACACATTTTATATCTCTCAACCTTTTGTTTGACACTAAACCCACCACCCTCATCCACCCCTCTCGAAATGGTACCGTTTAACAACTCCTCATCAAAACCAGGATCCAATTCTCCCACGTTAAAATTCTCAGTCATCACGCCGTTACCGTCCAACACCCCCATCCTCTCCACCGGAGGCAACGGCGGCACATGGAAAACTTTTGGCGGCGGAGCTGACGGCGGGGGAGCTGATGGCGGTTGATGCTCCGGGGACTCTACCGGCACGGTTGTGGTATAGGAGAAGGAGACGAAGGAGGAATAAGTGGAGGGAGAAAAGCGCGTGACGAGGAAGAGGAAGATGGTGAGAGGGAAGAGCGTCAAAGCGGTTATTCTAACAAAAGATGATTTTTTAAGAATGTCCATAGACCATGGCATTGTCAAGGACTTCATTTTTTTTATTTTTCCCTCTGAGTAAGAGAGAAGAAGAAGGTGTGGATCTTGGTTTGGTTTGATTATTGGAACACCGACACCCTGGTGCAACGCCGTTATTGATGATTTTTATAATAATAATAATAATAATAATTTAATAATAATAATAAGGAATAGATTGTGTCAAAATATAATAATAATAATAATAAAATATAATAATAATAATAATAAGGAATAGGTTGTGTCAAAATATAATAATAATAATAATAATAAGGAATAGATTGTGTCTTTTGTGTAGTTTTGTTGTGTTGCGTTGGGTACACTAAACACTGACAAGTAGGATGAGTCTGGAGTGAAGAGAGGTTCTTGGTAAAAGCAAAATTGATGTAGGTGAAACTGAATAGAAAATACAGTTCTATTAAATTCTAAATCTCTCTTTTCTGTTATTTTATAATATCTATTATGATAGTGGTGATACTGATTTACTAGAAATTAGAGAAAAAAATTAGAATATTGAATTAAATATAATAATATTTTATAATTACTTAATGTTTATTAACCTGTGTCAGTTTGATTTTAAAGATAGGTACAACACGGATGTTGGAGATAATAATAATTGAAGATAAAATCTTATGGTGGTATTTTGTTTTTGTTCATCAAAAATTTTAAAATAAAAAATAAGAAGTAATTTGCTGAATTAATATTTATATTATTAATCCCTAAATTCAGAAGTAATTTGTTAAATTAATATTTATATTATTAATATCTAAAATCATAAAAGTATTCTTTTTAATAGATAATAATATTATTAGAGGAGCAAAATCCAGTCTTATCGATAGTATCTCTTCAATATCATAAAAGAGCACTTTAATTCTAGCCAACACCTGATACAAGTACTAGAGAATTAATTCTTGAAGATTGTCCCTATCTTCAATTCTTTAATAAATCTTTCAAAGAAAGTCAACGAGATCCTCGACCAAAATGAATACAAGTAGAAAAAGGTATAAAATGGATGAGACAAGAAGATGATTATGATGTCATGGCAAAACCATTAAGTCCATGAAGAATCGCCACAATGGTGTTGAATATTATTAATAAGATCCAAGGTTCTTCATTAAAAAGACAAGAAAAACTCTCTCACAAAAAGCACAATGCTTATTTTATTAATGATCAAAAGATAAAGTCTATAAGGTTCGGCCTAGGCCTTTTATAGAGATAGGAGATGCTTGAAGAGAAGACTCCTAATTTAAGGGTGAAGAATGAAGAAGGCTTATGAACCATACATTCTAAGACTCAAGGATCATGGCAAAATCAAAGGTCCATGTTCATCCACCTAAGCTTAAGTTACCTTGAGATCAAGTGGCTTAAGCAATAATTAGGATTCTTCTTTATATTTAAGTATGAACCTTAATCTAAGTAAGAATCCTCTTGAGTTTTAACTACTTGGATTCATAAATGAAATTCAAATTCAACTCAAATTAAATTCAAAATTTACTTGTGAATTTTAGTGAACCTATAATTCAATTCGTTCTCATCTCTACTAGACTTACTCTTCTAGTGAACCTTATATTACTGGTATCTTCATTAGACTTGTAATAAGTCTAGTGGGAATGAAAAGAATTAGACCATAGATTCACTAAAATTCACAAGTGGAATTTGAATTTAATTTAAGTTAAATTTAAATTGTACTTGTAAATTCAAGAGATAAGACTCATGATGAATCTTACTTAGAATTAAGTTTCACTTAACTCTAAGAAGGATTCCTAACCATTCCTAACCAAGTATTGATTTTTGCTCTCAAATGCCTCCTTATATCCTCTTGGACACTCCACCAAATAAGTGCATAACCTTCAAATTCAAGAATAGAGAAGTTAAGTTTCCTTTCCTCACTAAGGTTAGGATATCCACTTTCATGGTCCAATCTAGATAGCTCTCAACTCCATTATCCCTTTGGAACTTAGGCAATTTTATTTTGTAGTTCCTCTCATCAAATGCAGGTTCATCTTCAAAGAACTCTCTCCTATCCTCTCGGCCTCCACTTCTTGGTGCTCTTTTTCCCCTATTTCCCCTCTTAAAGTCATACTCTTCAACATAATATTCACCCCCATCACTTCCTCTAGAAGATGGAACACTCTTTCTCCTAATATCTCTTTATCTTCTCTCATTTTCTTCTCTAGCTTTTCTCTCATTTTCTTCTCTCGAAGTCCTCTCTCTTATCTCTTGTTCCTCTCGGTTTTTACTAGTTTCCTCAAATATTCTCCTTTCATTTTCTCTCCTATGTTGTTCCAACCTCTCATCCAAACTAGTGTTGATTATATCTTTCATTAATTCCTTGATTCTCTTAGTTCTTGGTGATAGATCATTGTCCACACTAGGTGAACTTTCCATGGCTGCAAAACAAAGGAAAGGTTAGCATTCACAAGTAAAATATAATAGGAGAAGTCCTTGCCACTCTCTAAGTGTTTCTACTCAAAGATCACCCGTGTATTCCTGCCTTCAAGGCACTTTCAATCATGTTCTCTCTTGCCGTTTACCACTCAAACTCTCTTGAGCTTTCTTAAGATTCTTCTTATTAATTATCAAGACTCATCTTTCCCAAAGTGAAAGATGAAAAATTCTAGAATTGAACTTAAGAATTCTAAGGAAAACACACAATAGACAAAACCAAGGAGTCTAAGGAAATGACAAGCAATAAAAGGAATTCAATGAAGAAAATTAGGCTACTCAAATGGAGAACTATATGTGACACTGACTAAGAATCTATTGCAAGAATTATGACAAACTAAACTGGAGAAAAATCTGGAAAATTTGGCAGCAAAACAATTCACTCCAAACACCAATTTAAAGAGAAAGTTAGAGGTAATTTTGAGACTTATATGTGGAGCAATCTTTCAAGTTATTTTATGGCACAAAATAATAAACCAAAGGTGTAGTAATTTCACCAAAACAGCCATAAACAATGTTGTATAAATTCAGGGCAAAAACAGGGGTAACAAATTGCCAAGCACAATGCACATCAAAAGTTCAAGAATCAAAGTTATTAATAATTTAAACTCAAATTTAAGGTGTGTATGCTTAGTCCTCAATGTCTCCAATGTCCAATATTAATTGAGGCACTATTTTGTGGATGTGTGGATGCCTTAAAGCCCACGATACTGCACTTGAAATTTGCCAAAAATTTTAACTCAAGCACTTAACACAAATTTTCTTCTAACTCACTTTTCTAGTAATTTCTTTTCATTGAATTTTTCCACTTGCTTCTTTTCTTCAATATCTTTGTCTTGTTTTTCTTTCTTTTGACTTTTGCATATTTTTCTTTGACTTTTTCTTTGCTGGACAGGAATTTTAGATGCCTAGAACTCAAGCATTTTAAGTCTAAAATTGCTAATAACAATGATAATCCAAAGTAATAGTTATTTGAACTTAAAATGAACAAAACACTCAACAATTAGGCATGTGAATACAAATTTACCATTAACATATATATGGGTAATATTCCAGCATAGAATTGACCACAAAAATTTTCAACACATCATATATGGGACATATACCGAACACGTCCGGGATATATAACAGGATATATCTTGCATACAGGGCACGTTCGTATGTGACGTATACCAACCCATATGTAACATATAATAATTGATAGATTTTGTGAAAATTCAAAGGGGACTCAAACAACAACCCATAACATTTCAATTGAAGTAAAAATTAAAAAACTAACACAATAAGAAGTGACAATTTAAATCAAACCAGGATTGAAGAACTCATAAAAGAAGAACAAGCTTTAGATGGCAAATTGATGCAAGTTCCTTGATGATCTTCAAGTGATCTCACGACCTTGCACAATGATTGCCCCAATCTTCATTTCAACAATGAATTCCCCAACTCAAAAGCTCACAAGCTCACAGATACCTCAAATCACTCACGATTAAGAACTTAAAAAGAAGAAGAAAATCAAAATGGATCACTCATCAATCAAAAGGTTCTAGATTTAATCTTAAGGCTAGAAATCAATTAGAGAACGTGTGACACATGTGACTTAAGATTGAATTTTATTCTTTGGATCAAATCTAATCTCAAAGGCTAATATTCAATCTTAAGGTGGTGCTTAAAATGTGACTTGGCTGATTTGAATCTCATCCATTTGATTTAAATCCAATCAAGTGGTGAGAATCAAATCAAGTAAGTGGAGAAAACATTACTTCTCAGCAAAATCTCGTAAGTAGAGTGATGCACATTCTCTTTAATTTTGGAGCATAAGTTTCGGTCCATCTCAATCATATAAGTCGTCCAACATTAAACAAGGTCAAAAAGCTCAAATTCAAGTCTTACAAGTCTTAAAAATAATTACATAATTGAAAGAAAATTACAAGGCCTAAATAACTCATGAGTAGAGTCTTTTAGAATTGACTTTGATTTTGACTATTGATCAACTCTTCTTTAACTTCTCTTAAATTCTTCTATGCATTGTAACTCTCATGGTGGATGGACCTCCATTAAAGAGGAACAATGTGAGAGAACGAGAGATCATGCGAAGAAAAATGAGTGGTGGAAAGAGAGGTGTCCCGGGATTTATGGGCTTTTCCATGTCGTTTCCTCTTTTACCGGACATTAAAAGCTTAAGAATGTTGGTTTCCTACTTAAGTGACATCAATGGAGTGACGTAAAAACCTCTTTTTCTACTAGTGGTGTCTTCCGTATAAGAGCAATTGGTTTAGAGGGATAGTTTGCTAGAACAGTTGAGAAGGAATTTAACCAGGGCTCAACATCGGATGCAACACCAGGCAGATAAGAAAAGAAGGGACTTGAATTCCACAACTGGCGATGAAGTGTTGATAAAATTGCAACCTTAGATACCACATTTAACCAGCAGTACGAAGAAATCAGAAACTGTTCATGCGATTGTTTAGGTTTTTAATGTTATTAAGAAGATTAGTAGTGCTGCTTACAAGCTTAAGCTACCAAAAACAGCCAAGATACATCCAATTTTCCACGTTTCACAACTCAAGCCATTCAAAGGAGCTGTTGTAGAACCATACTTGTTACCTCTGACCACATTAGAATTGGATCCTATGGTGTCATCTAATGCCGTGTTAAGGAGTAGAAGAATTCCAAAAGGGGGAACATGTTTCACTAGTACTCATTCAATGGGACAATTAATGTTGACATAGTTGAAGATACATGGGAAGATTATAAAGAAATTAGAACAAATTTCCTTCATTTCAATCTCGAGGACAAGGTTTCTTTTGAAAGGGACGAATGTGTAACAGAGCCAAAAGCTGGACGACCATGTGGAGGGCAGAGACCACGCCAGAAGGTAAAGGAGTGAGAACCGGATTAGTGTATTCAATCAAAATTGCTAAAAGACCATGTAAGAGAACAAACATAAAAGGAAGAAAGAGCATTGTAAGCGGCGAGTATTAGTAATGTTATTCTCTCAATGTTATCCTCTTCGACAGTAATACAGGACAATACAAATTCTGACTATTCTATATTTCTTGTGAATACGTGAGCACATTGCCGTTTAGCAACATAGATGGAGTTTTAAGAAAAATAGTTGATAGACAGCTATAATATGCAGAACGTTCAAAAGAGAAGATGTGAAAAAAGAGAAATACTTAGATCATATGTATATGTATACATTAATTAACTGGTTTACTACCTATTACATTTTGACTACCAAGTAAATTGTGTATTAAACCAAAGTGACAGCCCAACACCAGCAAAACGTTCAACACTTACGACAACAATACTTACACGATCAACTACTTTCACTTGAAAAAGAGAAGCCGGTAGAATGGATGATGGAAAAATCAAAGTCTCACTGCTATTTAAGTAAATACTGATCAACAATTTTATTTTATTACTAAACTTAAAATATTTTCTAGGTTAGGTGGCAAAATATGAAATAAGAGATTGTGATCCAAATTAAAAGACAGTCACAATGACTTTTCCTCAAAAAAAAGTGCAAATAATCCATTCCTTGGTAGCGACTAGCGAGTGGGACAAAGAGGCGAGAGAATAAAAAAAAGAAAATATTATTCTTTTTATTCTTAAAGATAAAAATTTATTTACTGTAATACAAATAATTACTCTTATTATATATATATATATACTTACGTGCATTTATAAAAAGTTACTAATTTTATAGGATGTTATTGTGTTACTTCTTGATATTAAAAAAGAATAAATAAATTTTTTATATTTAATTTTCTAGTATTTTTATTGAATATAGATAAAAGTGATAATAAATTATAAAATTAAAAACTTTAAGCATAATAAACTTATATATGTCAACAATTAAAACGTATGACAAATTTAAGACTAAAAGTTTAGCATAAAATATTAGTAAATTTTATGGTGCCTTTTTAAGTGAGCGATATCGTATTGTTGTAATATAGATTAATTAATTATTGATAAATATATATAAATTTTTATATTTTAAAAATTTATTTTTTAAAAAATAATTAAAAAATATTAGGTATTGTCTGCATGACACGGGAACAAACACCTGAAATATTGCCACTAAAACTTTAAACTGTGTATTTTTCATGCTGAGATCTCGCATACGATAACTGACGGATCCATTTTTATCTTTATACTAAGATAAGCATATAGCATAAAGAAAAATATTTGATAGACATATCAGTTATAAAATGTGAAAAGAGAAAAATATGTATAAGTATAAAATATAAAGAGAGAGAAATAAACAGATATTTTGAGTGGGTTGACTAGTATTGCAGTTGTTAACATAGTAAAGTTGTAGCATAAAATAAAAAGATACATAATTGTTAAAATTTTTCTTGAAAAATACACATAAACACACTCCTCTTGTTGCATACTAATGAAGTTTTATGTGTGTTGTCATGTTTAAACACAGAAAACGATTCACATATGTATTTCATTCATATATATATATATATGTGACTATATGCATATTACAGTTTTCTAGCATATATATATTGGGTACTTTGATCATAGAGCCCAACCCCTAATTTTGTGATACACTTTCGGGTCTTCGTATGAAAGGCCAGCAACTACTTGCACTCACTTCATGCCTGCATACAAAATATTAATTTGTTGTTTTTAACTCATAATAATATCATAAACATATTATATTGTCAAAATTAAACTGAAGCTTGTTTTTCAATAACATATTCTAGATTACGCAAAACTGAGTTGTTACTTGTTATTCAATATTTATTAGGCAAATTCTGCTTATTTTTTCATTGGGTCAATAAAACTTGGTTGTTACACAAAAAATCAACAATTCTGTTGTTTACTAGATTAGTGACCGACAAAATGTACCTAGCTGACAATAGCTGACAAACAAAACCTCCCTGTTTGTAATGTCTTTTACTTCTTTTTTATCATCCAACAACAACTTAACACACATTTGATTTGATTTGCTTTAAAGACCTTAAAAGTTACGCATGAAAACTTTATCAATTATTAAAAGACTAAATAGGTAGTGCCTTCGTCACTTTAACCTCCGTGAAGTGAGGCCAATAAAATAAACCCGACAATGCCTGCATACTTTTGTCTCACTTCATTGACTTGGTCCATATATCAAGCACATATTTTCCAAGAAACACAATTTGATAGAGAAAATTACTGATTATTCTTATTAGAATCAGAGAAGCATTTGAAAATCTACAAAATTTAAATTATAATATAAGAAATTATCAATTAGATTTAATTAATGCTGACGGATGAATGAATATAATTTATTATTTTGAAATATATAAGAAAATTATATTAATTTATTTTCAATTATATTACTTAACTTATTTTTATGTAAGATAAGGTAGACATTCTCAATTACTTAACAACTGTATCAAAATTAAAATTCTTATTGAACTCTACCAAATTCTTAAAAAGTAAAGGAAATTGTAAATTTCAACATAATGAACTAATGAAATCCAAACCTTTGGTTAATTTCCATTCTGCATCTAACTCTAAATAAATTTTAAAAGTTTACTAGTGTTAATTAGATCATCATTCTGAACAAATTAAGGACCCCAACCACTCAACCTTCTCCACATTAATTTTATTCGTAACTAACTGTATTATATAACTAATTAACTAACGAGAACATATATGAATATGTATTTTTCTTCATATTTTATAATTATTGTCTGTTGACAGTGTATTGTATTATTTATTAAATATTTTTCAATTCATACTACTACTGATAAAAGATTATAAATATTGATTTTGTATAATTTCATCATATAAATTCAAAAACCATTGACTAAATTTTCTATCAGATTGAACATACCTGCTATTACTTCTGCTACTTCTGTTGCTGCTACTGTTACTACCAGAACTCTTGGTGCTTCCACCGTTAATACTCAATATACCACTATCACTTTCTCCACCAGAACCTGAAAGACTCTTCTTCTTCCACCAATCCTTATTAGCAGATCCATCAGAAACCGATGATCTAGGAGATACCTTATTCAAACTATTATTAACCAAGGACTCATTTTTCTTCCCCTTTTTAGATCCCAGAGAAATCGGAAACACCATTTTCAGATAAAACCCGCCACTATCAATTGTTCCACTTCTCTTCACTTGACCCTTCTTATTATCACCCTTTCTCTTAGTCAAATTTTTGTTGCTCATCAATTTCCTCTCCTCTGCCTTTTTCTCTTGTCCAACATCAACTCTAGGATGTTCCACAAGATCTCTCAAAGAAAGCTCATAACTTGACTCGGGCATGTTCTTAACCATTTCCATTAGTTCGCTTTGGCCTTTTGCAATGGCTTGAGTCTTGGATGCTGGTGAAAGACACCGATAATAGTTTTTCCGTTGATGAGGACTCTTTGGTGGACTTGTAGTCCATAAAGGAGGGGAACACATACCAGACTCATCTTCAACTTTTGATCCTAATTGCACTAATTCCATAGGTTGGTTGTTTTTTGAAGACACAAAACTAGTTTTGGTGGCACCACCCCAAGTGTCATAACTATTACTTATGTGTCCTATTTCATTTGACAATGGAAAAGAAATTGTGGGTTGGTCTCTTCCTTGATCAAACATTCTTTTTTTGGTGTGTGTATGTGATTGAAAGAGGAAGAAAAAAAGATCGAGTTGGTTTGTGTGGTTGGTTTTGAAAGAGTTGAAGAGTGTTGTTCTTCACACTTGCTACACGTATAGCTTCAAAGTGATGTGATGAATGATTATGCTCTTTAATTTCTTGGTGACTAAGATTTTTAACCGAGTGAAAGAAAATTGATTGGGAATTGAGACAGTGAGAGCGTGTCCTAAAGTCAAGAGATTCTAGATTGGGTGCCACGTGGGCCCTTTCCTCTCCTCGTTTCTATTCACCACCATTTTGTCTTTGAGAACACTCTTTTAGCTTTTGCTTTTTAATGTCTAGTTAATTAATGACTTAAATGTGTTAATTAAAAATTAATAATGAAAAAAGTTTTGTTAAAAGTTATTTAAACATATTTAAATGTGTTAATTAAAAATTAATAATGAAAAGAGTTTTGTTAAAAGGTAATTAAACATATAATATTTAAGTTCTTCAATTGAAATTATTAAAATTTTTGAAGTTGTGTTAAAAGTTTCACTGTACATACACGTTGCATGAATATAAATGTGAGAAATGTAAATTTTATTTTATAAGTTAATTTTATTAAGTTGAATTAAATTTTATAATTTTATCATGATAGAATATCTTAAAATTAACCGCAGGCTAACGAGACTTCCATAAAAATATTTTCTTATAAAATTATTTTATTTATCATAGTTTAACTATTTTAAAGATTTCCAATAGCATTTGTCTTTATTAGCGTGGAAGGAAAACGCGGTAACAGCGTACTTTTCCAACTTTGTTAAATAGGGAAGACATGACGCACGCAACTTTGCCCTGTGAGTTTGTCAATTCGATCAACGACCAATCAATTACATTTATTTGTAGAAATTTTTTTTTCTTTTAAATAAGTTTTAAATTAATGAAATGATATTAAAATCTTTGAAATTTTAAAATTTATCTGTTTAATCCTTACATTAATGTATTGTATTAATATTTTAAAATTAAATTGAAGAAAAATTTAATATTTTAGGAATTGTTCTCTCCACACTTAATCATAAACAAATATAATTAAGAAAGAAGAAGTTGTTTTAAGAATTGTAGGTCTATCAAACAATACAATTTTTTCTTATATTTGAATTTAAAAGAGATTAGTTTAAGAACTATTTAACAACTAATACTTTAGACTTTAGAAATTATATTAATAATTTATTTGATATCACATGATAAAACTATTAGGATTGTGAACCAATAAAATAATGTAACATAATTCCAGATAATTTTATCTCTTAAATAAGTAATTAGGAATTAGTTTTTAATTATGGATAGAAGAATACACAAAACCATGTCAATTAGACTTTCATAAACACTAAGAAGCTTATTGGATGACAGAGAGTTTGCGTTCCTTGTAACAGGGATTTGTTGTTACTTCTCCTCCTTTGGCTTTTTCAGATTTGATATTCCCTTTATTCTTATGTGTTACAATAAAATTGATGAAAGTTCCCCCGTATAAGGATCCTGTAATTGGAATTGATAGATTCTATGTTATACGTGTAAAGAATTTCAGAGTTTTCCAAATGAAGAAAATCACACATATAGTTAATGCAATGGCATAACCGTCCTTCATCAGCAGGTGCACACCAAGACGTGGAGAGGATCATAAAGCTATCATCACAATAATGTTGTCTCTTTTAGTGCCTTGACAAACAATGGTGGTTGCTTTTCCTATTACGAATTTGTGTTAAGCAATCATTGTCACCTTTCAAATTTGGTAATAGTAGTTAACAATTTGTACTATTGAATGTTCCCCAAGCATGTTAAATAATAAATAGTGCGTACCATCAATGAAGTGTAGCTCTGTATAAAAAAGAAAAAAATAAATCATGGAAGTGTAGCTACCAAGAAATATGATACGTGCTACCTATTAAATAAATTAATTGATATGAATTATTTTAACTATTACCCTTATTTTACATGTTCTTTAAAACGCATCTAACGAATGTAATTTATCATAACTATCTTTTAGCTCAATTATCCTTTTTCAATTTTTCTTTTCACTCATTCACTTTCCTTCTCCTCGTGCCACTTTACTCCGAAACATGAATTTGATTAACGAATCCCTTAATAAAATCCTTAGATGATTGATGCGCTAGTTAGCACTTGGTAGTTGCGTTCAATCGGTTCGTGGGGGTAATCTCGCGACGGATGACATAGGCATGCGACAACGATAATTAGCTAGGAAACACAATACTAGCAACCCTCACTACCCTATTCTTTACGAGGTTTGAGGTTTGTGTTCTTATCAAAGAGAACGTTCCACTTCTGGAGAGTTTGACCAAGTTAGTGTGGTTGGCTACAAGCAAAGGGAGTTCTCGGTTTCTTAATTGACACATGTGATCACTTAATCTTGAACGAGAAGTGGAGTGTATATATAAAAGACATTCAAATGTTTAAGTTAATAAGGGCTAGTAGTGAAGGTGAGAGAATGTTTAAATTTTCATTAGTCTTAAAAATACTCCATGTTTGATATCTGTAAGCTTAGGTTGGCGCCTTAACTTGTAACACCTCGCTTTAACACCCTAAAAGCCTTAAATGTTCTGCTATCATTATTGGAATGACCTGACTACGTTATTATTGAACTACTCTGATTTTCTTTGTTCTTTTATTTTTAACAAAAACATTTATTCTCTTTAAACGCAATTTAAATCTAATTAAATAAATTTCATGATAAAAATCACGTTTTCTAAAAGAAAAAGTTACCATTTTTTTCTTAGAAATAAATTTTAACAATTAATACGTCATCGCACTACATTAAAAATCTCTCGCAGATATTCGTTAAAATATTCAGCATCCATCACTAGAAAATAATTTACAAACAACCATCCAATCTTCAAATAAAAACTATCATTTAAGCAGTTCATTCTTCGCACAAAGTCTAACCTGGCAAACTGCTCCCCGAATAAAATTCAAGATCATCATAGGTGTCAAAATCACATATACAAACACGCAAGGGTAAGTTTCAGATATTAAAGTTTTAGATAAATATGAATAATAATTCTCAAGGAAATACATACAACAATATAATTAAATGAATGAATTGAGATTATATGAGAATTTCCTATATGATGCATGCTCCAGCCTTAACTTCAAAAATATGCAATGTGATATCATCTCAAATAATTATGGCATCATCATCGTATAACTTACCGACCAGTCACGATTTCCGAATGCCGCGTAGAATAACATAAATAACATGTGATCATCATGAATAAAATGATTTTTCACTGTTTCAAAGACCCCTCATTACTAGGCACCACACTTAGACGCACAGATTAAGTTTATTATCTGCGCCCCTACTGACGCCCACCTCTATTCGAGGCTATGCAAGTACGTCATGATCTTACATCCATACTATCAATATGTTCAAAGTCCATCAAGCACACAACCTTGTTAACAGAGGTAGTCAACCTTAAAGGTACAAAACATTTCTTAGAGGTATACATCCTCAAATAGAACATTATTTTTAATTTTATTATTAATCACAAATCATAGTGTCACAAATATAATTCACCATCCAAGGTCACAACAAAGACCATCTAAGTTTAAACATGGGAAATCAATCGCAATCCATATCACAGTCGATGGTTCAAACATCACAATTCAAAACACAAGTTATTATACCAAGTTAAAATCTTAATATTTTTAATTATAAATTCAACTTTGGATTATGTATTGCAAGTGATTATAATTTCGTTTTCTCTTTTGAAAACACCTTAACTAAATTAATTTAGCTTAAGTTCATTTTTAAACCATAATAACCACTTATTATTAACAAATCCTTCAAAGATTACTTAAAATCTTTAGAAGCTTGATTTATTTTAGTAAGTGATAGAGGATCATCTCCAATGGATGCTATGGAGGCTCAAATGTAAGAAGGAACTAGAAGAATAACAAGGGTCATGCTTAAGAAGATACAAGAAGGAATTGAAGAAAAGTTGACTACGAGTCAAAGTCAACAATTTTAGTATTTTGTAAACCTTTTCTTAGCTTTGTAAGACATAAATTGGGCTTTGTGTAAGCACCAAAGTGCACAACCTCATTAGTTAACCTTGGACTGAATTTCAAGTGCTTATGTGAAAGAGAATGGCACACACTCTCTCTAGGAAGAGTGGGGGAGAGTTTTGTAGGGAAGTTAGTGCTCTTTCCACTAACTCAATTTGAATTCTAACCTTAGGATAAGATCTACATCCAATGGTTGAATTCAAATTTAGCTTGTCACATGCACTCAATTAAGATTGAATTACAACCTTAAGATTAAGATCTAATCCTAAGAATGAAATTCAAACTTGATCACACTTCTAACACCTCTTCTAATTTGAATTTTAATCACTAGATTAGACCTAAATCCTAGGTTTAAGAAGGTGATTTGTGTGCTAATGTTTGAGGAAGCATATCACACGTTGATTGCATTCTTGATCCAAGGGCTATGTTCCAATCTGTGAATTCAAATTGCATCACTCTTAGTTGCCGCCATTTCCCACAATAAATAGGAAGAAAATTGAACTATAAGGACTTTTGGCAAATTGTTAGAAATTGAATATAGCTTGTGCTATTCTATTGAGAGTTTCTCTCTTAGGGTTTCTTCTTAGAACCTTAGAATCTTATCAGTGAAGATCACTCCTTGTGTCGATTCCTCACTTAGCTTATTGCTATGCATGGGGCCTATCACCTTCTAGTCTTCATCCATTTTCTACTTTCATTCTTATTCCCTAATTTTTTTAAGTGCTTCCACAATACATTTCAAGTCCGTGGAGATTCTAATTTAAGAATGAAGATTGGGACAATTTCAAGAAACTTCTTAAGCTTGCTTGTAACAAGTTAGAACCTAAGAATCTTATTAGTAGAGATCACTCCTTCTAGCAATTCCTCACTTGGCTTATTGTTATGCATGACACCTATCACCTTCTAGTCTTTATCCATTTTTCTTTCATTCTTATTTCCTAATTTCGTTAAGTGCTTCCACAATACATTTCAAATCCATGGAGATTCTAATTGAAGAATGAAGATTGAGACAATTTCAAGCAACTTCTCAAGCTTGCTAGTAACACTAACAACCTTAAATATTCTCAACACTAAAAACATCATTAACACTTATTAATTTAAGTTTGGCAGACCATAAAAATCATTAAACATCAAAGTTTAGAAATTCATAAAATTTAGAATTTCAAAACTTTAGAATACTTAAGAATTTAGATATTTTAGAAACTTAGAATATCTTGGAAACTTCCCTCACTATCCTTATTACTTTAAAACATCAATAATACTTAGAATTCAAGAGCATAAAATTATAAAAATTAAGACACAAATTAGTTTAGAAATTCATAAAAATTAGAATCTTAAAACTTTAGAATGCTTAAGAATTTAGACACTTTAGAAACTTTGAATATTTTGGAGATTTTCCTCACCTTAATTTCTCTTAAACACTCTTCAAAACCCTTTGGAAAAGACTTTGAAAGATGAAATGATGTTGGATTCACTTTCTCCACCAAGTTATGTGAAGTAGGTTTTGGTGAATTTATAAAATTTTGAAATTTGGGCAAAGTAAGCTTATGGTTTTGATGTTTGAAATAAAACAAAGTACTTGATTTACACGGTTGGAATGTGATGCAAGGAGTGTTATTTATAGATGAAAAAAGCACTAAACAATTGCATGTAACTAGTTAGTTAGAATAGTTTGGTTACTTTAATTACTAGTTACTTCAAAAAGTAACTAAGTAATAATGTTTAAGATAAGTTAAGGCTTATCTTGACTTGGCATTAAATGTAGCTTATCTTATTGTCAATTTGAACTTTTCTTCCTTATTTGCACAAGCTATGATGTGAGGTGCGCTGAGTAGGAAATTCCAATGTGTCAAAATTTCACAAAATGCCAAAGTTTGCCAAAATTTATGATTTTAATATTTTGTTAAGAAAAAACTCGAACTTGTCGTGGCTTTCCTCTTAAGTCCATTCTTGAATATTTATTTCATACTTTAATTTCTTATTTACTTGATTTACAATCAAGGATAACAAAGTGTGTATAATTTTACACAATTGCAATTTAGAAGTTACATAATTTGAAGGTTCTATAATGAATTAAAACCTTAATTTTTGTTTTTTAATTTTATGATTTGATCCCAACTTAAAAATATTATCTATGATTATGCAGTAATTTAGAAAAAATTATGAGGACTCTAAAAATTATTTTTCCCTAATTTTTCGGTTCCTAGATTTTTCTAGATAAATTTTTAAGATGTTTTTTGCATTTAATTTACAGAAAATTTGTTTTACAACATTCTATTCCCAATTGTATATTTATTTATCCTACTCCTAATTATGTATTTGATGAGTCCTATTCCTTTCTATTTCCTTGTTATTTGAATTTTTCAACCTCTACTGTGTATACAAACGCAGTCTGGAAAATAATTAATTTTTGTCTGAAAAACGTATATTTTTAGAATCAGTAAATTCTTTTGTGCAACAATATATAATTTTTACGTACTATTGTTTAGTAGATTTCTCATACTAAATACAAAGACATAATAGATTACGAACAATAATATAATTCAAACAGTGATTATACCATAGTCGAGAATATCAAATAACATTTGAAACGTCAAATAGGAATGAGAATATCAAACAGGCAAGTTATTTTTCAACTATGTTTTTATTTAGAAACGTAACCGTAATTTTTCAAATTACGTAGCTACATAATTACAAACTATTTTGAATTATGTTTTTCACCTAATTAAAGTATAACAGTAAACAATCAATATTTATGTTTTTACGGAAATTTTAATAAACATTTTAACTATGTTTTCAGTATACGTAGTTATTTGCAACCAGCAGCCATCAAAAGTTGGAGTGACATGAAACAGTTGTTTTGGAGAAGAATGGAACTAGGACGGTTGGTCTCTGACGTGTCGATGTAATGGTCTAGGACTTGGAGGGTATTTGTGGTGGGGAAAACTTTCACTATGGCCG
Source organism: Hylodesmum podocarpum (assembly GCA_026586105.1). NCBI lineage: Eukaryota > Viridiplantae > Streptophyta > Magnoliopsida > Fabales > Fabaceae > Hylodesmum > Hylodesmum podocarpum. The sequence goes on along the minus strand of JALJEV010000058.1, from coordinate 383,272 downwards.
ATCACCATGAGTGGGAAGTGACTCCGGTTGCAACACTGATTACCCTAACGGTAATTGCCTACTATTCCTAGTGAGAGTGTCAGATGTAACATGTACTCTTAGACATCGCTCAGTTGTTTTGATGGTACCACATGACATGAGAGCGAATTGTGAGTAGTAAGCATCATATTGGATTGCATGATGTGATTAATTAATGTAAGTCGTGAAATAGGTGTTTATGTATTTTTTTGATATTTATTGTGTTGATATGCTTTTGTAAATTTTATTGTTATTATTAAAATGTGAACTAACCTGTGGTTGTATTTGTGGTTTGACACCTGTGATGACCCTACAAATATGAGAGGAGATGAGGAGTGTGTTGGAGATGGAATGAACTTAGGCTAGAAAAAGATTCTGATTATGTGAAGACTTGGCATGTTGTAGCCTTTTCCTTTATTGAATTTGAGTGACTGCTTCTATTTTTAAATGTTGAAACTTCTTTTTACATGTTAAAAATTTCATTATTTGAGATATAGTGTTTATCTTTTAAGACTTATATGATTGTAGAAGTTTATTTTTATCTACTTGTATGGAAATGGATTGTTGGGTGTTATATTCACCGCTGGTCTACTTTATACTTCTTTAAACAGCAGAAGAGCAAGGTCATAGTTATATATGACAAGTTTGTCAAGTGAACTTGATTTGAGTCATTATTAGCAATGTTCGAGTGTGGGATTTGACATAGTTTGTTCATTTAACAAGTTGGTTCAAAAGTTTCATTGCAAACTATGGGGTGCCTTTCATTACATGTTCATTTCTCTTGTTCATTCATTTTGCTAGATAAAGAGATATGCAGTACAATTGAATGATTGATTTGTGTTCATTGCAGATTCCATAAACAACCTACAGATTATGTTACTTTTCAAATATGGGATTGCAGATTATGTTCCTTTTCAAATTTGGGATTCATTGCATGTAATTCACAATGAAGGAGCCGTGAAGTTAAGTTATTTTTATCATTAACTAGTGTAAAGGGTGTTTTTTTTTTTTATTGTTATAGGATCACAAATTGTTATAGATGGTAAGCTTGTTGGTAAGAAATCAGCTATAGTCATTGGTGCCACTTTTCAGGTATGACTAGTTATGTTCTGTATTTACTTTAGCAATGATGGAAACCTAGTTTTTTAGATGGGAATTGAAGGAAGAAAGCCGGACTTTAAATCTTAATACAAATTGAACTAGACCTTATTCACATTCAATAACTTGTGAAGTTTAATTACAGTAATGGGAGATATAACAAATATCATTTTAGATCCATTACTTATGTTCATACTACGGTTACGATTCAATGGTGCAACCATTGCTCATATTATAAATCAATAAGCTAACTTTTGGTATTAATTTCTGATTATGGATGTATCGTGATTGAAATGATTTTCCAATTGACATCGTTTTTCACTTTTGTTTCTCCTTTTACTTGTGCATTGATTTAACAGGTACTTCATTTCCATAATGTTATTCTAGAGTTTAATGAAACGAGTTGTTCTAGTGCCTCTGAGTATCCAAGACTTTCAATTTGAAAAAAATTATGAAAAATGATTACAATTTCATTCTAAGTCTTTTGTACATTTAGAATCTTCTGGATCATAATATCTTACAATTAAGCAGTTGAACCTGCATTTCCTATTTGAGTAAACTCGTTATAAAGAGACTTTAGAACTTTGACCCACATACTATAGTAGACATATCTTGCTTTTTTGAATTTGATATTATACTATAGTATCTTTGAATTTATTTATATAACTAATGAAGTTAAACTTTTGTTAATTTCAAATGTTGATCTTGATTTTGAATTTTCCTTGAGAAAAAGAAAAGTTCACAATTATCAAGTGTCTTAATTTGCAAAATAGATAGGATCTTGCAACAAGTGCAGGACTCCTAATTCTTTGGGTTGTTTGATCTTAATTTGATTTCTATTGTCATAAATTCCAGGGAAAGAGATGTTTTGGGGTTCTGAGACCTTTTTCCTACTGCTCAAATTTGATCAATCTCTTGTTGTCTAATGTAAATGTTTAAGATATATTTAAGGACAAACTTCTAATTAACCTTGTTTTCTTCCCTTTGTTGTAGGGTTTCTGTTGTTGATTAAAGTTGCAGACGTGACTTTCTATGTAACCTTCAACATCCCTACCCATAAGGCAAGGATCAACAACAATGGCCACATTTCAAATATGCATACAGATTTGGATGGCAACCTCTTTGCTTATTAATGGATTGGCTGTTGCCGGACAAGGTTGGACATAAGCAAAAATGGAAAGCTATTATTTTAGTCCAATTGGACTTTAAACTTTCAAACCGTGGCTTTTCTTTTTTTGTGATTTCATAAACATTTGAGGTGGATATAGGCATCACAACAATCATATTTCATCAACCCATGTGTCTGCCAACAACTATCAAACATTTGTTACTTGTTTATTATATTTAGTAATTTTCAAATACAGTTACCTTATGGTATTAGACTATTTTTTCCACTCATCATTTTTGCATATATTGGTTAGAGAGTACATTGTAAAACAAAATGATCTTTTGCACTTTTGGCAATCAGCAAACTTTTTGGCAATCTCTTTGAATTTAAGTGAACTATCTATCTTAAACTATGGGCATTTCATATTAGATATTGATAGGGTTCTTGATTTGATGCCTTCGACCATTGCTAGCTGTTACAAGTTTTTATCATACAAATATTATATAAATAAACAGAAATTTTTAAAAATATATATATTTTTTTATAACAATTAATACACCAACCGGCATCAAAAGCTTCAAATTCCATATTGATTCTTTACTAAACCGACGTCAAATGTCTCAAAATTAACATCGATTTTTAATTGGGAATTGAAGTCAAAAACAGTTTTAACGTTGGTTGAAAAAATTGACGTCAGAAGCATGTTATCCCCTTTTAACGTTGGCTCGTAATTAACATTATAAACCTTATTTTACCCACATAAAAGTCTTTTTTGCATTAGTGTTTTTTCTCCGGGCACGAAATTTATATAGAATCATCATAAGTCTCATAACTTGTAACTTTCCATTATTGATGCTTTTTCGCCCACTAACCACGTTACACTAAGACTTTTTTAAATAAATGATAAATATATTATAAAAATAGTTTCAGTTTCCTCATCTCTAAAAGTAACACGTAGTCTCAGTATGCATTGCGACGTATCTAACAGTTGAAATTGAAGTTTGTAATGAAATCGAATGATCAAAATATTCTACTAACCTACAAAGGGTGAATGTAAATCAACAAATATAACGATAGGTAGATAGATATATTATTGAAAATACATCAAAGAAACAAGACAACATTTGTCATAGAACCACAAAGCAAAACACAATGACCAAGAAAGTCATCACCTCTTTACACACTCATAGAGCACGAATTCAACAACCGGATTAACGTGCAGAATTTATTCTTCAACTCTTTTTTCACATCACACACAAACAAACACTGTTCTCACACAAGAGAACCTTACTATTTAGCATTCACTCTTCCATTCGGATGAGGCACCTTATGCCCTCTCCTTTCAGCATTAGTTCAAATGCTGTGTTGATCTCCGAGAATGGGACTGAGTGAGTGATAAATTTGTCCAGTTCCAACTCCTGCATTGTTATTAACACACTTTGTCATTTGATTTAAAAAATTAGTACCTTACATTACAAGAAATTATAAGTATCTTAGAACCACCGGATATTCATGTTCTAAATCAATTTCCATAAATAGTTTTAAATTAGACCCATTTATGTAAATAGTTTTAATCTAAACTCAGTAAATAGTTTTTTAAAAAAAACTCGTTTTGATCTTTTAACCCAATTTCTAAGTAACATATGTATGTACCAAGTTTTTTTGGTTAATAAGAAAAAATTACCTTGTTGAGGTACTTCTCTACAACAGAAGGAATATCAGTGCGGGGTTTGTAGTGGCCATAGAAGGTACCCTTAAGAGTTCTTCCTTCCATAAAATTCATAGGATGAGTTTTGAATTCAACATCCTTCTTTGGCACACTAACAAGTACAGCAACTCCCCAACCCTGAGAAAAGCATTTGAAGTTCAATTTTATAGTTAAGAAGATTATTTGCGTACTAAACTAGGAGGTAACAAGAAAATAATAGCTCTTGGGTTTAAGAAAAATACATCATGAGTACATTCAAATGCTGAGATCGAAGCTTGGATGTTTCCGGTGCATTCAATAGCACGATCTACTCCTCCATTAGTCATTTCGGCAATGACCTTAATGCCACATATTTCATAACAAGTTAGAGCATTAATTCTATTACCATTACATTACTGATTATAAAATAAGTAAATTGAAAGCTTAACAGAGGTAATGCATATAATGGAACTGAAACTATTTGTGAACATGTTGAAAACTAAACTTGGTAAATTGTAAACTAGGTATATATGAACTAACCTCTTGTACTGGCTTGTTATAATCTTTGGGGTTCACAAATTCAGTGACCCCAAATTGTTTGGCTGACAAAGAATAATGAAAATTAAGGAGATTTTCATCAGTAATGGAATAGCAATATAGTTAGCCATTAATATTTAAAATGTGCATAATAATTATGTGAAAAAAATGTGATAAAATCTTAGGTGTTTTTGGTGCTCTTTTCTGTACAAATTTGGACTTTTACCTAGGCAATTGTTTAGTACATATTACTTTGTAAAGTGAAACTAAAATGTCGATTAAAAAATGGTAGCACCAACACTTTAGACATCACAACTAAGTTTTGTACGCATTGAATATACCTTGTTCAAATCGATTGGTGAGTAAATCAACGCCGATGATTCTAGATGCACCAGAAACCCTTGCCCCTTCAGCGGCCTAAAATGCAGATTACAAGGTAAGAACAATAGCAATTCATATAGTATTAATTTATTGATGGAGAAAGCAGAGAGGGATAACATACAGCAAGACCAACAGCTCCTAATCCAAAGACAGCAACAGTTGCATTAGGCTTTGGTTTTGCAACATTTACAGTGGCACCAAATCCTGCATGTATTATATGTACAAAATTTGAATAATACATTAACAAATTCATCTAGATTGTATGCAACATTATGTAAACATTGTGACTTTAAAGAGTGGATCAGATGTGGGTCTTAAGAACCAAGAGTTATTATATGATCTGGTAAACAATGACATGGTTAACAGCGTATTACAGTTGTCTTGGAAGTAAAATTGTTTATCTAATAACTTTTTTCTTCTACAAACCTGTGCAAAATCCGCAACTGACAACACAAACTTTGTCAAGTGGAGCAGCAGGGTTGATCTTGGCAACACATCCAGCATGGAGAACAGTGTATTCACTGAATGTGGAGGTTCCAACAAAGTGGTAGATGGGTTGTCCATTTTTGGAGAACCTTGTTTTGCCATCACTCAACATAACTCCTCTGTCAGTGTTGATCCTCAGTACCTCACACAAGTTGCTCTCCTCAGACTTGCAGTGAGTGCATTCTCCACACTCCCCAGTGAATATTGGGAGTGCATGATCACCTGGTTTCAAATGTGTCACACCCTCCCCCACGCTCTCCACAATCCTAGTTCATTCATTCAATTTGTAAGCACAAGCAAATTAATTACAATGTTATATTCATCATCCCTCATTCTTTACCCCTTTTTTTGTTTGTTTTCTTTTTTATCTAGCTTCGGTTTATTAGTTGTTAAACATTTTAGATCAATCACTGGAGAAGTAAAATCTACACCTGTGCCAAAAAATTGAAGGCAAATAATACGCACGGAAAAAGAAATTTATAAACTATGGCTAACATTCATACCAGAGAAAAAAAATCGAAGTACAAACCATTCTTTTCATAAGTGGAAGGAAAGAGAAAATAAGAAAAAAGAAAAAATAACAGATATAATAAATAATTTGATAAGATATAAAAAGAGAGATTATAAAAAAAATAAGATAAAAGGTAAACAGAAGAGAAAATAAGTATATGATAATATCTTTTAAAAAAATAAAATGTGTGATAATATTTTTGGCTGAAGACTAAAGAAAAATATTTAATAAATAATTAGAATATACAAACAAACAGTTATAAAATATAAAAAAAGAAAATTACCTATTCATATAGATATATGTTCTGGGAGAGAAATATATGTTTTATGAAAAAATTGAGTGATTTTTATGTATTATTATTAGTGGTCGGTTGGGAAATAAAATTAGTTGAGAAATAAAATTAGATAGAAAAAGTGTTAGATAAACAACACACTTTATAGTCAATCATAATTTCCATTTCACTTTCCTTATTCCGTGAATATTCTACCGTCAATTTTAAGGAGGGTGTCTAGATTTAATTATTTTAAAGTTGAATTAGTTTTGTAGCCATTTTAATTATTTAACCGGTTATTACTATCACTTGAAAAATAAATTTCTCCAAAAGTAACATACCCTGAAGCTTCATGACCTAAGATACGAGGAAACAGAGGATTCTGGCCCTGAAAAGCAAATACCGCAAAGCATGAATGTTGGGCCCAGGACATCAACACTCATAAGAATAAGAAAGAAAGTAAAAAGTTGATCGGAAAATGAAAAAAAGGGTGTTTGTTTGCTTTTGGTAGTACCTTAGCATCCCACCAGTAAACATCAGTACGGCAAAGGGAGTTGAAGAGGATCTTCAAACGGACTTCACCTTTCTGCGGCGGTGCTACTTCTATCGTTTCTATTGACAGTGGCTTCCCTGCTTCCCATGCCACCGCAGCTGCATTTTACACCATTCAACATAATTCTCTCATAATATCAACACTAAGTTCAGATCTCAGGTATATTACTCAAATTTATCATTATTAAGTTAACTTTTAGTGGTAGTAACCCTTTTTTATTTATTTTTTGTTCATAACTACACTGTCAAAAGTTGTACTATATAAATTTTTTGTTAATTAACATATGTTTTGTTTTTGTTATTGCGACAATATTTTACTTTTTTTCATGCATTGTGATTCTGAAGGAATATTTCAGTCTGAATATAAGGATTTTTTTTTTATTTTACTCAGGATCTATTGACACTGGTAACTGAGATGTTATCTCCCAACAATAATTTCTTTATATGCACTAGTCGAAATTCAAACTCACCAACGCATGTTTAAAATCTAATTAAAATATTATTCTTAAGACCATATGCTTAAAATCTAATTAAAATATACTAAAAATATTTTGGAATTGTTTAACAATAAAGTTAAAAATTCTCATCATAATTATAAAAACATAAAATATGAAGTTAGACAATAAAGTAGTAACTTTGCCATAATTATATGCTTGTATGGTGTATAAGTGAAATGAAGATACAAAATTTAACTTAATAATAGTAAGAAAAACACATTATTGAAGAATGCAAATGGGTCACTCACTCACCTCTGCACTTGATAACTTGACCAGTTGTTCTAGACATGATGGCTACACAAAGGTTTAGTGATAACTTGATGAGATCCTTTGAGGATCGATGCTTTATTTATTGTGGAAAAGTTAAGAGTTTACCGTACGAGAAAATCACTATATATTGAAAGTGACTGCATAACACGAGCGACAGGATAAGAATTGACGATCAGAATTCACTTTAATTATTTGCTACATATAAAAAAAGGACGATTTGTTTGGTGTGGATGGGATAGATATTTTCATAATTTAAGTAAATTTTAAATAGATAAACTCAAAAGTTTTTAAGATATACATAAATGGAAATTTTCGATAAGATTAAAGAATTAAAAGTAAAAATATTATTAGGATGTATAAAATCAATTTGAAATTTTGGGTTCATATATACATAATGAATTAATTTTTTGATTTCTTAAATCAATACGTATACTTGTTTTAACATAAAATTATTAAAAATTGTAAAATCAAGAAAGTAAATCGTTAAGTAATTTTGAGACTCGTCAAAATATATAATTTTTTAAAATTTTCAAACAGTTATAAGAAATTTATTCAAAAAAATGTCATAGAAAATGTGTTACCAGCATTTCTCTCATTTTAAATTATAGAAAAAATTATGCAACTTAAACTTATTTACAATAAAAATTTAATAATATATATATATAGACACACACTACCAATTAATAAAAAAACTAATTTTAGATATAACTATTAAGATAATTTATTATTTGACTTATTTTTTATTCATAATTAATATAAAAAATTTATATTATAATAAACAAATTTTGAAGTTGTTATTATGAAAATTATGTAATAAACTTGTCATACGATTGATAATTTGTGAACGAATTACTACATGTATTTTTTGTAGTGAGATTATAGAAAAAAGATATGTATATATATATATATATGTGTGTGTGTGTGTGTTTATTTAACCTATCTGATTTTAAATTAAAATTACATATAGAATAACACATGTTTTTCTATGAAAAATAAGATATAGAATATATTAAAATTCAAATATGCTTTTTGATCTTTTTAATATCATAATTTTCTTTAAAATTTAAATTTTTTTAAAAAATTATAATTTAGTTTTAATAATCTTATACAACCTTTCTCGTAGATTTTAATTTGTTTATATTTTCAAACAAATATTTTTGTGATTTCACAAACTTGAATAGGAGAATGCATTTAAAGAGTTTATAAAAAGGGGCAAAATTTACATGTAGTTTTATATATATTATTGACGTAGTTATCTAATTAAAATTATAATTTTATCTCAATAATCTACATGTAATTTAATAAAATCCTTAATAAAAATTCTTTATTATATAGATTGTTAAGATGAAATACTAATTCTAATTAAATAACAACACAAACTATATCTATGGAAGAACATCTCAATTTCATTAAAATAAAAATTGTAATTTTTAAATGTATTGAATAGGTTAAGAAAAAAATAGTAGTCTTGATAACGAAAACAGAATGTCAACAAAAGGAGATATGAAAAGAAAAAAAAAATTACATAAGAATTATATGCATTACAGCACTGAAAAAAATAGATTAATTGAAAAATTCATGAAACTAAATAAAAATTTTTGAAGTTCAGTAAATAATAAAAATCATAATTACCATCACATCATATAAAAATCTACAAAATAGGGACATTGAGAAGAAACTATAAGATCAATATATAAATGATAATATGTTCATGATCTTTAACTAGCTATTTATAATATATATATATATATATATATATATATATATACTTTAAAAATTTTAATTTATATAAAATAATAAATACACTTTATAATATATATATATATATATATATATATATATATATATATAGACTATTCTTGATAATATCTCACAACCTATATAGAAGGTGATCGACACAAATCATTGACTAGATAGCAAAGCTAAAAGTATCTAGTACTCTCTAGGCTATTCAATCATGTAGGTGGCAAACAAATTAGTAAAAGATAAATTCATTGCGTACTAAAAATATCTGTCTAATGTTGGTCCACCATCATTGTGAATGTATTGTCTTTTAACATACGATTATAAATATTTGCATTTAATTTTACAATGTTTTTTTTAATTCATTTAGAATATAATAATACATCGTTAAATGATAGAAAGAAATAATTTACCAATCGAATTTAATTATATCCCTCACATCAATGAAATCAAAAAAGAAAATTATATTCAATACGTATAATAAAATAAGAAATTAATTAAGTTTTCATCCTTTTTTCAATTATTATTTTTAGTCCTTTAAACTATAGTTTTAGTTCTTGAATATTTTATTTTACCATTTTTAATCTTTTTCAATAACTTTAATAAAAAATAATACTTTGTGGTGATTAAAATAATTATTTTATGAAAGATCAGTATGACTCATTTAATTATTTAATAAAAACTAGTATCAAAATATTTGAGAGATTAAAAATAGAAAAATAATAAATTTAAAAGACTACAAATAAAAGTATAAATAAAATGAGAAAAAAATTAATTAATTCTAAAACAAAATAGTTAATGTCAAAACTGTAGTTCTTTTTTTTTTATAATTTTTTTGGTTAAAACCATTTTTAGTTTATCCTCTAACAATGGTATATTTTTCCATATAATCCTTTGATTGATCCTTGTTTGAACTTTTATTTTTCTTTTTACAGACTTTAGGTTCATTCTTGTTAATTTGTTTCATTCCATATATTAATTTTGCATGCAGTGTCCAGTTGCTTAAATCGTAAGGTTACATAAATTCCAGCTATGCTTTTGTACTCATCTACATTTTTGACGTATTGCTTAACTGGTTTTAGTCACGAGAATAAACTTCAAGTGTTTTATTTGTTCAGTTTTTGATAGTGTGTACAGTGTACGTGGCGGTGAATGGCTTTTTCCAACATTCAATTTCACGACGCGCGTTCTAATATTTTCTTGCATGATTTCCAAGTGTAGCTAACCAAGACATTTTAGCAAAGAGGACATAGATAGCCTTCAAGTGGGGTTTTGTTTTCAAATATCATGTCTTCATAAAGTTGCTTCGAGGAAAACTGTTTTTAGTTCTACATTTTGTTTCTAAAAACTCAATGAATAAGTAAAAAAAATAAAAACATTTAATAGATAATTGAAATATACGAATAACTAAATAATTAGTTATAAAAATGAAAAAAAAAATAGATATATATTTGAGTTGATTAGTCGAGTGTAAAGTAAAATCGTAAAAAGACATGTGTCGAAAGATTTAATCCAGTTATACAAGTATAAGATTTACACATTTTATATCTTATAATGAATGAACGAGTAAAATGGTGAATGGCTTTTTTCAAAGACTGAATTTGACGACACGACATCCGTTGTAATCATTCATTGCATGATTTCCAGGTGTTGCTAACCAAGAGATTTTAGCAAAATGGACATAGATAGCCTCCAAGTGGGGTTTTTGTTTTCAATTTCATGTCTTCATAAGCTTCGAGGGAAACTGTTTTCAGTTTTATAATTTTTTTAGACTTAATGCATGAAGTTAAAAGATATGTATTGAAAGTTGTAATCATGTTATCTAATTATAAGATTTACAGATTTTATATGTTATAATGAATGAACTTGTAAAACGGTGAATGGCTTTTTCCAACATTGAATTTTACTATGCGTGTCGTAATATTTCATTCATTAGAATAAAATATGACTTCTGCGTCTCCCAATTTATCAAACGTCGCTAACTTTTTAACGATAGTTTTTTTAAAAATAACGTGAAATACATGTACCATGATTCATTTGTGAATTGTTAATATTAAAATCAGTTCATTAAAGTATTTCACGTCAATTCTTTTAAGAATAATCATGAAAAATTAATTTAATTTACGTGTCTTTCTGTTCCCTGGTCACTTTTTTCTTTGGGGTCGTTTTTCTCTCACACATTCTTCTCTTTTTCTACTTTTTCTCTCTCATGTTCTTTTATCTTCGCAACGTGGTGCTGTCCTTGTGCCTCCCTCGCTCTCATCCTTACATGTTGATATGATTTTTCTTTATTTTGTATCCTAAATTTTTTATTTTTAACATGTCCTTAGATATTTTATTTTTATAATATATTGTCCAAGCACATAAATTTTTATCATATATTCTACGCATATTACAATGAGAATTGATGAATGTCTTGATAGTTCACCGCATGTTGTATTTTAGGATGCATGCCACTTAAAAAATTTTGGATGCCATTTATTTAAAAATTTTACACACACTTATCATTAACCATCTCTTCCTTGGTAACATGCAAAATCAAACCTATAAGCAACGATTAAGTTTTCCTGATTTAATACTAAAAGCTCCATTTTCTTTATTCCTTATATTTTTAGAAAAATATTTTTCTAAACTTAATTCTTTAAAATCTTTTCGTTTTTTTCTTTCTCCTTCCATTTCCACATAAGAGGCATTTTCCTACAAATACTCCGCTTCTCTGGTTAACATAGGACATGCCATGTCTCAGAAGATTTTTTCAATTCTTTTTAACCATTTCTAAGTACCTTCCGGGTCATATCCTCCTTTAAATCCTTTAAACACAAGTGAGTTATTTCTTTGAAAATGTTCTAGACCTTGATATTTGGTCCGTTCATTATTATTTCTATTTTCGTTTCCAATTGCATGGGCAAGACTATCGAATGCCTCCACAATTGCTCTATCATTTTTTCCTGTCATTTGTAGTTATCACAGAAAATTAAAATAATAATCATAGATTCATTATTATTCCTTCTTGGTTTCTACTTAAGTCAAAACTTATAAGGTTTCTACTATAGTTCTATTATTCCTTTCAACCATCACTTTCTATTTCTAATAGAAGGCAAAGTTATAGAATGAATTAAATGTTATCTTCAACTATGTTACTAACCAATTTCTTTTTTACTAATAGGTAAAAATTAAATAATCAACTCAATCAATCACTCAAAAGCACACAAAATAACAATCAAACAAGTATCCAAAGCACACAAGCAAACAATCAATCACACAAAGTGAAAACATAATAGACACATAACTCACAAGTCGAGCTGGTTCAACCTGTAACACACTGATCTAAAACACCTTAAAAACTCTAAATGTTTTGCTACTATTATTGTAACAACTTGACTACGTCATCACTAAAATACTTTGTTTTTTGATTTAAAAAGAAATATTAATTTTCTAAAGATGTCAAAAATAATCTAACGTTATTTAACCCACAGTTTTTCTCAAAATAAAATTTAACAGAATAAAAGAGTCACAACATGCTGAATAGTACGTCATATACTAGATAGTAGACAATATTCACATATGTTTGATATATTTACATACAATAACCAATCTTCAAACCAACTTATTCCTCTAGCAATCCATTTCTTGTACATAAAGTCTAACTTGTCAATTTGTTCTCACGAATAAAATTAATGGGAATAAATGAGAATTTCATATATGTTGCATGCTCCGGCCTCAACTTCAAAAACATGCAATGTGGTACCATCTTAGATAATTATGACATCTTCACCGTATAACTTACCGACCAGTCAGAATCTCCCTGTGTCACATAGAATATCATAAACAACATGTGATCATCATGAAAATGATTTCTCAATGTCTCACTCATACTAAGCAACACACTTAGACACACAAATTAAGTTTATTATTTGCGCTCCTACTGAGCCCACCCCTATTCGAGGCTATGCAAGTATGTCATGACCTTAATTCTACACTATTAATATGTTTAAAATCCATCAAGCATATAATCTTGTTAACAAAGGTACTTAACCTCCCACACAGAGGTACTGAACCTCAAACGTACAGAGCTTTTCTTTCAGAAGTACACATCCTTAAATAGAACACTATTATTAATTTTATTATTAATCACAAAACATAGTGTCACAAATATTATTCACCATCCAATGTCACAACAAAGATCATCCAAGTTCAAACATGGGAAATCAATCACAATTCATATGACAGTTCATGGTTCAAACATCATAGTTCACAACACATGTGATTATACAAGTTAAAATCTTAATATTTTTAATTATAGATTCAACTTTGGATTATGGATTATAGGTGCTTGAAATTTCGTTTTCTCTCTTGAAAACACCTTAACCAAATTAATTTAGCTTAAGTTCATTTTTAAACCATAATAACCACTTTTTGTTAAAAATCTATCAAAGATCACTTTAAATAATTAAAATATTTAAAAACTTGATTTATTTTAGTAACAACCTTAAATATTCTTAACACTTTAAAACTTCATTAATACTTAAAAATTCAAGAATATAGAACCATATAAAAATTTAGAAACTTGTAAATTTAAAAACTTTAGAACATAGAAACTTATAAATTAAAGCTTAAAATCTTAAATTCTCTAAAACTTAAAATATTTTGGAAACTTTCCTCACTATCCTTATTAATTTTATAAATTCAAGAATATAAAATTATAAAAATCAAAACATAGAAGTTTAGAAATTTTAGAATACAAATCTTTATAAGATTTAGAATTCTAGCATTTTTAGAAAGTTGAAAACTTAATTAAATTAGAAACTTCCCTCACCTTAATTCCTTTTGAAAATGGTATAGAATCCTTTAAGAAGGCCTTTGGAAGATGAAATAAAGTGAGACACAAGTCTCCCATAAGGTAATGTTAAATAAGGGTGGTAAAATTTTGAAAAACTTTTGAAATAATGCCAAAAGAAGTTCACGATTTCGCAAAGTTGAAATAAAAGAAGTTTTGGTGGTTTTGTGCATGTGTGCTATGATTCAAGATGTCCCAAAATTGTCCACACGTGGCTGTATATATAGGCGAATTTTATTAATTTGTAATTTGTTGGCAAAATTTGGTTTCTTTAAGTATTAGTTACTTTTAAAAGTAACTAAATCATTAAATAACAAGATAAGTTTTGACTTATCTTTGAATTTGTATATGAGGCACCTTATCCTTGTCCTTAACTTGGTCTTGGTTTCTATTGCTAAAGGCTACACTTGATTGATGCCAACAATTCTCACATGACATTACACTAAAATTTGACAATTTTGCTAAATTTTGTAACTTAGTGAAATTTTAATTTTTTTTTCTTTCTTTTGTCAAAGATGTCATGTATTCTCTCTTGCATCATGTTTAAGCCTTTTAAATTGATTCTTAATCAATGATAACAAATTATACAGAATTGTTATACAAATGTAAGTTAAAAATTACATTTTATTTTTATTTTTTTTTTAGTAATTAAGAATATGATTTTTATTCTTATTTTTATGATTGTGTCTTAATATTCATAATGCAACTTCCTAATCATTCTACAATTAGGATAAAATTGTAAGGATTCTAAAAATAATTTTTTCATAATTTTATGACTCATAGATTGTTCTAGATAAATTTTTAAAACGTTTTCTTATTTAATTTACAGAAAACTTATAATACAACATCTTATTTTCAACTATATATTTATTTATCCTACTCCTAATTATGTATCTTATGGACCCTATTCCCTTTTCTTGTTGTTTGAAATTTTCAACCTATATTATGTATCCAAACACTGGGAAATAATTAAATTTTTCAAAAAAAAACATATATTTTTAGAATCATTAAATTTTTCTGTGTAACAATATATAATTTTTACGTATTAATTCTTAATAAGTTTCTCATACTAAATACAAAGACATAATTACATACAAACAATATTATAATTCAAATAATGATTATATCGTAAATCAAAAGTATTAAATAACATTTGAAATGTCATATAGGAATAAAATGGTCAAACACCAAAGTTATAAAATGGTCAAACATCAAAAGTTATTTTTTAACTATGTTTAGAAACGTAATGACAATATTATTACAAGACGACAAACTGTTTATTTTAATTCTCCATCCATTAGATTTAGTTCTATAAAACTAAGTATTTTATTAAAAATGAAAAAAAAATTGGATGAATAAAAAAATACAAGTACTAAAAATAAAATGACATACAAGTGAAAAAGAAAATTTAATCACATAAACTTAAGCCTAAAATTTGATATTAAAATTTAAAAGACTATAAATAAATAATATAAAAATTATCCATTTATCGGACAATGAAATTCTATATCTAGATAAAGAAATTAGAAATAAAGAAATTTTAATTGTTATATCTAAATAAAGTATTTTAAAAATTAAGAAAATTAAATTGATAGAAAATCAAATTCTAAATATCTCAAATTTCCTAAAACTCATAAATTCTGTCTAAATACAACTATATTAATGAATCAAGGATTTGAATTTCTGTACAATGATCCTGCTGAACTTTTCGAGTTCACCTGTCAAAGGTCCTTAGATTTGTTGTTTGAAGATTCCCTTTCAAGCTGATACATATACCAAGAACAACTGCCATATTACAACTACTTATCCCATCTAATGTAATAAACACTGTCAAATATAAAAAATTTCTAATTTCAGAAGCATTGAAATCGGATGATAAAGTCTGGTATCTATTCAATAAAAAAAATTCCTATTTCACAACACAAGTGATGACTAAAATGAACAAAAGGGATTAATTCTGTTGTTCAAATACAAATTTTGGGGTGCTTATTTGGCAAGACCATTTCATTAGCTCAAATACGAATGCAACATGAATAACTGTCATATGCAACATAAATAACTGTCATATGTAAAACCATGAAGCCTGGACATAATTGCTTACAATATTTTCTCGTGAAGACAAAATCTGTATCAACAAACATGCAAGAAAACCCATCTCTCAAGCATCAATTTGAAAACACCAAGAATTAATAAACCTCACACAAACATGTTACCAGGATTTTAACAAACTTACTTGCACAAACATGTAAAAACATTTTGGTCAACACAATTTATCATTGTCCCCTGAAAAAATTTAATCATCACATCATTTATCCACAAGCTCATGCAAATTCAAGTCAATGTAATTTGTATCTAATATCTCTATTTGTTAGTTTACAAGTGTATAATTCAACCGTGTTGTGTTTACTGCATCCATGGGAGTGCACCAGGATATGGAGTTGGCCCACAATATCTGAATAAACCTTCAATTTCAGGACAGCCATTGGGGTAAGGAATTGATCGATGAAAAGGGTCACGCTTTAGTTTCTTGTGAAAAAGTGAACCTCGACATCCATATGGATCTCTTTGAAATTGTGTTCTAACCAATTCTTCACCTTTTAGCGCAGCTGCTTTTGCATTTGATGTAGCTGGAGTGCCAGCATAGAAGAACCTTGATTCTGGAAAGCCAATCGCAGATCGATGTAGATGCGCAAATCTTTTTTCCTTGAAATCATAACTTACAACCTGATTCCCAGATTCAACAGAACACATTGAAACATGCAACAAATATTTAAAGAAAAAGGATATAATATGTAAGGAAAAGGGAGTATATGTCAAATGTGAATGTTATCATTGGCCATCAAGCAAAGGTCTAAATGCAAGAATTATTAAATATAATGAACCCCTTTAAATAATAGTAATTAATAATTCCTTCCTAGTCACTGATCAGCTACTTCACATGCTTAATATTTACCACAGGCAACATGGGAGATCTATATGCAGGACCATTTAAGATAACTCCATCAAATTTTTATTAGTAATACATAATGGTGGACTTCATCTGAAGATTTTCAGCAGCCATTACAAAAAAATCTGAGCAGTAAAAGCTTGTCAAGCAACAAAATGTCTGGTCACAGATTTTCAAAAATTCATTTTCCTCTTTTTCATCTACTGTGACCACTCCACACAAATATTGGCATTTTCCAATCTTTACACCAAAGGAATAGAATGCCTCATAACTTACATAAATAGGGCTTACATACAGTTATATTTTGGGGATAGGTGCCAGTAAGCTCCCGGAATCGACAGACACTAAATAGAAGATTTTCAAAGCTATCCCGTGCATGCTCCTCTGTAAGTGCTCTCCATTTCACACTTTCTTCCTTACCTACAGAAACAACCCAAGAGAATGAGATAACTCCTGATAAAAGCTGTTTACTTGCGAAGCATATGCAAATAAACACAAGGTGAAATGCTATATCATCTATATCCACATCATGAGGAAACTGAGATATATGATGCAGCAGAGATTCATCAAGCTAACATTACAAAGTTACAGTAAAAATTTGAGCATCTAATGAAGTGGGATTTATTAGGTATGCATTAAATTTTGTAAAGCAAAGAAAAGAAGCAATTTAATTAGTATCATAAAACATTAGCAACTCAACGAAATGCAGCAAGAATTCTATTATCAAATTCATAAATTAATTATTCATTTATTGATTGTATAAACTAGTAAACTAGTAAGAGGAAGCACAAGCTGATGGAAGAAAAACAGAGTTTCTTTATTGATTGTGTGTATCTCTACAAAGAATTCCCTGGACTGGATATTGGATAGATGCAACTCCTCCCTAATCCCAATTCTATTTCACCAAAATGACTGACTCTTCTTCTCAAATCCTCTTCCTATTTATAGGCAGCTACTGGGCTGCTAATGACTCCATAGCTATGTAGTCAAACCTTGGATAGCAGAGTGAAGCGGCCACCCCCCAAAACTGCTATAGCAAGATAGCGGTAGCAACATGACCACTATTGCGAAGTAGACATAACAGTATATACAATCTATAATTTCATGTCATACATGATATATAAGTACTGAAAAATAGAAAAGTAGACCAAATTAAAGAGAAAAAACATAGTCAACCCAATATTTTTAGTTGTTAATGTCCTTCAATGAATTCCATGCCCAGCCATATCAAGGTTGTCACCTGTAGGCTTTGCTAAGGGAGCATCATTTGATACAGAAACAGGATTGGGTTGGTTAGTAACTTCACTTGGCTGCTGGGATAATAACATAGTGAACAGAAAATAGTGAAAGATATGAAAAACGAACAAAAAAGAAGTGAGTTATGAAATTCTGAAAATGGGTACCAGTATTTGGCTTCAAAAACAAAATGGGCTTAGTGGGTGGCTTTGAAAACAGAATGGGGATAAATAGAATGAAGAGTGGATCTCGATGTCTCGTAATTTGAAGTTATTCTATAATAATATGAGCCAATATTAATGTTACCATCCTAACATAAACCCACCCCTAAGGCCGTAACGGGCCTAATCAATAGCAGTCCCATTTACAAAGCTCCTTGTATTTCTTTGACCAACTAATCTAACTAATAACTAACATAACTAACTGATCTATCACTAAGGTTATGTATCTCTTCTTAAATCACAACCAATGCTGAGAAAACACTTTTCTTACAAAAGAAAGCCCCTTCCTATGCTTTACTTTCTTTCCTTATCAAAATGAAATTTCCAATGATTTTACATGGTTTCAAATCACAAAAGTTGGACCCAAATAGAAGGAGTACACTCAAGATATATCATTAAAATCAAACATTGGAACTGAAGTTACTTTATTCAAAGTCAACTAATCAAATCTTCAATTTACATGTCTAAGAATAACATGAAAATGTGAAAAAAAATTCTAAAAGTTTCGGATGATATTTTATCGGACAACATTGCACTTCCTGAGATATGATCTTGTGGCTAATTAAAAATGATGGCAAGAAATAAAGCAAAACAACAAATCAATTTACCAATTCTCATGTTCTATTCACATACATAGGCTGCAGAAGTGCAGCCCAAGACCAACTCAGTTCCCTTGACATTCATGTCTCACAAATTATGACTGATAGTCCAGACTGCAGCAAAAACTACATATCCAAAGCAACTATCCCAAGCATATAACAAATAATAATACAACTTTACTTTACAGCCTACTGCAATACGTAGTTAACCAACTAACTTATTCTCAGAACATATACGTAATTAACCAACCAACTTACTCACACAACATATACGTGTGTCTATATATATATATATATATATTGTTGTCTGGTTGACTGTAGTTGTCTTCCAAATATTTTTCATAATTACATTACGATCAGGCAATCTATTCCTTCTCATTAGGTGATGATGACGATTCCTAACGTATAATCCCCGCAAATAAACTTGACCAGGCATTTAATTTCACTAATCAAACAATACGATGCAATGCAAGTGCCAAAACAGTTACAATAACTCACCAAACCACCCTTTGGAATCAGCAACAGCCCAGTAACTCTGTGCCTCACTCCGTGGGCCGGCGTCTTTCCGGGTCTCTCCACCACTGAAGAGGAGCAAAGCAGAGTCATCTCTTGCCACAATGTCAATACCCTCATGAATGTGAGTCACAAAAGTGGAAGCTTGGCCAGGATTCTTCTGATAAGACTCCAAAAACCAAGAATCCTCTTTGTCAATTTTGCCACAACTACTGCTAGTGTAAATAGAATGCCCAGCAACCATCACAAGGTTCTGAAGCTTGGAGAAAGGGTAATCATCGAAACCCGTCTCAGGTTTGGCATAACCACTCTGAACATTGTATTGTGTTCCATACAAAGAGAAAATCATGACAAGTGTTAGTACCAAAGACAAGGCTAAGAAAAGACCAATTAGAGGGTGAAGCTTGAGATAGTGGTGGAAACGGTTCCCAATTGATTTGATCATTCGGAAAGGGTGAAAGATCGAATTTTTAGGCTTTCGGGTTCGCTTTATGACGGTTCCTGATTCTAAGTCAAAATCGCTTTTTGGGTATGCGGGAAAAGACTTGTGGGCTTGCGATCCAAAAGGGTAATTGTTCATTGTAATGGGGGGTTTCTATGGTTTGGAAAAGAGAGCGAAACGAAGCAATAGAATCATTGAATCAGAGTGGAAGCACGAGTGAGGAATGATGTCACATGGGGTGAGTAGCGAAAATGGGGTGTTCGAAGGTTCCGAAGATTGACAATGAGAATTGAATTGAAGATCACAACTTTGGAATGTGAGAAAATAGTAATAATAATTAGATTTTGAATGGATGGACCGTAGAGTGATGGAAAATTGAAGGTTTCAGTTTCTGAACGACTTGTTATTGCAGCACTGTGCGTGGGACTTGGAAGATGCAGAAAAACAGAGATCCAACTTCAGAGGATCTCATTTGTCTTTGCTTCTACTTGAAAATCTCTCCCTCTTGTTTTTGTTATTTCTTTTTTATTTTTTAATTTCAGACAAAAAACAAAGTTTGATGTCAGCGATGAAAGGTTGGAAAAAACAAAACACCGAACTGAAGTACCAAATTACCAAAATTTCAGAGTACTAGAAATTATATAAAAATAATTTTTAAAAATTATATAAATATGCTTTAAATATTAAAAATTATATATTGTTTCAAATGTTGATTTCTTTTAATTAGTAATTGAGTGCTACGATGCATTAATTGAATTTTTCTATTTTGAAAATTATTTATGTACTAAAAAGAAGTACCTAAGTACCTAAACTTTTATTTTGTTGTATATAAATATCTTTAATTATTATTTTGTCCTAATTTATATTTAAATTTTATGATTGTTTTAACATATGTTTTCGTTAACTTACTATTAAATATTTAACATATTTAATATATAAAAAAATTTTAAAACTGAATAACATCTCTAATTTCTACTATTATAATACCCTGATTTCTCAGTGTCTCATGGGAAAAATAACTACACTATTACATGAAATGAACTTAATTTTATGACATAGAGTAAAATTTAAAGTGAAATCTACAGTTACATATTTTTTTAGAAAAAAATAATGTCTCGACCATTTAAATTTTTAACATCTAATAGGAATCCTTAAGGATATAACTTTCCTAAATAACAACAATAACTCAAATATAAAAACAAATAGAAATAGTTAAGTCTTCATAATTGAGATTCTCTTCTTGATTTATAGTTTTTGCATCTTTAATCAACAAATCATTTGTTCTTCCATTTGTAGGGTTATCACATATGTCAACCACAGACATTTCCACAAATTTAGTTCACACAATTTAATATTAATAGTAAGAACCACAAGAACAGTACACACAACAAATATAAAGAAGGAACTTAAAAAACTCAATTTATAATTTATCACAACTAGTTATACAATCTAGTATGATGCATGTCACTCACAATCCACTCTCATGTCATGTGTATTGTTAAAACAACTGAGTGGTGTCTAGAAGTACAGGTCACATTTCACAGTCTCACTAATGTTGCAGTTGGAGTCACTTCTCACTCATGATGATCGAGCATGGTGGAAGCTTTCCCACAATGGATACCCTCTAGTCCTAAGTCATTACATCGACATGTCATGGACCAACCGTTCTAGTTTCATTCATCCCCACTTATCGAAAACATTTTCACTTTACTTAAGCATTCATGATAATCTCATCATTTTTCAAACACCATGTTTCACAAGTGTGACGACCCGCCTTGTTGTTATTAAAATACGTCTAAATTCTCAGTTTTATTATTATTGTTCGAAAACATTTCCTTTCCTTTAAATTTCTTCGAATAAAAGTTTTGAAATAATTTATCTTTCCTTGAAAACAAACTGTCACCTTCAATTTGATTTATTCCTTGAAAATAACACGTGGAAAGTTATATCATAAAATAATTGTTCATCAAAAATTTATTTCGTTTCGTGTAAAAACGTAATGTTAAGAGAATTATTAATATACATATTGTTCACAAATATCCATCCGTTAGTTATACACATCACTAATTCTTCCGTCAACCCTCCATACAGAATTATTGAATCTACATGTTAATCTGCTCCCCCATATGAAATTTAAGGATCATCACAGGTGTCAAGCCACAGCCACAGATACACAAGGGTAAGTTCCAAATACAAATCTTAATTAAAATACATACAATAATTAAATAAGTAAATAAATGCATTATAACTAAATGAAAATTTCTATATAATGCATGATCCATCCTCAACTTCATTAATATGTCATGTGGTACTATTTCAGATACTACGACATCATCATCGTAAAACTTATTAACCAGTTGTCATAAACAAACATGTGATCATCATGAATTAAATCTATTCTCATTGTTTTAAGATCCCGAATCTAGCATCATGTCTAGAGGCATGAATTAAGTTTACTATCTGCACCTCTTACCAACGCCACATCTTTTAAGGCAATGCATGAATGAATGAAATCTTATCTTGTTAAGTCAAGATGATTTAGCATCTTAGTTTTGATAATTACAGAACAATCTGTTGTGCCTGTAGACGGAAGAAAGAGCAGAAGAGCAGACTCAGACTGAAGAAGCATCAGACTGAAGAGGCATCAGACTGAAGAGGCATCAGATGCAAACAGAAGAATGATCAGATGAATCATTAATAAGCATAGTCAAGATGCACCCTCAAGCACAGACGCACAAGGTGAAGTGTTCAAGTCATCAAGCCTCAAAGCCACATCAGACGAAGAACCTTCATTGTTCAAGACAGAGAGCTCATCTCAACTTCAAGTCAAGTACTCAAGAAGGAAGACTTTGAAGACTGAAGTTGAAGACGAAGGAAGGAGACAAACGAATGAATTCAACACACAACTCATTTATTTATTCATTCGTCTACCTCGTTTAATGAAGTTCAGACGGAGTAACTCGCGCCCTATTTCAAATCTAATCGTTACTCGTAGAAGCTTCCAAAGACATAATAGATATCTGTGCAAAATCTCTGCAACACAGAAAGCAACCATGCTTTTTGTTTATGACTCTGATCAAGTCAGAAAAAGCCTGTGCAAACATTAATTATTCTGATTGATCTCTGTCACACGTTTGAAGACCCCAAGACAGAGGATAACTTTAGTCTAACGGATACTTCAAGAAGCTCTCTATAAAAGGACTTCATTACTTCAGTCTAAAGGATACTTCAAGAAGCTCTCTATAAAAGGACTTCATTACTTCAAGAGAAGGTTGACGAACTGCATAACAAAGAAATTATATCCAAGCTTCAAGCTCTCAAGCAAAGCCCTGAACTTAGAATAGATCTCATTGTAAAACCCTCTAGGATAAACTCATTCTTTCATCTTCCTAAATCCACTATTGTGGTGCTCTTAGCCTGTGAAGACTGTGTTCAAAGAATACCTTGTTTAGCCTGTGGAGGTTGTGTTCAAAGAATACCTTTGTTTAGCCTGCATAGGCTGGGTTTAAAGAATACTGGTTTAGCCTGAGAAGGCTGTGTTCAAATAATATCTGTAATTAGCCAGAAGTGGCTGGGTTCAAAGAATACTCTTAGTGGAACCTCACTGTGTTGCTGGGGAACTGGATGTAATCTTGATCAGACGAACCAGTATAAAAATATTGTTGTCTTCTCTATTGATTTATCTATTAACTAATAGGGGATAATAACTTGAACATTCTGATAATAAAATTAATATTAAAGAAGAAAACAATCTTGTGTCTGATCAAACTTTGAAAACAACAGACGCAAATGCATTGTCTTAGAGAAAAAAATTTTAAACAGTCTACACAATTCAACCCCCTCTCTTATGTGTTTTTGTACTTTACATATCTCCCTTGTCAAAATAAATTTAATTATTACTTTAACCATCATCAAATCATTGTACTGTAATGGTGGTACAAGTCTCATTCATCATTTTGATTCATATTATGGATTAATATTTAATAGTTCTAACCGTCCAAGTTCATAACACAAGTCATCCAAGTTCAAAGCATAGGAAATTAATTGTCATAAATTTAGAATTTTAACATTTTAATTATGGAACCATTCTATAATTATTATTTATTGTTGTTTTTCATTTCATTTTAGTGGTTTAGTATGTCTTAACCGAATTGTTTTAAGTGTTAAATCACCTTAAAATCATATTAACTATCTTTATTAACAAATTTTCCAATTACACTTGAAAACTCTTAGAAATCTTTAAAAACTTGTATTATTTTAGTAACATCCCTTAATACTCTTATTACTTAAACACTCCATTAAGACTTATAAATTTAAGAATATAAGATCATAAGAATCAAGACATCAAGAAGTTTAGAAATTTTAGAATACAAAACTTTATAAGATTTAGTATTCTAAAATCTTTATAAACTTGAAAACTTACGTAATTTAGAAACTCTCCCTATCTTAATTTTTCTTTATATCTCTTTAAAACTCTTTGGAAAGGCTTTTGAAAGTTGAAACAAAGTTGGCCTTACACTCTACACTAGGTCATGTGAAGTAGGCTTTGGTATTATAGGAAAATTTTAGATTTTGGCCTAAAGTGTGCATCGGTTTTTGTGGGGTGAAAAAGACAAGAAATTTTTGTTGTTTTGGTACTTCAAAGTTCACGGCACAATGTGGTCTATTAGTGGGGTATTTATAGTTGAAAAAAATTAAACAATTGCATGTTATTTGCTAGTTAGTATAGTTTGGTTATTTAACTACTAGTTATATCAAAAAATAACTAAGTAATTAATCATTTAGATAAGCTTTTGACTTATATTGACTTGTCATTACGGTGGCTTATCTTGTGTTGCCAATTTTTCTTCTTTGCTTTGAATGGCATAGTTGTGTAGCACTTGACATACCAACTTCCAACGTGAATTTTGTGGCATAAAAGACAAAACTTGCAAAATTTTATTATTTTATCATTTTGTTTGAAAAGAATGGAAGCTACTTTAACTTCCTTTCCATCACCACTATATGTTTTTCTTTCATTCTTTTCATGTTTATTTATTTGATTTATAATCAAGGATAGCGAATTGAGCATAATTTCACACAATTGCAATGTAGAAGTTACATACTTTTAAGGTTTTATGATGAATTAAAATCATAATTTCTATTCTTAATTTTATGATTTGTAATATAAAATTAAAATATAACTTATGATTATATCATAATTATAAAAATATATAAGGATTCTAAAAATTATTTTTCCCTAATTATAAGATTTACAGATTGTTTGAGATAAATTTTCAAAACGTTTTCTCAATATAATTTACAGAAAATTTATTATACAATGTTTTATTCTTAACTGTATATTTATTTATCCTACTCTTAATTTTGTATCTTATGAGTCATATTCCATCTTATTTCCTTGTTGTTTGAAATTTTCAACCTATATTGCGAACATAAACGCAGTTTCAGAAATAATTAGTTTTTCAAAAAAAATGTATAGATTAAAAATAATCATTAAACAATTACATATAAAAAAATCATTACATAATTTCATGTAACCATTTAGTTAGCAAAATTTGGTTACATTAATCATTAATTACTTTTAAAAGTAACTAAGTAATGAATTTTCAAAATAAATTTTGACTTATCTTAACTTTTCAGTTAATGGTGGTTTATCTTATCTTCAATTTGAACTTTTCTACCTTCATTAGAATTCAATAACTATATAGCACTTGGATAACCATCTTTCAACTAGAGTTTTTCTTTCAGAATGTCAAAACTTCTAAAATTTTATAATCTTTTTACATTTTGTTAAAGAAAAATGAAAATTATCATAATTTTCCTTCAACCACCACTCTATGTTTTTTTTTCATTTTTTACATGTTTATTTATTTGATTTCTAATAAAAATAACAATTTGTGCATAATTTAAAAATTACATATTTTTAAAGTTTTATGATGAATTAAAACAATAATTTTTTCTCTTTATTTTTATGATTTTGAAACTAACCTTAAAATATTATTTATGATTATATCATAATTAAGATAAAATTCTAAGAATTTTACAAATATTTTTCCATAATTTTATGTTTTATAGATTGTTTTAAATAAATTTGTAAGACAATTTTTGTATTTAATTTATGAAAAATTAGTTATATAACATTTTATTCTTAATCATATATTTATTTATCTTATAATTAATTTGAGTCCTACTTCATTTTATTTCTTTATTATTTAAAATTTTCAATTTACATATATAAACACAACCTAGAAAATAATTTTAGAAAATATATATATTTTTAAAATCAGTAAATTTTTTTAACAATATAATTATTACATATTAATTTTTAATAAATTTTATATTAAATACAGAAACAAAATCGATAATAATATAATTTAAACTGTGATTATATATCTATTTATTTATTAACTACGCCTTTTATTCATAAATGCTAAGAGTAATTTACTAAAAATTATGTAACAATATAGCTATTGCTACACAACGATGAATTACAATTTTTTCTGTGCATAAACGGATCAACTTCTCAAAAATAAAAAAATAAAAAAATAAAAAAACCGGATCAATCTATCAATAGTTAGTGGGATGGAAATTCTCCCACTTATATTGGATATATATCCAATGGTGATAATTGCTTCCTAAAATTATCTTTTTATATCCATATTGTTTTGATTTACGAGTTTAGTTGATACTAGTCAAATGTGTTTAAATAATTTTTTAATCAATTTTGTTTTTCAAAACTATGATTATAAATTAAAAAAAAAATAGCCTCGATGGACGTGTGCTTAAAGAATAAACTTGTACTTTTTTTTTCGAGAAAAAGGAAACATAAGTTATATATAATTTCATTTTTACTATTTTAAAAAAAGGCACGTTCTTTTCTCACTAGATAACTATACTATTAATTTAGTGAAAGAGCAAGTGTCATTTTTTAAATAAAAATATAGTTTAAACACAATTTTAAAATGGAAATATAATTATTACAAATTACTTATATTTTATTAAACACCAATTAGATTTTCTATCACATTATTTATTTTTAAATTACTAATGATTTTAATTCAGTGCAAGAAAATATTTCATTTTAATTTTCAAACATTTAGTTATTGAAATAACATACAGAACTTTATTCATTTTCACAAAGTTAATTTATATGAACTGAACCTGCACATATTTCTTGTGGGTTTTTTATGTAAGCTTTTTTTTTTATTAATTTTGTGATTTCATTGCTACTTTTTTTTTTCACAAAACTTTTACTCAAATTTGCTACAATTTTGAAAAAAATATAATTAATTCTTTAAATTTGGTATAATTCACAGAAGTTTATAATACTTTTGCATATTATTATTCAGAAAAAAAATGATGATTGTTGCAAAAAAAATTGCATAAAAAAATTATAAATAAATTTTATGATTTTTTGACTCAACAAACAAAATTATAAAGTTCATAAAAAGAAACTAAAATGTAGAGTGTTATTAATAATGTAGATAAAGTATTTTAATGTTATAAAATATAAACAATAAAAAATTGAATAATTAATATTTAAATAACAGAATTAAATGTTTAAGATTTCTTATAAGAAGTTATAAGATTATAGAAAATTATTACGCATATCTTTTATTATAAGCTTTAATTAGCCCCTCCAGAAAATTTCGTTCAATCTCCGCCACACACTTCGTAGTTCCTAATCAGTAAAGAGATTTAAGTTAAGCTACTCAAGCACCTTACAAATGTTTGGCTTCTTGTAGAAAAGATATTGATCAAAAGCCAAAAGCATAAAAAACGTGGGTCAACTTGACTCCACCACTTGCTCTTCTGTGTCTTATTCGAACATTTGCAGGACCATAGTTTAGAAATAAATACCCACATATTTGTTAGACATTATATATGTACAAAATAAAACAAGTTCATAATAGATAATATATATAGAAAACATAAAAATAGATGGATAGATACAAGCATGGAAGGGTAAAAGTGTAAAATAGGCCTATTTATTAATTATTTATCCAAATAAATCCAATTATAATCTATTTATAAAAATAGGTTTATATGTAATATGACACTTTTACATTCATTTTGATGTAACTAATAAAAAAAATTGAAATTTTTTATATTAATTATTTATCTAACGGATATAAAAGGGTTTTTATTTATTCATTTGAATATCAATTGAATACATAATCCATTTAAAAAGATTTATTTTTACCTCAATTATCTTAAAATTATTTAGAAAATATCACATAATAAAATAAATTTATTTTAATAAATAATTTATAACTAAATTATTTCGATAAATAATTAATCCATCGTACTATCTTACACTTTTACCCGGTACATGTATAAGTGGGTTTTTCTTTCAAAAAGAATATTCCAGCAAAAATTAAATAAAAAGTTCTTATATTTTTTTTTTTTATTTTCTTCACTTCTACTCCTTATAAAAAGTTCATTACTGTGTCAATTAATAAGAAAAAGTAATAAACTATGTGAAATTTTTGTAATCGCAAATTTA
Source organism: Hylodesmum podocarpum (assembly GCA_026586105.1). Classification (NCBI taxonomy): domain Eukaryota; kingdom Viridiplantae; phylum Streptophyta; class Magnoliopsida; order Fabales; family Fabaceae; genus Hylodesmum; species Hylodesmum podocarpum. Next base: position 354,812 of record JALJEV010000058.1, on the reverse strand, counting down.
AACGAAGAAAACTTACCATAAGAATGTACGTACAGATATGGATAGCGTTTCTAGAAGAGTCTGCCTTAAAACTTCATCTACTCTAAAAAAAAAAAAAAAAGAAAAGAAGAACCTCAGTAAATGGAAGATAATATATTAAGCTAAGGCATGAAAGAATGAAGAACAGAAGCAATTACATTCAACACATTCCTCCCACATTAAGACATCCTATTCTTAGCACGTTGAGGATTGATTTTATCAAGGAAAGAAATTATTTAACTAAAATATTTTAATATGACCTAATATTTTATAAATAATTTAATATTAGTTCAACGAATAGTCTAATATTTCCATTAATATTTAGAATAGATTTTGATATTACTCAACTTTATAAAATAAATTTGTAAAATAAAATTTATCTTCCACTTATATATACAATAGAACTAAATGATATGAGACTTTCACATCATTTTAATATAAATTTACACAGTGCTGAATAATAAACTGCCATAGACAGATAAAGATTTCTGATACTGAAATTGAATTGTCATCATTTAATATGAATAAGTACACTGTCAATTTATTAACGTGTATGTATCATAAAAGCCTTAAATAATAATCACAAAATTTCTTATTATAAAAGTCTTGACTATACAAAACAATTATGGTCAAAAGTGAAAACTAATTTGAACTTTCTCATACGGTACACTAGTTCGTATACATATCAGCGTGATATGTGCCGAACACGCACGCACCGCCCAATGGTTTAGAAAAATGAATTTAACTTCTGGGGGTTCTAAATAAACCCAAATCAGCTAAGTCAATCAAATTTTCCATTTTCAGATGCATGTGTTTTACGCACTGACTTATAAGAAACCATTTGGTAAATTTCGTTGATAGCTATTCAAACTAGTTTTTCTACCCCTTTACCACATGACTCACAAAATTAGGCATTCCAAGTACATAATTCTCTCATGGCCATGCATACATGATACATGAAAATAAAATATATTTATTAAACAAATGTATGACCATCACATTACAAATAATGCTCATAAGAAACCATTTGGTAAATTTCGTTGATAGCTATTCAAACTAGTTTTTCTACTCCTTTACCACATGACTCACAAAATTAGGCATTCCAGGTACATAATTCTCTCATGGCCATGCATACATGATACATGAAAATAAAATATATTTATTAAACAAATGTATGACCATCACATTATAAATACGATGCTCTAATCTATAACCTAAGCGGAACAACGTAACCCAAATTTTATATGCATAAAAAGTAAATAAATTACTAAAATTTATATAAAATTCATAATTAATATTAATTAATTAAAATTAATAAATATCGTATAATTAGATAATTAATTATAAAATATAAAAAAATATATATATAATATAAGTGAGTTAACTTATTAGTATGTAATATTATAATTAATTATAATACTGTGATGGTTTTTGAAGATAATTTTTCTCTTTTCTTCATGTGTTTAATGAGATATTTACCACAACAGTGACTAATATCAGATATAATGATTAATATCAGCAAATATGTTGTTTATATATGTATGTTGTGTATATCTAATATATAGAAATTCATTGTTTTACATAGTTTATTTTATATTTAAATAAATTAAGATTTAATTTCTAAAATACTTTGATTAAGACATACAATTTGTCATTTTTATTAACATGCATTAATAAGATGGTGTGTTAACCACGGTTTGAGATTGCAATTTCAACCCCAAGATCAAAGGATTTTTTTAATCATTGCACTTGTAGTGACTTCTGCGTCTGTTTATAATTTTTCACAGAAAATATATAGTGGTAAAATAACCATCGCAACCGCAATTTAAAATCTTTTTACATTATTTTTCCTTTAAATCTTTTATTCTGGAAACAATATGCATAAAAAAATCAATAAGAAGCACATTTGAGGAGCTTAACCATCATAACTTTGGCCTTAATTATGACATGAAAGATTGATATTCTCTGTTCTATTTTCTTAGTTTCATATGTACATAGTACAGAGTAGTGATCATATCACAGCATAGACAACTTTGCATCACTATTTTAATCCCATTACTATAGACTTTTGTATGTAATAGTACGCAGCCATTGATTATTAATTATCACCAACATTAACATATACAATTTACAATACATAAACCACAAAATGTAAGGCCATGTAAGAAGACAAGGCACTTTGGAATGATCACTTCACTTGGAAGTAAAACTTAGAACAAAACTAAACGATCATGAAGTTGTCAACAGCATCATGTCCTTGAATTCTTTGAAATCAAGTTTCCCATCAAAATTGGTGTCAAAGGAGCAAATCATGGTGGAGCAATCCTTGCCACACCTTTCATCCAACATGCCAAGTCTCTTCAGCACACACTCAAGCTCCTGGCTTGTGATGAATCCATCACCATCCAAATCAAACACTTCAAAGGCCTTCACAAGGTCCCTTTCCACATCCTCAACCTCATCATCACAAACCACCCCATTAGCCCCTTCCTCTTCCTCATTGTTCTGCTTCCACATAGACTCATAAAAGCACAAAAAATCTTTGAAGTCAAGGTCATGCTTTCCCACTAGAGACTCCAATTCCTGAATGGTGTAGTTGAACCCTGTCTTCTCTAGCAACATCTTCAACTCCTCAAGGCTCAAAAACCCATCACCATTCATGTCGACCTTCCCAAATATTCGATGCAAATCACTCTGTGTTAGGGGACACATATTTGGTACCAACCGTAAAAGGGTATGTGAAATTGTGAATATATATGAATATAATGAACTCTTCTCTACTTATGTTTGTTGTTACTCAAAGCTCTCTCAACAGTCATATGCTCATACATGTGTGCAACACATAAAGGTATATATATATATATGTATAGTGTGCAGGAAATCTTATAGTACAAAATTCGATTGAGACTTAAAATATTGATGATGTGGATGAGAATGATCCAAGTCTATGAAGCAATTCAAATGAAGTTTCATAGCCATGGCCTTGAAAGCAACATTCGATGCTTCCAATTGGGATATTTATGAGTCGAATTTTCTAGTCAATGATTTTTATTCTATCAATTGGATGCAAAGACATCATGTTCTTTAATTTTTATGCTTAAAATTTTTGTATTTGTGTACAATTATACTTCCGTTTTGTACGTGTGTATACGTAAGGTCATTTTCAGAAATATTTTGGACTGTCCAAGTGCATTCAAATACGTGTGAGGTGTGTGTGCGTGTGAGGTGGTGCACTTGTTTCCGAATTATCTAGAGAGCAACACCTGTCAGATAGAGACATGGAAATCTCTGGAGACAGACATTACTGTGACAATAACAACTACAAAAACTGTGTGTTTCAGTTTCTTCGGTTTTTACTCTAATTTTTTTAAAATTAAATAAAAATTAAGTATGATTTAATTTAATTTCATTTTTTAAATTAACTTTCATAATTTTTAATTTTTTTATAAATATTTTAAAATATTATTAAAATAATTTAATTATATAAGTTATATTTAAATTATAAAATATATCAAATAAAATAAGTAAAAAAAATATAATTAATTTATATTACGTATTTAAAAAATATGAAAAGATTAAATATTTATATTGACTAAAATAAATATATAAAATATAAATGTATTTATTTATTATTTTAAAATATTTAATATATATATATATATATAATATAACACTGTAAAGTATAAAAATTTAGATAAATATAAATATGCGGTTTAATTTATTTTAATTTAATTTTAAAGTCTTACACTGTAAATCAAACTAAACTACGTACATCTACAAAAATTCAATTTAAACTAATCAAAATAATATGTGATTTAGTTTAATTTTTTAGTTATTTAAGATATTTTTAGTTTTTTTCCTAAAACATCCCTAAATTGTGATCCCACAACCATAATAATGGGACAGATTTTTTTTATTTTAGATAATAATGGGACAGATTTTTTTCTCTTTTAGATGCTGCCAAAAGAGAATGAAAGGTGAGAGAAAAAAAAAATAAAAAAAAAATATATGAAGACTTGAAGTTGTATATAAAGTCTAGGTCTAGTTATAATTAAAGTCTAAGTTTAAGACAAGTTAAAAGGCAAGAATTTCAAAATTGAATATTTTGGTTAATTTTTATTGGAATTGATTCAGTTATAAATTATTTATAAAAATGATATGGGTTAGGTAGATGAAAAAAAGTGAAATATTAAAAGGATGACTCATTTTTTATATAATTTTGAATTAATTGATGTAAAAAGTTAATGAAAAATAAATTTTTTATATTAATTGTACATTTGATCGATGAAAAAATATTTTAAAAAATTTAAAAGAAATATTTTTTATATTGATTAGATACACGATATACTATGGATGTAAAAAGTTTATTTTTTATTATTTTTTACATTAATTAATTCAAAATCGATGTAAGTCATTTACACTTTAAAGACTTTATTTTTCTCATTTATCTAAACAATATCGTTTTGTAAGTAATTTGTAAATAGATTTATTTCGTAAAATTTAGACTTTTATTTTAAACTAAAAGTACAGTTATTTTTAATTATTTAAAAACATAAAAATATTAAACTAAAATACTTCAAAACGTAACTATAAAATTAGATTATTTTTATGATTGCAAAAAAAATAAGGACAAAAGCTAAAAAAAATTATAATTAAATAAATGATATAATAGAAAAAATATAATATTATAACAAATACTGATCAACTCGACATGTTGGGAAAGTGAGATGGAGGATTGCCTCGTTAATTTTTAACAAACACTAAAATAAATAAATAGGTAAATGTATTTTTTATTATAAGTGAAATATAAATATAAGTTCCAGCTTTATCGAATTATATTTTAAAATAAGTTATATTAATCTTGAATATAAATATAGATCTTATGGTGAATTTTAAATTACCTTAAAATTATCAATTAAAACTAATTACATTGTTAAATTATTTTTTTTTCACTTATCTATCATTTATATATTAAATACTTCTTTTAACTTTTTAACCAATTCATTTTTAATTTTTTAACTTGTCCCTTGTTTGCGAGATCAACAAAATGACGACAAGTGAATTCTACAAATGCAAACAACATTAAGTTCCCAAAACATAATATTCAATTCCTGCTCTTGATTGATGTTTAGACTTTGTTGATTAGTAATATATAAATATATTCATAAAAGAAAAAGTAAAATATAAATATCTTAATGTAAATATGATATAAACTTTGATTCTACATTGAATATATATATATATATATATATATATATATATATATATAAATTACACATTTTCTTTTGCACATGTGTTACTTGAGATTAATATTATCTAAAGTGTTCTACTATCTAAAGTGTTTTGTGAGATCAATGTTATTTAAAGTGTTCTGACGTTTACATTTAATTGTTACACAGTGTAATGAGTCACATTACATTATGGTCTATCAGGCGGTTGAATAGCCACACTAAATTACATTTACACAATGTTTTATTACCTGCAATCGTTAGTAGCTTTAACCAGTAAGATCTGAACTACTTGTAGCAGGATATGTCTATCAACATATGACATCATCGACCACTTGACTATGTTTAGTAGGAAGCCTCCAATCTATAAATATCACTTCTCATAGGAAGTATAACTTAAATTATCACTCTCAATTTGCACATATATATTTTCACACCTCTCACTGAGTTGACCATCAGAGTGTCTTTGCAAGTACCTCTCACACAATGGACGAACACAAGAACTAGTCGAGCTCATCCGAGATCAAGATCACCCAGATTCACTAGTTTTAACCTTGGAAGATTCGAGGCTCAAACCTAGCAAGAAAATTTCACATCCACTATGGGGCCCTGACAAAAATTTTCAAGGACCACATCTATAAGTTATACACAAGAAGTCAAACAATAGCGTCGATGTCCTGGGCAGAAATGGATTTGTCATGTTTGGAAGCACTTAAGGCCCATATTGACTCAACTATCATTGGCGTGCCTCACCAGTTAGACAAGGACATGGAATGACTTAAAACCCAACACCATGAGGAAATGCAATCCCTTAAAGTGATCAAAGAAAATAGATTCAAGCCATTCACCAGTAGGTGACCTCCATCTAGCACGAATGAGCTATTCAATAGTCCGAATAGCACCCTCAACCAGAACATGAAGCTGAATCATATCTAGCCACAAAGATCACCCAAACGAGCAAACCAGGTTGCTCACCCATGAACCAACCCCAATTCAAAATGAGCCTTAGGGACTTACGAATGAAGAAGACGTCGCCCTTGCCATTGCCCAAACTCATGCAACGTAACCATGCTCCTAGTATATGCCTTTTAAAGCACTCCCTCCCCAAAAGGAAGTGAGAGAATTTGAGCCCTTTCTTGTTTCCATCCCTTTAGATACATTGCCACCTTTTTTCCACCATCTTGAAACTGTGTGCAAGCTTCATGGCCCGATTTACAGATTTCAAACCCATAGTTACAGAATCGACTTCTCTCAAGAACATTGTCCAAGGAGATAACGAACCACTTATGTGATGAGGTTTAGAAGATGATAGGCGCCATGCAATGCAATAAGTTGTTGGATCGAGCGTTTACCACGAGACTAAAAGCTATAGTTAGTCAGAGCGCAACTTTTTCTAGTTAAGAATGTAACAACCCAAGCGCCACGAGTCGACTATGATTTGGCCTACCCTGTCCTCCGCCATGGGACAATTGATGTATACCCACAACATAAGCCAAGTGAGGAATCGTCACAAGGAGTGATCTCCATGGATAAGATTATAAGTTTCTAAGAAGAAACCCTAAGAGAGAAACTCTCAATAGAATAGCACAAACTATATTCAATTAATGAAAAATTTGCCAAAAGTCCTCGACATTCAAAAATCTAACTATTTATACTAGCTAAGGTGGTTGCAAAGGAGAATTAAAGACCTAACTAAATTAAATCTTAGTCTTTGGATGGAATGAGTGATCAACGTCCACTATTACCTCTAGGAATCAAAGACATGGATCACTCTTCAACACCCTAGGATTAAGATCTAATCTAGTGGTCTTAATTCAAATAAGAGAGGCATGAGACATGTGAATTAAATTTGAATTCCACCTTAGGATTAGATCTTAATCTTAAGGTTGTAATTCAACCTTAAATGAGTGCCAAAAGCATGTCTAGCTGAATTCAAACTCAACCCTTAGATGTAGATCCCATCCTAAGGTTAGAATTTGAATTTAGTTAGTGGGAAGAGCACTAACTTCCCTCCAAAACTCTCTCTCACTATCCCTAGGGAGAGTGTGTGTCACTATCTTCCTATTTTGCTTGAGTATTTCAGTCAACAAGAAATAAAAAGGTTTTTCACATTGGTGCTCACACAAGGCCCAATCCATGTCTTACAAGGCTAACTAAAAAGGTTTACAAAACACTTAGATAATTACAAAGCCTAATTACAAGAGAGAAACCATCTAGAGTTGATTGTTGACTTTGACTCTTGGTCAACTCTTCTTCAACTCTTTCTTGTATCTTCTTAAGCATGACCCTTGTTATTCTTCTACTTGCTCCCTCTTGTAAATGAGCATCTAATGGAGATGGTCCTCCATCAAATCCTTCTTCTTGGTTGCAACTTGTCCTCAAGTTGGAGTAATCCTCTTCCTCAACACCTACATCACATAAAGAAAGATCACATATATTAAAAGAGTTTCTACCACCATAATCACTAGGAAAATCTAATTTAAAAGCATTTGATCCTAGTTTTTCAATGATCTTAAATTGTCCATCCCCTTTAAGAAGTAATTTGGAACTCCTTAAGTTGGGAAATCTTTCTTAAGTGAATCCAAATTGAATCTCTCATTTTAAGGTCTAAGTGTTTGTTAGCTTGTTTGGCCACTTGTTGATTCCTTTGCTAAATTTTTGCTTTGATCTTGGCATACATATACTTAATCTTCTCGGCCCTATCCACTCCCTTTTTGTGAAACACATCATCAAAAGGAAAAACATACAAATCAAGAGGAGTTAAAGGATTAAAGCCATAAACAACTTGAAAAGGAGATAGTAATGTAGTAGAATTCACCACTCTATTGTAAGAAAACTCTACATGAGGCAAGCAATCCTCCCAAGACTTCAAGTTACTTTTCAGAGAAAGATCCTTAGTAGTTGATCAAGGGTCCTATTCATCACCTCCGTTTAACCATCGATTTAGGGGTGACAAGTAGAAGAGAAGAGGAGCTTGGTGCCAAGTTTTGCCCCACAAAGATCTCCAAAAATGGCTAAGGAACTTGCAGTCCTTATCACTTACAATGCTTTGGGGAATTTCATGTAATCTTACTACTTCTTTAAAGAAAAGGTTGGCCACATGAGATGCATCATCACTCTTATGGCAAGGAATGAAGTGACCCATCTTTGAAAACCTACAAACCACCACAAAAATGGAATCCACACCTCTCTTTGTCTTGGGTAAGTTTAGGACAAAATTCATAGAAATATCCAACCAAGGAGAAGTGGGGAGGGGTAAAGGCATGTATAGGCCATGATCGGAAAGTTTAGATTTAGCCTTATGACATGTAACACACTTGCTTATAAACTTAGCTACTTGAGCTTTCATTTTCAGCCAAAAAAAGTGTTTATGTAATATGGCTAAAGCACTCTCAATGAAGTCTTAAGCACATACAAACATTTTCCTTTGAAAAAATAATCATTATGCCTATAGAATTCATTGTAAACACCCTTAACACACACATGCTAAGTACTCACGGCCAAAGTCATCATCATCACTATACAAGGCCTTAATATGTTCAAATCCCAATAATTTAGATTCAAGCAAGGAAAGAAGTGTATACCTCCTACTAAATGCACCGAATACTATGTTAGCTATTTCTTTCTTATGCTTAATGATGTAGGGCAAAGTCTCATTGAACTCCATCTACCTAGCATGCCTTTTGTTGAGTTTTCCTTGAGACTTAAGTGTTTCAAAGCCTCATGATCGGTGTGAACTATAAACTTCTTAGGTATGAGGTAGTGTTGTCAAGTTTGGAAGGCCCTCACCAATACATATAACTCCTTCTCATAGGTGAAGTAGTTGAGTTGTACTCCTTTAAGCTTCTCACTAAAATAGGTTATTGGATGATTCTCTTGTTTCAAGACCGCACCTATTCCTAGATTAAAAGTATCACATTCAAGCTCAAAAGACAAATCAAAGTTAGGCATAGATAATATTGAAGCATTAGTTAGTTTTTCTTTTAAAAGAGTAAAAGTTTTCTCTTGTTTTGGCCCCATACAAATAATACTTTCTTCTTCACAAGCTCACTGAGAGAAGATTTCTATTCTGCCAATTCTCCATTATCTACTTCTCATCTTTTTTAACTTTTGTATTTTTTATTGTTGCCTAATCATATAATTAGAGAAGTAGATGATTATGTCAATACTTAATTATACATGAGTTTAACCATTCCAATTTTTATAAATCAATTTTGGGTATAAGATACTTAATTTCTAACCTATATTTTCTAAATATTAATCTACACTTAGTTGATTAAGGTGAATTGAATTAAAAATCAAGAAATATTTACCGTAAATATTGATTTGAATAAAGAGAATAATTCATTAAATTTGATTTACTTATCATTGATTTTTATTATTTCAAAGAAAATCTTAAATTGTGTGTACATCAATAATTTAAATCTTTATTCGAATCATGTTACTTGATAAACGACCTATGACTATTTCTTAGTATTGCATATCTTTAACCTTTTATTGTGGGGCTAGATATTACCTATTTTGCACAATTATCTCCAATGAATCTGCCACCGAGGGTTTTGTAGTTCCGAAGTTTAATTAAGTGTTTGACTTTGATGTCTCATACATATACCTATAGGAGGATTAGATCTTTTAGTTTAATTTACTTTTAGGCACGGCTTTAGCATATCCATCACAATATATATTAAAAAACTTGAATTGCATACATCTTAAATGCAAAGAGCCAGAGATTGCAAAGCCTAAGTGCATCACACTTGTTTTTGTCTTTTTTTTTTTTTCCTTGACGAAGAATCACACTCGTCCTACAAAGGCACCCCCTAGGAGACTCTTGGCACCATTAAATAAGAATGGTTTTCTTTCTTAACATCATCACGCACAAGTAGAACATCCCTAATAATACTTTACACCGTTCAACTCTGGACTCATGCATGTTAATGATTGAATTAACCCACTGAAATGTTCTAAACTTACAACCATTAGTCAAATCTTAACTTGGAACATGAAGTTGAGTAAGCATAATTTATCTTTAGAGAAAATAGATTATCGTAAAATAGTTTTATTTAGAGAGTAATGTAACTATATCCTATAACCTGTAAAAGGAATAAATAAATAGTAGATATAATTTATACACAAGCATACTTTTACCTATAATTGTGTGTTTATCGAGTCATAATTTAACTAGTAGTATACTAGTTTTGGATTGGACAAATTTGCATGTTGTAATTTAATTTCACAGATGATTGTACAAAATAAAAATGATCGATGCAAATGAAATGTTCATCTAATTCATTTGTGTGTTTCATTTTCTCTAATGATATAAAACATAATATTTCTAATGAGTAAAAAAATCTAATAGTATTTCTCTGTAATTGCAAGGAATACACTTTTTTTAAGTATATATAGAACCTTTTTAAACACTCGCCTTTAGGTCGACGTTTGTGGTTCAAACTAATAAATTATTTACTTAAAATCAAATGATTTATCCAATACTTGAGATGATTAATTAAGATTTAAAGTTGTATTAATCATGTGGAGTCATTTTGGCTAGTATTCTTGAAATTTTGAAAAAAAATAATAATAATTTTGGAAATCAAATTTTAATTAAAGGAAGAAAATATATATACTGAGTATTGATAATGTAAAAATATTTACATACTTGTTTGATTTTTAATAATTGAAAATATAAAATCTTTATACCCAGACAATATATGATTATTAAACTCTTAATTAAAACCAAATATTCTATTAACCTTTTGGCTATGCAATCTAATAGTCTCAAATTTACTTTCATTATTTAACAATAAAACCTAATCATTAGAATAATTAAAAAAGAATTAATTAGAACCAGACATTTTATCAATCCTGTCACAAAAAATTGTATTTGACATGACATTTCACTTGCTAATAGCCAACTTTCATCTCTTTTCACCCAATTCAATTAGGATTTCACTATTCTAATAACTAATATCTAATATCAAGCTGTGCTAATGTAATTAGATAAAGTATGACATCAATTATTATTTAAAATTTTTAATAATTCATTTTCTAGTTAATGATTAATAAAAATTTATCTTCTAAAGTATATATTATCCTAATTTTATAAGAAAAAACCCTCCCATTTTTAAATCTGATCATCTAATAATTGATGTTTAATAAAACATAACTTTTTTTAATGTATAAAAATAAAAAATATATTTTACCTGACACTTATGAAGTAAAAAGAGTGTAATATAGAGGATAAAATATATTATTAATAAATTATTCATAAAATTTATATTTAACTTACATATATAATAAAAAAATTAATATTTATTAATCAATTATTGATAAAAAAATTATTCTTTAAAATAAACATCTTCACTTCGAAGAAGTAAATTTAAAAAGGGAGACTTTTGCATTCCTTAGAAAACAAAAAGTGAAAAGTTTGATGGTACTGACAAATTTAATAATAATTATGATATGTTTTTTAAAAATAATAAAAAATATATTTAACCTATTAAATTATTTCATACCACGTGAATCCTTTTAAAATTACAACGTTTGCGTGATTTTTAGCATTGATTTTCTGAACCATAATATAAGTGTACACAAATAAAAAAATAGTAATTAATTTCGCATCAATAATTTAACCATTGGATTAAGTACATATCCATTGGTTTGAGTACATATTTTTAGACTATAATTTACACATTAATCTTTATCAAAGTTTAACTAAAATTAATACTATAATACTATATTATATTAAAGAATTTAATAATTATACATGATATATTCCATTATACATTTAAATTTTATATGATTTTTAAGAATTTTATTTGTAAAATTGATAAACTTGTCATATCTTTCACTATATCAAAAGAGAAAAAGTTATATATATTAATAAAGTAATTTTTATTTTAAGATTTTTATACTATTATACAATGTTACTATATATAATAAATTTATTTACTTTAATAATAATCAAATTAAATATCCAATCAAACCAAATTTTTAATTTCTTAATATCATAGAATTCTTTATAGTAATAATGCATCATCGTTAAACTCATTAATTTTTTTTAAATACTCATTATTTTATTTTTATATATATTAAATATTCATTACTTTCTTAATACTAAGTAAAGGCTTAAACTTTTAAGTAAACCGTATTTAATTTTTGTAAAAATAAAATGTGATAATATTTAATAATTAAAAAACCATTTTCTTGAGAAACATTTAAGCGGGTACTTGCACACTTTTGAACTTATATAATATGGTTACTTGTGATATTTTTACCAAAATAATGATAATAATTTCGGATAGTTAGAAAGAAAAAAAAAAAAACAACCACAATATATATACACACAATTTAAAAATATGAAAAAGATAAATGAATAAAAATATATTTTACTAAACTCAAAATGAGTATTTATATTTGAATCAAAATATTTAATAAAAAGAATTGAATATCTTTTAATATATATAAGAAATCAGTTAAAATTGCCTCAAAGATATCAAGAATCAAAGATTAAAAGGTAATCTTATCTTGATACATAAGATAAACATCTCAAATAAAAAGTTACAAGGCAATATTTGTAAATCAAATGTATATAATATATTTTTTTATTAATTTTACTAACTACTGATTATCAAAACAACAATTAATAAAAATACTATCGGGAATTACAACAATAAAGTCTATCCAATCAGAAGATAGTGTTGAACGTTAACGTGTTTATCAAAAAAATAAATTATGCATAAAAAATATCAAAAAGATAAATAAATAAAAAATTAGTAGGTGATATTAATGTGTGACAGTCAAATTAGGTATATGAAAGGACTTGAAAAGTAAATTTAACTTTGTCACCAAGAGAAACATGAATTTCACTGCCTGTTCAGTTCAGTTTAGAAAGAGAATCTGCACATTACTGGTATTTACCTTTTCACTTTGTTTAAGGTTTTTCCTTCCGTTTTATTTTTTATTTTCTTCACAGGTAGAAATTAATTCCAAAAACTTCTTGTTTTGATTTTATTTTTTAATACTTGTATCCCATTATGCATGAAGTTTTAGAATTGGAGATGGTTGATGTTAGGTTTCTTTTCGTTTTCTTGTTGACTGATACAAAAATGTCTTTTACCCCTGTAAACAAAAAAACAAAAAAAGAATCATGTATGTAATAGTGAAAGAGAAAATAGGTATAAGAAGTGAACAATTATTTTTTGAAGAATGAGAGAATGAGTTTTTTTTGGATAATGAATTATTTATTTGGATGGAGTAATGGGGATTGGTGTAATTATATTTGACTGAATCTTGAGAATGTGGTTTGTTTGTAGCAAAGGAAAATAAACTTTCAATTGTGAGTGTATATTATGTGGTTAATTGGAAGTTAGAGCGTTATCAATAATATGGTTCATCTTAGGGTTTGGGGTTGGGATAATCTTGTGTGGATATTCAATGAATATCAAGTTATTTCTATGGAAAAAGTTCTATTTTTGATTTTGCCATTAATTGGTGGTTTGAGTTTTGGTGTGTTTATATGGCAGAATTTTGGCCTTTGCATTGATAACCTCGTGAAATAATAAGTTGTTAATTGTTATCTTGTTATCTTGTTCTTTGTTTTGAAGATAAAATGATCAAATGGGTTTGAATGTAATTGTTAGTTTTGAATGTTCTTGGTTGAACATCTTATCTAATTTTGCTTTGTAAAGTCCCTGTAGAATTATAATTGTGTCTGATTATTGATTTAAGAAACTCCCTCTCCCCTTTCTAAAAAAAATTGGCATGTTGATGAAATTGGTATTGCATTTGATTGACCTTAAATTCCTATTAATGCATTTAATTAAGCTGCTATTGCTGTGGATTATAATCATAACTATTATTTGTATCTGGACTAAACAAGATGGAAGGTTATCTTTTGATGTATCAAATTAAGTTGCTGCACTGTATCTGTCTTTTAGATTGCGTTTTGTTTTCCAATAATGCACTGAACAACATATAAGTAATTGATTCATAGTAATCTTATTCCTCTTATGTCAATTTCCACCATAACATGTGGATTGTTTTCTTTCTGATTTTTTATGTGTACAGGAGTATATTCCTGTTTCACAGGAGGACACTGTTCATTAAAATGACGATAGGGTGTGCTCCAATGATAATTGACCTGGATGATTATCATGTGGGTGAGAGTTGGAAAGGTTCTGATTCTAAGAGTGATATAAGGCTAGAAAGACGATGGAAGAGAAGGGAATCTTCACTTTTAAATAAATGTTTTAAGAGTAATGAGTATGACAGGAGTCGTACAAGATCAGCTGTGAAGTGCAGAAAAGTGGAGGTTTTAACATTGGATAATGGTCATATGTCAGAAGATGAAATCGATGAAGATTACATATTGTTTCTGAGTACATATAAACCTGATGATATTGTTGCTGTCAGTGACGGTAATGTTGATGGTTCTGATGATATTTTAGCTGTCAGTGATGGTAATGTTGATGGTTTTGTTAGTGGTATCAACATTGGCTACAACAGCTACCATAATTACAGTAGTTCTGATGATGAATATAGAACTTTCTTGAGAAGTTATAGGCAAGAAGAAGAAAGTAGTGAGGCTGGAAATCAAGGGCATTCAGTGAAAAACCAGAAAGGTTGTCCAAGGAAATCTCAGCAGAATTTGGAAGCTAAAAGAGGAGTTAGTAAGAAAAGGCCACGAGAACATGTTTCTGGTGTCCCCAAGAGCAATTGCTACAGTAATACGGAGTTAGATTTTGTAGATGAAGATTACCAGATATTCTTGAACTCTTGTAGTATAATAGAAGACTGCTTGGTATATGTGCCTAGGGAATTAAATGGAAAGGTATCAAGTGTTATGCGAAATTTGCAAGTTCCTGATCATGCATTTGATACTCCTCAAGTGGTGAGTGAAGTTGATGAAGATTACCAACAATATCTGAATTCTGTTAGGCTAGTTGACAGTGACGTGGAGTGTATGGCTCAGAGCAATACCTCAAACAAAGACAATGTGGATGATGACACTAATTCCTCTGACTCAGATCTTGTTCTTTTAGAACCTAATCAAATTCATGAAAACACTCCATTTGTTTCTTCGAAACAGTATGATGCATCTGTAAGTGTCTTTAACTTCACAATACGTAGCTGTATTGATCATAATTTGCTATATGTTTTACACTCGTGCACATTATTAAGTGCACAATTTTTATTTTTTTTTAACTTTGTCATATGTCTGTGTGTTTAGTGGTTCCACACTGAATTGAAGCCCAGAGACAACTATGATAATTCTCTGTTTAGGACAAGACTTATGAATGATCTTCAAAAGCCTTATGACCAAGAAGAATTTGATAGACTTATGTTCGAAGTACGTCAGAAAAGGCAAAAGGAACGTCATGTAGAAACACGTCAAGGGATTGTTAAGTCTTATCGCACTAAGGGTGTCAACAAATCATATCTTGAGTTGTACCCTGGTAAGTCCATTATTTTCTCAACTAGTTTTACTTTTCAGACATTCCTTTTCTATTTGTAAATTGTTAATGTGAAGTGTAATCCTAATGAAACAGTCAAGAAACCAAGATTCAATGGTTTTGTTTCATTCATCACCTCTAAACATTAAATATCACTGACTTGATATAAGTGTGGACAAACCGAAGTTGTCGGATTATTTGAATAAGAGCAAATTTCATTTCTTTTGTCAGATAACTTACTACTACCACCATTTTGTGTATTCTTGTGACTGGTTGTTACTGTTTTTTAATCATTATTGTGCTACATGTTAGGCTGCTTCTGTTTCTTTTGGACTTTCTGGTGCTTCTATTCTCATCGTTGTATAACTCATTATATTAACTCAATCTAAGCCATCCTCTGTCAAATATTTGTTTCATGATTGTGCAGATCTAGGAAAAGCAATTGCCGAATTCAAGAAACCAGAAAGGGTTTTGTTTCTCTTGCGTGGATTTACTTTCTGGTTGCAAGTAAGTTAGTAGATTCATGCTCACATAAATTTCTTGTTATAGGCCATTTTCAACTTGAGTTATTGAGATGAAAATAAATGAACCTTCTTACTTAGTTGTTGATGGTTTATTTGGAAATAATGGGTTTGTGGTTTGAAACTGAGAATCATTTCTTGTTGTAATTGTTAATCCCATGTACGAATGAAGTTCTTGAAATAAATTATAAGGCCACACGTGAAATATTCTAAACTATGAAGAAGTTCAATATTGTCAAAGTAGAACTTAGATACAAGCACGTTGTGTAGGTAATTATGGATACTGTTTGCTGTTCATGGCCATTGGTTTTGGGGAAATATCTTCAATTTCATCTCCAACATTTTATTTAGTTAGTACCTTAAATTTAAAAAATTGGCATATCTAACAACTTTGTCTAACAGATTTTGTCTCATATTTACTAATAAGTAAGGAATTACCATTGAATAGTAATACTTTTGGATTTGGTGAGTTCAGTGACTTGGCATTATCACATTATCTGGTGCATTTTTTATTACATTCATTGGTTCATCTGGTGCATTGATTCTTAATTTCATTTCTACATGATCTTAACACATTCACACATTGGTGAATGTGAGTGGTTCTTGTATATATCTTCTTGCATATAATAGAAGATATCTTGATGTAGCTTGTTTATGTATTTTTGCAGAATGTGACCCATGATGGAGTATTTAAGCCTTGGCTTGACAAGAAATGTTTGGAGACTTTACGAAAAAAGTAAAAATTGGAAGCAAGAGCTTTACTCAGTCAACAGAGTTTATGGAGTTGTGGTTCTCATTAGGGTTTGATCATAAACGAAGCGGTGTTAGAAACCTTTTTATTTATTATCGTCAGTTACATATGTGGTTCTTTGTGCTTCCTAAACTACTGCTACCTGAGATGAAATGCAAGATATATTGTTATATAGTATGCCTTTTTGTTTTTGAAATATTTTGTTACGTTTGTTCAAGATGTGGATAATTCCGTTGGAATCACATAGAACCAACATTTTTCTTATCAACTTTATTGTGTTCATAGTTGTCACATGTATATAAGTGGGGAGCAATACTCACCTTACAAACCGGTTTTGTAGGGTTGAATTAGGTCCATCACCCATCACCCACATTTCAAACTAAAGGTATAACTCCGGTCCAGTATAAACCTCATATCAAAATTTAATATTTATTTCACAATTAATTGTAATGGTCAATCAGTCAACTCAATTATAGAACATATACGTATACATGTACATATATATTTTTTTCTCTTTATATTATAATTTCTCTTTATATTATAACTAGTTATTATTTAATTGTCCATATATTGTAATTGTTTATTAAATATTTTTCATTGTTGGCCGTGACTTTATGGAATAGAAATTCAGTCAATTTTGTTTTGTTTTTACCTTAAATTTCATTTGTTCATAACAACGTGTTATTATTTTGTCAATAGCTCAATGCATTCGGGAAATAAGTAAAAATTAAGATTATTTCAATAATCAATTATGTTTATGATTGATTATTGTTATAAGTGATTATAATTTGAATTTATTTTTGTTTGGATAAATTTATTGAAAAGTGGTTTAATATAATTAATTTTATTTGGATGTAACAAAAGATTAGTCCTTACATAATAAATTGTTAAAAATAAACATAGATTTTAAATTTTTAGATTATAAAAAAATAATTTATTTTTTACAAATAAAAACAAGTTTCAGGAAATTTAAGTGTTTTTTTTTAAAACAAAAATTATTTTGCTTTCACATGCGTACTCTTAATTGGAGCCAAATGTACGTGGCCACAAAATACGTTTTTTCTTTTCCACGGTTCGTATGAAAGCTTCCAATAAACTTCTATTCGAGAAAGAAGAAGGAAAGATGAAAATAAAATAAAATAAAACAATTTACATAGAGAGTAATGATAAAATGATTACTTGTTTGATTCTACATCCATGTGCAAAATAATATGTGAAATTCAAGATGTATCACACATGTAAATGTAAATCTAACAATTAATTATGAGAAAATTAAATATAAGATAAATTGAGGGGAACTAGTTTCATGATTGGGGTTAGTTCAAAACATATTATAAGTGCTAGCCTTATGACACCTTCCACCACATGGCAATATTATAAGCGCTAGTCTTATGACACCTTCCACCACATGACAATATATGGTCGGAAGTACCACCAACTTTGCACTTTTAACAAATTATTGCCACATGACAAAAAGTGATGAAAAGCATCACAAGTCAATTAATAAAATGTTAATTCAATTTCATAAAATAAATAAATTGCTTCGTGAAATTAACTCATTCAAACACATGGTAACTTTTGTTTTTATAGTGAAATTAGTAGAAGATTCTATGTTAAATAACACTGTGTTTCAAGATTTGGAAAGGCATCCTGAGAAACCGGGAAATTGCTTAGAGAACTACGTAAAAAAAATTCTTATAATTGAGATGATAGTTGAATCAGATATAAATTGAGTTGTCGGAAAATTTAAATTGAGTTGCCGGAAAATTTATGATTAGTAAATAAAAAATTAACAGAACATATGAAAACATATGTTCGTGATTAATAAGTAAAACACCTGTAAATCTAATAGCATATAATGCATTCTAGTATTAAAATTAAGGTTATTAAATTGTTACTTTTCATTCAGTATAAATTATAAAGTGTTTCTTCAATTCAATTATCATTTGGTAAAAATCTTAACAATATGCCAAAGACATACGTAATGAACTGATAGCTTTCTCCTGTCTTCTTAATAACTTAAAAAGTATTTTGACGAAAGATAAAAGTTATACACACAAAAAGTCAAATAAAAAAGCACTCAAAACTCAACTCTAACCATGTTAATAACTTCAAAGAGACAGAAAGTTCAGCTCTGGTAGGAGAAGAAACTTTTTCTTTTTATCTATTATTTCATGTTATTGTACATTGGTAAATCCACAAAAAAAGGGGAGGGGGAGGATGACCTGTTTACATTTACACCATGCATTCAAAAATAAATGAGACAAAAAAAATAAGGGGTTAAAAAAAAAAAAGGCTCTGCATTCACCTAAATTACCTAATCTACAAGGACCTAAGTCTCCTTTACTTGCCTAAGCTTGGAGGCTACTAGATTGAGGTGATTGCAATGTGAAGTTTGTTTTCATTAGAAGAACTGGTTTAATAAGTTGATCAAAATCATCCAAGTGTAAATCCAATGGATCACTGTCACACATTGATGCTGGCTCAAATGATTGATCAGTGTCTGCAACTTCTTCATTCGCACCTAAGCTGATAAAGTCAGAAAGTTCCTCTTCAAGTTCACTCTGTTTATGTAGCTTTGTAGCCGCCATCATTTCAGATTCAGAAACATTAGCAGGAATAGAACCGAAATAACGCCCTCTACTGTTGTTCTGATCTTCAGATCTCTTCCTTTTCTTTGCCTTGCTTTGTTTTCTGGGGTGATGAAGTTTGCATTTGGTTCCTTGAGAACAGGATCCTGTTGCTTCAAAGGCAGGACAAACATATCTGTGTTTCTTCCGACACTGTGAAACAACAAATATTAACAAGCATTAGGGTTAAACAAAAGATATTAACAAACATTACGGTTAGATCACAAGGAGATCTACAGTGGAAGCAAGACAACACAAAGCTTTTCGGAGGAGAAAATAACTTTTCGTGGAAATAACAGACAAGGGATTATAATTTGACAATTAATAATGCAGTGCATGTTGACAGATTGTCAGAATTCGCAATCAAACAACCAGGGGAAGAGGCTCCAAGATGAAACTAAGAACATCTATTAAGTACAATGAAACATCCAATGCTACATGCTTTTCTTGAAATGTACAAAATGTGATGAACATTCATGTGAACAGAAGTTTATTAAATTGTCAGAGAGGAAAAACATGAAGTAATCAAATTATGCAGTAACTCAATACAACATTTAACATGACTGGTTAATACCTCATTCCCATCAGCACAATAACCCTTGAGAAATCCTTCACAAATAGATGCCTTGGGGTTCACATTTACATGTCTATATGAACAGTTCCTGTTTGAGCATAAGCCTGCCACGAAACATGTTAGAATCACATTTTCATATTATTCACTTCATGAAAAGCAACTGCCTAACACACCTTGCAAAAAATAAGAACAATCTGGCATCCTCTCTGGAATAACCTGCATAGCAAATCAATTGAACTCAGACTCTAGACAAATCAGTAAATGCAGTAAACCTAAACCATGTTCAATTTGTTGGATCCCATATATTTCAAAACCTTGTGTGTCAATTTGCAGTTGGGAGTAGAACATAAACCATTCAGGAACTTAGTACAGACAGCAATTTTTGAGGGATCATGAATATAAGGACACTTCCCTGCATCCTTTTTACATTTCCCAAATCTAGTAAAAAATTGACAATACTTCTGCTTTCGAGCCAACCGCTGTCTGGCAGTGTGCAAGCTCCATCTAACTTTTTCATTTGCCAATTTTCGAGTTCGTTTCTTTGGGTCTCTGATAAGCTGGTTACCATTGCCAATTCGAACATATCTGCAAATATTAGAGGCAATCATCCAAATAAAACTGCAATAGTTAATATTGGATAATCTTTTCCTTCTTGTTTGTTCACCTAGTTTCATCCAATTGGCTTGTTAAACAAGACAACCAACAGTGATGAAATGTGTGATGCACAAAAGATATAAAAGATGGTGAAGAAGAGTAATGCACATACTCATCGTTTCCAATCACCAATCTCCTTGGAATGTAAGCTCTTTTGGAAGCCACACCCGAATGGGTAGATGCTGAGGGGAGGGATTCATCATTTTCGTCTACATGATAAGAGAAACTTTGTAAGATGAACAGAGTGATAGTTCAAAGCTTTTACCTAGCAAGGAGAAAGACAACAAAATATTCAAACAGTACAATGATAGAAAAAGGCCAGGTGAATGAAAGGTCAAAAAGACCATAATTCTGATGCATTACCAGAATGAAAAAAAAGAAAGGATCTTAATGATTTAGTTTTTCATGCCACACCTACTCCTTGTCCAAACAGACAATCTATACTATATTTACTGAGTATAGCAAACTAAATCATCCATAATTCAGAAACCATGATACACTAAAAGTGACTTTAAGGAATTGCAACCTCTAGCCAATTATAGAAAACCAGATTGAAAACTAAAATTACGTAAATCAGCAACAGTTAAAGCCTCTGAAGTAATTTCCATCCCTCCACAATTTCCCACAGCAATGCTTTGTTATTCTGTTTCTGTAATCATGGAAATTATAGAAAACCAGAATCACATGCTGCAGTATTCTTAACATCTTCCATCCCTCCACTATTTCCCATCCTCCCCTAATACTCTATATGCCCTCCATTGCCTTCCTACCCACGCATTGCAGATGCAAGGTGGGTAAAGCCTAAATTCCCAACTTGACCCTTATTCACACCGTTGTGGCTTGGCTACATTGAGTCTCCAATCCCTTTCTGTCCCCTTCATTTCTCTTATCATGCACCTTAGCAATCATATTCAAACAAGACCATCTACAGGCCAGGCCACCGTATCCAGATGTCACCCTTAATCATTCAAATGACAAATTACAAATTTATAATCTAGCTTGAACATGACTCCAAAATTAAGGTAAATATCTGAACTAAATGAAAATGTGATCAACGTCCCAATTGTCCTCGACAATTGTAGCTAAGATGCTAAAGGACATTGACACTTTGTTAATCACTCAATGGTTTGACAGTTGATAGTTGATATGTCATCAATACATATTGTTATTTGATCTGATCAATGCTACAGTATACATTCCTTGTGGTAAATATCTAAAATACGGGAAATGAACATGTATTCATTATAATATAAAATATATGAAGGAATGTAGAAAGTGAAGGTAATACAAATGGTTTCTGTAAAAATGTTGACCACCTGAAATTCTCTGAAGTGTCCTCTTGGAAGAATCCATTCTGTAACGAACTGAACCAATACGAAATATACGCCCTCCTGCACAATCAACCGCTACTTTCAAAGTCAGAAACAGACAAGGATAATTAATACATGAAGCATAAGTTTTAATAGCAGAAGAACAGAGAGTTGTCAGCATTGATATGACAAACACTCGTGGAAAGAATGTTTCCTACTCTTTGACTGAGAACCAATGCAAACCGCATTTTTCTGCTCTCTCTTCTTCCTCTCCACTGCAGCAACAGCAAGTGTGGCTTCCTAAAATGATCATGAGCAATTGTATGAATCATAACTAAGATCTATTTTACTCAATATAAATTATGGCTGACTTAAAAGTAAACTACATGAAAAAGCATACTAATATAAACACCAAACCAACCTCATTAGCTTGCTTTGAGTTCTTTTCAATGGATTTGGACCATTTTAAACTACACCCACCAACACCTAAAACTCTGGATTTCCATAGAGAAAACCCATGGGTTGATCTAGTGTAAACAGTATCCCTCTTTCTCAACTGAAGCAATTTTTTGCTGAAATACAAACATTGACTACAGTAATTGAATACTGTCAAGGCACACAACCAAATCAAGTTGATAAAGTAAACACAAGGGACACAATAACAAAAATTCAAGTACCTGATTGCCGGCAAGGAACTACTGCTGAAGCTTGAAACAGAATTATGAATAAAGCTTCTTAAAAATGTTGTTCTTTTCCATGGGAACAATTGAGGCAAAACCTTTTGATAATGCCATGAGTTCCTATCATTTTCAGAAGAATTTTTGCAAAGTGTCCACACTAATGAGGCTCTTGAATGTCTGCATGAACTCCTAGCAACTGAAAATGAAACCACTGATTATGTGAAACAAAACATATAATTGGAACTGCGTGACCAGTTTGAGATTCCTCTGCTAATGCAGAGTTATGGCTGAGAATGATATGCAACATTAGTGATCAACTATTCATAAATAAATAAATAACAACAAAAACAGAAGCCGTAATAAGAAAGGTTCGAGAGACATTTAATCGCAATTTGTAAAGCTTATATTTGAAAGAACTAGCAATTTCTAAACAAGCATACAAGATTAACAAAAAGGAAAGAGGTGAATATGCAACAAATGCAGTACAAGTATGTTTAGCAAGTAGCAAGTAATATACAGGCAAGGACAGCAAAATTTTTACTGCAGTTCTTAACAAATAAACTACAGTAATCAACTGAGTATATATATTTGAACCTCAAGCAACAACAAAGCACATCCTTCTAAGTTGCATCCTGTCTAATCCTGATAAAACTCCGTTAGATTAATAAAAGCACAGATAGGAGATATAAATTAGGTAAAATAAAAGCTCTTCAAGCATACCCTTATGTGACCGCTTCTTACTGAACCTCCTGTTGCAAAGGGCATTACTAGTTCCTTGTCCATCAGAATTTGCAGTGCTATTAGGCATTGCCACTGACTGGTTGATATGGCTTTCAAATGTAGTCCTAACCAATTGGTTTTTTCTTCTCTTGTAATAGCCATCAGAGAAGGCATTTTGGCCGTTGTCATCAGTGGAGACAGAAACATCACAAGAATTTGAGGTTGCAACCAATTGATTTGTTTTGGGCTTTATATATACTATTCTCTTGGTATTCAAAGAAAAAATATTTCCATTGTTTGCTTCAACTTGGATTTCCCCATTATCAGATGGACCAGTTTGATTTTCTGGAGTTTCACAGTGATTATTCAGGGCATCTTCAGAAGAGTTTGGTACATTATCATCATTAATTTCTATAGATTTCCTAGGATCTGATGTACCCTCACACCAACCACCAGAAGGTGGTTGTACAAATAAGGATGATGCATTTTCCTCTGATTTATCGTCAATTGGTAGTGGAGGTGTTCTCTGCCTCTGCTGAGGAGCATTTGTAGCCCCTGTTCTCAAGTACATAGGTTGATCCGTTGCATCAGCCCTGCTTTCAGACTTGATGGATTTTGTTATTTCATCAGCCCTGCTTTCAGATTTAATGCTTTTTGGTATTTCATCTAAGCCCAAAGAAGATGACTGATTAACGGGGGAGATTTGAGGTTTCCTTACAAGACTGTTACCTTTACGAACATAAGAGGTATTTTGGAAGTTCCCTTTCCTTTCTACAATTGGCTTTTTAGGAGGAACTGTTCCAACTGAAGGCTTGATTCTAGGTAGAGAACTGGGAGGATTATTACCAGTACGATGCCAAGTTCGAGGCTTTGATACATGAGTTGAAGAGACAGATGTCTGTGTCTTTGACTTTGAAAAGGAGATAGAACGACCAGGAAGAGTTTTGGGAATGACACCATCTGACTGACATTTTGTCCCACTCAGCTCAAAACGATATGTATTTAGAGCCTGAGTTGTAACTTTGGAAGAAACTTGGGGTGTTTCTGACATTGTCTTCTTTGTAATCAGGTTACTACACCCAATTGCATGATCTGACTCCATAATTTTTTTAGTATTCTGTATTGATGAAGTAAAAGTATTTGATTCAGAAACATGTACAACCATAGATATGTTATCTTGACTTTCTTCATCCCCACAAATATTTTCATCATGGATTGCTGTAGATTCTGAAATCTGTCTATCCAGTACTTCAGGTGCTGTCCCCATATCTGATAATGCACACGGTGCATCCTCAATCAATTCATTATTTGAATTACTTGTAGTGATTTCATCACCACTGGGTGGACAGGACACAAGGTTCTGCTGAGCAAGCAAATCATTCTTCATATTGGGATCATTAGGTTTCATATCAGCTATAGGAGATCTTTGAACACAGTCACTATTCTGGTAATATTCTTCAACAGCCTGTAAATTACTCTTTTCTCCTATATTTCCAATTGCTAAAACATCAGTTTGAGGATTACTTATAGGCACAATTGGGGTAATATTTACTTTGCTCTCACCTTCCAATGGTGACAACTGAACATTTGGAAATGTCAAGTCCTCACATGGTGAAGAAGAGACTATATCTGAGTGCTGCAATTCCAAATTGTCAGAAGTCATGATTTTTTCCATATTTGCATTAAGAGACTCAAAAGAACCTCCAACCAAATTATTGTCATACAATTTAGTAATGTCCTCTGAATAAGGCATTGACTGAGACGGAATACCCATACCCAAGCTTGACAAGGCAACTTCTCTCTGATGTTCCTGGATATCACTCAAACTGATAGGAGCTTCACCACTAGATGTGCTAGCCACAATCACAGCACTGAATTCAGATTGACATTGAGTGAAATTTGGGTGACTAACCATGACTTTTTTCCTTTTAGAAGCTGGTGAAACCTCATTTGCATCATCATTGTCATTATTTCCAACATAGTCCTGCGCCTGTAAAACCCCCCCTTTCCTATGTAAAGCAGTGACCCCCCCATCCTGGCTGGATTGTAAGTTAAAATCTCCACCTGGAACAGATTGATCTAAAACTTCTGAAGGACATAGATCCTTCAACATCGAATTTGAGCCTTCATCCACATTACTTGCAAGGCTAATTGGATTGACATGAGCTGAAGATAAGCACTCCATCTCTGAACTCAAAACATTTAATTGAGTTCTCACTTTTCTCTTTTTTATCTCATTTGTGTCCCCTTCACCAGATCCAGATGAAATATTACAATTAGGTAATGTTTTTTCTGTCTCACAATTCTCAGGGGATACAACGACATCAGCAGGGGACACCTGCTTTCCAGCATTATCCGTGATACCAGAACAGAAAGCCCTAATACTATCTTCTAAATTAGATGACCCATTATCAGAACTGTGCTTCAGTGCACTGGCATATTGTAGGAAATCTAGACCATCCTGAATCACAGTTTTTCCTGAACTTGAAAAAGTATCACTGCTTTTGAATAGGTCATCCCCTATATCTACAAGATTCTTATTCTCTGGAGATTCTGCATCTGAATGATTCCCAGGTGATAGAGACACTTCAGCCTGACCTAATTGCTTATTATCATAATCCATGTGACTGCCTTCAGATATAGTAGTTACATGTAATGATTTAGTACCCTTGTCAGTATTTGGACCACAATTATCTGCATCCAAACATTCAGAAGCATTTGCATTATCATACACAGAAATAGTATTTCCATCATCATGGACAGAAATATTTGCATCTAAACAATCAGAAACACTCTTCTTGTATTCACTACTAGAGGCAGAAGATGGAGAATTTGAAATGTTTCCATCTCTTTCAAACCTGGATACTTTCCCAATATCAGAATCTTTCTCACTCTTATCTAAACCTCCCTCTTTATCTTCTTTCAATACACTACATTCATTGGGTAAAGAGTGCACACAGTCTTGCTCAGCCACCTTATCAACATTGTTGTTTTTTTCATCCAAACCAGCTTCAATTTTCTCAGGACAACAGGCAGCTGACGAACTAAGCACAACATTCTCCCCTTCCACAGTTCCAGGAAGCTTATTTGTCAGTACTGATATCGACACAGCAGACTTAGGATTTACAGCAGCTTTCTTCACCACTCTCTTAACAATTTTCTTCTTCTTGACAACCCTCAAGGATGGCTTACCAGAATTAGAATTTAAATTGCCAACTTTAACTGAATTCAGCACCTTTTTCTTCCTGTTAGAATCATCAGGAAGGGACACCTTACTTTTCCCACGAGAACCGCCACCCTCCCCATCCTTGCACCAAGAAGAACCACCATCATCCACATTCTTCTGCATAGTGGCCTCCTTACCTGAACCAGAACTATCATTCCCTTTGCAAGGCGACCGATTCAAATCCACAATAACCGAAGACACTCTAAATGGCAGCAAACCAGAAGAACTATCACCGTCAGAACCCAAAACCCTTCTACTCCTCTGCTCATAACCCAAATCCAAATGCGGCGGAGACTCATTCAAATCAGGAACAGACACTGAACTCAATGGGGGTGGCGGCGCCACAATCGCCTTTGCCACAAGCGAATTGGACTCAAAAGATATATCAAGCTCAACAGGACTACCCTCTCTTTCTTCCCTCCCTTCCCCTTTCATCCCATTACCCAAATACTGTTCCTTCCCCCTGAAAAACTCATTCCCATAACCCGGGTACCGCAACTGCTCAATCTCACGGTTCCTATGGTTAGGTTTAACCGTCTGAATCCTAAGAAGCGCACTCTTCTTCTGCACCTGTTTCTTCGGAGGAGTCCTTGCAAATTCATGACCATAACCATGACCATGACCATGTCCACGAGAATGACCAAACTCTCTACCATTATTACTCCCTCTATTGATATACCTATTCCCCAAATCAGAACTATGATAATACTTATCACTATTATTAACACTATCATTAAGTAAATTAGAAGAAGAAGACTCACGCAACTCTCTACCTCTCTCTCTATCACTAATCAACCACCTCTTACTTTCAACCCTGGAAATTCGGTTTGCCACGTCACCAGCATCGTCACGGTCAACGCTGTACACGCGGAGGTAGCGTGAGGGGTCCACGTCAGCCTGGGTAGTAGGCGCGTGGAGGGCACCGCCCTGCCAGGGGAAGGGCTCAGAGGGGTTTTGATCGTATGGACCAACGACAACAGTGTCGTACCGTAGGGGTTCGATGGAAGGAGGAGGACGATGGTGGTGGTGGTGGAAATCGAGATCGAATTCGTCTCTAGGGTTAGGGTTAGGGTTGGACCAAGGGACGCGGCGAGGGAGGAGATGGTAATGGGGGAGGGAGTGGTCTTCTTGGTGGGGCCGATAAGGGTGTTGTTGTTGGGGTTGGGGTTGGGGTGTTGGAGGGGTGTGGAGAGTACGGTGGTAAGAGAGAGCGGGTGGCAGAGTGGCCGGCGGCGGCGGAGGAGGGAGATTGTTGTGGTGGTGGGATTGAGAGTTGAGGGTGGTGTAACGTGTTGTGCGGTGTTCTTGAGGATAGTGGTGTTGGTGGAGGAAGTGGTGTTCATCCATTGTGATTGACTGGGATTCAAGCACTGAATTTGTTGTTTTGATGAATGAATCTTTCAGAGGTTGGGTTTGTTCCGTTTGATTTTTTGTTTAAGGGAAGATTAATCCGATCTAAACCTATCAATCAATCATCTATGTGTGTATGCAGTTGGTATCATATTTGTTTATTTTATTTTATTTATTGAATTATTGGGCGGGTGGGCCCGCCACGTCTGCCAGTTTGAGATTGCGTATTGGTCTTGTCTTTCTGTTTGTTTGCTTTGGGATTAACTAAACCAACCTCATCCTCGTTCATGTTTCAACTCTCTCCACTCAACCACGTCTGTTGTTGTAATATCTTTTGCTTTTCTTTTTATCTTCTTGTTTTTAATGAGAAAATGTATTATTAAAGTTTAGGGTAATAAGGGAAAAATGTGTCATTACGTTTTTGGTGAGAGGAAGAACATATTGTTTTTTTTATATGATTTTAATAGATTTTTATGGTTTCTCTTTTATGATTTATGATTTCCTATTTTAGAATATATTTTATTTTAAATAATTTTCTTTATTTAATGATTATGGTAAAATAGTTCTGCATTACCATCTAATATTATATTGACATGATATAAGTTTTTAATATAATTTTATAAAAACTAATAAGTTGTTGATATAGAATATTTTACAATTAATAATAATGAAACTTATTTTATATTTTATATTGTAACGAGTTTTATATTAATTTGAAATATGAGTTTCATAAATATACTTTCTATAAAATAGGTTATGGGTGGCGGTTTGAACTGTTTAGTTGAGGCTTTTTAATAGGATTTTCGTTTAAATAGAAGGAGTTAGTATTTGTAAGAACTCTTTGATACTTAAATCAATAAAGAAAGTAGTGAGTATGAAAGTAAGTAAGAGTTTAGGATATTTCCGGAGGGGTAATCTCCTATTCATATGTTGGAGTTAGTAGTGTTGCAGGCATGAATTACAAAGATCATCATGTTGATAGGTATGACCGACTTCTACAAACTATAATTCCCTAGGAAAGGTTAGTGACGCTTGCAAGTATGGGAACACGTGTTGTTCTCTTATTAGGTGTATAGACTGAATTTAGGACGTATGGTTCTTCATTAAATGTTAGGCATTTGCAAGTATGGTTCTTCATTAAATGCGAGAGGACGACCCGTTGTATCAACCGAATACATATTAATGGTGGTGTGACATGATATTAAATGTGAAGTGGCGTGGATGTCCACATCACTACGATACTGTATACTAGCCCCTAAGCTCGGTAGCATGAATTTTGTTAAGGATATTGAGCTTGAGTTGTACCACTATTTTTCTTTAGAATAAACTTCCCACCAAAGCATTGAAAAACCAAACACAATTGGAAGTCTGGCATGGTTGCAAATCATCTCTAAAATTTCTTAAAATATTTGATTGGTTATGTTTTGCTCATATTCCAAGCGAGATAAATTGGATAACATAGCATCATCAAATATCTTTATAGACTACAACATAGTCAACAAAACCTATAAAATGTTTCAACCGCAAACCGGAAAAATATTTATTAACAAGGATGTTCACTTTGTGGAAGATGAACAATGGAATTGGGATGATAAAAAGAAGACAAATTAGAAGTTCAAGCCTTCTACCTCAAACACAAATCAAAATGAAGAAAAAAGCTAGGAAAATGAATTAGTTAATGATGTTCTAGTAAGAGATACTAGATTGCACTCTAAAATTTTTACAAGATGTAGTGCTTCTGTGAGTAAACTTGCATGAAGAAGTCAAGAAAATTCTGAATTGGATGGTTGCGATAAAGGAGGAGATGTCAATGTTCAAGAAAAACCAAACCAAGATTCTTGTGTGTAAAATACAAAACACAAGAAGGGGAGTTAAATTGTGTTAATTAAAAACAAAATTTCTTTTCAAACGATGTTGATTTGCGTCTCTAATTTTAAAGTTGAGACAGACGCAAAAGGTTTTCTGTTTAAAGATTGATTTTAACCAAGACTTAGTTGAATTGTTTGTCCCCTGTTAGTCATAAAACATAACAAATAAGGCGATGATACTTTTATATTGGTTCATCTAAATAGACTATGTCCAGTCACTTAACAACTTGCTAAATTTTTACTAATAATTATTGTTTGAACCACACTACTTCCAGTTAATATAATGTATTCTTTGAACTCAGCCTCCTCAAGCTAAACCCAGGTATTCTTTGGAACGTAGGCTAAACCAGGTATTCTTTGGAACGTAGCCTCCTCAAGCTAAACATGATATTCTTTCAACACTTACCCTGTGTTTGGATGAGGTAATTGATTGGAGCAATTCATTTGTTCTGAGGAATTGAATTACTGTCAATTCAATTGACTTGTTTGGATAAAACATTTTGAAGAATTTAAAATGATGTCATTTTGAGAAGGAATTTCAAATGAGTAAATTTGGGGAATTTCAAATTCCATGTAAAAGTGAGGCATTTCAATTCCTTTTGAGTCATTTCACGATTCTCTCTCTCAACTCTTCAGTTCCTCACACATTTTCTAATAATTTAAAATTATTTTACGATTATCAAGTTATGTAATTATTTATTTCTAATAATTTTTAAAATTATTGCGAGATTATGCAATTCAAAATTTTTAATTAAGTTACATTTAATTATTTATTATGTTTTTAATTATTCAATATTAAAAAATTAATTATTAAATATTTTGAAACATTAAAATTCATCATGTAACATTAAAATTATTTTGAATATTTAAGTATTTAAAAATGATTAATATCTATTTTTATTCAGTATTAAAATTTAATTTTTAAATAAATATTTAAAAATGAAAATTTGAATTTCTTGAAAATTAAATTACTTTTTCCAAACAAAGAAATTAAAATGCAAGAAATTGAATTGATTCATCCAAACAAGATGAATACAAAATGAAAGGAATTTAAATCAAGACAAGTGAAATGCTGGGTATTTAAATTTCTTGAAGATTTTGAAATTCCCCATCCAAACACAGCCTTAGTCTCGTCAGGCTAAAACACCATAACAATGGATTACAAAGTTTGTATAGGAAGAATAATCCTATATGGAGAGAGGTGTTTACAATGTAAGGTTCAAAGCAAAAGCACTAAGTTCAAAGCTTGTGAGCGAAACTTTGAATAATAGTTATTCTAGCGTAAGTTCGTCAACTTAAACTTGTTGGAGTGAAGTTCTTTTATAGGCAGCTTCTTGAAGTAGTCATTAGACTGATCCTTTTAAATGTTGTCCTTTTCTTAGGCACTTCAACATCTCGTTGAGAAATCAGAATATTTAATGTTTGGTCAGCTGATGTTAGTGTGAGATCTGATTTTGATTGATTTGCTTAGAGATTTCACCGAAAAGTACCATTTACTTTTCGTGTTGCAGAGGTTTAGATTGAATCTCTTTCTACCTTTAGAAGCTTCTGAGTAACAACTTGATTTAAGTAGAAGCACGTGTTACTCTTTGTCTTAGACTTCATTAATGCTTCAATAGACGAATGAATTTGACTAAGTCTGTTTGTTGTCATCCGTCTGTCTTCTTCTTCTTTAACTTCAATCTTCATATTGAAGCTTATTAATACGTAAAATATGTGCGTAATAGTTACACCAAACACATACCTTTGCTATGACAAGTATATCATAGTCATCAAATAATAAGTATTTATAAATGAGGGTTGTCGATCCCACGATGACAATCAAACTAGAAGACTTGTATCTTTATTCAATTTACTTTATTAATTTCCCAATAGGGGGAGAAGCATGAAGGGGAATTGTTTAGAGATATAGTTAAATGAAGAGCAAGACACAAATTTATATTAAGTTGAATGCAAGAAAGAAAGTGATTGGGATCCCAATTTCACCACTAATTCCCCCTTTATAATCTTCCCTTAAGTTATTCACATATAATCATGGTCGAATTGGATTTCCTCTCTAGTGATCGCTCCTTTCGGAATCGCTCACGCCTCATATGTCTACCTGGATTAATTTAATCTCTTAACTTAACACCAACTTACTTAGGGATTTTTGTTCCATGAATCCAAGTGCAGTCCGCATTACTATCTATTCCCAACTCTAGGATCCTAGAATAATAATGATCTCATTCTCTTGTTTTCTCTAGAAATCTACTTTGTTGAAGCACCCCTAGATTAACTTATCAATTAACAACTTCTCAGTTTAATAAATAGCATTAAGAACGGATGAATAAAACACCCAAACATATACTGAATAACATCAAGAATCATATAAAGGGAATAATTAGGGCTACATCGTTCTCCTCCTAATTAAAGAGGGAGTTAGTTCATAGTGGTAAAAGAAACAACACAAATAATGGAAAGAGAGTACAGAGTGAAGTCTAGTGTCTCCTTCCTTGTCGGTTGAATTTCATTGTCGTCTATGAACTGGAAGAGGATCTCAGTCAAAGAGCAGTCGCCGTCTAGGTTTAGTTGTCGGGATTCTAAGAACTAGGTTTTAGAAATTAGTTAAAGACTGAATGAATGAAGTTCTGCTGAATGAGGTTTATTTATAGCTTCTTGAATTGGACTTTGGCCTGATGCGAGTCTACCTCGCGCGAGGTAATAGACAACTCGAGCGAGTTCATGTTTCAGAGAGGAACCTTGTGTTATATTCTAAGTCCCTTCGCGCGAGATGAACGAGCTAGGCGCAAGGTGAGTGCGAAGTGAGGTGCCCGAGAGTTAACTTCTTCTTGAAGATATACCACCTCGTGCGAGATGATGTTGTTGAACGTGAGGTGAGTGCGAGATGAGGTGCCAGAGAGTTATCTTACTCTCCAAGAAAGATGTCTTCGCGCGAGATAAGAAGAGATGAACACGAGATGAGGTTCCAGAGGGCTTCTCTTCTTTACTGGAGCTCCAAGTCGTGCGAGTTGTTATCCAACTCGCGAGAGATGCTTTCTTGAGCACAATTTCACCTATTTTTAGCTATTTTTCTCCCTAAAACACTTAACATACCATCAACAAGCTCTAATGCGAATTATTGTGAATTAAGACCAATTTAGAGTTATTTTAGATGGATTAAGTGTGTGAAAAGGGAATTTTGTATTATAAAAGGAGCATAGAAATAACTCACTTTTGCGAGTTATCACTTATATCATATCAAAGTGACTTGAAGTTTGAGATTGATCATTAACACTTTGTTTTGATTCTTTATAAAAGTTCATCATCTGATAACGTGTGTTTTGGAGCTTGATGACTTGAGAACATTTCGTTTAGATGATCTGATGTTGATGCGTCTATGTCTACATCATTCTTCGTCTATGTCTACTTGATACTTCGTCTGAACTTCATTTCGTCTGAGCTTCATTTCTTCTGTCTTGTAATTATCAAAACTTAAGATGCTAAGTCATCTTGTCTTAACATTATGTAAAAACCTCAAGATAAAAAGTAATTTGAGTCAAGTGGGTGTATAAAACTAAGCTGAATGATGATGATTTATCAACAGACACAAAGAAAGACTTGTAGTGAAATGTTATGCATAGATTTTTGGTGTAGAATACTCAAATACATTTGCATCGATTGCTTGATTGGACACTATCAGGTTGCTACTTGTTGTAGCTGCTCAAAAGAATTAGAAGGTTTATCAACTTGATGTTAAAGTAGCTTTTTTAAATGTTTCTTACAAGAAGAAATCTATGTTGAACAAACCCCAAGGTTTTGTGAAGGAAGGAGAAGAAGATAGAATTTATTTACTTAAGAAGACTCTTTATGGGCTCAAACAAGCCCCAAGATCTTGGTATAGTAGAATTGATGACCATAACTTGGGATTTATCAAAAGGCTTAAGCTAAATCAATATGGTATATTAAGCATGATAGAGCTGTTATTCTTAACATTTCATTATATGTAGATGACTTATTTGTAACAGGAAACAACACAAGACTTATAGAAAAGTTTAAGAAAGAAATGATGGAGGCCTTTGAGATGACAGGCCTTGGTTTAATGACCTTCTTTCTCGGCATTGAGATCAAACAAGGAGAACATGAAATATTCACTTGTAAAAAAAAATATGCCAAAGAGATTTTGAAAAAGTTCAAACTTGAAGAATGCAAAGAAATGACACTCTAGTAAATCAAAAGGAAAAGTTGCGCAAGGAAAATGGAACTGAAAAGATAGACCAAGCGTATTTCAAAAACATAATTGGATGTTTGATGTAGCTTACAACAACTTGGTCTGACATCTTAAATGTTGTAAACATTTTATCTTGATTAATGCATTGTCCAAGTAAAATGCATCTTAAGACTGCAAAAAGGGGGGATTAGATATGTTTAAAAGCACTTGCAATTTTGACATTAAGTTTAAGTGGACTAAAGAATTTAAGCTAAAAGGTTTCTCATATATCGATTGGGGTGATTCAACTGATGATATAAGGAGTACCTTAGGGTATTGTTTCAGCTTTGAATATGTTAATTTCTCATGGAGTTCAAAAAAATAAGAAATTATTATGCAATCTATAGTAGAAATCGAGTTTGTTACTACTACAATTACACTTAATCAAGTCTTTTGGTTAAAGACAATTTTAGTTAATCTTAACATAGAGTAGAAGGAAAATACATAAGTTTTTGTTGACAATCAAGTTGTAATAGTTATTTCCTATAATCTTGTCTTTCATGGGAAAACAAAAAAAAATTTAACACTAAAAATTCTTCTTAAGGGAGGTACAAAGAAATGGAATTATTGTTCTTGTTTATTACAAAACTGAAAACCAGGTTGCAGATTTATTCACCGAGCCATTGCTAGTTAGCCAATTTATGTTTCTAAGAAAGATGATAAGGTTTTGCATGTCTGAAAGCAATGAGGAGTGTTAAGAAAACTAATTTTAGATTTCAAATGTCATTTTTATTTTTTTGGATCAAAATTTTATTTCATAGTTAACTATAATATACATATATTTTTCTCTTCACATTTTATAATTAATTATCTAATTATTTATGTATTACAGTTGTTTATCAAATATTTTTCTTTCCTTAATATTATCTTTATGAGTGGAATCATTTTGTTAATGATCTTCTTAAGCAATTATTAATTTTATAAAAAATGTTAAACATACAAATATAAGGTTCGATTTTGATAAAAACAATTATCGTATAGGTATATTTTACTTTTAAAATATATCAAATTTTATATAGTTTTTTGAAAAACAATTAGAAGAAGTTATTTGAATATGTTGAATTTAACGATAACAAAATATATAAATTTAAGTTGAAATTTAAAATATTAGTCAGTTACTAGATCAGATAAAAACAACAGTAAAAATAATGAATAAAAGACATTTTAAAATTATAAATTGTAGTTAATAAAAAGTATATCCATTTTTAGTATTTGGTCTATATTCATTTAATAGGTTATTTTGGAAGGTAAACTTTATCCTTATCATGTAACTTTATTAATTATTAATAATCATGAATACTTTTTGTATTTTAAAAAATTTTAAAATTTTTAAAAATATAACTATCATCAAGTAACAAACTACACCGTAACAAACACTAATTTAAAAATGTCCATTCAAATTAAGAGAAAATATTGGAAAAGATAATTAAATTTTTAAAAATAATTAGATTTCTTGTATAAAAGGAGAAATTTATGAAACTGTCTATCGAAAAAGGATTTTGGTGAATCCTCCCTTTTCTCCGATCTTTTTTCCGAACTCTCAATTTGAATGAGCATTTGTAAATTTCTCTCCCTCTTTATTTATAAATAAAATACTAGTTATTTCATAAAATTATAGAAGAAAAATTACACTTAAAATATATAAAAAAAAACTAAATAAATAAATACTTATTTAACATTTTTTTACAATCTATATATGAAAATGTTAATGTAATAATATTATTAAGTTTTTAATATAGTCTGTCAATTATAGTCTAACATGGTTTATTAATTTTATTTTGTTTGATAAAAAAATACCTAAAAATGATACCAAACTTTAGTTTATAATTAATTTATCATGTAAATTTATATTGGACTCTCAGGGAATTATCTTTAAACTAATATTTAAGTTATAATTTCAATTTAAAATAACGTAGATTTGCGTATAATAAAAGAAAAACTCATCTAATAATTTTTTTTTCAAGACTTACACATTTATTTAAACAAAGAAAAGGTAGATGTACTAAAAAGTCTTTTTACTACTTCCATGATAAGTTTATTAACCTTAGTCATTTTAGACCAGAGTCCCATATAAAAACATGCAAACTTTGAAATGTGATCAAGTGAGTGTGTATCATTATTTATATTTTAGAAAAAAAAGATCTATACCTTGTTTTTTATAAAATATCTTAGATTTGTTAAGGTCGATAACTGAATTTATAAAAATCTTATAAAATCAAATTTATCATTAGTTATAAAATCTTAAGAATATTAATAAATAGCAAACAAAATCTAGGGAAAATATGTCAAATAAAGCAATATGGGTATGTTTAAACTTTTTCAAAAAGAAAATTGTTAAAAAGAAAAAGCGTTTATTGATTTTTCTTAAAAAATAAGTAGAGAGAACAATTTTTTGATTTTTTCTTCTAAACAAACAGCTCAAAACTACTTTTCTAAAATGTAATTTTTAAGAATCCAATTATTTTTTATAAAATATGAAGAAAAAAAATAGACTCTATGTTATAGTATTAGTTTAGGAAATGAATGAAGCCAACATCAGCAACTAATGGATCAGCCAAATTATGAGGCGACACTTTGCATTTATCATACATCCATCGTTAGCAACTCCTTGATCAGTCAAATTAATAGGTAAAGCTTTGCATTTATCATAGTTTATGATGATGCCATATTCACATTGACTCCAATTACAAGCACCTTACTATTTCAACAACATTTCTTACATATTACACATTTTTTCTTTTTAGTTGATAGCAAACATCTATACCAAATCATTCTTGTTGAAAACTTACTATTTCAACTACATTTCCTACATTTTTTACATTTTTCTTTTTAATTGATAACAAACATCTATACTTAGATCACATTTGGTAGACAACTAACAACTAATTATCTGACGTATTATAATTGTATACTAAATATTTTTCCTTATTTAAATGTTATTTGAATTTGAACAAATATGTTTTTTCCTTATTTAAATATTATTTAAATTTGACCAAATATGTTTCCTTATTTAAATATTATTTGAATTGGATTAAGGCATTCGACACATAAAGAGGGATGAAAATATCAACTTTACTTCTCATACACAGCCAACCAGGCAACTCACTTATAAAACATATATGTATTTCTCTCTCTTCACATTTTATAACTGATTGTGTGGGTATTGCAACTGTCTACCAAATATTTTTCCGCAAATATTTTATCATTCCAAACATTAGACAAAAAAAACTTCCATTAGCTATATTAACAGTTATCATACTATGTAGTTTTAGGATACAATTTTTTTCATCTCTTATTACATGCACAAGAACATATTACAACTTGACCAAAATGAGAGAGATTGAGGATTGAAACTGGCACCAATCAAAGTACAGACAACAAAGGCTAACTAGCCTTACAAATTAAAAGGCATAGTTTCCTTGACAATCAAGGGAAGGAGGAGGGAACACTCAAACAACCTCTCATCCTACACCCATCTATAAAGAACATGCCACACAGCAGAATTATCTACAAAAGGATTTAGATTTAAAAAAAAAAAAACAATCCTTCTTCAAGTAGTTTTGCTTAATCAAAGCTTGATGAACGGCTCCACCTGCCTCTCAAGTAGTCCTCCAATGAAACATTTTGGTCAACACTGCATGTGGAGAGTGAGTCATCCTCCACATCAAGCAGTGCAAGGTTGAGATGTGACTGCAGATTGGAAGGTGGAAAAGCTTCCTCATCAAGTATTTCTGGTGCTTCCAAAGCATTGACTTCTAGTCTTGCCCACTTTATTGCATCAGCATCACCTCCAAGGAGCTTAGAGATCTGTGATCCAATGGAAGAAATAACACACATTAACAATATGACAATGATATGATGTTCAAATAAGAAAATAAAGAATAAAGATGCTATTTGAATAAACTTCTCCATAACCACTTAGGACAAAAAATTAGATGGTAAAATGAATTGGCCTTCTCCTATAAACTAAAATCAACTGTTGCATTTTAGCTTTTGAAGAAGTTAGTTGAGAGAGTTTCTATAAAAGTCAAGGCGGCCATAAACTGATTTTAGCACATGGGAGAAGCTCACTTCATTTTGGTTTCTTATTTTCTTCTCCAATAAGTGTTTATGTGAAAACTTTATCCTAAGTCTAGAAGTGAGTAATTTGAAATCAAGTACCACATGATAGAGGATAAGAAAAACATGTATAATGTTAGATCCTTTTCCACAAGAAAAACAATTTTTTTTCTTGTAATTATATGGCATAGGGAGGACTCAATTTTCCATATAGCCAAAGTATATTGTATAGATCACTTTACTTACAAGGCTCATTGAAGGCCTAGCTCTTGGAGCACGTCTGATACAAAGTGTGGCTGCCAAGACCATCCTTTCCATTTGTTCATGATCATAGTTATCACCCAAACTAGGATCTAACAACTGTGACACCTTCCCACTGTTTAGAATTGGACTTGCCTGCAAAGAGTATTTGTCAATTATTTTCCCTCTAATACATTTGAATATATAAGAAGTAACAGAGTAGATGATGTACTATAATATAACAGAGACATACCCACATGATAAGGCTCTCTTGACCTTTGGGATAATCACAACTTATGGGCTTTCTCCCTGAAAGAAGCTCAAGAAGCACAACACCAAATGCATAGACATCAATCTTGTCATTCACTTTACCATACATGAAGTATTCAGGAGCCATGTAACTGCATAAATGAGTGAAATACATAATTTAGAACCATTTAAAATGGAATTACTGTATGCAACAATGCAGCGCATGTATCTCATGTGGGAAATGAAAGTACATACCCAAAGGTTCCAGCAACATCTGTGCAGATTATATGTGATGATGAGGTTGATGCCCATTTAGCAAGTCCAAAGTCAGAGAGCTGTATTATGAATCAACAAGACAGCATGAGGCCTAAGGCTAACATTT
This sequence comes from Hylodesmum podocarpum, assembly GCA_026586105.1. Lineage (NCBI taxonomy): Eukaryota > Viridiplantae > Streptophyta > Magnoliopsida > Fabales > Fabaceae > Hylodesmum > Hylodesmum podocarpum. The sequence continues at coordinate 315,655 of JALJEV010000058.1, read as the reverse complement.
ACAAATGATTGGATATATGAAATTCAACCAACAGAAAGATGAATCACCTGGGGTTCAAAATCCTCAGATAATAGTACATTTGATGATTTTACATCGCGGTGAATCACAGATTGACCTTCAATATTATGCAGATACTCCAAGGCTTCAGCAACACCCATTGCCACCTTATATCTCTCAGCCCAACCAAAAACAAGTGGATTTTTCTTATTACCTATTTTTGTCAAATAGAAAGAAGAAATTAGTAAGTAAACAAGGCCACATAGAATGAAAAGAAAACTAATGGTTATAAAATACGAACGAAACATAGGTAAAGTTCCTTTTGGTACAGTTTTTGCTGTTCTCTAACAAGAATTGGAGTTTCACCTCTTTGATCTGCATCATCACTTAATACAATTTTGATTTAGATTACTGAGGTGAATCCCTAATTCTATTGCAGAACAGCACAAACAGTACCTAAATAATGTAGTGTACCATGAAGGTTCTCTTCAAGGCTTCCTCTTGATAAAAGATCATAGACCAAAAGAAGGTTGCCATCCTCAAAGCAGAATCCAAGGAGGGAAATGATGTTTTTGTGATGCAAAGCAGTGATAATTTCTATTTCTAGAACAAACTCCTTCAAAACATCTTCAGATGGCTTTAAGATCTTAACAGCAAGTTCCTTGCCATCAGGAAGGCAACCTCTATAAACCTGACTACTTCCTCCTTTCCCAATCAAATTTTCTGAAATCACATAACAAACCCTGTTAAAAAATAACCCTTTTTTTTAATAAATTGATCGCAAGAATCAAACAAGTGATAGATAAAATACTTACCTGGCAAGAAATTTGATGTTGCAAATACAAGTTCTTGGTAGTTAAATAATCTGCAAGTGCACGAGTATTTCTCATGAAGGCCCTCCAATTCCTTAGGAATGCTTGTTGAATTGTGTTCAGGCAAAGAAGCAGTCCCTATTTCAGCATCCACTGGAACAAGTGCACCACTTTTGCTATCTAAACCCAAAACCTGATCTCTATTTGGTTCACAACTGTCTGTTTTATGGTCATGATGTGAAGCATATAAAAGATTTCTAGAGGGTAACTGCATTGCCCATTGTACCACAGAGATCTGGCGAAACAGCGATCTTTGAGAACATTTCCTGTCAGGTACAATTGTCTTATGAAGCAGTGGCCAACCTGGTTTAGATGCGGCAGCATCGGTTGGCACAGGCACTATTGCTAAAGGGTTCTCATCACAAGCATCACCACCACAAGACTCTTCTTCTGAATGGTTACAAAATGAATCAAGAAATGCTGGGCTTGAAGCACAAATAGAACACCTCTTCTTCTCAATGAATTCTTTAGAATCCAGAGAAAAAGCCTTTGCTAAACTGTGATCTGAAAATTGGCTATCCACATCAAGCACTTTTGAACTCTTGCTGAGAGTCCTTTGAATCGAACCAAGCAACCCGTTTCTGCGATCACAATCAAGTCCTGCAACAACAACTCATCCACTCAGAACACTACATGTCATTGAGATTCATAATTTCCCAATTCAAATCAAAATACAGAACACAGAGAGGGTTTAGCTCAGTGGTTGTAATCCTCCGATGCCTATCTTCAATACCTACAGATAAAAAAAGATCACCACACAGAACCAGGAAAATTCATTAAAAACAAACCTTTTATGTCAGCACGAGTTGCAGGTGAACCATCCTTCTTGAACTCAACTTTCCCACTATTTACAGCAAGAACCCAACAATCCTTTGGTAATTTCTTCGCACAGTATTTTGCCACAGATATACAGGGCCGAATTCTATTAAGACCTTGAGGAGTTCCAATTATAACGTGTGTTGCAGAATATGCATTTGCTTCTCTAACCAAAATTCTCCTCACTGATGAACCCCTACATACTTTGAGCTTCAGTTCCACCTGAATAATCATTCCACAAAAAAATAAAAAAATAAATAACTCAAATTTCACATATTCAAAGCATCAATTTCCCTCACACTTTAAACACAAATTGTAACTTGAGTTAGATTTTTAAATTTGTGTGTCCCACAAAATATAAAGACACAATGGAATTTGATGAATAAGATTCCATGTAATTGTTTACATATTCTTCTTCTGTCAATTGCAAATATGTCTTCGATTTCTTGCAATATCAATTTAAAACTCTGAGAATATGAATTTAGTAAGAGATGTTAAGAAACACAACCTGTTTCAGATTGCAGAATCCTTCATAAACGGCAAGAACAGAGTCAAATGCCTTGACAAGAGAAAACAAACACGATTTTCCTTCTCGATTCACAGTTTCTTCACACACCAACCCATTTCACCAAAATCCATTAAATAAAAAAAATTATTATTATTACTCCAAGAAACAAAAGAAAAACTCAAAACCCAAAAAAAAAAAAAGATCATTTTGATGATTTTTATATTATACCATCATTCCCAAGAACGTGAAGAGCAAGCACAACATCACCAGGCTGAGCCAATTTGAAGAGAGTCCAAGTGAGCAACTCTCTGCTATGAGAATCCATCTTGATTCCGACCACCACCGTCCGGCCACCGTGGCTGGATTCTCCGGCGGCGGTGGTGGCAGGTGGCAGCATTTTCATGTCTTGCTAATTAGTATAGTATTACGGTTATGTTGTCGGTGATATAGTTTCTATCTAGGCGCATGAGTCATGACATAACATAAAAAAGTTTCAAAGAGTTTGGTTTTGGTTTTGGTTTTGAAGCTCGTGCGATGCAAAGTGGAAAAAGAAAGGCCACGCAATTGAGTGCAAAAAAATTGATGTTTTTATTATTACTATTGTTATTGTTATTGTGTTCTCTTCATCTAACAAACGATTCTGCATACGTATTTTTAAGCATGGATTTGATGCTACCATGTTTTAGTGCGTAAGATTTTGACTACTGGGTCCCACTTGTAACAAATATGGATCTATTTAACTCTTTTTTTATTATTTTTTTTTTCTCATTAGAAACTTGAAAGTGTGTATTTTTGGGATTTAGAATCTACCACGAAGTGATTCTTTTGAGTCAACGTGGAAAGAGATTGTGATTAGGAAAAAGAGAAGTTCAGTGGACAGTGGGTGATGTAGAAAGTGGATGCAACTCTATGAAAAATTGTTTGGGTTATGAGATAAAGGTTTTGCATTTGAGATAAACATCTATCTGATTTTTTCCCTTATCTCTTTTTCTTTTTTCTCTCTTCTTATCTATCTATGATTATGTTTAGGGTATCCTTATCGATAAAAAAATATTCGGTAAATAATTATAATAAAAAATAAAAAATTAAAAGTAAAATAATATTCGGTAGACAATAATAATAAAAAAATGAAAAAAGAAAAATAAATAAAAATTAATAGAATAACTAATATAAGTGAATAAAGTAGTTTGATTATAAAGTGTTATTTTCGAAATGTAATACAGGGATGATATTTTCGAATAATTTTGAACATGTTTAGCATGAGTATTTTTAAGAATATATTTTAAAATACAAAAAAAAATATAATATAAGTTGTAGTGTGGTGAAAAATAATTCTTTGTATAAAAATATATGAAATGTAAGTGAATAATTTTCTTAGAAATAAAAATACTTAAAAATATTTAAATTATTAGAATAAATATTTTTAACCTCTTATTCCAGTTAAAAATAAAAATGTGACTTGAAACCCAGGCCCATTTTTAAATAAGACTAGTTATTTCAAAACTATTTTTTCAGAAAAAGCAGTCAAATAAAATTTTATTATAATTATAATTAATTATAACAATAATTACTAGTTATACGTATAATCTATTGTTGAAATAATTTAATTTTCATACGTTTATAACTATTCCGTGTAGATGATACTAAATGGAGTAAATCAATACCGTTACAAACAACATTCCACTAAAGAAGGTCGGGTGGTAACAACAAGAGAGAAAATATAAAAATAGAAAAAGTAGAGATATAAAAGTGAAACTATATCACTTTAGTTTAGGTACATACATGCCCTCCTGAGTAAGAAAGGAAATAGAAGGAAAAAACATAAAAGAAAAGAAGTAAGTGAGGGTGCATTTTTTTAAAAAAACTAAATAATACGTGGGGTGGATTTAAGAATAATTCAGAAAAGAAATATGAGGAAAAATGAAAAAAGTTTTATCTTAATAACTCTGAAAATGTTTAGAAGGTATTTTTAATGAGGTATTAATCGTTCATACTAAGTAACACTTTTCTTGTTAATAAGTAGTGTTATTGATAAGATATTTTAAAAAATGTGACATTACCTGAAGAGATTTGGTCATTAACACAACATTTTTAGTTATGTGACATTTTTTTCTTCGCAAAAGTTTTTTATATACATACTCCTTGTGATAATATTAGTTGTACTTGAGTATGAACTTCAATTTTTATCTTTGCCTCTTAATTTTTATTTTTAAAATTTTAAAAATTAGTTATTATTTTTTTATATGATAAAAAAATTCATTAACATTTTGATATGTAAGTTTTGATATGCAAGTGTTGAACATGTCTCATGTCTCTCAAAGGTGTAACTGGTTTAACGCTTTCATTTCTGGATAGTGATACAATCTGGATTTCTTCCCTTAAAATAAATTTTCAACATGTTTCTAATCATGCCCATTTTGATAAAATATTAATTGAAATGACCTATCTTAATACTTTATCTGAAAAAGTAAAATACATGACAAATAAAATCGTTAAAACGTGCTTGAATTGGTGAGATAATTTACTTGGGTATAGACCAAATTCAACTAGAAAATTACATTCAATAAAAATATAAAAATTACTTAGCTTATTTTATCTTAGTCTAGCACATGGATAGAACCCATTAACCCACAAATTCCTTATTCATATAAAATGGTTGTAGATATATATCAATTGTCCCATGACGAAGGTCAGGGTAAACCAAGTCATAGTCGACTTGTGACGCTTAGACTGTCACACTCTTAAGTAGAAAGAGTTGCGAAATTATTAACAGCTATAGATTTTGGTCTCCAACAATTAATATCAGAATCAAAGTCACAAAGTCAATTCTCAGCTAATAAAATACCTATTAACTTGTTTGACCTAACATCTATTGTAGAGTCATCAAAACGAATCATAACCAACCCAGGCCACCAAAAGTATTAAGGCTGGATTAGATAAAAAAAATTATAATTTATAATAAATATAAAGAATTAATTCACCTCACGTGAATTGATTATTTATTTATATAAAAATTTTAATTTAGTAACTCATTATTCACCTTGTTATTAAAATTATATTTAATTTTAAATAAAATTTTTTATATAACTAGTGTAAATAAAATTTATTAATTTTAAAACTTATTATAATAACTAATTAGTTAAATAAATTAATTAATTTTTTAATATTTTTTATTTTTAATTAAATTTTATAAATTACGACCTAACTCGCAGTGAAACAATTGAATAAATAAAATTCAAACCCATCAATAAATATATGAGTTAGATTAACTCACTTATTTAATAATTCATAATAGACACATTAACCATTTTTAACAACTCTATCAACAAAATCAAGCAAGTCAAATAAACTCGCCCATTAAATTGATCATAATAGCTAGGCCAAATTGGGGTAGACCATTTATCCATTTTCACAGCTCCATCATATACAATTCTAATTTAATAAGAATAAAAAATCAAAAAGACGACACGGTAGAAAAGTAAACGAGGATAAAAAAGTTGCAAGAGAAAAATTATTTTAAAAAATTCTAGCGCATTAGTGAAGAAAAATAAATTTTATTGATAAAAATTATGTTTGCATGTATTTCACAAAAATAATTCATATATTTGTATAATTTTTTAATAACATTTTCCTTCTGCCAAATGCATGCACATGCAAGTGTATTAAGAGCACGAACCTTTCTTTAGTTAGCCAATAATTGGAGCTATTTTTCTTGGAATTACTTTTACTATGTTTGCGTTCTCTTGTCGAGATTATCACCCTTGAATTTTTGCTTCTTTTATGCTTCTTTTATGTTAACATCTATGCACAGTCAATATCAATGTATGCTTTTGAATAAATAGGATGCATTGATATCACTTCTCTTTATAAATTCTCTCAGTTTTTTCATAAATTATAGTGTTTACATAATTTGGAAAAGAAAAATTGATTCCACTAAAGTAAAGAATGCTGTCGTTATTGCAAGAGACGTGTATGGAATATGGATATTGATTGAATCCTCTCTCCTTTTCTCTTTCAAAATAATTTATCTTTTTTTAGGAAAGAAAAAATTAAACTGAATATCATAAATCAAGCACTTATCGTATGATTAACTGATAGTAAAATGGATTTCTTTTAATCATAAAATTCCACAAAAACAGAAACTAATTTCATTTTAATATTAGTACATCGTTTAATCATAAGAATATTTTTCTCGTAATAGATTTATTTCTAACCTTCATGCTTAAGATTGGATTGTAGATGATTTTGACCTCAAATACAAAATATTAAATTTATTATTGTATTTGTAGAATACTCTTGTTCCAAACAATGGGACTCAGTATTAATTTTTTTTTCTTCGCCTCTTCAGTTTTTTATTTTATATTTTTGGGTCTTGTATTTCGACTTTAGAAGAAGAAATATAACTGTAAAAATATTCAGGCGTTCAAATTGCTTATTAGTATTAGATTTTGAAAAGTTATTTGAAATAATTCTTATCTTAAATTCTTCATCGTCTATTTATACCTTTTTTTAATTATGGGTTATGTTATTACTCTACGCTTAGATTATTTAAAATGCTATTTCATGTGATAAACCTATTAATCAAAGGTTTAATCATTAACTTCAAATGTTAATTGCATTGTATAAGCAAAAAGATGCTTTTAGTTCTGCTGGCGTATCTATTTTCACACTTGGGACACGTTAGAAACTAATTACATTGAACATAGAGGAATGATAGTTTTCTTTTGAAAGTTGAGTCAAGGCAGCAAACACAAGAGGAAAAATTTATTAAAAATCAACCTAGTTCAACAAAACTCTTGTATGTGTTAGATTGAGTCTAGTTTGGATAAAGAGAATTTTAAAGGAGTTAGGACATTCTTATGAGGGTTGTATAACTATGATGTGTGACAATAGTTCAACCATCAAGTTGTCGACATTCTAATGGAGGTTGTACAATTGTAATATGTGATAATAGTTTAACCATCAAGTTGTCAGAAAAATCCAGTCATGCATGGTCGCAGCTAGCACGTTGATGTGAGGTTTCATTTCTTAAGGAATCTTAGTAAAGAGGGTACAATTGAATTAGTTCATTGTGGCAGACATAATGACCAAATCATTGAAGCTTGAAGTCTTTCAAAAACTTCGAAAACTACTAAGAGTATGTGAAATTTCAGTATAAACCAAACGTTTCACAACATTTAATTTAAGGGGAGGAATGAAGAGGTTATTGCAATTTATTTGTTACATTATGCACCCTTATATAGCCGCATTTAAGAACTTGAATCAATCTAATGTCAACAATAGCCAATTACATAAAACTATAACAAAATATTTTTATGAAAGGGGGAAGCACCACTGCTCCCTCATTGGCTGAGTTTCTAGCAGGCCAGAAGTGGAAGGTGCAGCAACTCTTGACAACTTGACTTTTATATCATTGCTCCACGGGTCATTCATATGTTATCCTAAGTTCGTCCGCGTTCCCGAAGGCACCCCTCTCTTTCAAGAGGATTCGCGGCATGTCAAGCGCTGGTAAGGTTCTTCGCTTTGCATCGAATTAAACCACATGCTCCACCGCTTGTGCGGGCCCCGTCAATTCCTTTGAGTTTCATTCTTGCAAACGTACTCCCCAGGCGAGATACTTAACGCGTTAGTTATAGCATTGCACATCGTTTATGACTAGGACTACTAGGGTATCTAATCCCATTCGCTCCCCTAGCTTTCGTCTCTCAGTGTCAGTGTTGGTCCAGCAGAATGCTTTCGCCGTTGGTGTTCTCTCCGATCTCTACGTATTTCACTGCTCCACCGGAAATTCTCTCTGCCCCTATCGTACTCCAGCTTGATAGTTTCTACCACCTGTCCAAGATTGAGCCCTGAAATATGACAGCAAACTTAAAAAGCCACCTACAGACACTTTACGTTCAATCATTCCATATAACGCTTGCAACATATGTGAACTCAATGTCTTTATTTTTTTAAAGGACTCCTGGATCGAAGACTTAGTACAAACTATCCCAGTTTCATAATATATTTGCCATTAAACCCAATTTTAAAAATAATTAATAGAATAGGACTGATTACGTCTTTTTTCCCGCGTTGTATATCAGTTCTTTTCGAATTTAACCTTTTGGCCAAACGGTAACTCGATATTTTAAAAGCTAAATAATTATCGGCTTGTTCTATTTGGCGTGTGATTTCTAGTTCGTTTCATGTGATGGCCGGTCCATTCAGTATAATTATCATTTAAGGTAACCAATGTTGATCAAGTGAAATGAATTGCATACCGGCTTTTGAAGATAAAAGACATAATAATTGAGTAAAATATGGCACATCCATGAATGTGCATGCTTTAAGCGACGATGGACATGAATGTTTTTGTGATTATACATACCTGTGACTAAAATAATAATTTAAAATTAAATGCACGACTTATTGGATCCTTATACAACCAATAATAATTTACTCCCATGCTTTCAGACTATCAAAAGCAGTGTATTTCCAATTGCAAGAAAAAAAAAAAAAATTTGATTGATTCCGCCGTAGAGCCGTCAAGTAAAGCAATCGAAAGTTATTGAGCATAATATTCTATTTCTATGTTCACTGAACATAGATTTTGATCTCTTTTTATACACGCATTGGATAAAGAAGATAAGCTCGTGGTCTTTTTAAAAAGAAAAGTAATTTCTACGTTGAAATCGTATTTTTCATTCTATTGTATTAATTCGAAACTGCTCCAAGGACGTTACTCCTTATTTTTGTAGTTGATACTCTACACATGTAAACGTACAAATGATTTTGTCTTTTAATACTTATCTTTTCAGTAACTAGTTTCTCTGCAATATCTCCTGTATATACATATAGATATCCTTTTCAAATAATATTATATTATCCAGCATGTTTATCATACCACAAAGAGATGAATAAACTCTAGCCATAACTTATGAGATTTCAAAACAATGGTTAATTACTTTTATTCTTAACTTTATAAAATTATTGTCAAGAAGTTATGTCAGATGAAATGTGCGAGTTATTATAAATATTTTAGTATTTGTATTTAATTTTATATTAATTTTTTATATAAAATTACTTCATTTTAGGATTTCATTAAAAATATTTATTTTAGTCTTTTATTTATTTCATTTTTATTATTGTGTTGTGTTAAAAGAAGACTGAATTGATATTTTTTTCATTTTTATTTTTGTGTTGTTTTAAAAAATAATTAACTCTATGTTTGAATGAGTCAATTTTATTGAATAATTCATTTATTCTATGAGATTGAATTATTATTTTATTAATTAATATGTATGCATAAAGTATTTAAAATTTCACTTAAAATATAAATATTTCAATTTTTCCATTCTTTTTCGTAATTTTTTTCTATTTTGTGTAATTGCATATTGCGTTTTAATGATTAATATTTATTTTTATTTAATATTAAAAATTTAAATTTTAAATAAATATTTAAAAATAAAAAATTTAAATTTTTTTTAAAAAAATTAAATTACTTTATCCAAACAAAAAAATTAAAATACAAGAAATTGAATTATTTCATCCATATAAAATATTTACAAAATAAAAAAAAATTAAATTAAGACTATTAAAATGTTTTCAAATTTTCAAATTTTCTATCAAAACACAAAATAGATATTGAAATAAATATTTTATAAAATTAAGGATGATGTAATCGAGGCTTATCATTTCATAAATTAGAATTTGGATTTGCTAAAAAAACAATTTGTTAATGAAAAAAATAATTGAATTTAAAAGTTAAGGGAAAGAAAAGAAAAAAGTGAGGCAGCAATTTAAAAAAGAAAGGGTTGAAGGTAAAGCATATTAGGTTTACTCGTGAAACCCGTAATCAATGACCTAATCTTAAAAAGCCATTAATACTCTGGCCGCCACGTCATGGTTTAGTTAGAGTATCATCCAATGAATAAGCATCATCGTGGCAACATGTTTTACATCTATCTTCATCGCCGGCAACAAATGCTCACACGTGCAACCCAACTTCTTCTATCTTTATGTAAATTTTTATTCTACCTAACTCTAGATTCTATTTGGTTTGAGATTTCTTGTTACTATTAGTAAGGAAGATAGAAAATTATTTTTGGAAATATTTTTATTTGAATTATTTTTAAAATATAGTTGAAAATAATGTTTTTCTAAAAGTAAGAATGAATAAAATATTCATATTTAATATTTTTATTTAAAATAATGAAAACACATTGATGCAATTTTAAATATTTTTTAATGTTTTCTTAATTTTTAAAATAAAAATAAATTTTAAAAAATAAAAATATAAACTGTTATCTGAAACCAAACATAATCTTAATGGTTGAGAACAATTACAAACAGATAATTTAGTTTATGAAATAAATAGTAAAATAATTCTTAAAATATATAGTTTTTGGATTTATATATTTTTTCTGCATCTGAATGTAAAATTAAATTCAATTATTTTATTTTTATCTTTGAAAATTTTGTTTACATTATTTATTTTTATTGATTTTGATTATTAATGGATTTTTTAAGTGATTTTTAATTGAAATTTGTATAAGGTTATTAAAAATAGAATCATAATTAAATAAAGAATATTCTTAGAATGGTATCGTTAAATAAAATAAAACTAGTTAATATTTATTTATATTTATGTATTTTGAGTCTGGTGTAGTATAAAAAAATAAAATTTTGAATTTAAATGTAATCATTTAACTAATTCAACTATACCTAATACTCTTGTTGTAAAAATATCCTTAGATTAATTTATCTTTTGAATGTTTGTATTGGTTAAGAGTCAATTTGTGTATGGAACAACAAAATTAAATGAGCTTAATTAATTTTCTTACTTTGTGTAAAATTAAGGCTTAATTATATTTTTTACCATCTAACTTTAATGTTTTGGCGAATTATATAATCAATTTTTTATATTTGTAAAAATTGCCACCATATTATGATAAAATTATAAATTATATCATTCCTCTAAATGTCAATTAATTATTTAATAATATGATTATATATTTTACAGAAATTCCACTTCCTTGTGAGCACAATAAAAAAAATTTCACGGAACTAATCTCTTGGCAAACTTATTATTATTCAAAATCTCTCAATAAAAAAGTAATAATCTGTTTACACTTTATTTATTTAAAAAATTAAATAAACTATAAAAATTAAATATCATTAATTAAATGACTCTTTTCGATCCTGAAACATGTTAATAAATCATAAATTATTTCAATTAATGGAATGACTAAATTTATCTTATTTATCTTTTATTTTAATATTTAAATTATATATTAAAATAATAATGAATAATTAAATTTACAAATTAAAATGAACATATTTTTAAAAAATAAGATGATAAATATATTAAATTTTATAGTTATTTTATTATTTTTAATTTTTATTCTTTAAGAAACAAATTATCGAGTCTCCAAATCTCAGCAACAAAACACTAATTTAGCCATGGATAAAAAATTATACATGCTGAGAGGGCTGACTCTAACACACCATGAGTTTACTCAATTGACGTGTGTACAGAGAAGCCAAAACTTTTTATGAATCATGGTGGTCATGTGATATGTCATTTGTATACTTTTTGGTGTTTTCCACTTTATACAAAGGTTAGTCTCAGACAATCAACAACTATAAGCCAGAGAAAAACAATGACAGAATTTATAAATATTTATCAAGACAGAGAAGATTCTTTCGTTTTCAGACCAGACAAGAATGTAAGTAATGTGATTAAAAAACAACCTAAAAATATTAGTCAATTAGGGGCTAAGTATTGAGATTAAAAAACAACCTAAAAATATTAATCAAGTAGGGGTTAGTGTGAGTATTTCTTTAAAAAAAATTATAGGAAAAAAATAAGACAAAAATAAAATTTATTTTTTTTTAAAATGAAAATAAATTTTTATTAATTAATTTATAAAATTTATATTTTAAAAAAATTAGAAGAATTTTTTTTATAATTTAATTTAATTTTTAAAGAAATAATTTTATTTTTTTATATTCTTCTCCTATTGACGACGGGGAAAAAACTTACGCATGGTGCGCATGAGACTCATCGTCTACAAAATTGTCGTAGACTTACATTATTTTTACTTTTAGTAAATTTTGTTTGGTTGTTTGCAGACTAATTTTGGAAGTCAGATTCTTCCGTTCCATTTGCCCTTCTGGCGATTTCATTTGACAAAACAGGAAACCATGTCCAAAGTACATGTATTTGTATAATTCTTCTAGAGTGAATATGTAATTAGTAAATGTTAATTATTAAATATTAATTACTTAAATTTTAATAGAGGATTTTGAATTTGCAACTCTATATGAAATTAAAATTAGGGTTAATAGTGCATCATCGTTAATTATAAGTGTTTTTTTTGTAAATTATAGTGTGATGTTAACATGAATGTGATGAGTGATGAGATTAAATTCTCGGTTCGAGTGACAAAGTTCATATTAATAAATTTTATATTTAAGCTTTATTAGAAAGAGGATAATAATTGTAAATACACTTCAATACTTAAGTCGGTTTGTGTGGTTTTGGTGAATGTTTTGGTATGTAAAGAGAATAAGTGTATAAGACTAAATTATAAGTTGCTTGGTTGACTCTCTAGCGTATTCGAGGAATTTCGAGGTAAGCATGTGGTTATTCCCTATTTCAAAATTGACGAAACTTATGCTACAAAAGCTATTCATTCAAGTTTTGTTTTGTAATCTTAAAGCTCTTCTATTTTTCATTTGCATACCCCGCTCTGCGAAAAGGATAATTTTCATCTTTTAAAAATCCTTTTCAAACCCATTATTATGGTGTTTAGCTTGAGGAGGTTGCGTTCAAAGAATACCAATTAGTTTAGCCCGTGAATATTGTGTCCAAAGAATACTAATGATATTAGTCTGAGGAGGTTGGGTCCAAAAATAAGCTAGAAGTGCTGAGTGCAAAGAATACTTGTAAAGAGTGTTTTATTGGGATAATAAAATCTTAACAAGTTGCTAAGACACTGAACGTCATCTTTAAGATAAATTAATATAATTAATATAATTAATATAAAATTATTTCATCTTATCTATTTTACTTCCTGACTAACAGGAATTAATAATCTTAAATAATCAATTTCTAAAATCAATCTTTCAACTGAAAATCTTTTATGTTTAGTCTTTTTAAAATCTTAAGATACAAAACTTATATTATCTGATAAATAAAATTTTTTAATTAACACAATTCAACTTTTCTTGTGTTTTATCTTTTAAACTAGACGAAAATGCACATTTAACTTAATTTACTTAACTTTTCATTAATATAATTTTAAAAAAATATATTATTAATTATAATTTTGTTTATACATAAATGATACTCATTCATAATTAATTTTTTTTTATCAACCAAATATTATCATCTATGAGAATTCAAACATTTGACATAGATTTCAACAAAGAAAAAATAATATATTTATTTTATATTGAACTATTTTTATAATTTAACGAACTTAGTTATTTTTGTTGGCATTTAAACAATTTTTATTTTAAAATATTCTTACAACACATATTAAGATTATTAGTAAATAAATATGTATAAATAATACACAAGGTTGAAAAAAAATAGGGAAAGAGAAAAAATTTAGGGAAAGAGAAAAAAATTAAAGTTTAATACTTAACCAAAATCGTGTATATATATATATATATATATATATATATATATATATATATATATATATATATATTAAAACTTTTTAAGCATAAATTATCAATAAATTATATCGTGTAAATTATTATCGTAATTATCTAAATGATAATTTATACTTTAAAGTATATATTAATTCAAATTTTCATTATAATATAATTTTTATAATAAAATATTTATTTAAATTATAATCACGTAAAATAAAAATATATTCTATATAATACAAAAATTAAAATATTCATAATATTGATTGATTTATTTTGAATACACTTTATAAAAAAATTCGTTTATCTATCAAATAATAATTTATTGTGATATAAATTCTATATATTAAATTTAATATATGAATTTATCCCAATATTTATAAATTTTACTTATTAGAATCGTGCAATGTTTGAGATTTAAAACATATTATCAACATTTTCTTAAAGACTTTTGTTTATTATTTTCCCTTTAATGGGTTGAAATTTGTCAAATATTAAATTTTTTATTAATTTTACCAAAACAAATTTAAGCCCAAGAGAACATGTAAAAGCACCATAACAATTAAAGAAATGCTAATAAAGTAGAGGCCTTAAAAGCCAATAATATTAAATTTTAAAGATTATATATTTTATAGAATTATTTAACTATATATAACATTCAATATAATTTTTTGAAATTTTGTCATGTTTACACAATTAGTGTTAAAACTTTTCTTTCATAATATTTTCATCACTTATTTATTTATTACGTACTCTCAATCAAATTGATACACGAACACGACGTATCAAAATTGATGATTTTAACTAAATTGAATGAGAAATATAATATAGAAAAGAACGTCCCGAGAGGGTGATATTAATAAAAAAAAATTTAAAAAAATAGAAACTATACTAGAAGCAAATACACTATTGAATGATGTCTCATTCACAAATGTTGTGTTTTGTAGCAAACCGACCATATCAGTGTTCGAAAACGAAATGATTGATATTGCGACACGTAATGCACGTGATTGATTTTTTTTTCTTTTTCTTATTTTTAATATCAGTTTTATTCTTTTTATCTTTGTTTTGAAGCTAAAACAATTTTATTAATGCGGAAGTAGTTTAAAATAAATCACATGACATGTCTTATTTTAAACCATTCAAAGAATAAAATATAACATCCCACGTACGGAAAAAATTTCCTTCCTTGTACGATAGAAAAAACTATTTCATGTCAATTTTGTTAAAAAAGAATTGCGTTTAATTTAATTTTATAAAATAAATATTTTAACTGTAAAAATTATTTAAATAAGTATTTTAACATGACCTGATATTCAATAAATAGTTTAATATTAATCTTATAATAAATAATCTAACATTTTTATCGATATCTAAAATAAATTTTAATATTATAATAAAAAGTAGGTTGAACTTAATTTAATCTCACAAAGAATGAAGTTTATCTCACTTTTTTATATGTATGTCACATGTCCAATTTTAGAAAGTATATTTCATTCTCCTCCAATATCGAATTTCTAATAAATTTTTTTTTTTTTAATTTTTATATGTCTGGTATCTTTCAAATATACTACCAGATTCAATATCAATGACGTAAGTGAATATACAAACTCATTTAATCTCAAATTCTACCATTTCTATATTGAAACTTTCTAAGTCTCCAATTTTTAACTTTTATCCTTTTTTTTAAAAAAAAAAAAATTTACCTATTAGTAAAACACCATTTTATTTCTTCCTAGCCAAATTGTCTTGATTCTTGTGCATTAAATTGCATCCCAACATTCTTTATCTCTTGTTACTGTTTTAAGGAATCTTTTATAGAAATTTCATATCAGAAGAATACAAGATATCCATATTTTATGACGAGAATAAAAATAAAATAAATATGAATGTTATATATTCTCGATAATTAATTATCGTTAAAAATATTTTTTAAAATTTATTACAAATCTAAATTTATAATATTTCTATATTGAATATTTCTCATGAATTTCTTCTTTTATTACGTCAATTGCAATATGTATGTAGATATATTTTATTTTAGCAATCACGTATATCTTTCACTGAAAACAATAAAATATCATCTTTAAATGTTTAAATTCCAAAATTTAAAATTATTAATTAAATAAAAATCATCTTACACTAATTAATATATGAATGATATTAATAATGTCATTCTTTTTTACAAATTAGATAGATATGAGAGAGATGTAAAACGCTCCCGCTGCATTCATTGTCCTCTGTCGGTGGCTTGTTTTCACGTGCCAGTTGCATTACGAAAATATCTGAGTACATAGAACATTCCAGAACTTTAACTTCAATAAAAAGTAAAAACAATAATTTTTTTATGAAGTAATAGATATACAATAATTAGGTTTTTTAATTTGAGCAATAAAATGCCCAGACTAATTTCATACTCAAATTATTAATTATTAGTACTTTATCATCTCATATAGTACATGTAATAATATATTACCATAAAATGTGTGAAAAAATTATTTGTCATGTAATTAAAATAAATAAATACTACGTATAAAAATGTTAAGATAATTAAAACAAACAAATAAATGTAAAAATATCTAGATAAAATTTA
This sequence comes from Hylodesmum podocarpum, assembly GCA_026586105.1. Lineage (NCBI taxonomy): Eukaryota > Viridiplantae > Streptophyta > Magnoliopsida > Fabales > Fabaceae > Hylodesmum > Hylodesmum podocarpum. The sequence continues at coordinate 299,226 of JALJEV010000058.1, read as the reverse complement.
TATTTTTATTTTGTAGAAATTGAAACTTTTAAATTTTAATGATTTAAGTTTATATAAATAAATTTTAATTTTTCATTTAAATATTTGTTGTCTTTAAAAAATATTTTTTTATTATAATAAATATTAAGATTATTAATATAGAAAAGAAAATAAAGATAAAGATAGGGTGAGAAAGGCATGAAAGATAAAATTAATTGAATATAAGAAAATATTTTAAGATAACAAAATGACAAATCTCTCCATGGGTGGAAGTGTAGCTCAAACCTTGAATTTGAGAGAGATTGAATGTAAGAGAAAGAGAGAGTGAGGTGAAAGAACTCTTCTAAAGATACAGGTTCTTATTTAATATAATATACAGGGATAGATTAAGAAATAAATAATTTTATAAAATATCAAATATGTTATAAGAAATATCTTATTTATTAATGCATCTTATAAATAACTCTGAGTTCTTTTAAGTTTAATATCCTAAGCACTCAGACAGACTACACCATGAAATTGGTTTGTCAAAGTAAGTTTGCAATCCTCGACACTACACACAACACATGTACTAACAAAGAAAATTAAATAATTGGAGAAAATATGAATATGATGTTACAAAGTCGATGAATATTAAAAGAAGAAAATAGTAAAAAATTATATAAGATAGATTGACAGATTTTTTTTACTTATACCACATTCTTATATCTAATAAATGAATATATTAAATTTTAAATAACTTGTATTAAAATATTATATATATTTATAATTTTTTATTTAAAAATTATATATAAAAAAAATTTGTAATTTTTTCGCTTAATGAATTTTATTTCAATAAAATCGCAATGTTAGACCCTGAGACACCAAATTATATTAAGTTTCTGCCCTATGCTGTTTTTGAGTTCCCAACAACTCTTACATTACATTAACTTTGAAACTTAATCGCATCTCCTTATCCTGTTGTTATCCAGAGTTTACTAACTTGGTACTATGTCAAAGTGTTCTCTTGATTCTAAATGTTTTCTAACAATATAACTTTGCACATACCCAACAAGTCCACCCAAGTCTTTTATATTATTAGATGAAAGAGCGAGGATGGTGCAAAAGGAGCCGGTAAAAATTGTACATTATTCTAAAGTCAAGTTCAGACAAACATGTACGTACGGATTGCACTATCATGTGATTTCCTATGTCGGAGATATTGGTGGGGCTACCTCCTAGAGCATCCTTCCAAAACTGTATAAGAAGCAGCATTGTGTTGTGTTTCTTCATTCCCTTTTCATTCAAAATTATTGTATTAAATAAAAAAAAGTCATCAAATAATTATGAAAGAACCGCCTAACTTTGTACATTTTAAAAAGTAAATTTTGAAGTGAAATCTTTTAAAATCTAATAATTTTTTATTTAAAAAATATTTGTTGGTTTAAAATAAATTATAGGTTTTCAAAAAATAAAACTAATTTTTAATATTTTTTTATGAATATTATAATTATTAATATTAAATAATTTTAAAAAAAATTAAAAGAAGAACTTTAATTACTTTACGTTTTATCATCACGCTAGATGAATCACGTCACGTGGTTGGTAGACAAGGTGAGCGTTGAATACAATCGCACATTCGAGGGTGATTTTTTTAAAGTTAACCAATGAAAGCCCCATGTGCCAATAACATGGATAAGAAGACCACCACCATTATATGATATCCCACTAGATATTTCACTATTTTTGGTTAATCTTTGTGCATTTCATTTTCAAAAGGATGTGTTACACCATGACCTTATGTTGGATATGCTGTTTTAGAAATTTTGGTTCATCACCAACTTTATTTCATAACAATTAATTACAATACACAGCTAACCAACCAATTAACTTAATGTAATACATACATATTTTTTTTTTCTTCATATTTATGTTTAACTATTTAATCATATGTTACAATCGTCCATCAAATATTTTTTGCCCATCACTATAACTTTACCCTTATTTTCGGTTAACCCACGAGTAGGGTATTGGTACAGTTAGTTCCTTCCACCTCCTTTCCCCTAATAGACAAGAATCAATTGTTATATTTGTCGGTGTATGGATTGAAACCCACAAACTTCATTTATTTATTCATTTATTTGAGGTGATCAATGTTGCTAGAACGACATTTTCATCCACAGCTTATGCCATGCTTTAATCACTAAATGTTTGTGACTCGTTAACCAACATATCTCGCTTTTCTATTAGTTGTGCATGCCACCATTAGGACAATTAATGACGAAAGCCCTTTAATTAGCATGAGTTGTATGCAAGTTCAAGGAACAAGAATAGGATCCGAGAACAAAATATTGCTTAACAAGAAATTACGACCTTAATGTTAGTTATGCCTACATTATGTCTTATTAGGCACCCAACCTACAGAAATTATGACCTTAATGATAGTTATGCCTACAGAATTCTAACACAACTTACTTCGTAGTTAGTTATAATACGTAGTTAACTTGTTAATTCATTCACATTACATATTTTTTTTTTCATATTTTATAACTAATTATCTTATTCTTTACATTTCATAACTAGTTATTTAAATTGTCTGTGTATTATAGTTATCTATCAAATATTTTTTATTCTCATATTTTATGAAGAAAATAATAAACAAAAAGTTTACATTTAATATATTAAAAACATGAATCATTCAATTTTTTCAAATTCAGTCTAGATGAATTTATGCATTACATTTTATTTTATAAAAAGTAAGTATGAGAAATTATTAAATATTAAAATATATTAACAGTTTAGTATTAAAATACAGAACAAATTTTTATTTAATATAATACAGAATAAATTTTTAATTAATAAAACTTTTTAATATAAATCACATTGTAGTTATTTAATTAAAATTTATAATAAATAAACTATTTTGAATGTATAAATAAATTCATAATGTTGTTTTTTAACTAAATAATAAAATAGATACCTTATTTAATATAGGACGTGGAGAAAAGTCTAAAGAATATTAAAGAAAAACAGCTAAATGCAAATGGTTCAAATAAATATATATATAAATATTTTTCTCTCTTTATATTTTTAATTAGTTATATGCGTGTTATAGTATGTATAAATTAACATGTTAGTTCTTTTCATATAAATATTTATTAAAAAGTTTATTTAATTTGAGTCTTTTAAGGAGTTTTTCTTCCATAATAATATTTTTTAATGCTTAGCTTAATTTTTTATCTCGTAAAGTTTATCATTTTAATATTTATTTCCATATTTTGAATTATAATATTCATAAAAGAATGTATTAGTAATTGAAAATAATCTATATATATAACAATATTTATTTATTAGAGCTTTGAGTTATATCTATATGAGACAAGCATTTATAACATGCACATTTACACATAGTGCTGCTAGTAATATAATAAAGTACTGTTCTTAGGGCTTATATAGGGCCTTAAAACAAGGCTTGGCCTTAGTTTGTTAGTTCTCATCAATCCCCATATTCCAACACCTACACCATTCTATGTAACTTATGAAGGAAACAAGTTGACACCGTAGTACTCGCATTGATGCTGCAACAAATATTTAAGCTTTGAATCACTGGCCATATATTATTGCCGATAAAGAGGGGTTCGGAAAAAGTGGTCACATTAAGCAAAAGCGTAAACAGTCAATAGCGGCAATTGCAAACCAAAGCCACATCTTTCTGGTCCCTCAAACCTTAAACCCAATTAATAATTGTACCTTTTTCTTACGGAAAATCATCACTCCACAAATTGAGATTAGGAATTGAGTCAAAGGTGATACCTACAATTAAAATTAAAAGGGTGGAATCAGAATTCATTGGAGTTAGGACCAAAGAAGAATTTTAGTGAATATCTGGGAAAGATAGAATTTACTGATATTGAAAATGAAAAAAAGGGTTTTAGCCAAAGGCACATCCATCCAATATCAAGTATAGGGATGCAAATCGAACTCAAACTTTTAATAGATTTTAAACCATTGTTTGTTTAATTTACTTTTATATGTATGTTATGCATTGTTTAAAAATATATGTTTATAAATGAAAATTATATATAAATTATATTGTAAAAAAATTATGTATACATATAAAAATTGTTATATTTAAAATACTTATGAATATAATAAATATAATTGCATTAAAATGGAGGAAGATCATTAATTTTATTTCTAGATAAATGTAGATGTTCTCTTTAAAAATATTTAGGCATTAAAATTTATTATATTTTGTTCTTCTTCCAAGTAAAACTAGTGATGTGATACTAATATGAAACGTATAATTTCAAAAATAATGTAAATACAATAAATATGAATATAGGTTAATTTAAATTTGAGTACTTGTTATTATGAATATTCTATTAACATATGCTTAATTTTTGTCTATTTATATATAATTAGTAATTTTAAATGTATATCTTTTATAAAAGAAATTATGTTATTTTAAATTCATTGAATAGAACTGTTGGATTTTTTTATTGAATAAATAAAATAGTTAATTTTTGAAAATGGTATTTTTATATAATCATTTTGAAGACATTAATTATATTTAAGTAGTTACATTTTTATGTTAGTTACCTTTTCCGCGGAATAAATATATTATCTAAAAATTAAATATTTATAAAATTATTACTTTTAATATTATTATTATTCATTAAAGATATTTTCATAACTAATTAAATTTTAAAAATGGTACATATATATTGATCCATTTCTTAATTCCTATCTTTAACTTTTAATTAAAATAAGATATTATACATATATATATATATATATTGTAATTAACATAATATAAAAATATAAATTAAAAAATTAAAATTGTTAAAAATATGTATATATAATTATTAATTAAAAAAATTATGAAATATTTCAAATTTAATTAAAAAATAAATAGCCGTAATAATTTTTTATTAATATTTATCTTTAATTGTAATATATTAATTTAATAAATAAAATAAATATATTTGAATCATTTTGAATTTTATAAATACATGTTAATAGTTAATTTTATTAGAGTAGATCAACAACTATTATTTAATACCATTTTAAATATTATGCTAATTTAAGTAATTACATTTATTAGAATCCATCTATTACGTTAGTCTCGATAAATTAATGAGTAAAGGATTTAGCTCGTGTAAAATAAGTGGAGTATATTTTTCAAAATACTTGTCTATAGTTTATTTAAAAATTAATTATTGATATTATTATTAATTTTAAGTTTAGTTACATATATATTTCATTTTATTTTAAATTTTAATTATTGATTTCTAAATCAATGATCAAGAGTACATTCTCTTAGAGGAATAAATTCATGCGAAGTTCAAGCGTGTGTATATACATATAATATGTTATGATTTTTTTTACCTTAAATATAAGATTTATTGAATTATATCTTGAACGAAATTATATCAAACTTTATATAATTCAGAAATTATTAGGTACTTCATGGAGTCATATTATTTTAAGCCTAATATAATTATGTAAATATTCATTATTAGATGACATATCAACAAAATTTAAATTATATAAAATTTATATATATAATCTTATTAATAAGAACAAAAAATTAGACATTGAATTATTTAAATCTTATTAAAAATTCATCTCTCTCTATATATATAGAGAGAGAGATAAATGGATATAATTAATTAATTCAATTGCAACCAATATAATTATAAATAATTTTGTTTTCCATCCGAAATTGTGTTTGAGATCCGTGCGTGTCATTCAATTCATAGGTTCACAAAAAAACAAAATTGAGTAGCATTTAATAAAATCTAAGGTGTAACATATTTGAAAGAAATGTAATTGAATGAAAAGAAAAGTATAGGTAGCTTCCAAATTGCCTATCGTCACCGTCACTCTCAGAGATAGGGTATTCAAATATGTTAAATTAGGAGGACTAAAAAATTGTAGCGTGCCCCTTCCTTCTCCCACTTACCACCATATGTGGTCCTTCAAAACTAATATATGGTCAGAAATTAAACTTTTCTCTGGAAAAAAGAAAAGAAGGAAGATGTTTCTTCTTTTGTACGTTAATGTGGATAACACAATAGAAGAGAATCTCTCAGCAGTGACATGGGTTGGGTCGAGAAGAAAAATATTTGGTATATAACTGCCATCCTCACATAATTAGACTACTAATTATAAACTGTTAGTTATAAAATATAAAGAAAAAAAATTACATACGTATATACATATAATTAAAATTACTACAAGTTAAATATAAAGTTAAATATAATGTGCTACTACTACTAACAAATTATAACAAGTTAATGTGGTTAGGGGAATTTTAATTTAGAACCAATTATATCTAAATATAATGTGAGTAACTGAGTATATTAAGGAAGTAAGGGTAGCTTTAAATTCGTGCAATGGTAGGACCAGCAAAACCATTTGAGAGGGAAATTATGTAAGCATTTATTAATTTAAGGCGAATCAAATTGAAGAATAGGAACCGTATCTGCAGCACCAAACTAAATCTTGATTCTCTGGAATTAAATTTGATGGTACATTCAAGTTCAAGTTCAAGCCAGTTTGAAATGGTGGTTGGTGCTTTGTTTGGCCTACCAATGATATGAGTACAACGTAAGGTATTTGGTTCTGAGATGACATTTTCATCTTAAGAGAAAGAGGAGATATATATTATTATAGATGAGAGATATAAGTCATGGTGGATTGTTACTAATTTAAGTGCATTGGTTTGGGTTAGTTAGGTGTCACATTTATGTTGAAGATATATATGGGTACCACAAGTAGGTACCCTTCCCACTCCTTGCATGTGTGGTGCTGTGGATATTTAGGTTTATTACATTGCCTTGTATGTATGATCAAAACAGTTATCATTGATGTTTGACAATGAGAGCCACTGAAATGTTACCATTTTCCTTCTAGAGGATTGGATCCTACCGTTGGTTTTATTTACACAAAATTATTAATAAAACTGCATATCATTTTTATTTTGGTACAAAATATCTAAATCATTGACGAAGAAATCTATATGAAATGCTTGACTTAAATTAGAAAAGAGGATTAGTTGTAATAATTACTCTATGTTTATTAGAAAATTATTCCTTACACATGAAATTCATTATGTATCCTTCAAATATATGCTAGTGAATTTCATAATAATTTTACTTAGCAGTTAATTGTAATACGTAATCAATCAATTAATTCATTTACGGAATATGTATGTATATTATTTTTTTCTCCTCATATTTTATAATTACTTATTTATGTATTATATTTATTTACTAAATATTTTTCGTTTAATAGTGTTAAAAGAAGAATCTTATTTATGATATGTTGAGTTCTTCTTCCCTTCAAGTTCTGTTATTAGTTATCTCATCTATTTGAGTTGTCTATAATAAAATAAAATAGGGCAAACAAGGTGACCCAAAACAAAAAGGTACAGTACCAAAGACAATCAATTTTTTTATTGCAGACTATCAATCTAATCCAAGGCCCAAGGGTTTAGCAAAAACGAGGAAAAAAACACCTTATACATTACTGTTAGTCTGTTACTAAAACAAACAAACAAACAAAAAGAAAACATTTGTAAATGTCAAGAATATGAGTTCTATTAAAAGGCATTGAGGGCTTATAAACACTAATAATTTATTTTAAATTTTTTGGGCTTGCAGGCAATTTTTTCCTAAAGATGGAACTCATTTTCTCTTGCACCCTACTTTTCTTTTCGTACACCCTCTCTTTTTCATAGTACCAGAATTGTCCTCAGCTTTTTCCTCATTTTTGCCAAAAATCCGTAACACCTCAGGATTTTCAAAATCCGTGAGGTTATGGATAGCAAAGTCTATAGAAATATTTAGAAAACCGAAAATCAAATACAAATTTTTTAAACTTTTAAGCCTGTCGATTTGTGGAATATGTAACACTACATATTTACGAAATTTATTGTTTTACATATTCAACAAATCCATAAGCGTTTGAAATAAAAAAAGGAAGGTGCAATAGTTTCTCTGTAGAACAGGAAGAGTGAAAGTGAGAAGGGTGGTGGGTGTAGTATTTCAAGTGAAGACCGAAATGGGGCATTCACTTCGAAATAGGGTACTAGAAGAAAAAAGGTAAGGTGTGAGAAGAAAAACCTCAAGACTGAATTCTTTTTTTTTTTCCCCAAATTTTGGTCTGTCAAAATATTGATGTTTGAGTCCATGGTGTAGAAAATAGTCATGGGCTGAAATAAGTAAGAGCTCAAAAATAATGTGGCCCCAAACACATTTGTAAAAGCCCACATTGTCGTGTGCCTCTTACACAAATTAACTCCGGTAGGACTCAACTTTCTTCCCTTATTGAGTGGAAAAAAAAAAAAAATTCATTTATATTTTTTTTTTGTTTTTTTATCGACCAGTTTCTTGTAGACTTCTAAAGATTATTTCCTTTTTATAAAACACTTTTACTAAACAATGAATACCAAAAAGAAATCCATTTCCAAATGAGAATGAAAAAATTAATTAAGGTTCATTAAGATAATTTTAAGTTTTATATTTTGAAACCATAGAAAATTATACATAATTTTAGTTTTAAATTATGAATTTGGTCGTGTGTATTTTGGATACTTATTGTTTTTCATGACTTGTGTTATTCCTAAATATAGTTTTAATTGGAGATTTGAGTTATGTTTTAGAATTATTGAGTTTAGGACACTTAGTTGCAAGTATTCTATTATTTTTGGATTTTTCCTTGACTTTTTGCATTGGTGAAGTTGCAGTTGTTGCTACAAAACTTGGATTAAGGTGTTGTTGGTGTCCATGAAAAAGACCTACAAGTTTGTCCTTCACAACCCAAGCCAAGTTTTGACATTTTCAAGCTCAAAAAGCTAGCACAAGTTTTTCGTCCTAAATATATAATTCCAAGTTTTGTAACTAAGTGTTTTTTATTTGACCTTTAATTGTCAGTTTAATCCTTAGTGTCTTGCTTTCTATGTGTTTTTTGGTGAAATTATTTTATGAATGGATCACAAGAATACATCCAAGAGAGAACTTGTTAGTCAAAAATAAATGTTTTGTATGTCTCTATGTAAATGAATTATCAAGCTTAATTATGTTGAATTAGCTTCACTGCTATAGGATGGACTTAATTGAAAAATTCCATTCTCTTAGGTTTGAATTGCATGTTTATTGTTTCTTTATATTCTCCAATTGACTAACCTATCACAAAAAGTTAAATGAGCTTTTTTGCATGGTGATGATAGTGAATTTGTTTTCATCTTTAGACTCAAGTTTGATGATGAAAACTTTACTTCCAAATACACTAGCCCTGGCCTTTTGTCAATGGTATGTTTTTGTTGTTTCTAACTTTTGTCATTTTGGGTTATATGAAAATAGGAACTTGTGATGAAATGGCCTCACAAGAATAAATATGTACCGATATAGTAGTATCATATTATTTAGTGATAACTGCAGTGTTTATCAATTCTTCAAATAGCTCCTTTACTGGAGCACTAATTGACGGTACATACACAAATCTATAAGACATTTCCAAATAAGTTGACTTATAAATTATGGCATATAAAATTTTCTATTCTAAAAACATCAACCAACTATGACCTCAATGGTAAATCATATTTTCACTTATTTTAATATAAAGCGGATTTAAGTTTAGTTTATCTAATATTCTACAAAGTAAATACCAACAGTTTATAGGTAACTTTCCAATTGTTATTATTGAAAAGTCTAATATTGGAGGGGTGTGAAGTCCCACATCACCTAGTGATGGAACCTGTTGCATGCATATAAATGAAGTGCAAATCTCACTCCATAAGCCGGTTTTATGGGATTGAATTAGATCCAACTCAAATTTCAGTTATGGTATCGAGCTCTCGATCGCCGGTTTTGTGAGGTTGAGTTAGGCACAACCCAAAAAATGTTGGATCACCCGTTGTAATTAATAATTTCCACACTTGAGAAGTTAAGCCCTACACAAATTTCTACATTTACTTCTCTCCTTTTCCTTTTTACTTTTCGTTAGTGATAATATTGAATTGGTATTGATTTATTTCTATTGTGACATTTTCTCTTTGTTTAATTCTATTTAATTTCTCCTTTTTTACGACTTTAGAGTTTAAATATTTTATTTAATATTTTCAAAAATAAACCAATTTATATTATTAGATTTTTCAAAAAAAAATTATATTATTCAATATTCTCAAAAAATAAACCAATTTATAATTTTAAACTAATTTATATTATCGGATTTTTCGAAAAAAAAAAATTCCATATGTGTTGTATAAACATATACCATATAAAAAGTTAATCTTTTTAATTCTGAACTCCGATAAGAAAAGTTAATATTTTTATATCTGAACTACTTTTTACATCAATTTTCAATTTTTTTATAACTGAAAAAGTATAGATATTACGTCACGTGAATTAGAAACTCACTTAGAAAGTTATTTTTAATATTTTAAAATATTGGTTAATAGAAGTATATAATCCTTATACAAGACAAAAAAAATTATTTTCATCCCATTAATCTTGTAATAAGATAACAAAATCATTGGTACAAGAAGTATCATTCTTAACAAAACCAAATAATAAAACGACACTATCAAATTTCAAATATCATTGACATTATGTTTATTTTAATCCACGTATAGATTTCTTAAACTTCCAATGCGCGGGTCACCTGAGGAAAACTTTTGAGCTGGGTTATATACAACTCCTCTCACTGGTTAGAAAAACTATTTTCACTTCTATTTGATGTTATTTCAAGTCAAAATAAGCAACATGTTTTATAATATTAATTTAAGAAATATGTTACTAAAATATTACAAAGGGTTATTATTAATAATATTTTCTACATAATTCAAATACAATATTTATTAAAATACTATCAAAATTAATACACAGCCTACTTTATGCAATTTTGTAGTCGTTGCATTTAAAAGTGTCAAAAACCATTCGCGTAGTAGTATTTATGCTGAGGCACAGACTAGAATTTTTAGAAGATTTACATGGAATGATTAATAGATCCAAAGGCACAAAGAACTTAAAGCAAAAAAAAAAAAAAAAACATAAGCATAAACATATATTGAAAAATGATTAAGCTAAAAATTAGATGAAACCAAAAAAACAAAAAAAAAAAAACATGTACGCATAAGTACGAAAATGTTAAAAAAAAAGTGCATTTACTATTAATGTTTATTAATACATTGTTTTATTATTTTTTGTTTGACATTTTTTTTCTCAAAACAAAAAATAAAATAGACTTAACACATGAATGCCTAATAAGGAAAAAAAATCCAATTTTCTCTTTTACTTTTAATCGGAATACATTATATTAATAAATTATTTACAGTTATGGTCGATTTTATTGAAAGCTTTGGTTATGGAAGTGATGTGTTACTATTTTAATTAATTCTTTTATATTTATTATATCTATTTAGAGCATAATTAATTATTAATTAATATGTTTTAGTGCATTTATGACATAGGGATTAGTTAGACTTAAAATGTGATTTTTGGATTAATTCGCATTTTTATTTATGTATAGATTCAGTATTTTGAGCATATCTTGAGCTAAAAAACTTCGATTTATCTATTTTTGTTGTCATTTTAAAGAAGACTTAAAGAGTTACAAAAGTTATGAGACATCAAAACCTAATTCGAACTACATTTAAGTTGAAATAAAGCTTGAAGTTGATGTGCGTTTGATGCCAGACTTTTGAGTGAGTTTAACCTAGAAAATTTAGGCTCAATTCCTTTTATGAAAATTTGGCTTTATAAATAGGAACAAACTCAAATTCTGAAGACACTTTACATTATATATAATTTCATTTTTTACATTTTCGTTTTGCTTCTCTTTTGCTCTGCTAGGGTTTTGGTTTCCTCTTCTTTGTTTTTTTTCAATTTCCAATTATGCAAATCCATTCAATGTGTTCTATAATTATAAGCATGATTAATTAATTCCTTTAATCAATTCGATCTTAATAGGTTTTTTTTCCATAGACTCTCTGTTTTCCAATTGTTTTGAGTGCTCTATTTTAGCGTTTTAGTTTTTTGTTTCGATGAATTGATTGATGAAATTGATATGGATTCCTGATTATGCTGGCATCATTATCAATGATGGATGGAGAGAATTAATTGAGCGAGTTAAAATTGAGTTGTATTTAATTGTGTGACTTTAAAGGCCATTAAATATTTGATGAAAATACTCCAAGATTTTGAATACAATAGTTCCGCATTAAAATAAAGAAATTCCGACTTGGATAATCTTTGCATTCATTTCTAGAAACCGGTGAGGGAAATTGAAATCGCCAAGTCTCCCGGCACCTTTACTCGTACAAACCCCCCTTGGAATGTTTAGAACCGGTTATTTTGTTTTCAAAACTGGCCAATTAAGTAGTTTTGCCATTGTATAAATGGTGTCACTACGTGAGAATGGGCAGAGAACTAAAGAATGGGTATCATTGTATACATATATTTGTGTAATTTGCCTTTTTTTTTTTTTATATGTATGTGAAATAATTATACAATGAGAATGTATTTACTAAGATCTAATTTTATGCACTTAGTGCAGAAAGAAAAAGTCTCATTTCCATAAATTAATTAAAAAAATTTAAGTATAATTTTACAAAATATTTTTACATTATATTTTTAATATTTTATTATTTGAAAACTTTAATTAAACTTTCATTTTTTCTGGTACATAAAAAATAAAAGAAAAATGAAGGAAGACATCGAGAAACTTGATTTCTTTGGACGATAGAAAATTTGAAATATTACGATAATATGTTTGTAAAAATTATTTGTTTATTTAACTTCTCAATATATACCAATGATTTCTTTTCTTATAAAAAAAATTGATAATAATCATTATCTTAATTGAAGAAAAGTGAAATTAAAAGGAAAAAAAATCCTCTACTATTCTATTTTATTTTTAATTAAAAGTTATAACCTTTTTTCTCTGTCTCAATTATTTTGTTGTGAATCAGATACAGCTAATTATATTGTTATAATTAATTGTAATGAATATTTTCTAATAGAAGGAGGCCTCAATGTTCATCAAATTATCTATTCCATAATGATGAAAAAAATTACATTTTGGTCTCTACTATTTTCTGTTCAAAGAACAGAGTAGAAAAAATATTGAAGGCAACTAATAATTAACTTTTACTAAACAAAAATTATTGGACGCACATGACACAACTGCATATTAAGAAAAATTGTCATATAATATCATAATGTAATGTGTGTCAGCATAATAGAAAGTCAAATCACGTATGTAACACAATTTATACATCTAAAATATTTTTAAATTTATTTATATAAATTTAATATTAGATTTAGCATAATTAATCATTTTTATTATTATCTGTCATTATAATTATTAGCTTTATTTATTTTATAAATATTATACACATAAATCTGATTTAATATATGATTTATTAAATTTTGAGATTTCTTTTATATTTTGAATATTTTAGTCTTAAATTAATAATTATTTTAAATATTTGAAAAATATAAATATAAAAGAGAGGATAGGCTTATTACAGAAAAATAAGAAAATTTTCTATAAATAATTAAGTGTGAGAGCCAAATGAATTAAAAGATTTATGTTTAATTCAAAAAGAGATCATAAACATTCTGTGATAAGTTAGATCACTTTTAAAATTCTTATAAATATGTATTATCATTAACTTATTATTTATTCTAAATACTTAAGAGATAGATAATAGTGATCTCTCACATTCTTTTCAAACATAAGAATTTGAAAAGAAGATGAGCATCAATAGATTACCAGGGAGTAGTCTTCTTATCGATCGATTAATTAAATTCAAGATGTAACATGTCATAATGTCGTTGTTAAACGTTAACCAGAGATAAAATTTTATCCCTTTATTTTATTGTATCATTGTCGGTCCTTAACCTTATATCGAAGATAGTAAAGAAACAGTAATAATGTTATTGACACTTATAAATATAAATAATTTTAAATTTATCCCATGATATAAAACTCTAAAACTACTAAATGTAAAATATTTCCATTATATATTAAAATATAAAATATAAAATTAATCTAATAGAAATTTAAACAATTTAAACATACAAACGTAGTAGTGTTTGATTTTAATCGCGCCAGTATTTTCATCAGTTTATATAAATTAAGTAATTTTCTGTCTTTCTCAACATGAGTTTGTGCGATCGTTTTTACCTTGACTATGTATATGATCACCATTGCTAAATTCATATATTTAAGTTAGCTATTAAAAAGGTTTTCTTTTTCTTGCTTCTATACCATTGTGTGAATTGCAGCTTATACAAATTAGAGTAATTTATGTATGAAAAATATTTGGTACACAACTATAATAGGCAACAAATAATTAGACAACCAGTTATAAAATGTGAAAAGAGAATATATATATATATATTTTATAAGAGAATTAGCTAATTGACTAGATATTGCAATTGGCTATGTAGTAAAGTTGTTTTCGTGTATATATATATATAACTACACGCGCCATATAAGTGTGTAAGCACAAGCATAATACTTTGACAAAAAACACAAATAGGTGATGTAATGATCCAAACACATAGTATATTGCAACTTCACAGAGGTAAGAGTTCAGTTGCTTAATTTATTACTTACAACCTGATACCAACAAACTTAAAATAGTTGACACATTCGATTCAGATAACACCAAGATCGATGGAGGTTTTGAATTGAAGAGTAGTGATGAGCATAGTTATACAAGTATTAGATCCTTTCTTGAAGATTTGGCTGCATAGGTTGAACACGAAAGGCAAATGGCATATGGGAATTGTAATCCCTTACGCTCTGATCAAACCCATTATTGTCCACTTCTCTCGCACCTTCCACTGCCAAGCGTTGTTGCTATTCAAAACACAATACACCAAAGAAAAATAAGCAAAACCAATTAGTTTCTTTTGAGTGAACTCCATGTATTTCCTAATAAGAAACCAAGAATTATTCTTTGTATCTATTTAAGATGTCAATCTCTTTTAATAAATATTTTTTATATACACGTAATATATTTGAAACAGATTGTATAATATATATACTAATGAACAATGTAGTGCACATTTTTAATGTCCAAGATTAAATTACATGCATATAAAAACCACAGCACAATTCTGGTTGTGTTCTGTAATGATTGTAATTAATTTAGCATGTTAAGGATCACGATGAGCTGATGAACGTTGGAATGTGTATGTACTCCAATGTTTTACTGGCTATGAACTGAATACTCCCTCTATTACGAAACTATTTTCTTTTAAGGTGGTTAAGTGTAGATTAAGAAATCATTAATTAATGTTTACCTTCCCTCAATTAACCATTATCCTCTCTTATTTTATCAGTTTTCTTTTATCTTTTACAATAATACTAAAGATCTAATCTAACACTTTGCTTTTTTATTCTAACCCCACTACTGGATGGACCCTAGTATTTTTTCTTTATATAGTTAGTTGAGACAATTTTGAGTTAATTATTAAGTTGACCAACCCTTAAAATTACAATAGTTTTTAAACAAACAAAAAGTCTAATAAGTGTAATTTTGCATTGGAAAAAGCATGAAATTGGTACTTTTCATGGTGTGGGCAGTGTTATGGAAAAGTAACCATGTATAATAAACAGTGGTGTGAAACGTATTACGTACCCAAAGAAAATTAAGTTCTCTGTTCTCCTCCTCCAAGATCTTGTCCTGAGCAGCAATGTGCAGAAATTAAAAATAAAAAAAAAAAAAAAAAGATTAGTGGTTCGTTTTGCATACTACGAGAATTAATCTTGAAAATCAGATAGTTAATTAAACATACGTTTCTCCTAAACATTCTGTATACATCCATCTGCAGAGAAACACAAAAGTTTATCTATCAGATAACATTGGATTGTTTTCTCTTCCATATTGGAGTTTTCAATGCACAATAACTGACTTACTTAACTACCATACACACCATATATATATATATAACACAGTACTCCTCATTGAAAATTACCCATGCTATGTATAGAAAATTGAAAATGCTAAACATATATTGTATTATTTGAAATGAAATGCTTAATTGCAAGATTATGAGTCATATGAAATGTGAAGAATGTGTTTAATTGGCTAACTTCGTACAATTAACAACAGATAAATATTTGATAGACAACTGTAATACGCAGATAACTGGATAATCAGTTATAAAATGTGAAAAAAGAGAAATATATATATGTATAAATATATGTTACGTGAGTGAGTTGACTGATTTATTGCATTTGAAAAGTTATTAACAACCCATATTTTCTCTCAGATACCAAAAGTCACTTACTTTTGAATTTCCGTTCATAACAAATATCAATGTTCTATAGAATCTTACATACTATATCTTTAGCTATATATTATTTTTATATTTTCTTCTCTTGAAAACAAATGCATGATATAGCACTTGCTAAAAACACTTAGGACTTCAGTATGCTGATGATTAATTTGCCTGTTTCTCGCGGACACTGACGAGACCAGTTTCTAAGGCATCCTCTAAGGCCATTAGCTCCTTGTAGTTCAAAGAGTTGATATCCTCCCCTTTCAAGTGTCTGAAATGTATCAAGAGATGTCATATACTTGCAATAATTTATACAATAAATTATACAATATTTTTTTTTTCTACCTCTCCTCACTGTACCATGTATTGTGAATTGGAAAATATATAATAAACAATCAAACAACTAGTTATAAAATATAAAGAGAAAATAAATACATAAATATATACGTATATATATATTTTGTGAATGAGTTAGCTGGTTGACTGTATTGGAATTGGTTATCGTGAATTGAATTTCTCTCCCTCCTTTCTCTCTTTCTCTTATTTTATATTAAGATTTGTCGTATAAATTATTTAAAATATCATTTCTAAAAAATTAAAAATAATAAAAAAAAGAATGGAATGACTTATAAAGGTGCAGTCTTATAATATACCTGAGCTCAATTTGCATGCTGTCGTTCTCTTTCTTGAGTCTCTCAATTTCACTGTTCAGGTTCTGTGTTCAACAACATTAAATTGTTACAAACCCTAACACTCGTAGCTGTCTTTTCTATTTTAAAAAACAAAGAAACAGAAATTAAAAGCCAGAAATCCTCAAAAGAAAGAGCTATTTGGAGTAGATCTGACTCTCTATGCTGGTTCTAATGTCAGTCAATAGAGAGATCCATCAAGTGTGAAAGACGTTTATATGCAAAATAAAATCTTTATTCCTACATATATAAATTCAGTTGTTGTTTCATTTTTTTGCAAGAAAAGTAAGCAAGTGAATAATGTTTTATTGCCAGATCTGTTCATGGTTGCCACATTTCTTGTTGTCCCTGCTTCTCTTTTTCAATAATAATAACAAAAATACAATATAATATTCACATATATAGGGAGAAGGTACAACCCAAATTTAGATCTACTCATAGAATTCATAGTTCATGTTCCTTAGCATATTTTTAGCAAAAGAAGCGTGTCATTTTCCTTTGGACAAATTGAAAACATATAGGAGCTATATAGCAAGACCATAAATTAACCAACCTCATGCTTGGCGTCCCAAAGCCTCTTCCCTGAGGTTTTGTGGTACCTCTCCAATATGTCAATCAACCTTCACCAAACAAAAGATCCAAATCATATAAACAAATTAAAAAAAAAATAAAAAAGAGATTTAATTTGTAGATCAATCTAATAGTACTATATATATTCATGCACTTAGTTCTTCCTTCTTCATAAAACTTTCGTTATGAATCAAGAATAGATTTGTTTTAAGACAAAAAGAAAAATAAAAACTTGAGAGAAGATAAAACACGAAAAAGTGGAAAAACACAACAAAATAAGATCCTTAACTGTAGATCAATCAAATAGTACTATATATTTCTTCTTGCACTCGTTCCTACCTTCTTGATAAAACCACCCATTATGAATCAAGAATAGATTTATAAAAAAAGAGAAAAAGAAAACTTGAGAAATGATAAAAACACAAAAAATATTAAGATCCTTAACTTGTGTTTCAATCAAATAGTACCATCTTCATGTACTAGGTCACAGTTTCTAGATAAAATTTCCCAGTATGAATCAAGAATAGAAATTAATTAAAATAAAAAGCAAAGAAAAAAAAAGTTGAGAGAAGTTAGACACAACATAAATTGGACACACACAAAAAAAAAAAAAAGATCCTTACGTAGTAGAAGGGCTTATGTAGTCATGCATCTTTCCAGATGCAGCAAATATGATAAGAGAAACTTGAGCATCACATAGAACAGTGATTTCCTTGGCCTTCTTAAGGATCCCATTTTTTCTCTTTGAGTAAGTAACTTGCCTGTTGCTTGAGTTCTCAATCCTCTTGATCTCAATCTTACCTCTCCCCATTTGATCTTGCACACTTTCTTTCTTTCTTTCTCTCTTTTTACTTCTATCTTCTCTGGTCTTGTATCTTGTGAAATGGAGAAGTTGGAAGGTTAGCGAAGATAAAAGAAAGAGAAGAAGTAGCAACTTACCTTAACGGGTTTGAAGATAAGGAACTTTCTTAGGGACACAGTGGACAGTGACAAAGGCAACCGAAGTAGCTTTTACATGATGTTTGATTTAGCTTTGTTAGTTGTTACTCTTTCTTAACCATTGGTTTCCTTACACACTCTCATGGTTATTTAATTGCTATGGTTAAATTTGTGGCAATTTTTTTGGGTTCTTTTGTTTAGTTATTTAAGCAGTTTATTCTTATAGGGTTAAGAATCATTGATTAGGAAAGGGTAGGGTGCCCTTGTGACTTGTGACATTGGGTTTGGTGCTGGCTTTAGACAACACGTAATAATTAACTTGTATTGAAGTCTGTCATACATGTATATGTATGAGACCTTCCCAGCGAGAATTTGACAAAAAAAAGTCATTTATAATGGATTTAATTTGTTCATTGCATACGATGGAATAGGGTTTTGAGGGGTAAAATAACGTTAATTTTTTTTATTATTTTAACAATTGAGGTTAAAATTGTTTAGTATTTGAAATAATAATTTAAAAAAAAAGTTTATAAAGTAGTCTTTTGAATGATGAAATAGGGTTTTAAAGTATAAACATAAATATAATTCTTGAGTTTTAATTATATTAAGTCACACTGTAGTCCACGTTCAATATATAAATTCTAATAAAATAAAAAGAATATTCATAAATTTAATTGAGGAACAGAAATTACTTAGAATTCCAATTTTGATAAATTACTAAACAATTTATTAAAACATACTACTAAAAAAACTTACATGAAAATTATAAATCCCTTTTATTGATTATTTTGATATTTCCCATTAAGAATTATGGTGATGATAATAATTTAGAACTTCAGTTTCAATATTGTCAACAAAATTTATATTTCATCAAAAATACAAAAATCTTTTATAGTTTTTTAGATCATAGATATCTTTTTACTAGAAACAATTTTATTCTAGGTTTATAAAACCACTATAGATAATTATCTCTCTCTGCATATGCAATATAGCTGTAACATAGAATTCTAACTTGAAATCACTAATTTATATGATTTAACTCTATCAATTTCTTGCGGCCCTCTTATAAAACTATCTACCCTAATCATATATGAAATATAAAAAAAATTTTAACAAGTAAAAAGTTTTAAGTTTAAATGGTTACATAAATTTTACCGTTTTATCCTTATAATTTAAAAGCAACTATTTTAATTTCTATGATTAAAAAATGATATTTTTAATTTTCTCTGTGATTTATATTTTAATTTAACTTTCTTTTAGTTCTCATATTTTTTTATGATAATGACTGGAAAGGAATAATCATATAAATTATAAGGATTTAAAATGTCATTTAAAAATTAAAAGAAACTAAAATATCACTTTCAAAATATAAAAACTAAAAAAATAAAATTTATAAAATTATAAACCAAAATTTTATTTCTATCAAAATTAACTACAAGCAAACTTGTTTCGTAATTGGCCTCCAACTTACTATTTGAAAAACAACCCACAAAAAATCTTTGTAGGGAAACAAACAAAAGTATGTTAATAATGAGGGATCAACCATCAAATCAGAAGGAGATATAATTAATCACGGATTCCCACGATAAGAAAGGAGGCATTTGAAGTAAAGTCTAAAAAGGGAAAGGGAAGTGTTCTAAACATAAAGGGAAGTGCACAATTTCGTGTAGGTCTAAGTCAAGGTCATGCTTGAAACATGAATAGCAAGATTAGGTCTTTGTCATGGTTTGAACAAGCACCTCTCGATGATTCCCGGAGGAGACTCTCTGATTTGAAATGTTCTTTAATTTGTGTTCACTTGCAACGGCCGGAGATTTCGTGAAATGACAACATTTTAGAGAAGGAAGCCAAGGGTACTATCACACGGTTCTTGAATTGACCACTTTATATCTCCATTAAACTATTGTTTGTTTTCCGTGATTGTTTGCAAAGTTGGTCAATTTAATTAGAAATTTTATTTTGCTAAATTAAAATAAAATGATTTATGATTCAAAATATATGTAATTTAAAATTTTTCATAAATATTAGGTTTAATTAATTAATATTGTTCTTAAATGGGAAAAAGGTGAACATAATGAGGTGAATTCTTCTATTCGTTGAAAGGGAGTAAGAGGGATCGAATATCATAAGGAGAATGATATTTGTGTGTGGTTAGCTTTCTGGGAGCTACCTGCAAAGACACTTCAATGGTCAAGTTAGTTTATAACCGAGATGTTAACATACAAAATATTTTAAAAATAATATTAAGATCAAGGTTCAATCTGTTCTACTTCTTACATTAGAGTACGGTAACATTGTATATAAAACAAGTCATGATGCTTATTTTCAAGGTCGAGTACCCCTAAATGATAGGACACGACCCGAAGACCTGACGGCGCAGGCAGTGGAAATATGGATTCCTCCACATATCCAATTTGAATAGGTACATTAGAGTGTACGGTAATATTGTGTATAAAACAAGTCATGATGTTTATTTTCAAGGTCGAGTACCCCTAAATGATAGGACACGACCCGAAGACCTGACGGCGCAGACAGTGGAAATATGGATTCCTCCACATATCCAATTTGAATAGGTAGAGCATTCAGCATGACATGATTAGACATGACTACTCATGTCTCTAGCAGTACAAAATTTTGCTAACTAGAATATTGATATTTTTTCCTCACAAACATACAAGAGCAAATAACTAAATACACAAAAATACAAAACTGTAGAATAATTGCTAAAAGTTTTTTTTGGTACAATAAGTTTTAGTGTTGTATGTTTTAAAAGTTTCAATTTAAAAATTAAGTTAATATTTGTTACATTTAGATATATTTTAAGGTTTGCCAATAATGGATATAGTATATGTCAACATGTATATTCTCTCTGCAGCAATATTTACATGTGTTATGGACGTATTTTTTTTAAGTTTTCATACTGATTTCACTTTAGTACATTATATTTTCAAATTGTTTTAATTTGATATATTATGTTTAAGTTTATGAAAACAATGACACGAATCACTTGAAATTAATAACAAAAACAATCCAATTAACATATCTGTATCAGATTAATATTTAAATTAAATAATATTAATTATAGCATCTATTTTTCCAACACAAAATAGCATCAATTTTAAGCCCACGCATTTAGTGTTGGTCATCGTTGCTCATAAGCTAACACTAGTACGTGGGCTCACAGTGGACACAATAGCTTTGACTTTTAGGAGTGAGGGTACGTATTATGGTACAAACCAATGTTAGAGGTGATGACAACCTTAAAAAATCGACGCTAGTACGATGTTATGTTACTATATTAAAATTAAGTTATTGAATTTAGTGTCAGCCTTAGTTGACATTAATAGCATGGTTTCTCATAGTTTCTGATTGGCTCAAGTTGAGTATAGTCATATGCTTCAATGTCTATATTGCATCTCCCCCTTTGGTTGTATATGGGAGAGTTCACTTTTTAGGTCCAAACTTAAACAAACTTATAGTTATGCTAACAACGCAACTTTAAGTGAAGAAAAGGAATGATTTGACTAACTTAGTGTAGCAAAATAAGGGTTTATCAATGTTAAAACCTTGACAGGTGCACTAGTATAAAATGGTCTTTTATGTTGGTTGAAAACTGTTTTTGACGTTGGTTATGGGCTGACATGAAAAATATGCACTTTTAACCAATGTGAAAAATGTATTCTTTACATCGGTTATATTTGCAACTGACATAATAAATGATTGAAAATTTAAAAAATAATACTCATCTCTTAATAATCAACTTATATTATTAATGGCTGAACATCAGTTATATTATTAACTGCTGAACATCCAACCTATCTCTTAATTAATAATCAACTTATATCAAAAAAGTAGTACTTAGCAAGAAGTTAACTAAAATACTTACGTAGATATATGCACCCTTTAACTGATTCGTATAAGAAAGATAATTGAAACAAACCAGAATAACGTCTATCTCTCCATAAATAAACCCGAATATTAAACCACATATTAGAACTGATGCGAATAGTTGGAAGGCCAAATTTCAATGTTACAAAAACTAATGTATTGAAGAAAATCAAAGCCAATTTTCCGTGATGAAGGTAACAAATAATAATGGGTGTTAGGTAACCTGATATACAGTTGCAGAAATTTATTTTGAAAATTAAAATGAGATAAGATTTCTTTGGCATATAAGATAAAAATGGAAAAATATTGCAAAGTAGCCAAATTGCAAAACAAAACTTATTATTTTTAATATTTTTACAAACTTTGGCAATTTTCTTTATTGTAAAATGGTGGGACCGTTATTACGTAAACATACTTAGATTTTTCATATTTAATCTAATTTGCATGATTCCTAAATAATATAAACATAATCTTGCATCATTTTTACACAATTATAATGTAAAAGTTACATATTGTTGAAATTTCATAATAAATTAAAATCATAATTTTTATTCATGATTTTGAATCTAACCTACCTTAAAATATGATTTATGATCATATCATAATTAAGATAAAACTCTTAACGATTCTAAAAATTAATTTTCCATGTGAATCCGCAGGATCCCAAATGAATTGTCTTATTAAAAAAAAAAATTATTCTTTAGAAGATCTATCTCGTATCTAATATACGATTTACAGATTGTTTTAGATAAATTTTTATGATTTTTTCTATATTTAATTTCAAGAAAACTTATTATACACTTAATTTTATATCTTATGGGTCATATTCCCTTTTATTTTCATACTGTTTAAATTTTTTAACATATACAACAAGTCCAGAAATAATTAAATTTTACAATAAAACGTATATTTTTAAAATTAATAAATTTTTCTTTTTAACAATTTATAAATTTTACTTATTAATTCTTGATAGATTTTAGATACTAAATACAAAAAATAAAATGTATACGAACAATAGTATAATTCAAACAATAATCATACAGTCAATCGATAATATCAAACAATAATTGAAATATCAAATAAATGATTAAAAACATTAGATAATAATTTATTTTTCAACTATGTATCCACAGTTTACTAAATAATGTTGCGGCATTACCACACTATGTAATGATAAACTATTTTAAATTATGTTTTTCACTTAATTAAAATATAACACCAAACCATCAATTCTTAGTTTTTACTGAAATTATAATAAATGTTTTAATTACATTTTTTTTAGTGTAGATAGTTATTATAGAAATTCTCTTATGTCATAAAAACTATAAAAGAACGGTGAATCAGTTATAATGCCTGTATTAATCAAAAGTTAATGTGTAATAGACTACTTCATCAGCGTTACTTGCAAATTGTGTTCAATGGATACACGTATCTAAGGTGGCTCCAGCTTCAACAATTGAATTACAGTGGTGCAAAAGATACTCTGATTATAGTCAAGGAGGAAGAAAGTCTCACAAGATGTAACGCTCACTCTATTTTATATATATTATTAAGTATAATAAATATCTATATATATATATATATATATATATATATTATTTAAAATTTTATTAAATTTTTATGAACATATGTTAGTTTATTTTTTTCCCGGTATTTTATATACTCCTTAATATGTTTTTAATAATGATTTATATAAAATAAAATATTTGGTTTGTAAACCGTAGAATTATTCACGTGATTGACTATTTTGAACCTGACGAACTTAATTCTAAATCTAAGTAAGGATTCATATATTTATTATCAAATAATTAATTATTATAATTAATACTCGTTAGGACATAATACATAATTAGTTCAAATTTTAATTTTAGTTTAGAGCCAAGTCAATCAACTTCAAAACAGCATGTGATAACACATGTCGCTAGAAATAATATATAATAACACTTATTATTTAAATTTTTAAAAACGTGTCATCTAAACCTCCAGAGTTTATAAGTTTATAATTATCGATTGATAAAAAACAACATTAAGTATCAAATTTAAGGTTTTATGCATATTACTGTAATTGTCATTACGCCCATACTATGATTGACCAGATTTCTTACTTCCAGATGGTTTTCCAATTGTAGAATAAAAAAGTAGACAACATTTTACTGTACACATTTTAAAATAAATAATACCAATATAATTATATTACAATATTACCTATCCAATTAAAATTATTATTATTAATGCATAACTGTAAAAAAAGTTACCTTTTCAAATACATAGTTATTGTGAATGATATCGTAGAATGCATATTTTGGTGTTGATTAATTTTAAATAAATGTTAACCTATCTGACTTTACATTAGAATAAAAATTTAGAATTAATTCTAAATTAAAACAACTTCAAATTACTTTTAAATTGGATAAAAAAATGTAAACTACATTTTGTTAGGAACTTAACTTTATAATAAACATCCAACTTA
The DNA here is from genome assembly GCA_026586105.1 of Hylodesmum podocarpum. NCBI lineage: Eukaryota > Viridiplantae > Streptophyta > Magnoliopsida > Fabales > Fabaceae > Hylodesmum > Hylodesmum podocarpum. The sequence continues at coordinate 274,405 of JALJEV010000058.1, read as the reverse complement.
AATTACATTATTTTAACATTAATTTTTTGCGATTCTACTAAAGCTCATGCACTGAATTAATTTTAATCTAAATCAGATTCTGTTAATCATTAGTGCATTGTTTAAAATTACAGATCACGTAATTAGTTTTTCAAATATCTAAACTTAATTGAATTCATCAAAAATTATGTTTCTACCAATTTAGTTATCCAAAAAAGTTCATTAAACTAATCCCTAATTAATTATTCATCAAATTAGTCCCTTGCATATATTAGTTCGTCACCACTTCACTTTGTCACAGACAAATATGTTAATAGTTTCTTTAAAAAAAAATTGAAGATTTAATCTTTACTAAACTAAACTAAGATTTGAAAGTTAAATCCAATGACAAATTTTTAAACGGCTACTAATGCATGTAACTTTATAACTACCTAATTGTGACTTATCTATTGTGTTCAATCATGGACCTATTCATTACATTGTGGGCAGGGGCAACTGCTTCTTGTTTACTTACGAAAATAGCACGCTTACTACAGAAGCACCACTCTCGTCAAAAAACATGGGGGTAAAAAACTTTTCTGTTATGTAACCATCCTAGTTGATAGATATCATGTTAGCTTGATTGCTCAACACCAGGGAGAGATGTTGGCTGGAGATTTGATTTGGGGGGAACACCTGCAGACTGTTTTATTGAGGTATGTTTTTCTCCTTGCACAGAAGCCACAGTTGCTGCCATCTTCTCAGGGCGAGACTGAGCTTTTTCCAAACCCTGTTCAAGCTTTCTCTTTACCTTTTTCTTTTTTAGAACATTATCTTCACCCTTGAGATCATCCGCAGAACCACTTGAACTACGCTTTGCTTTTTCTTGTCTTCCAGCATTCACAGAAGGATTGTGAACCCGTTCACCAGTACCTGTATTAGAAACTGCCTTGTCTACTAAAGCATGAGTATGACTATTAGAGTCTGCAGCTAATCTATCTCGCAGGTGCTGTTGAGAAGCAGTTTGACCAGCATCAAGTTGAACATTCTCCTCTTGTCGAGGTGGTGCCAATGGCGTTTTCCTCTTAATTTTCTCCTGATCCTAACAACAAATGAGTGAACAGTGAGATAGAAATAAACTAAAACCATCATCCCCACATATATCAAATCCTGATTGTTATCTGTACGTACAAAGAACATAAAGCAAGTTCAAAAATTCTTCTGACATCAGTGGCCAAAACGAATTTACAGCATTTAAATCATTTAAATGTCCCATGTAATTCAATTCATATCCCTCCAACCCCAATATGGTCATGCAGAAATGGTTTATTAATAAATAAATATCCAGTAAAAATACCAAGATATACCTCTGACAAGCTACGTTGCTGTAATATTTTGAACAATGAAGAGACAAATAAAGAAACCAAAGCTCTGTAAAAGCCTTGATGGCAACAGAAAGAGACATTATTGGAATATCTTCACTTTGGAAGGCCAAATATACATGATTATAGTAATCTTTCTAAGGAAATCTAGTGCAATCATCAGAATTGAAAATAGATATCATAGCCAATAGTCAAATAGGGAGTGAGACACTAGAATAAATACACTTGAAAAGAGGCACAGAATTGAAAAGAGAGTTTAGAGTATTACAAGTTAGAAATTATTGTTCACTGCAAAGGTATACCTTATGTCCACTGTATAGTGCTCTGCGCCTCTCTTTTGATCTACAAATTGCATGCTTGATCCCATGGTTGTCCATGTAACCATTTGGCCATAATTCCGCAAGCTGAAGACAATGCACTTGGAAGTTAGAAGAGAAAAAATAAGTTTATTAAAAACAAACATATACATCAATACCAGAAACTGCAATGTATATTCAGTACACAGACAAACACATTAAGTAATACTTGGCAGCCAACCCTCAAAAAGTTATAGTGGATAGCAGATAGCCAGATGATTGCTATTTTTTCAAAAAAAAAATTATACAAGTATATTGTTCATTTTGTACATAATAACATATATAATGTTAGACAAACACTTATAATTCATATTTCTTGGCATCTTCATAACTATTAAAAAAACCATTGGTCTTAAGAAAAACATACAAGTAAATAAAACAAATGAAGGAATCAAAATATCTAGGTTGGAGAATAGAGTTAAAAATAGAGATGGGTGCTACTTGAAAACGCATGGAGATGGGAGGCACTGCTGGTTTGGTTACACAGCAGAACAGAGACAAGAGAAGAGAGGGGTTGTCAACCACAGAAAGGTGAAGAAAACACAAGGAGAAGGAGGTTATAGATTTTACACTTACAATGGGGGTTAGGGTTCGTGAAAATGGGGGGAAATTCAATTTTACACTTAAAAAACCCTAAAGAATGTGCCACTTTAAGGGCAAAAATGGAATTTTATTGGCTTCTCTTCCGTGACACCATTGTCTGCAGAAAATGCTTTTTGGCTGCAAAAGAGGTTGCAACAGCTGTGAAGGAAAAAGGCAAAAACACCCCCACTACGTAGTTTTGTCACAGCTTAATGGATTCTGCTTTGCACCTCTACAAATGCACCGGGATTGTGAGGTAGTGGTAAACATGATCTTCAAGAAAAGGAATAGAAGAGATTTAAAATAGTACTAATTTAGTAATTTGGTTTTCAACAAGGAGATATAGAAAATAAAATAAACCAAAACTAACATAGAGGAAGCAGGTAATGAAATGAAAAACCAAATTAAATCTGTGATTCTTTGTAGCAGAAATTCCTTATTCAACTCCAGATAAACATAACATTAGCAATGCATTAACTCTGCTAGACCAATATTGAGAGATAAACAGAAAATTTGAACCACCTCAACATACAACTTTCTGATTTGTGGACGAGAATTTTCATCTAATCCCTGGCACAATTGCAAATAAGATTCATTAAGAACAAACTTTTCAAACCCAACAGGATCTACATAATAAAATATTTTGGCTCAAACTTGTACATCAACGAAAAGGTCATAGAGATCACAAATCTTGTCTTCCAGTGCAGTGTCCATACTAAAAATCCTTTTAGTTATTGCTTTTCCATCAGGGCCTAATTCTTGTTCTCCAGATGCTCCAGCATGCTGCTGTAGCTGAAAATGCAGAGAAAACATAAAAAAGCATCTCATTATAAATAACCAAAATATTCACTAACCAAAATCCAAAAGTATAATTATTCCTTGAAATATTGTAATCAAACATCAGGAAGTATAGCAGCAAAACTAGATTGAGTGTCATAGTTACATAAGTAAACATTCTAAAATAAGGATTTGCATATAAAACTGAAAATTGCATAAAATCCTTATACAGAAGCATCCATAAGAAAGTGAGACTAAGTATAGTATGAATCATACTATAATAGGGGGAATAGAAAGGAGCTACATGAACCAGCTAAAACAAGCAATGAGTACTGAATGAGTGAAAATATGACATGTTGAAGCCAGTTTACCAATACTTAATTTTGATCTGAAATGAAATAGCAAGGGTATGTATAATAAAAACCTTGGATTTCATAGATGGGGCCAGCATCTTAATCATTTCAACAATTTCCTTCTTTATCTGTTGAAACCTATCATCTTTCTCCTGCTTTGCAGACAAACCCGTACTGATCATAATTTTTAAGTTTCGCTGTAGCAGGTAGACATTGCATGAGAAGATAAGTTTCAATTCAAGCAAATGATTACAAAAATACCAATCTAATGATGAACCCAAATCTAAATATAAACAACAAACAATTGCACAAATGTTATGATTACAACATAACAAATAATGGGAGGGAAATTACTTCTTTGGATTGAATTGTAAAAGAATGGAGTTCAAAGTTGAGCTTGATTTTTATACTGAAGAATAACTTTTGAAATATAATTATAGGAAACCGCTTGAAAATTGGAATGCACTTGCTAAAAATTTTGTAGTGATGGGATATTAGGAATAGAAATATCATTTTGCAAAATCACCAGCTCCTACTGTTATTGACTGGGGGCGACAAAATTTTACTTTTCCTAAAATTTTCAGCAGCACAAAAATGCGTTTTTAAAAATCCACAAACATGACCAATTACAATTGGTGCATGTTTGGTTCAATTTATTTTGAAGGCATAATTACTTAATTTTTGCCAGCTTCATGAGAGTGTGGAAGAAATAAGCTATCATTTCTCCAGTGATAATCTATACCAATCTTGAACACAATCAATTCAAGAAGACCATCATTCACTCTAGATTCACTGAAGCCTAAAGCATACAGGTCTTTCATTCCTAGAGGAAGTTTAGTTTTTTTAACAGGAAAGTTGGCAAACCATCAATTAGAGATAAGAATCTCATAGAGACAGACATGTGACATTGAAGTATATCATATATGGGCAAGAAAGAAAAAACAAGAAAAGAATCAATCTTTCAGGACATGAAAGTAAGTCACACAAACCACAATGTGAAGTCACTCCACAACCATTAATACACACACACATCAGTGATAGTGATCAGTGTTATTGATGGCGGATAGTGGAATATAGCAGAAGGCCAAAATTCAGCCATATAAACATGCCATTGCGGCCTATGATGCCACCATAGCAGGCCTCCTTTCACAAATTGCTTGTGACAGTTTGCAGAAAACATGCCATGGCAGAAATGGCACCACCATTAACAACACTGGTGGTGATAAATTATAAAGCATCAGCATCAAATAATCTTTAGAGCTAAGTACACCAACATATATATATATATATAAAAAAAAAAAAAAAAAAAAAAAAAAAAAAAAAAAAAAAAAAAAAAAAAAAAACCTTCAAACCAACCAACTCAAGCTCAAATTATACATGTCAACTAATGGATGGGTAGGGGCCTAGGGGAGTTATAACCAGAAACTGAAATAATATATAGAAAAGGATTATCTGTTATCTTTAAAAAGCTGAAATACCTTTAGTGTTCTGAGCTGCATCAGATGCCCAAGAATACTCATCAAACGGTTAGTTAACTCCTTTGAGACTTTCCCTTGGCTTGCCTGCTGCAACAAAATAGGAATATTACAAAATGATAGAATATGTAAATACTCTGCAACTATCAGATTCAGTGAGATTTAAATCAATTAAGAAAGTTCACATTCATTTTCTCTCTACTATATATAAAAGCATTAAGCATAACATTAGGAAAAACAAATTTGCCAATACCGCTAATCTCGCAACTTTAGCAAGTTTTTGCTTTATATCTCTTGGTAATCTCCGTTTGACAGCCTGAGGTGTGCTATCAGCCTCCTGGTTTTCCATAGTTGGTGGCCTTGCTGTAATAATATTTAAAAAAAAAACAACTTAGCATTAGCAACAAACTTCACACAAATATCTACCAGGAAAGTAAGCTTCAAAACAACTCGCAAACTTACATTCTGAAACCATCTTCTCCAACTCACGAATAGCTTTCTCAAGCATAGTAGTTTTTGGCCTAGCACTAGAACCATCTTTCTTGAGCACATTTCCAGATTTCTGCATAAGCTTCAATCAAGCTCATGACTAACACACTATATGTTACATATATAACAGTCCACTTTCACAACTTTGTTATCAGAAGTCGTAGTAATAAGAACATTATCTCACCACGTGCAGGTATAATACAAAGATAGTATAGTTTGCCAAAGTTTTCATTTAAATATCTGTTAAAGATAAACAAACCACTTAAATCCCACATTGAAAGTATTGCATTACAGTGTGGGACAATGTTGTTAACAGCTGTCATGTCAACACCATGGCATCATGGCATGGCGGATTTTTTGCCAGCTACAATAGGGTATTTGTGAGGGGAGGCCAGCCAGAATCATAGGCCACAATGGCATGTTTATATGGCAGAATTTTGGCTTTCCACCACTGATAACATTTGTGTGTGGTTCACAAGGCCATGGGCACTCCAACTACGACAACTAACTTTTGTGGTGTGGTTCTCTTAAGGTTCTCATCGATTGGTATCAAAGATTTTCACCATGTCTCTTAGTTGCATGAGTGTTGTGGATGGTGGTAACAACTGACAACATTGCAGTGTTTGCTCTGGACTAGTTAAAAGACTAGTGCATAGCCAACCTGCAAGGCATCAAGGCTGAGGTGTGTGGTGAGATGTTAGAATTCATTTACAAGGTAAGGAATTTGAGTCACACATTGGAAGTATGGGTTTCTAGTGTGGCATTTATAAGGCTTTGAGCTCTCTAACTACAATTGCTACTTCTGTTCCCAAGGTTCTTATCACACACTTTTCCTGGCACACATCATGTCATGCTTCAATGTAATCTGTCAATTGCAAGGAAAGTTGATCTACCAAAATTGCTTAATCGATGATTCGTTCCATGCTCCATATAGTAATTATGACTTAGTCTAGAATAGCAAATATGAATTGATAGAAGTGCAGCAGAGAACCTTCTTGTTAAATGTTTTGATTGAACTACTTTTATCAAATTGGAGATAAAATGAAGAAATAGAAAAGCAAATAAGTAAACTTACTGGTGCTTGTACAGCAGATTTTCCAACAGACAAGTTAAGATCTGGCAGTACGCAGATGCCCTTTTTATCTTTCAAGCGACCAATGTTTTCTAAATTGTCCACACTACTTGAGGTTTTTCCAGGCTGGGATTTGGAATGTAAAGATGCCCTTTTTTCATGGTACTTCGGATGAAAAGCATCAAGCAATCCACTTGCATCTTTACATTTATCACCAGTGTTCTTAGATTTAAGTACTCTGGTCTTCTGTTTATCAGCATCTTCTGCAGCAGTAAGAGCATCATCGGTTGGTACTTTTGAACAGAAAGGAGGATCCGACATTGGTCTAGTGTCAGCAGTTTTCTTTTTCAAACAAACTACAGAGACATCCAATTGATTCCGAAATTTCATGTCTTCATGATGTTCCCCGGCTCCACCCAAATTATTTGAGGAACTAATTGTATTTTTCACAGGTAATGATGCAGTCTTTCCAGCAGCAGTCTTGCCCACTTTCTCATGTTTATTTGACATGTGACCATCAATATTTTCCCCAGGATTCTTCAGTATATCTTTCCGGCGCCTTTTCTTTGCTTGCTGGATAGGTAATACTGGAGGTTCATTTCTAGTTATACAGAAAGAAACAAAAAACAACAAAATGAGGAATTTGTGTGAATCATTTATCTACTCCAATCAACAATTTAATAGATACAAAATGTTTGTGCAACATGCACAGACAAGTGTCACATGAAAGAATATTCAACCATAAGCCAGAAAAAATAATGTTAACAATATCATCAGGAACAGGAAGAAAGAACTTCACTATATCAGATGCTAATAAAGGCACAAAGTTATAAGTGATGAATACTTTTAATCAAACAAAGAGATAGGTTAGTTTGAAGCAAATAAAAGAAAAATGAAACTTTACAGCAACAAACCAAAATCAGCAATGAAACAAGATCAACAACTGTAATAACATACAAACTTCATTACATGCTTATCAATTAAGTGGCAGTCAACCACAAAACTTCGATAGTGAGATAGCCACAGTGCAGAAGTTCTGAGTCCTGTGATATAAATTAAGTAATTTATACAGCACAAATATAAATGTTTCAAGGAAAAAATTACCCGATATTAAAGGCTTTCATAGTCAATACTCAAAAGTAATAAAGAACAAAAAGAAAAGAGCATCAGGTCATGCTGGAGAACAGAACACAACAGGAAACACCAGGGTGACACTGGAAAACATCACAAACAGGCAGTGATGGCACCTGACAACAGCAGGTCCCGTTTTGGAGAAACAGCCATGCAAGATTGTTTCAGTGAGAAATTGAACTGAATATAAACAATAGAATAGCACATTGCAAATAGCGCTAGAGAATAGAACAAGGATGGAAAAGCTAATATAGTGCCGGAAAACATCAAAAATGCCTGGAGACAGAACTGGATAATAGTGGGTCATGTTCCAGTCTTTCAGAGTCACAGAAGAGAGTACAATTATTTTAGAATAGGTTTTCAATTTTGAACCCTAAATAAGGGAGGCAAAATGAAATAATTGTCCCCGAAATAAACCTTAGCCGCACAGTATTGTGGGGAGAAAATATGATTTTCAACCACTAAGCTTCATGCGTGTGCAGGAAAAAAATTTAGAAGAATTCTCAAAATTTTGGTTTTTGAAGGACTTGAACCCTGCTCCCTTTAGAAGGCTAAAAGAAATATAGAGACCCCGCGAATGCAACCGTTTGTTATATATACAAAAATTGTAACTTAAATATAATATATAATATAATATCTTTAGTATATATTTAATAAATAATAGTTTATGCAACTCAACTAATGGCCCACTGCTTCAACCAGTGACCCATTAACCCAAGACCTTGATCAATTCATGACAACTCCAGTTATCATAACACTAGTAACAATAAGAATAAGCCAGCACATCAGTGACAGAGAAATTTCTAACAACAAATTTTATTTTGTGTGATCTTACTCTTTACTTGACATGATGCTAGTCTTCTGATGAATTCAAATGCAAAAAATGCTATCAATTGTCGATAATGGAAAATGGCCAAAAGCCAACAATCTGCTGTATGTATAGCGGATAGTGTCATGGGCAAATAGCGGAAGTCACATAGGAGTTGAAATATATGATATATATCAATTGCATATGTATTAGAAAAAAAATGAGTTATTTGCAAATAAAAATAAAATTCATAAAGACTGCCATAATATTAACTTGGAGGTTTTGAAAACAGTCTGCAACCGCAATTTTGGCCACAATGTCAAGGTTTTTCAAGTGTCCGCAAATATGACAACTATTGGGGTTGCATTGACCACAATTTCCCACAATTACAAGAAACGCGATGAAACAGCAACCAGGACTGATATTTAAAACCTTGCTCAAAAGTTCAATTGGATAGAGACTCGCCAGAAATGACAAGAATGTACGATGCTATGTGACAACCAGGACAAACATAGCTACTGCCATAGCAAACGGAGTTACAATCACAAATCTGAGGACAGCACTGCTACAACAGCTATTTAACAGCATCGAATACGAATGTAAAGAAAGTATTTAGAGAAGGACAACTTTACAATAAACTCATTTGATCTCAATGGGTGAATGGGCTATGTAAAGTTGCAGATATTATTTCCCTTTAAGGCAAGAGATCATGCACAATGAATGAATAGTTACCACAGAAACATATTAAAAGAAAACAATCAAAAAAAATGAGAAGGGGTAAAGGTCATTTAGTAATTTTGATGTCTCATTTAACATAGGCTAGCAGCTCCAACATGGACCCTAAATTTAATATAGCATTAAAATGGAATTTTCAAACATTTTTGAAAACTAGATCAAACCAGCCAGATCAACCAGAAATCACTCAGTTTACCAGTCCAAACAACCCAGAAATCCAGTGGAGCAAAATACTGGTCAAAACCGCGCCAAAACTGGGTCAAAGAATCTCTTTGACCTGGATTTTTCAAAAACTAAATTGTTTTCTACTATATTTTTAAATAAATAAAGTCTCTTAGATGAGATCTGAATATAAATTGCCATTACTTAGCTATTTCTTACAAATTTGTTTATCTTGTAGGACATGATCTCATTTCATGTTCATATAATCCAGTGTAGTCAGAATCGCTTGAATCCCGATACAACGTGAAAACGATGCAAATGATGAATTGTTTTTGCATTCGAATCGTAGATGAATCATGCAAATCCATGGAAAATTGTTCTGAATCGCGATTCAAGCTCTGTTCCGTTCGATTCTGTAGGAACCGGGTCGCGCTTCAAAACGGGTCAGGCGAGTCGGGTCAAGTGTGACCCGATTTCAAGAAACCCTTAAAAAAATTAGGTTTTTTTCTTTGTGCGAAGCTGTTTCCCTCAAAGCTGCATTCTTCTCCCTCTGCCATACTTCTCTGTCCATTCTTATCCCTCCGTTCGTCTTCTCCCTCCGTCTGTCTCCCTCTGTTCGTCTCCATTGAAGGTTCTTCTCCCTTCTCTCCAATCATCTCTTGTTCTTCTCCGTTCTTCTCCCTCCATTGCTGCATTTGCTGGTTCCTACTCATCAAGGGCGCGGGTATTTTATTTTTTTCCGTGATTGAAGAATGGTCAAGAAGGAGGTGGATATTACTTGGCAGCACTGTGAAAGTGTCCCACCAGCAAGACTTCATGTGAGATGCAACAACTGTGGCCATGAGTGTTGGGGTGGAATTACAAGAATGAAACATCACCTTGCTAGAACAAGTCAAAATGGGGCTGCTTGTGTAAAGGTTATAGATGATGTTAAAGAAATATTTGTTAAGATATTGAAGGGTAAAGAAAAAAAGAAACAAGAAGAAAGTCCTGATTTTTTGAAGAAGTAGCAAAAGAGAAGGCAGTAACATCTAGAGTTACGACCAAAAGGACACTTAATCAAACTACCAAAAATAGGGATGTTGTGATTGAAGATATTTGTAAGTGCATATACGGTAATGCTCCGCCATTTAATTTGGTAAGAAATCCTTTTTTTGTGCAAATGCTGAAAAGTTTTGGTGAATATGGTAGGGGCTTGAAGCCTCCTACTTATCATGAGGCAAGAGTGTCTTTTTTGAAGAAAGTAGTAGAAAACATACAAGAATGTCTAAAGAAATATAAGTGATTGGGAAAAATGGTGATGTACTATAATGTTTGATGGTTGGACGGATAAAAAAGGTAGATCACTCACTAACTTTCTAGTTAAAAGTCCTAGTGGAACTGTTTTTTTGACGTCTATTGATACTAGTTATGTGATAAATGATGGCCAACAAATGTTTAAATTGCTTGACAGCATTGTTGAGGAAATTGGAGAAGAAAATGTAGTCCAAGTTGTGACGAATGGGGCTTCAAATCTTGTGGCAGCTGGGAAGAAGTTAATGGAGAAGAGAACCAAGCTATTTCGGTCCCCTTGTGGCAGCTAACGTATTGATCTAATCCTGGAGGACATTGGAGAACTTCCAATTTTCTATAATACCATTGCTAATAACATTAAAGCTCTCGTACTTAGTGATGAGTTCGAGCCTTAGAAGCATGCGAAGGAATAAGGTCTGGAATAAGTCTTGTATTAGTCCTTTAATCGAGTCCCTCTTCTTTAATAGGTGCTTTCAAGTAGCTGGTTTTTTATTCTCTTTTTACGATTACGATTCAAAAATATCTCTGCCTCTCCATTCCTTTATCAAAGTCTAGTACTTATGGGCACAAGTCAGTCTCTTCAAGTGGAAGCAATCATAAGGGGTTCTGGTCTGAGGTCAACCTTCCTCTATCATTGGTAGGCAAAAAAGGGGTAAGCGAACCGGACTGTGTTTTTTAATAAGCAAATGGGTAAGTAAGCACAAACAGTACGACTCTCTTTCTGTATTCAAGCCTGCTCGGACTCTTGTTGTGTGAGCCTTGAAAGTACCCGAGCAATCAGCATGAATTCACTTTTTAGTCCTTTAATCGAGTCCTTCTTCTTTAATAGGTGCTTTCAAGTAGCTGGTTTTGATTCTCTTTTTACGATTACGATTCAAAAATATCTCTGCCTCCCCATTCCTTTATCAAAGTCTAGTACTTATGGGCGCAAGTCAGTCTCTTCAAATGGAAGCAATCATAGGGGGTTCTAGTCTGAGGTCAGCCTTCCTCTATCACTGGTAGGCAAAAAAGGGGTAAGCGAACCGAACTGTGTTTGTTAATAAGCAAATGGGTAAGTAAGCACAAACAGTACGAATCTCTTTCTGTATTCAAGCCTGCTCGGACTCTTGTTGTTGTGTGAGCCTTGAAAGTACCCGAGCAATCAGCATGAATTCCTTTAAATGGATCCAGGCATACATGGGTGCTTAATTTGTATAGAAAGTATTCAAAGGGTATAGAATTGGCAAGGCTAGCTGTGACAAGGTTTGCAACTTCTTACCTTACATTGAATTGTATTAAGCAACAAAAGAATGCAATTAGATCTATGTTTGCAAGTGAAGAATGGGCTACTAGTTCACATGGTAGTAAGAGTGAGGCTAAGCAAGTGACAAGCTTAGTGTTAAGTGATGACAGATTTTGGAGATCAATCACATATTATCTAAATTGTGTGACTACACTAGTGAAAGTGCTAAGGCTTGTAGATGGAGATTCTAAACCGGTTGTACCTTATATTTATGAAGCCATGGATAGGGCTAAAGGGCAAATTGCTGAAAAATTTCAAAACAAAGAGTCAAGATATAGGAAAATGCGGAAGATTATTGGCACTAGGTGGAATTTACAACTACATAGACCTCTTCATGCGGCTGCTTACTAACTCAATCCTAGGTACTTTTACTTTAAAAATTACAATTATTTTTTATTTGGCCATCTATTTAAATATAGTACTTATTTTTTATTTGTAGGTATCATTATGATACAAATTTTGATCTGGATAATGAGGTGTTTGTTGGTCTATATGAAACCCTTCAAAGACTAGTGTCGGATGCAAGAACTAGATTTTTAGTGGATCAACAACTTGAGAAGTTCAAGGGAGCAAAAGGGCTTTTTGGAATGGAGATGGCAATAGCTACTAGAAATAAGAAGCAACCCGGTACATATATTTTACAATACTCTTAGATTTGAAAAAAATCAAGTAGTTTATCTAATTCTATAATTTACTTTTTGATAGCGCTTTGGTGGGAAAGTTATGGTAGGGTGCAAAGGTTTACAAAAGATAGCCATGAGAATTTTCAGTCTCACATGTAGTGCCACTAGATGCGAAAGAAATTGGAGTACATTTGACCAAGTGCATAAAAAGATTGAATGCACTTGTGTATGTCAAATACAATTTCCAACTTGAGATAAGGCAAAAGATTAGATAAGAGAAAGGAGACACCTATGATCCAATATGTTGATTCGATATTGAATCGGTCGATGAATGGATCACTGAAAAGGAGAATCCTTGCTTGCGTATTGATTCATCATGGATGGATGTTCATGAGTGTTTTGGTGTTGATGAGGGGGCTCCAAGCAAAAACAGAAAGAGGGGTAATTATTTATATTTAGTATTACACAGTAACACTTAGATATTTTTCTTATTTTTTTATTTATTACATATGTCCAAGAAACTTAAATTTCAAGGAAAAATCTACAATGGAAATTGAAGATGAAATGGAAGAAATTGAAGAAGAAGAAATTTTGGAAGCTGTTGAAGATGACTTGAGCGATGTAGATTTAGGGGAAGATGAATGATTGTATATTTTGTAATTATGTTTTTTGAGTGGCTGTATTTTGAAATATAAGTAGTATACAGCCACTGTTTTTTGAAAATTATGCAGCAACATAAACTATGGTTTTTTGGGGGATATGTTGCTGAATTGTGCTGCAGCAAACATGTGATTTGCTGTTTTTTTGCACTCGCAGCCACTTTGTTTTTGCTTGTGGCTGTCATCATTTTGTATCTAAATTACCTTATAATATTCCAAACATGCTGTAAAATGTTTATCCTAATTTGGTCATCTATTTTCTTTGTTGTAAAATGCTTAACTTGTTTTCATGAATCTTACGATTCAGAAAACAATTCTTGTTATCATGAATCTTACGATTCATAAAACAATTTGATTCACGATACGATTCTGAAGCTTTCCGATACATGTTTCGGGTCCAGATTCAACTACAATCATATAATCCCACAAACGTATAAATAACTCATGAAGCAAGAGTATTCCACTGACTTCAGCATTATACCCATCAATTAAAAAAGTTAAAAGTACAAAGGCTTCCAGAATTAAGTGCTTTACAAAGAAATTGGCATGCTCAGAAAATATTCAAACAAAAGCCACTTACATGCGTTCCAATTTTCCCCTATTTACAAAGAAACCATCATGTTTGATTGCAGAATCATCAACCTCAAAATATTCATCCTGCAGAAAGAACAATTGAACTGCATTAAAATACACATACACAATTGAACTGCATTACATACACACACAGATATGTATATGTATATTCAAGGTGAAAAGCCCACAATATAGGACAATACTGTTCCTGACATCATCAATCAACTAGTCATAATGTCATAAACCAAAATGGTATAAAAAGATACCCACCAATTCTGTATCATCAATGAAAGAATCTTCTGTATCATACCGATCATCAGGAGCATCAAGTAGATCCTCCTCATCACTACTGTCCTTACCCTGAAAATGATTCAGAGTCCCATGATTCCCAACATGAAAAATGTCTAGAAAAAAATTAAATACATATGATATGAATTTATACTTTATAATAGAAACCAATTCATTTTTGTGCAGAGCATTGAGTAACAGCCTTGGGAAGCGACACATCCATACCTTGTAAAGGCGTTCAATCTTCCCTATCACAGCACTGAAACGGTTTGTCTGAGTAGCACCTTTTTCTTGAATCTCCTTAGATTGTCCCTGAAAGTGACAAGTGTTTTTAAAATAGTAAAGCTAAAAACCACATACAATTTCCAAAGAAAATATGCTGATTTCTGGTGGTATACAAGTACCCAGATGACAAATTCTTATACTGTAGCAAAAAATAATACAGAATCAATACGAGGCACGATTACCTTGACTCCATAGTGCATATATTTCATATAATTTCATGCTACAAATAAATAGAAATATACATGTATTGTATAGTTATGAATTACAAGAACAAAATTTAAAACAACAGTGTTGTCCTATTAAAGAAAGTAGGAAGAAGATACTAGTGAGCTGTGGCATATTTACTTTTTTATGTTTGCTTACCACGTTAATTTGTTTCTCAATTAATTATGCCTTAATCAGCTCAATCTGTTAATCTCAAAAGAAAAATTAGCTAATAAAAATATCAATATATAAGAATGTCTATTGAAGATAGAAGTAATAAATAACACAAACTAAGGTATGGAACAAATATAAAATCCTGCAAATAATAGGGGGTGAGCCTTGATCCAACAGCAATGTTTCTGCTTTGTGACCTGGAAGTCAGGGGTTCATCTCTTGGGAAAAAGAAAACCTCCTCGGGGGTTAAGGCTTTGTACATCTACCTTCCCCAGACCCCCTAGGTGATAGCCCAATGCACCAGATCACATTTTTTATAATTGCCATAAACTAATGAGAAAAATCTAAGGCCTTAGTCATAGAAACTAGTTAGCATAACATTAGCTTCAATTACTCTTATATCACTTTCAATGAAAACAAATGACATGAAGTTCCAACAGTTCACCAAATTTAAAGGAGGAACACACATTATGTCAATAGGCATAACCATTCAATGTAACAAATTTGAAGTCAAATACTAGTACATCCAGGAGCAATCCAACTTTTTCACAACAAAACCCTTTCAAACAACTTTCCATAAGAACAGCGCCACACAAAGCAAACCATTTTCTTCAAAAATCAACAAGAAACGTCATGGAACTTCCCAGTCAACATACACTAACTCATCATAAAGGAATCAACCTGAATTGCCAGAAAAAAAACATGACATGCCAATCATACACAATTTGCCAGAACGTATTAGCAAAAAACATGACATGCCAATCACAAACACAGTCACAGCTCAGTATAAAAACACCAATCATACATATTCAACTAAAAACACCATCCACACACTACAGTAAGTTAGTAACCCTCTCAAACCTTATCATCGAATCACAATGCACTTACACAGAAATTTCAGAAACATACATACAACATTACATTAGTACATACCGGAAACAATTCAGAACCAAAACAAAAATTGAAAAGGGTTTAATTACCCATTAGGTCCCTGTAATTTCACAAACAATTCAGAACCCTTTTAATCCTTATAGTTCAAAAGTAATATTTGCAGTCCATGTAGTTTACATTTCTCAGTCATTCAAACTTCCGTAACAACATTGATTAATTGGATGACATACTAACATAGTAACTTTTGACAGATGGGGCTAAAAGAAAATTAAGATCAAAATACAAACAAGATGAATTAAAAATGCCATTTTTAAACTATAAAATGGACTAAAAAGGCAACATTTTTAAACTACAAGGACTAATCTTTGAGTGAAACTATAAAGATTAAATGAGTAATTAAACAATTGAAGTCTCACCGGAGCGATTCTGGACTCGAGAGCAGGGTGAGCATTGGGGTGGCGTTCAGGTACGTTAGCGGATCCGTTATTCTTGTTAACCTTGTTAGCGTCTTTCATAAGCTTCTTCCACGACACGATTGTGGTCTCACCTGGCCGGAGCTCCACCGTGAAAATTTGCCGGTCGCCTTTACTCACGAACGACGAAGACGACGACGTAGCCCTCGCCGCCGAGGAGGACTCGCCGCCGCCTAGAGGAGCCGACGACGACGACATCGGAGCGGTGCCTACCCGATTGGCAAGTAGGAGATTTTAAGGAGTGGGTGAGATATTTGGGAGAGAATCAATTAAGGCGCGAGAAACATGGCGGAAATAGAGGAGGATTATAAGCCCTAGAAACTGAAGAGAAGAACAAGAAACCGAAGAAAGAGAATAAGAAGAAGACACCGAGCGAATTGGTATTGCGCGGGATTCAAAAATGAGAATGTGAGAAAACAAACAAAGATTAAAATAGGAAATGTTATTATAAAAAAATGAAGGAAAATAAACAGATAGAGAAGAGGTATTAAGTTCAGGATTTTGATGTTTGTGTGAGATATTTTACATCTTTAAATTTTTTTTTTCCCTTTATTGTTTATACATGATTTAGATTTAAGTAAATTTTATGTGTAAATTGTGGGAAAACTACTTTGATTCTCATTGAAATGAATAGTTATTATTTCTCCAACTATTAAAGTTATATGATTGAATGAACATTTTCAATAATAACCATTCTCTCAATGAATTGGAACAAACCTTATTTTTCTGTATCAATGAACTTTCAAGAAAATTGCAAACTCATTCTCTTAGTACTTTTTTTTCATTTGTATGTATTTAGTTTTTTATATTTTGTTTAAGATATAATCAAAATATAAAAAAAATAAATACTTTTAAATAATAATTTACTCAATTAAATTTTGAATCTCAATAAATTACCTTAATTTTTCTTATAAGTACATTTATCCTTGATATTTTACATTATATTAAATATAAAAAATATAATCTTTTTATTTAAGTCTATCTATAAGTTAATATTATGGTTTATCTAAGACTGAATCAACAAAATTTCTATAATAAGGAATATTTTTTTTTATAATTTTATCGACTAAAAATTGGATTATTTAGTTATTATCTCTAATTGATTCATAATGAGATACACTCCTCTATTGAAGTAATTAAATAATGTAAAAAGTTGATATTCCTTTTCTACATAATGTTGGAAGAAATGAAAGGACTTAAATTGAGGGATACAATAATATTCTTTAAAACTTACAACTTTATGTTTCTAAAATTATATTTAAATACATGGAGGAATGATTTGTTTGATTAGGATGGCATTGATTCATGTAAGTTGGCTTTACTACTTGGTATATAACTCAGCGGTTAATTCACAAGGTATATTATAGTCTTTCTTAAACTAATAACATGATAACTAAAATAACCTCTAGATGAGAAGAAACAAACAAATCATAGACCATCTCAAACATATCAAACATAAGGCATGATAGGATGAATTGGTAATTATTGGTTATAGTTGTTATATCCCAAAATATAAGATTGAAATTGAGATCAAAAACCTGTTAGATATGAAAGTAGAATTACTTGTGTATGTATATTGTATTTCAACCTTGAGCTTTATTTTTTTCCGATTTGCTAAGGTTGTTAATATTTGATTTTTTTTGTTTTAATCTCTTTTAACATGCAAGAGTTTTAAGTTCATGCTCCTATGAGGAGAGAGAGAGTTGAGGGTAACATATATACAGTGGCGGAGGAGCGGGGTGGGGTTGAAATTTATTTTTAAATTTTTTTTTATAAAGCAGTTAAATACAAGTTTATTAATCATAAAATAATTTTTCCTAAATCAAAGACTAAAATAAATTTAAAAAAAATTAAAATTTATTATTAATATATATATATATTAATATATATATATATATATAAATTTAGAAGATCATGACCTCGAGTTACAATTAATCTCTCCTAATACATAAGGAACCTTATGATGTGAGAAGTCCCATAGCAAAATATAGAGAAACAAAATATAGAGAACAATGTATCTCTGCTAATACATAAGTAATCTTATGATAGGAAGTCCCATAACAAAATATAGAGAAATCAAACATAATCATAAATTAAGTTTTATAATTACAAATGCAACAACAAGCAACAGGAGAATGAAATATGAGGTTTTTTGAGTTTATAGAAATTATTCAATCTTGAATAAATTTAACTGATTTTTTTTTTTGAAATCCTTTTAATTGTTTTTTCATATATATTATAGAAATTTGGGTTGAGCCTAACTCAATCCCACAAAACTGGCTGACTCAACCCCACAAAACCTAGGCCAGTGAAGTGAGGTTTACTCCCACTTATATATATGCAACAGGTTTCACTAGATGATGTATGACTTCACCTCTCCAATATTAGACTTTTCAATATATATATTATATTTTTTATATATATTTTTAAATACTAGATAATATGTGATATTATACATTTTATCTCATTCTCAATCATTTAATTATTACTCTTTTAATATAAGATGTCATAAAATACATGATTGAAAAGGACGAGATAAAAGAATTAAAAAATGACAGAAATAATTAAATACAGACCTATTTTTAAAGATTTAAAATAATAATTTACTTTTCTTTTCTTACATGTTATTTATTCCAATTACATATGAAATATAATATATAACATATTAAATTTACTATTTTTGTTGTTATTAGTTATTTATTTTTTATAACATAAAAATGAAATATAATATATAACATATTAAATTTACTATTTTTGTTGTTATTAGTTATTTATTTTTTATAACATAAAAATCAATCTTTTATAAAAAAAATTATGAATAAATTATTATATCTTCAAGTCCGGTGCAAACACGAGTTTAATTCTAATTATAGATGAATATAAAAAATTGTTAAATAACAAAAGTTTTATAAAAGAATATAAAAAAATTGTTAAATAACAAACTTTTGTTTCTAACATAATTTTTTTTTTATTTTTCCTAACTTAATACTCTTAAAACACTATGTTTTTGTTGCAATTTCTATTAGATAAATATAATTTGTGAAGAATATTTTGTAATATTTTTTCCCCTAAGAATAGGGTGAGAGAAAGGATTTGGATCAGACAGTGAATCAGCGGTATTATGTGTATATGCGCTACATCATGTGTTTTTCTTTTATCATTGATATTTACTATCTATAATCCTTATTTATGATCTATAATAATTATAAATGAGATATTTTTTATGTAGGCATTTCATATAGCTAATTTATGCTTAAATTATTAGAATAATTACAAAATTATAATATTTGTTTCAATTTTTAAAATTAACAAGTACTCAACTGCTAAAGGATGAATTTGGAAAAAGAAAACATACACAAATCCAAAACTAGAGTAACCGCATAGCAACGTGGTTGATTATCTTTTAAAACGTGTTTCGCATTTTCTTTTTTCTCGTAAACATTTTTCAAGAAAACACCGCTTCAATTCTTCTTCGCATGTAATGTACGTGCAAATTGTTAAATTAAATGTAGCGACTTTTTTACTTTTTTTTTTTTTATTTTTTTTTTACCTTTGTTCATGCAATCTATGTTGGCCACTTTCTCCATTTCGCAATTAAGATTTGTAAATCTTTACTTGAGAATTAATGACGATTATTATTATTTTTTTCTAATACAAAATTGAAATAAGTTAGTCTATTATCATTATTGATTATATACGGTAATTATGTTTTTTAACATCATGTTAATTTTTATTACAAGTTTACGTGACATCTTGATTTTCAGCTAAGAAGCAATGAGAACGAGTAGACAAAATATGACTTTTCATGAAGAAACAATTAAGATTCCATGTTTTTAAAAACCAAAATTATGTTGATACAAATATTTCTTAGTTTTAGAAAAGAAAAGTATAACTATGTATATACGTGTTTTGAGAGGTGAGGTTTTCGAATTAAAAATAGTTTTGGTAAAGGCGATTTCTTAAAAGATATGTTTTTAGGCAATCAGTGTTACAATTTGTCTGGGTTGTGAATTCTTAATGTGATAATCATATTTGTCCAAATCTATCTTTAATGACACCTCTAATTTAGGGCAAAGAAGAAGATGTAAAAAACATAGAAAAATTAAAGAGATTAAAAAGAAAGAAAGACAACATGAAGAAGGACATTCAATAAGCCTATTGAAATCGCCACAATAGAGTCAGCCTCCATTGATAAGATTTGGAATTATCTAAAAAACTCTTAAGAGAAAAGATGAACCTTACATAATTTGCCAAACATTCTTAACAATGTTTTGGAGATATCCTTATAAATGCAACCAAAACTTACAATATAAGCTAGAGGAAATTGAAGACAAACTTCCAAAGATGGTTAAATCAGTTAGGAACGCACCTATCAAGGAATCTAAACCTTTAGATGAAGCTATCATCCACGAACTTAGATGCTTCCATGTGGCAATTCTTATGAAGTCAAGTGGACCTAAAGATTTCTATCTATTCTTAACCCATCAGCTAATTCAGTTGATGACGTCCTATACAAAGTTATAGATATCAAACTAGATCTCGAGATTAAATCTATGTAAAACTCAACTTCTCGCTAAGGTGGTAGCTTACAAAGATCATTAAGGATAACCTCGGGAAAGTCATTCACGATAGGTACACTCATGGCATTAGGTTGTTCCTATACTTTTGTTGTCAACAAAATCATGCATACCTTAGTGTAATCCTTATTTTCATCCCTAGTATAAATTGGTAGCCCTCAAAGTGGATACAGAATAACTTATTTGGTATTTTCCAATAACAAAAGTTTTATCTTTTCAATTCAAGTAGACATGATTGCAAGATAACCAGTCTATTCCTAGAACAATGTTTAGGTTAAAAAAGGGCAAATAAATTAGGTTTACAAGAAAAGTTTTACCTACTTACACATTTTCAAAGTTATCACAAGGTTATTAGTAGGGGTAGTTATAATAACACCAAAAGACGTGATGATAACATTAATCCTTAAGGCTTCCACACACCCATTTGACACAAATAAATGTATTGCCCCAAAATCATAAAATACATCTTAGAGTTTTTCACCAAGAAATCACTTATTTGGATTAGATCATTTGATGAGTCGGCTTGAGTCTCGCTCATCAAAACATTTTTAGGGGGTTGCTTTTGTTTTTCCGCACCATTTTGACTTGTCTTCCCTGGGATTACTATCAATCTTTGTCAAGTGCCAACAATCTCCCTTATAATGTCCCTTTCAAACATAATGGAAACATTCCACGTCTTTCTTGGATTGTTATTGTTGTTGTTAATGGATGCCCTCTAGTCAGTTAGTTCACATGAAAGGTAGAGTGGCTAGGCCCATCGAGCTAGTCGTTTGTAACCAAAGTAAGGGTTAATTTCTTCTTGTGTCATTGTAAACTCACACATATGTGCATAAAATAAACAAACAAACCCTAAGAGTCTCAACCTAACACTTCTACAACTCATCCTTGATAAAGCTCTTGGGCACACTCAATCTATATGTATTCATTCAGCTAGCCAGTTGCCACCTCGATTTTCCATCTCAGACGGGACAATTGTTGACAAGCAATACCTTATCTCTTTGGACACTGTTGTTGTTGCATCTGAGTGTGTTTACGAGGGAGTCAAGTTCACTCCTAACTAAGATAGGGACATTGGATAAAAAATGGTGGACATCACTCTCTATAGAGTTCCCAAACCAAAGGACGACTCAGGTTTTCTGAGATTAGGGGACATCTTTCCCTTTTATCGTCTCCTCCACAACTTGTTGATCAAAATCTTCACTCTTTGGAGTGGGTCAATAGACAACTTGAGTAACATGGATGAGTTTTGTCTCTCTCATCTAATGAGGAAGGCACATATCAACTTTGTATCCATGGTCTTTAACCACTGGATTGGAGTTTTGAGAGGAAGTTATTTGAAGAGAACATTCAACATTCCATACTTTTCTCTCTTCTCTCAAATTGTTTGGAGCCAAGGGTTCGAGACAAATGATGTTGAATGATTTTTGTTCCAAGTTAAGCTTAGGATAGACACATTCAATAAGACGAGTCTAGGATATCTTTTCCTTAAAAAGGAACAAGCAAAAAAACAAAAAGAAGATCGAGCCTCTTACAAACAAAAAGCCAAAAGCCAAAACACTGCCACCATCACCAAAATTATGAAGACAAAAACAACCAAAAGACCAACTTGCTGCACAATAATCTAAACACAAACCACAAACAGAATCTCCCAAACAAGTGTATGAAACACAAGCCACAAAACAAACACAACCACTCTAATCTTTTAAGCCACTAACCAAAAGACCTAAATTGATCGTGAAACACAAAATCTCACAACCAATTCCTATTAAAGAATCAAGCATAGAAGAGGAAAACATCGTTGTGCCTTTACTGATGTCACACCTTCATCTTCACCACCTTCATCCAAAACCTCAGAACAATCCACTACTCCTGTTATTGTGCCCAAGAGGCTAGAACAAAAACCAGGGCTCACGCCATCAAAAGTAGAAGGATAGAGGTGATTAGAAACTTCTTCAAAAGGAGTATAAGATTGCTGATGAAGCTTCTCCTTGCAAAAGAAAGAAAGACAACAAAAGCAAAAGTTAAATCTACTAAAGCTAAAAGAAAAGTAAAAGAAGCTAGAGCAAAAGCTGAAGTAGCTGGACTCAAACACAAGGAACTTAAATCTAACATTGTGTTTGGAAAGTCCAGAGTAAACGAAGAAGAATAAGAGTTTTAGTCTGAATTGTCCCTTTATTTTTTTATTTATTGTAATTAAACACATCACCTTGATGTGAAAACTCATATATTATCAATAATAAACGAGAAATTCTTTTTCAACTAAGTTTTCATATTATGTGTTTCAATTAACCTTTCATGTAGATAAAGTTAAGTTCAAAAGCTTCAAAGGTAAACATCTTCTTATGAATAAATTAAGTCTAAACATGCATATGATGCAAGTAAAAACTTAAGCAAACTTTTATGAGTGTGATATGTAATAATCAAAATATAGGAGATTGTTATGTTAAATTTGTTTAAAGACAAATGATATCCTTTAATTTTGACAACTATAAACCATTAAAATAAATATATAAATTTATAAGACGATTGAAATTTTCAATTTTTTTAAAGATATTAGACGAATAGACGAACTCTGTGTATATTGTTATCTATTATTTTTACACACGTGGATTCGAATTCGAATGATATTTTACTAAAATCTTATCAAACAAACACTCATACTAAACAAACACTCGTACTAATCAAACACGAGAAAGTCAATTAGATCTCTATAATATTATCAAATAGTCAAAATAATAAATAATAGATGTGTTGAAGAAAACAAGACAGGTTAGAAAAGACTTTTTAGTAGAAAAATAAATAAAAAGTAAAATAAAATTTAAAATTTAAAAATTATGTTTTATTAGTTGATACATAAAAATTCTTTCTTCTATTTTTTTTTTTTTTTTTAAAAAATATGATACATTTTATAAATTAAGTGATTAAAAATTAATTTTAATTTTTTTTAAAAAATTTATTTTTCTTTTCTTATAAATCCTACGGAGAGAAAAAAACCCTATATGACATTACATGGAACATAAGTGATTTCTAAAATTCAAAATAATAAGAAAATCTCTGCTTTAAATGATCACATTGGGAATTAAATTAATTTCCCCTTATATGTATATTATAAATAATTATTAATGTTTTTATTAGCGGGACAATTTAAATTTATAATTTCCTCCTTATTTTTCTCAATTATTAAACATTTTAAATTTATAATTTTCTCATTTTTTTTCTCAATATTAAACATTTTATAATTCTAAATTAGAATATATATATATATATATATATATATAACAATTTTTAATATTCATTTTTCTTAACTTTATTATTATATTTTAAATTTTAAATTTCTCTCGCTCTTAATTATACAAATTGCTAAGCAATTAAATTATTCTGCTGTTTATTTTTTTCTCAAATTAAGTTATTAAGCCTTTAGATGTAAGTTTAATTGATTTGGTTGTTTAAAGTTTATAATGAATATGAATCGGATAACATTTTAAAAGATAAGCGCGATTAAAAATTTATCTTTTCAGCTCATCCAAATGTGGTTTTCTTAAACAAACACTTCTAAGAATCACGGTAAGTGACTAAGCCAAACACGTACCATCGGATTCGGAACACATCACCGATAATCAATTTCTTCATGAATCTATTTTCATTTTCCCGCGTTTTTGTCACAGCACTCTTCTCACCGGTTTTGTTCTTCTCACCCTAATTTCTTCTTCTCTCAAATTCATTCTCATTACTTTCCCCAATGGTAGCAACGACAAGTTCCCAAGCTTAATCGCTCGATAAAACAAAGTTTCAAGAAATCGAAACCGAAGAAGAAGATGCTGAAGGCGAAGCCGTTCCAAGGTGCGAACGTTTTCATGTCGCGAAACCTCGTGCAGCCTGAACTCTTCGACGCACTACAAGACGCCCTCAAAGACAACGGTGCGCAACTCCACCTTTGCTGTGACCCTTCCCGTAACGGCCCCAACGATTACCACGTCATCTCTTCCCGAAAACACGTAATTCAATTTAATTCATCACTTCCGCCATCGTTTTCACTCTTTTGCTTTTTTTTTTTTTCTGATTTTTTTCTCCGTTTCGCAGGAAAAGTTCGATGATCTTAGATCCAAGGGATGCCAATTGCTCGGTGATTTTCCGTTTCCGTTTCCATTTTGCAATAACAATCCAAGCGTTTGAATTTTCTTTCAGTCATTGATCAAAACATACTCTAGTGTCTCTCTGTGTGTTAGACAATTCCAATTCTAGGTTTCAGTGATAGTATACACACGCACACACTCTACAAGTGTGACTTTGTGTTGGTTTCTATAGTTGAAATAGAAATTGGTGTTGTTACTGAGATTTGTTTCTTCGTTATTATTGAACTTTGCAAATTGCTCGGTAATTTTTGTTTCTGTTTTGCAACAACTATATGTGCCCAAATTTGGGTTCAATTGTTGATTGAAACATACTCTAATATCTGTTTGTTATACAGTTCCAATTCTAGGTTTCAGTGACAGTATATTCACTTACACTTTATAAGTGTGCTTGTGTGTTGTTTCCTATAGTTGAAGTTGAAACTGGTGTTGTTTGTGAGTGAGTATTTTTTCATCGTTATTATTGAACAGGTCCTAAATGTGTTCTTTCATGCGCCAAACTACTAAGGCCTCTACCTAAACAAGGGTTCACTTGTTGCCTTACCTTGGACGGCCTCAAGTTACTTGCATCTGGCTTTGTTGCAGAAGAGAAGGTATTTCTGTTGTTGTCCATGTTTTAATGTTCTTGTTAATTTTTTCATTATGACTAAGGGTGTGTTAGAAAGGGACAGGACTTGGGAGATTGTAGAGAGACTGAAGGACAAGAAGGCAGTGAGTTGTAGGTGGATATACATGGTTAAGTATTTGTATGATGGCATACTAAATCGGTATAAGACAAGGTTGGTTGCAAAAGGGTACCCAAACCTATGGGATTGATTATAAGGAGACTTTTGCTCCGAAGGCAAAAATGAATACATTCAGGATTATTCTCTCACTTTGGTTGGGAGATGCATCAATTTGATGTTAAAAATGCCTTCTTGCATGGAAGCTTTAAGGAAGAAGTGTACATGGAGATTCCACCTGGATATGGTGCCACTAATGAAGGGAATAAGGTGTGCAGACTAAAGAAGGCCCTGTATGGCCTTAAACAATCACCTCATGCCTGGTTTGGAAGGTTTACTCAAGCTATGGTGTCTTTGGGGTACCGGCAAAGCCAAGGTGACCATACTTTGCTTATAGAACATTCTCAAGATGGTAAACTCACTCTACTCTTGGTCTCTGTAGATGATATGATTGTTACAGGTGATGATGAGTTTGAAAAACAGACTTTGAGGGAGAGGCTGGCTGCACAATTTGAGATGAAGGATCTTGGGAAATTTAAGTACTTCCGTGGGACAGAGGTTGCTTACTCTGTACAGGGCATCTTTATTTCTCAAAGGAAATACATCCTTGATCTTCTCAAAGAGACGGGTAAGTTGGGCTGTAAGACCACTGTAGTGCCCATAGAGCAAAATCATAGGATTGGGAATGATGAGTAAGGCCCAAAGGTGGAGAAGACACAATATCAAAGACTTGTGGGAAAACTCATCTATTTATCACACACTAGGCTAGACATAGCCCATGCAATTAGTGTGGTTAGCCAATTCATGCATGATCCAAGAGAAAGACATTTGCAGGCAGTATATAGAATCATTCAGTACTTGAAAGCCTCTCCGGGGAAAGGATTGCTACTAGAAAAGGGGGAAACTTATCCATGAAAGTATATACTGATGCTGACTATGCAGGATCAATTGTTGATAGGAGATCCACCATAGGTTATTGCATGTTCTTGGGTGGAAATTTGGCGACATGGAGAAGCAAGAAACAAAATGTAGTTGCAAGATCAAGTGTAGAGGCAGAATTTAGAGCCATGGCTTAAGGGGTTTGTGAACTATTATGGATGAAGATCATACTAGATGATCTCAAAGTGAAATATAAAGCTCCTATGTGACTGTTTTGTGATAATAAGTCTGCCAATAGTATTGCACACAATCCAGATCAACATGACCGAACTAAGCATGTAGAGATAGACCGACATTTCATTAAGGAGAAATTGGACAATGGTCTTATAGCCATCGAGTACATCCCTTCAAGACTCCAATTGATAGATATGTTCACTAAGGGACTTCCCACAAAACAGTTTAAAGATCTTGCAAGTTGGGAGTGATAGATATACATTCACCAGCTTGAGGGGGAGTGTTGTGTAATGTAATTAGGAGATAATTATTCCATAATTAGTGTAGATTCTGTTTTCTATTTTTTAGGACAGATTTGGTGTTTTTTGGTGATCTGATTTGTATAGCTTTAATTACTTGTTATTTGTTTCCTTAATTAGGTTGTAAATAGTCTATAAATTCAGATTGTAATCACTCTTCCATATATATAGATTAAGAATTAATACAGACTTTTCTTTCAATTCTCTCAAGTTAAGAAGGCCGTGGGTAACTATACTTCCTTTCCTGATCTTCCTAGTGGGTCTTAGGTGGAGTTAGATGCTGTGGTGGAACCTGAGATGGCTTTGGGTCACAGAGAAACCCTTTAGGAAGGAACTCCTTATAAAGAATGGTTGATTCAATGGATGAACTATCCTAAAGAAGATACTACTCGGGAAGACAAAGCTGTGTTGCAGAGTCAGTTTCCCAACTTCAGACTTGAAGACAAGTCTGCTTTTCAAGGAGGGAAGGATATTAGGATTCAGGATCAAGATCCTGCTGCTGTTTTACAAAATGAATCGGGCAAGGCTAAGCCTTGGTTGGTTTATTCTAGAAGGAAGAGAAATTTTAGGAGTTAGTTATGAGCCTCTCGTTTCTGTTGTATAATGCACTATTAATAACCATGGAGAGAGTCACTTAGGGAGGCATTTTTTTTTATGTTGGTTACATTTTGGTTTGGCAGGGATCAATTCTCTTAGGAGCTTAGCCCCGGAACATTCTGTACATTCCTCATTCATTTCAATAAAATTCTCTCCTTCTTCCCTAAATCTCTTGTGATCATAACAGAATGCATGTTATAGATGATATAGTTTCTATTAAGAATCAAGGAAGAGGTTAACTCTAAACTTGAGCTTTGGAGATAGACTTTGGAACCAAAGCGTTTTCTTTTAAGAGAACAAAATAGATGCACATTGCAGTTTTAGCAAGAAACAATAGGAAACTGACTTGGAAGTAAATATGGGAGAAGATGTAATGCCATAAGTTTTCAAGTTTAAATATCTAGGATAAAAAAAAATGATGAGGAAATTAATAAAGGTGAATCATGTAGGATGAGCTGGATGGTTCAAATGAAGAAAGACATCAAAGATTATTTGTGATTGTAAAGTACCTACCAAATTCAAAGGGAAGTTTTATTGTACTCTGATAGGCAGCAGCCCAATCAACAGCAGCCCAATCAACAGCCCATTAGGCAACCCAAACAAACGCTAATCTTTTATGAGAGAAGGAATAGGAATAAACGTAACTGACGGCATTAAATTCAGATGAGATGTTATGTTTAGGGAATTCAGTAATAAAAGAGTATAAATAGGGCTAGGATGAGGGAGGGGGCAGGGCATGGGTTTTCTCTTATTTTGGTAGAGTGTTTGAGCTACTTAGTGCTCAGATGTCTTTAAGTGTTTGGCCTATTCTGAATCAATAAGAATTTCCCATTATTTCTATTTTATTCTATTCTGTTTCCTTTTTCCTGTCCTGGTACCTATCATACTCCTATATGTTTATCCGTATTTTATGGTAATGAATGTTGGGTTTTAAATGGTCAAAAGAAAAAAGGTGGGACTGTAGTACTAGAGTAGTAGAAACTCATGTTAAAATAGATGTGTGGCCCCATGATAAAGGACATGATATGGAATAAACTTTTACGGGGAAAATATAGGTATAACACTAATTGAGGAAAAGATGACTAGGTTAAAATTGTTTGGACATTTGCAAAGAAGTCTGCTAGAACCTTCAGTAAGGAGAGTAGATTGTATACTTTTCAGCCTTGTGAAAAGCAAGATAGGGAAACCAAGGAGAGTATTGGAGAAAACTGTTAAGAGGGATCTCTCATGATGAATAACATCCTTGAAATTTTGGTCTTCATTTGAGCTCAAAGGTATCATGCTATCCACATAGCCAACCTCACTCAGTGGGATATAGCTTTGTTGTTTGTTGTCTTCTCCTATACTCCCTCCTTATTTTTTTTTAATCTCAATTGGCAGTGTTTAATGTATGTGGTCCTGCAGGTTAAGATAGAAGAGTTAGTGGCTGAAATGGGCGGAGTTCTATACCCTAAACCATCATCGGATTTGAGCTGCGTCATTGTGAAAAATGTTTTAGCTGCAAAGTACAAGGTCGGGTACATCAAATTTTATTCCATATTTCCATTTTAATCTTAATTATCACATGCAGACACATGTAAAAATTCTTGTAAGCTGGCGGCTCTTTCTTTTCTTTCTCATCACATTCCATTTTTATGTTTGTTATTCTTTTCTGCATCTTATAATCCTCTCCCTCAAAGAATTAGAGGAATTGTATGCAGTTGTGCATGCTGAAGTCAATTGAAAGAGCTACCTCATCACCTGACATTTGTTAAAGGGAGTAGTAATACAACATTTGGTCCAAAAA
The DNA here is from genome assembly GCA_026586105.1 of Hylodesmum podocarpum. NCBI lineage: Eukaryota > Viridiplantae > Streptophyta > Magnoliopsida > Fabales > Fabaceae > Hylodesmum > Hylodesmum podocarpum. The sequence goes on along the minus strand of JALJEV010000058.1, from coordinate 245,156 downwards.
GGGGAAGCTTCTGGGCTTAGGACATATTTGGCGTTAATTGGCTAAGAATTTAGAAATTAGTATTTATGATATCCAGGCTCATTGTTGTGTTTGTACCTAGGACAGTTTGGTATGATATCTCAGCAGTCACGCCCAATGTTACATTCTTGAGTCTCATGTAAGAATATTCAAACCATGACAGATTGCTTTTCCCAAGTTGACATTGTTATAGCTTGGGATTCTTCTGTTTCCTTAAAGTGTAATTATGACTTTCAACATTTTCTTTGTTTCTTCGACAATTTTTTGACTTTTCCCCATGTCATATGAAGGCCTAAGAATATATGATTTAATGGATGGTGGTACTGCTTAAACCAAGAGCAATGTATTTGCACTACAGAAGAAGTGGAGTTGTACTTAAACATTTGTTTGGTTATTCAGCTGTTGTAGATGGAGGTGATCAGAAAAACAATTTAATCCCAGATATAGCACAGATACAAATCAATAAACTGATAATACCATTTAATTTTGCGGGTCTGTGCCATGTTGTTGTGTTTAAATTGATCAGAATGCTTTTGATGCCCATTATTGCGGGGTTCAAAGTTTCTACATATGCAAATTCATGCTGGTTCTTAGTTTGTTGATTCTTCTTGTCAATAATTCAACTGATTTTGTTTTCTTTAGTCATGGGCTCAGTATTCAAGGGAGGTTGACATTTCTATTTGGAGCGGAATAAATTATTGTTTGGAGCTCCTTTTTGATTTGTGCTTTGAATGTTTAGTTTTCAAACTGCTGGTGGCTAGTATGATTTTTGTTAGAGCTCATATATTCTGTTTTTTGGTCAATCTCACTGAGTTGAGTTTTGCTTCATCTCCACATTGCATCTAGATGGCCATTTGATTATGGAAATATGCAGATACTAAAAACTCATCTACATTTTCTAATTATTCAACCTGTCTGATTTTGTGATAATTCAGCAAATAAGTTATACTTTCTTATTATAAGGAGTATATTTTACCCCTTGTATTTTTATGGTCACAAGTAGAACAATTATCTTTTCTCTGTTGTATAGCACTTTCATAGCTTTATGCCTTTTGTAATCTAATCAACTAACAGTTAGTAACAGTTTGTTGACTAGAGTTATCTTAGCCAAACCACAGTTAGCACAGTTAGTTGTAGTTAGTTGACTAGCTTGTTCTGTAAGCTATCACCAAGGTTGCTTATAAATACTCTCTTGTACTCTGCTGGTACTTGGGTTGAATATATAAAAAATCTTCATCTTCATCTCTCTCTCACTCTCTTTGTTCTTATCTCTGTTCTCTCTTTACCTTTCTTTGTGAATCATAACACTTATTCAATCTTTATGGAGGTTTCAACTATCATTGAACTTGTGTTCTTGCTATACTATCTAATATACATTGCTTTATGTATGGCAGTGGGCTTTGAATACATTGAAGAAACCAATTGTCACTTATGAATGGTTAAAACAATGCTCAGATGAGCATCGTTTTGTTCCTCAAGAATCATACAAGGTTCTTCCTTTCTCTGCGTTAAGGATTTGTGTTACTGGAATCCCAGCAGGTTGTAACTTAGCTATCTGTTACTATTGGTCATAATTGAATGTTTCTTTGTTGAATGCTAATGTGCTTGATATTGTTTTGCCAGATAAGCGTAAGGAGATGGAGAAGCTCATTTTACAAAATGGTGGAAAATACTCCGCAGAATTGACAAAGAAGTGCTCGCACTTGATTTCTGAGATATCCTTCTTAGTTCTTATAAATAATGGTCTATCTTTTGGGCAAGGAAATATTCATCTATTATTTTAGTAGAGAGAACACATTGTTTTTCAGCAAGTCTTTTGCCAAATCTTCAATGTTGACAGCATGTATATGTTTCCTCATTTTGTTTAAGATAATTTTTTTATGGTTGGATCATCAGCTTCTTGGTATGAGGTCTCAACTTTGCATTAATATTTTCCTCATTCGATGCTAATGACAATATCTACTTTTTGATACTGTAATGCTACACAAATTATTACTTATTGATAATCAGTTTAATGAATAGACCTAGTGCCTATCGAGCATGCACTGTCCCTACTATTTCCAATCTATTGATCATATTTGACCATGCCTCCCCTTGTATTCAGAAATTTCTAAGATAAGAAGTGAGATTCATTTAGACAAGAATTCAGATTAATCAACATTGATGGATTGATAAGTGATAATTTCCTGCTATTTGTTTCTTGTTATTCTTAATCTGTTAGAATGTATGAGATTTATTTATTTTTATTTTCTAACAATCTGCAATGAATCCTTTAATTTTATTTTATAACAATCTCCAATGAATCTTCAGATTATCTTTTTTCTTCACTAGCTGGCTAGTTGAAATTTTGTTTCAACTGCATTAAAAAACATCTTGACCAGACAAGTTCCTGTATATGAAATTCCTTTTTGATGAGTTATTCTGTATTTTGCTGGTCTGTGTTTCCTATTGCATTGCTTTAGGGGCTCGGATGCCCTACATTACTTTCAATTTGTGTAAAAGTTTGAAAGGTAGTTTCTTTTTTTTTGAGTGTGAGATCCTATGTGCATGAACAATTCAGCACTTGAAGTCAAGGATCTGTTATACTGGTTAAAACATGGTGAATATTTGTTTTCTTGACTGTTCTTACGTGCCTGAAGGTGACAAATATAGGGTTGCAAAACGTTGGGGCCACATTCATATTGTGACAAGCAAATGGTTTGATCAATCTATTGCTCGAAAAGGTAACTTCTATGTTTTAATGTTGTATGTTGCAATACCTTTCAGGTTTGACAATAAAAGCAGGAAACTGCATGTTAGAATATAATGTTATTATTTAGTTAATAATCTCATAGAGTTTGGGTTTGATCCTAAACTGCATGAACAAAAACATTTTTGATATAGCTGGCATACAAAAGAATAGTTGAACCAATGTCATTTTAGCCACAGGAGAGCAAGTATCTCCATAGTCAAGACTGTATATGTGTGTAGCCTTTGGCAACCAACCGAGATTTTAGAGGATCAACTTTACCATTAGGGCCAACCTTGACATTAAAGCCAACAATAATTTTGTTAGGAGGTAATGGAGTGAGATCCCAAGTACCACTACACTAAAAAGCACACATCTCGTAGAGCTTGTTTCCATCTAGGTGTGAGAGAGCATCACCTACAGTTTTTGGAATAGAGACAGAAGATAAAGAAGAGGCACAAGGGGAGAGATTCCTTCTAGAATGAATCCTTTTTAAAGAGCAATAGGAAAATCAAGCTTAGGAGGCATTATCAGAGGGGTAGAAACAATTTGAGACAGATGTTGGTCAATTTGAGTACCAGTTGGTGGTGGTAGAGTAGTTGGTGGCCAACGATGATAAACCTGCCAAGGCAAGGGAGGAGGGGGACTGGGTGACAGGGTAGAAGGAGGTTCAGGAGAAACATGAGACATGTTTCGAGGATAGGAATTGAAAGGGGCCAAGGTTTATAGGAGTAGATGTTTATGTGAAGAGACATCAACGATGGAAGGTGAGGAACAGACTCAAAGAAGGTAACATAAGCCAAGATCAAGTAATGATATAAAGAGGAAGAATAACATTTGTAATCTTTTAGAGATCGAGTATAGCTGAGAAAGACACACTTGTGAGAACAGGAGGACTGTTTGTCAAGACTTGGGGTTGGATTATGAACACAACATATTAGACAATTGTAAGCAATGTAAATTGCTAGGCAGTCAGTTATGAACTATGGTTAGTGTTGCACTCAACCCTTAACTAAAGTGGTTAGAGTAACTACTCAGTTAGTTACTGTAGTTAAGTTTGTTAGCCTATCTGTTAGACTCTTGAGGATAGCAACTATAAATACTGTCCTTGTAACCCGTACTCACTCAAGTTATGAATAATATGCCTTTTCTGTTTTGATTCAGTTTTCCTTTAAATTCTCCCTCTCTGAAATTCTGAGTTGGTATCCAGAGCCCTTGTTTTTTTTTTTGCCATTGGCGAACCTTTCTTCCATAGCTTCTACTTCTCATCACTTTCCCAACTCCATTACTGAAAAGCTTGATGATTTGAACTAACTCTTATGGTGGCAACAAGTCGGACCTGTTATCAAATCCCATAAACTTCAGCGCTTCGTCGTCAATCCCTCAATTCCACCTCGGTATCATTCTAATGAAGATTGGAACTCTAGAACGGTGAATCCTGATTATGAAGCCTAGGAGGTGCAGGACTCCTCACATGGCTTCAATCTACTCTTTCAAAGTCATTCCTCTCTTGCGTTCTTGGATCTGTTCATTTATATCAGGTTTGGGACAAAATCCATGACTACTTCCATACACAAACCAAAGCTTGTTAACTTTGCACGGAGCTTCATGCCTTGTCTCTTAAAGGCAAGCCGGTTCATGAGTTCTCGAGTCATCTTAAGAACATTGTAGATGAACTTGTCAATGTAGATCACCCAGTCCAACACGAAGAATACGTTGAAGTTTCCTTAGAAGTATCTTCCAGTTTTTCTGGTGATCGAAAGCAAGTTTGATTCTCTTCCAATTGCTGAAACTAAAGCTTTGCCCCTCGCTTATGAGTCTCGTGCGAATCGATTTTGCAAACAAACCTTACCTCCTTCGATCAACTACTCCAGCTCCTATGTGAGCCCTAATTCTGTTGAGTCGAGTGGTGTTTGGACCTGCAATGGTGGATTTCCACAATGTTCTGGTAGTCACGACGACAATAGTGGTGGTTGTCACGGCAGCGGCGGCTCCATTCGTGGATGTGGAGTTCGTTTCGCCAACTTTCAATGTCAGATATGCTTGAAATTTGGCCATTCTGCAAATATCTGTCTTTATCTAGCTGATTCAAGTTTTCAACCAAATGACTCACTAGTGCTATATGAACCTACTACTCAGCAACCAGTGTAGTTTAGTAGTTCCAGAAACTCTAATACGTGGGTGAACCCTACTTCTGGGCCTAATACCTGGGTCAACCCTAACTCTCAAACCAATAATTCTGATGCAACTAATGCTGTACCTAGTGCTATGCTGGCAAATGCAAACTCTCACGGGAAGGCTTCCACTACTTGGGTCCCTGATTTAGGTGCTTCATTCCATTTTACTAATGATCCACAAAACATTCAACATCAGAGTGTTATTTTATAAAAACTTAGTGTTTTTAAGTTATTTTCCAAAAGATTTATCAAGCTTCATGAAGTATATCAATTAGATTTGTAACATACTAAGCCTGGGAATAACAAGCGATACAAATACACCAGGAGTTGGCCTTAATTAATTATCAAAATACATCTGGTGCTGCTTATATCTTTGGATGACCAATTTGATGTATTTACCAATGAAAGACCAGTGTGATGTCACCATTATCTTAGGAGGAATAAATGAATATTTACTCTGTAGGAGTTTAAAGTTAGTGTTTGTATCAGTATACAGTTATCCACAGCCATATCATTTGAACATTTATCTTTTTTCTCCTTTCCATCTCATCTCTTAAATTTCAATGCCACTCACAGTATTTAACCTTTGGCTTTTATTTATTTGTATTTCTTTCCATGTATAGCATGTCTGAGTGAGGAGTTCTTCCCTGTTCAGCATGGATCTGTATCTTCACATAAATTAACTAGGGACTTAACAATGCAACATAGCCAAGAAAAGCATTTTGGGAAATCACAACCTGAGGCATTCTCAGGTGCTACAGATTCATATATGCAAGTTTTTGCTAGTGCTGAGTTTATGGATAGAGATCTAGAATCTGCACAGTCAGAACACATTTCCTCTGTTCCAAATGCTCCTTTATTTGTTAAAGAAGCAGATACTGAACCTCCTCCATCACAGAGCAGGACTGAATTGAACTTGGAATGTGCTGTTGCCAATGATTCTGAATCTGATGATAATGACCTTTACTTATCAGAGTGCAGAATATTGCTAGTTGGTTTTGAAGCTTCTGAAATGCGGAAACTAGTTAATATGGTGCGTAAAGGTGGAGGCTCCCGGTATATGTCCTTTGAAGACACATTGACACACATAGTAATTGGGAATCCTACTGAATTGTAAGTCTTGTCTGATGTAAAGAAGAGTCTTTATGGTTGCATTTCATGTTTGTGTTTCTCAATAGTTTCCTGAATTTTTGTTTTAGATTCTTATAAGTATCAATCTTGGATGTTTTAACAAACCTTATTCTTCTTTCTTTTATTTGTCTTCACATGCATTTTTGTTTTTCAAGGGAAAAGAAAGATGTGAGGAGGCTTGCTGCTGTAGGTGTAATTTATGTAGTTAAAACTGCATGGCTTGAAGATTGTGATCATCAAAAGAAAGAAGTCCCTGTTCTTAGTAGACACATTGCATATGATCTACTTAATCCAAAAGGTCTGCTATTATTATGTTCATTTTCTTGTTTTTAATCTGTGTCTAATATGTCTTAATCATGTTTAAGCTGGAAAACTCTTCTTAGTTAATCTATTAGATTTCTCTCAAATAATTTGTGAATTTGATATTTTGGATTTCATGCTATATTTGTTCTATGATTTCTTAAACTCAGTAACAGGCAGTGTGTCTATGAATCACGGTAAAAGCTCCAGCTTTCATCAAAGCTTGCAGAATGATAAGGTGGACTTTGCATTTGTAAAGCCAGAATCTTTGGAAAAAAGAAAAGAAGAGAAAATAGATACAGGTATAAACGGTCACTCATTCAGTAAAGCAATAGGCAGAACTATGCTGCAAAATCAACTTCCTGATAATAGATTGAAGGCACAAAGGGTGACCCAACATGAGTCCAGTTTTCAACACGCGAAGTCAGCAAATGTTTTCAGAGGGAAACTATTCCGTTTCTCAAATTTATTTCCTGAAGAAAGGGTAAGTTTAAGTTATTAGTATTTGAATAGATATAGAGAGGAACATAGTATAATTTTTCCATAGAATTGTGAGTTTAAATGCAAGGGATCAATGCCCGTGAACTTTGAAAGATAGAATTGAGATAACAGGAATCTTGAATGTTTTGATTGATGTAAAACATTTGGTTAGGGAACTTTTGAGTTGATATAGGCTTTATCATAAGAATTATTTTAAAATAGAAAAATCATTGGCATACACCATGGACAAGATAGATTGAAGTTTTTACACTGCAAAATGCCACAGCCTTATTCTAGCAGAACCTGGATCTTAATTAGTATATGAGATACAATATAAAAATCATTCATGTGTCTTCACATCATAACTTAAGCTTTTGAGATAGTTATTTCTTGACATGATATCAAGTATCAGACGATTCATGACCGAAATAGTTCAAAGTTCAATCCTTGCTACCCCTAGTTTTCTAATAAAAAGTTGAAGCACAAGGTAGCGCTTGTGTATTGGCTAGGTTGGGAAGAAACATGTTGGAGATGTAATAAGAAAAACTATGTGTTCTTTCACTTAACTACTTAAGCTTTTAGGATAGTAGGTTCATGACAATTTTAAAAACAAAGACAAGATTTCAAAGAAAAAATGTACTCAGTCGTTGATATATGTCATTCCGCACCCTCAAGCATTAGCTGAGGTTACTTAAGGTCGAGTCAAGTAATTAGTTGTCAAATTGAGTTTAATGAACTTGAGATCTGAAATTTCTGATAATGTTCTGTAGCCAACTTGGCTGATCTTAAGCTTATTACATACATATAGAAGATACAAGGGAAGAGAGAAAGGTTTGAGTGGCAGTTCAAGGAGTACAAGAAAAGTACAGAAAAGAGAATTCTCTGTAGCTTCATAGTAAACTACTATTTTAACACTCCTCTCAAGCTGGGGCATACAAACCATATGCACCAAGCTTGGAACATATAGATTGAATCCTATGTCTTCTTAAGGACTTAGTCAGAATATCTGCCAGCTGGTCATTAGAGTTGATGAACTTGGTGTTAATCTCCTTGGACAATAGCTTCTCTCAAATGAAATGACAATCAATCTCTATGTGTTTAGTTCTTGATGAAAAACTGGACTTGAGGCAATGTGAAGAGCTGCCTGATTATCACAGTATGCTTCATTTGCTCAACTTCACAAAATCTCAATTCTTGAAGAAATTGTTTAATCCACATAAGCTCACATGTTACCATAGCCATAGACCTATATTCAGCCTTTAAACTAGACCGAGCAACAACATTTTGTTTCTTTCTCTTCCAAGAAACTATTTCCTCAAAGAAAACACAATATCCTGAGGTGGATCTCTTGTCTATGGGACAACTAGCTCAGTCTGCATGACAAAATCTTGAAACTTGAGTGTTAACTTTCTCTTCATACAACAATCCTTGTCTTGGAGCCTTTTTTACATATTTGGGAATACGTATAACAACACCCCAATGATCAATATGAGGATTTTGCATAAATTAACTAACAACCCCAACAACAAAGGAAATATCAGGTCTTGTAATGGTGAGATAAATGAGTTTTCCCACTAGTCTCCTTTATCTCTCGGGGTCAAGGTAAATTTCACCATGATTTACCATGAGCTTCTGATTCGGGTCCATAAGACTATCAACAGACCTACAATTTTTCAGACTTGTTTCCTCTAGAATAATAAGGCTATATTTCCTCTATGGAATCACAACACCATCTTTTGATTGAGCCACTTCAATACCAAGAATGTACTTCAAATAACCTAGATCTTTGGTATGAAAATGGCTAAACAAGTGCTCTTTCAGTTGTGATATTTTAGTAGCATCGTTTCCGCTAATCAATATCATTAACATAGACTATTAGGTAAACACACTTACCAGGAGATGAATAACAATGAAAAACAGTATGATCTGTTTCACTTCGTTTCAATCCAAAAAACTCAGACAAAAGAGAACAAACTCGTCGTGTGATGCGTTGAGAGGTGGAGAAGCAACTGCAGTTGAACTAGGTGGATGAGACTAACACTATGGTGGGAGTTACTTATTGAACCAAATGATGGAATCGGAAGAATTTGTTGAAGGGAAGAAGAATAGTCTATAGAGGATGAGAAGAATAGTCTATGGAGGATGAGAAGAATAGTTTATGGAGGACGAGAAGAATGGTGTGTCCTCAAAAAAGGTAACATTAGCGGGCATATAATACGGTCTTGTAGTTTGAGAATAACACTTGTAACCTTTTTGAAGATGAGAATACCCTAAGAAGACGAGATCATGAGCAAAACAAGTACAAACAAATACCTTGGGAGAGACATGAAATAATGGATCATGCGGGAAAATAATTGAGTGAGGGATTTGATTTTCAAGAGAGGAAGAATGCACCTTGTTTATTAAAAAAAAGCAGTAAGAATTGCATCTTCCGAATAGTGTACATGAACATTTGAGTTTAACATTAGGGAGCATGCGGTTTCAAGAAGATGCCGATTCTTCCTCTTTGCTATGTCATTTTTCTGTGGTGTATGAGATCATGCCGACTAATGTAAAATACCTTTTGAGGATAAAAAGGGAGACAGATCATGAGAAAAACATTCTTTAGCATTACCACTTCTGAAAATCTTAATTGTTTTCCCAAAATATATTCTAAATATCATTAATAAAGACATGAATATAGACAAATGTTTAGATCTGTCTTTCATTAATTAAACCCAAGTACATCGAGTGAACTCATCAATAAAAGTTACAAAATATCTAAAACCAAAAGATATGACATGGCTTGGTCCCCAAATGTCAGAATGAATGACGACCTAACATGTTTTACTAATTGACACGATTCACATTCTAAGAACTTAAGGTGGTTAAGACTAGGAACTAACATCTTCAATTTTGCTAAATTTGGGTGACCTAACGATCTTGCAAAAGCTTTGCTATTGAAGTTGTATGATAAAACATAGGGAGCCTGGGTTCTAAGTAATAAAGACCTCATGATTCACGTCCTTTGCCAATCAGGTGACCTGTACCATGTTCTTGAATAACAAAAGAATTAGCATGAAAGGTTACTGGACAATTTAATGAAAAAGTCAATTGACTTAACGAGAGTAAATTGTAGTAACAATGAGGAATGAACAACACAATTTAATTTTAATGTGGGAGACAAAGGAACTTGACTAGTTCCTTGAGATGCGATTTTGGACCCATTGGCTACTGTAACAAAGTGAGGGATTTTTGGAGAAAAAGTAGATAAAAATGATTTGTTACCAGAAATATGGTTAGAGGCGCTTGAGTCAAGTATGACCATGACCATAGATTTGAGAAATACATGTTGTTGAAATACATGACACTGAAGGAGTTTGGATCTGGTTGCTGGATTTTTCATGTTTAAGCTTCAAATATTCTTGGTACTTCTCATCAGAAAATTTAGACTTTGATTTTTCAGATTTAGACACATGTATTGCTTTGTCAAGAAAGCCATGTAAGGAGTAGCAATTTTCTTGAGTATGACCCATCCTCTTGCAATAAGTGCATTAAGGATGTCCACTCCTTCCACCACAGGTTGCTCTATTGTTACGACTTCCTCCTCTTCCATGAGGTGCTATCATGGCCAATGTTCTCATAACTTCAGTTGAGTTTTCATTTTTCAACAAGTTGGGTACACGAAGATGTCTAGTTTGATGGGACCTGATCATTAGCAAGGATTTGATCACATACATGATCAAAATCTGAACATAAACTTCTCAAGATAAGGACCATGTAGAATTTATCCAATTTTCTATTTACTTCCTCCAATGAATCAACCACAAGAAATCTTTTCAACTCTCCCACTGTAGAACCGAGCTTTACCTACATGTGCAATCATATCAATGCTGGTCTATTTAGGAGTAGCAACCTTTTGGGTTGCATCAAAAAGATGTTGAATGTCATTGGAAAATATATTCTAGGCCCCTCTTCCAAAAAGGAAAACACGTTTCTTAAAAGTCTTAGTACAACAAATAGTTGAAAGTCAAGTTTCTCCCACTTTGGTGTCTTGTTATTTGGACTGCTTTCCCTAAGTGGTCATGATATCCCTGGCCAGGGAACCATAACTCCATTGCGGCAGACCAAGACAAGCAATCAGTTGAGTTTTGTGGTGGAAATGGTGGGAGTTCCAAAGAAGGAGGATATAGGACCTGCAGATGCCATTTTTGAACAGAAAAAATGGAGAATTTGGAGGAGAAACCCTAACGGAAGGGAATCAAGGTTCACTATGTCAAGGCGTCAAAACTAGAAAACAAGGGCAGAAACTTGCCTAGGAGGAGTTGACGAAGCTTTGCGGACTAGTCCGGTGAAATTTTGATCACTAGCAGGTGGCACGTGATGGTGTGTGGCAGAAATTCAGGCCACATGACTTCTAAGTGTGTGTTGCGCTCTTCATGGCGCACCTAACCCTAGGTTCGCCGAAGGGTGGGGCGAAAGGTGACTAGAGACAACGACAGTGGACAAAGATGAAGAAAGTCAAAGTAGGATTATACTTTCTCTTCTGATTCCAACTTGAGATTTGAAATTTCTGATAATGTTCTTCATCCAACTTGGCCGATCTTAAGCTCATTACATACATATAGAAGATACAAGGAAATAAAGAGAGGTTTGAGTGAGAGTACAAAGAGTACAAGAAAAGCAAAAATCTCCTAACAATCTAATCCTCTAAGTACAGCAAAGACAGTTCTCTCTACCTAACCAGTAAACTACTATTTTAACAAATGATATAGCACTATTATGTGTCAATGTTAATTTGGCATCATAGATTGACATGAACCAGTTATCAAAAAAGCTTAAGTTGATAAGCTCTTGATTGTGTTTATATTAAGCATTTCCTCACTTAAGTCATTACTCCTCGGGGCTTGTAAATCTGGATGATGTACAAACTATGCTACCTTGTGCTAAAATTTCACCTTTTAGACTACGTGGTTAAAGGCTTTAATACCATGTCATAAGCTATAACAAAAGTTTAAGTTGCTAGGTGAAGACACATGAATAGTTTCATTTCTAAGATAGGTGATTTATTAAAGGTTTTGTAGACAATTTTAGGAAAATTACACATGACCAAACAATACAATTTGATTGATAAAATACTCTAAGATGTTTGTGTGAGGAGTCCAACATCAAATAGAAAATGAAATGGTACTTAAGCCTAGATGTTCTCCTGCTTAGTGGACGAGTTTTTTGGGTTGGACTTAAGTCCTAACAATTGGTGCTTCCATTGAGAGGAGAGTCACATAAAGGGTTTCCTATAGGTTGGATTAAGGTGCAAATCGAATATTGAGAGGTAAGTGAAGTTGCCGAAAGGGAAAGGGCTGCCATCAGGTCAATGTTGATAGAGTGATGTCGTCATGGATGTCGACATTTAAAGTGGGCGACAATGTTAAGTGTCTCACACCAAGTAGAAAATCAAGTGGTACCTAAGCGTAGAGGTTCTCTCACCTAATGAATTAGTCTTTAAGGTTTGGCTCTTTTCGGAATGCCCCGCAAATTGTTAGGACTTAAGCCCAAGAGAAAAGCCTAACTCAAAAGACTAGTCTATTAAGTCGGAGAACCTTTAGGCTTAAGTACCGCTTCATTTTCTTCTTGATGTAGGACTCTTAACATTGCCACCCCCTTTATGGGCCAACGTCCACGACAGCTTCACTGACCTCTTAGTATTCAATTTGCACGTTAATCCAGCTTATAGGTAGCTCTTTCTATGACTCACCTCTTAATGAAAGTACAAATTGCTAGGACTCAAGGCCAAGAGAAGAGTCCAACCCAAAAGATTAATTCTTTAGGTGGGAGAACCTTTAAGCTTAAGTACCACTTCATTTTGTACTTGATGTGGGGCTCTTAACAGTTTGATACCATAGTAACTATTTCAACTCCAATCTTTTGGTGATTGGAATCCAGATTATTGAAATACCTGATTCCTGAATCATCTATTTTGATTTGGTATAGCAATTCAGTGTTTTGTATGCTATTTTTTTTACACTTTCCAAAATTAACAGTTGTCATATCCAAACACATGTTCTGTTTCACCAAAAATATGCACATATATTTTCGTTGATGTTGTTTAGTTTTTACTTTTGATATCTTTTGTTAGAGAGCTGAGGTCGTTCAATGGATAAGTCAAGGAGGAGGAGAGATAATAAGTGGGCAAACAAAACAGAGTGTCCACTATACTATTGAATGTCATGGTGTAACACCCATGTTGACAGATGATTCCAAGAGTTTGTATATTTCCAGTCACTGGATACGATCTTGTTTGGAGGTAAGCCTAATTTATTAGTCACAAAAATAGATTTCCCTTTTCAGCTTTATTTTTCAATATTTTTATCTTCTGCATTGTTCAGGTGCTTGTTCGGCTATAAGCCTTCTTTTAAATTTTGAACAAATAGAAAGGTTTGATGCACAAAAACAAAACTTGTCTTGCTGGAATAAAATAATGCTGGAAAGTGATTAAGGACATTTACTACATGTAAACATGGAAATATAGGTTACTACAAGTTATGGATTTAAATGGATTCTTTGTATCCATGACTAATTCAGTTAATAAGTATAGGGGTTAAAAGTTGAGAAAGTTTAAAACTACAGAGGGATAAAGTATAATTTGCTTTAACAACAGCAATTATAATAAGGTTAATTATGTTGTTGGTCTCATCTTATTTAGAAATTTGATTTTAGTCTCTCTTGTTAATTTTTTCTTCTAATTGTTTTAGCTGCCACAAAATAGGTTTATATAATCACTTAACAACAATAAAGGACTAAAATTAGTGACGGAAAATTTTCCGAAGACTAAAACCAGAAAACAAAATTGGAAGACTAAAACTTCAAAAAAGATGAGGGTACACAAACTTGATTAGCCTATAATAATAATAGTCACAATGATTCCTTTTCTGTTGAAAGCTGGATTGTATGAGAATATATGCTGTTTTTCATACTTAATAGTTAATACTGTGATTATGGTGTTTTTGTTCCAGGCCGAATCCTTGTTGGATGTTAACAGTCACATTCTTTATTCTCCACTTCCCTGCTGTGTTCCCTTGCCTGGGTTTGAAAGCTTCCGGTTTTGTGTTTCACAGTATGAGGAGAAAGACAGAATTCTCTTAAGGAACTTGTGTTTTGTTCTGGGAGCTAAATTTCGGGAGAAGTTATCTAAGAAAGCCACCCATTTGTTGTGTAAGTTCACCAATGGGCCCAAGTATGAGGCTGCTTGTAAATGGGGGATCCAATCAGTTACATCAGAATGGATATTTGAATGCATCAAACAGGTAATATATTTATGGTGAATGTGCACAGAGAAGTGAGGGCTTCAATGTATGTTTATGCATAAACATTTTGTTATACATTTTATGTTATGTACTTTTGACCAAGAGAAAGTCTTTATCAATATGCAACCTTTTTTTTTTTTTTTTCCAGAATGGAGTTGTGGCCATTGATCAATTTTTACCAAAAGAAGTCACTGCTCAAGATCAAGAGGCAGGAATTTGCACTGTGAGTCAATTTCCCACTCAGGCTGCTCAAATGATAAGTGACATGCCCTCCCAGTGGCCATCACAAACTTTGAGAAGCATGGATAATAAAATTGTTGGTTGTGGAGCTGATAATCATGAGACCAATTTTAAGATACCAAGTATTTATAGCAAAAAGGCAAGGCTTATGGAGGAACCTTGCCAATCCAATAAGATGCCTTTGGCATCAAATTCAGCTATTCATGCTTTTGACAAGAATTTTTACGAAGACAAAATGGTTATTGATGCGGTGGAGGTTTGTCATGCTGTTCCTGATGTTGCTGCTGCAATTGAGGACTTGTTAGAGCAGACAAGTAAGGTAAAAGTGCTCATTTTTTTTTAGTTAATGGTATGTTAATACACACATGTATTTATTAAATTTGTTTTACTCCTTTATGCCTAAAGTATTCCTGCTCAACTTGCTTTTTTTTTTCTTTTTCTCAAAGATGCATGATCAGAGGTCCCCACCACAAACAGAGTGTGAGAGGGGTGTATCCTTAAGCATGATCAATATCATTGAGATTGTCTTTTTTGTTGTATAATTTTCTTAAATTTATTTTTAAGTGGTAGTGATCCTTGATGGTAGAATAGATTTACCCATCTGATCGTTCAGTCCTTGAAGATAGTTCCAATCCTCATACTGTCTTTGAATTATCGAAGCACTGCTTAAACAGGTTAGCTCTATAGTTTCCTATTTTAATTTTATCATGTTTTCATCTTGCCATATAATCCTCCTTTGTCAAAATTAGATTGTTTATATCTTTAAGATACCTATTTGATTGGTTTATTAGTGATAATGTTCAGCATTATGAATTCAATATGTACTGACTGCAGAAATTTTTGCCCTTATAGTTCAAAATAAATTGTGCGCAATACCCAAATCTGATGTTTATAATAATCATTACTCAAATATAACTTAATGGATAAATAATTATCCAATTACTCATTTCAATTGGCCAAATTAATTGATGCAGGCGTACTCATTTGTTCAGCTTGGTTAATAAATATTTTATCCTTTTTCAGCATGGACTAGGTTGGGTGCCAGTATCTTCTACCTGCATATCTAACATACTTTGTTTCTTGTTGAGCCTTGTCTTTAATACATTTTGGTACCAATTGAACCTGGTCCTGTCAAATTCATCTGACCTGATTCTTAGCTAAGCCCACTCAAGAAAATTGCCAATTTATTTATTTATTCAATTACTTGTTTTTGTTTATGTTAAAACTGTATTGTATATTTTAGGAGGTTGTTATATTTTATCTATTAAAGATAAGAATTGATTAGGTTGTTATATCTTATCTCTTAAAGATAAGATTAGTTGATCAGATTGTTATATTTTATCTATTAAAGATAAGATTAGATTCTACTTGATTAGGTTGAGTGAAATAGGGATATAGAATATCCATTCAGATTTCGTATAGATTATTCATTTATTTTGTTACATTTATCATGTACACCTTGATTATAAATAAGATACTTGTGTGTATGCTAAATATACACAATTTCCCTTCTACTTTTACATGGTATCAGAGCTCCTGATATTTGAGAGCCTCTGACTGTGCCTGAAAACCCTAAGCCGCAGCCTTCATTGCTGCACAACATGGGCCTTATCGCAGCCTTCATTGCTGCACAACCTTGGCCTTATCAGAGCCTTCATTGTTGTGCAATTTACCCTGATTGGAGCACACCCACCTATAATGCCAAAAATCGTGTTATTTTGGAAACTAGGGATAGATCCCAAACTGCTGGAGAATTGCGAAATGTTCATTTTGCTTATAGATTAAATGGGTTTTCCAATGTGGAGAAAAAGCAGGAGGAAGTCTGGTGTACCTACTGCAAACAGCCGTGGCACACAAGGAAGGAGTGCTGGAAATTACATGGAAAACCCCGAGCCGAGAATTGGGGCAGAAAGAAGGCCATCCAAAAAGGGAAGGACAAAGGCAAGCAAACATTGTTAATAGACAACGTGAAGAATCTATCCAGCTGAATCACGAAGAGATAGAAAGGGTAAGGGCCTTCCTTAGTAAATTAGAGAAGCCCACATGTATGTGCTCCTTAACATATTTGGGTAAGTTTCCGTTTTCTACTTGACTTAATGTTTCAGATACACCTTTTACCCATTTTTGGATACTAGATTCTGCTGCCGTTGACCATATGGCTCCTCTACCCAAATACTTCACATATTCCCCATGTCCTAGCAACAAGAAAAATTTCCATCGCAAATGGAACCTTAATAACTACCGCAGGTCAAGGGGAGGTTCAAATTAGCCCATCTATAACATTAAAAAGTGTCTTTCATGTCCCTAAGCTGTCCACCAATTTGATTTCTTACAGAAACTCATAAAAGATCTCGGCTTGTAACGTTGTTTTTCATATGACTCCTTTACCCAAATACTTCACATATTCCCCATGTCCTAGCAACAAGAAAAATTTCCACCGCAGATGGAACCTTAATAACTACCGCAGGTCAAGGAGAGGTTCAAATTAGCCCATCTATAACATTAAAAAGTGTCTTTCATGTCCCTAAGTTGTCTACCAATTTGATTTCTTACAGAAACTCATAAAAGATCTCGGCTTGTAACGTTGTTTTTCATAACAACTGTTGTATATTTCTGGACAAGAACTCTGGGAGGAATATTGGACATGCTAGAGAATGGTATGACCTATACTACATGGAGCATCCTAATCTACCTATCAATAGTCACTCTCTCATATTTGAATCCACCATGACCAGTAAAGAGAAAGTTCAACTATACCATCGTCGGCTAGGAGACACCCTTCATTTCGAGTTTTAAAAATGATCTTCCCTTCCTTGTTTTAGAATTTAAATATGGAGAGCCTCCATTGTGAAGTGTGTGAGCTTGCTAAGCACAAGCGTGTGCTGTTCCCCATTAGTAATAAAATAAGTCCTTTTTTTTTAATCCACACTAATGTCTGGGGTCCTGCTAATAACTCTAATATCTCAGGTGCTAAATGGTTTTTAACCTTCATAGATGATCATACTAAAGTGACTTGGGTTTTCCTATTGAAACATAAATCTTAGGTCAACTCCATTTTTTTTTCAGTTTGTCTCTACGATTAAAAATCAATCTGGAGTTAATATAAAAAGAACTAGGTCTTATGATGCCAAGGAATACTTTAAACTTGTACCCAACTCTTTTTTGCCAAAAGGAAGAGATAATTCATGAGTCTTCATGTGTTAACACACCCCAACAGAATGAGATTGCAAAACGAAAAAATGGGCACTTTTTAGACCAAACTAGAGCTCTACTTTTTCAAAACCATGTTCCTAAGAAATTTTGGGGGGAAGCCCTTCTTATTGCCACCTACCTAATCAATAGGTTATCCTCTAAAATCTTAGTATCAAAAAGCCCCATGGAAGTTCTATCCTCCTTATACCCGCACCTAGACCTTACAAATAAACTCCGACCTAAAATATTTGGATGTGTATCCTTTGTGCATGTTCATAGTAATGAAAGGGGAAAATTGGACCCCAGGGCTGTCAAATGTGTATTCTTAGGGTACTCAACCACACAAAAGGGATAAAAGTGTTTTCACCCCGTCAAAGAGATTATTTGTGTCTAGGGATGTCACCTTCAACGAATGAAAGCTACTTCCAGCCCCATCTTCAAGGTGAGAATGTAAGAGAGGAAGATGAGCCTCTCATATTTCCAAATATGACATTTGGACTTGAAATTAGAACAAATAGCATTGCTGCCCCTACAACAGATAGAAGACCAAAACGAGCACCTGAACTAGCAGCCGGACTTGAATCTGCACCTGAACCTGCACCTAATGGTGGTGGGAAATTGGGAAAATTCTGGTATATTCAAGGAGAGAAAAGTCCATTCTAGAATCTATCCATGTTTAAGAATTTGACCTACAATCTTTACATGAGGTAACATTTTCTAATCCTAGAAATTCCAATAATTCTAATGAGTTTATTTCGGTAAATTCAGAAGCACAGGTGGATCAAAACCTAAATCTTCCTATTGCCTTTAGAAAGGGAACCCGAACATGCACCCAATAACCACTTTACCCTCTATTAAATCTTCTATCCTTTGAATTTTTTTTTCCTACCCATGAAACCTTTCTCACAAACTTAAACTCTACACCCATACCTTCCTATGTATCTGAAACATTATCTGAAAGGAAATGGAAACAGGTCATGGATGTAGAAATGGAGGCACTAAATAAGAATAGAACCTGGGAACTTGTCACCTTACCAACTGGAAAAAAACCAGAAGGGTGCAAATGGGTATATGCTGTAAAGTATCGGGCTGATGGGACCATTGAATGTTACAAGACAAGGTTAGTAGCCAAAGGATTCACTTAAACCTATGAAGTAGATTACTTGGAGACATTTGCCACGGTTGCTAAGATGAACACGGTCAGAGTAATATTATCACTAGCAGCTAATCATGATTAGGACATGCAGCAGTTCGATGTGAAGAATGCATTTCTACATGGAGACCTTGAAGAAGAAATTTACATGGAGTTGCCCCTGGTTATGATGGGCAGGTTGCTGCTTGGACCGTTTGCAACCTAAAAAAGGCTCTATATGGGCTGAAACAATCCCCAAGATTCACCAAAGTTAAGACAAGTTTGGGCTACAAACAAAGCCAAGGAGATCACACTTTATTTATCAAACATTCAGTCTTAAGGGGAATAACAATACTATTGGTGTATGTAGATGATATTATAATAACTGGAGATGACCAAGAGGAGCAGCAAATGTTAAGTCAATGTCTTGCCATAGAATTTGGGACTAAGGCATTAGAGAGACTTAAATATTTTTGGAGATTGAAGTAGCCCATTCCAAGAAAGGAGTCTTCATATCTCAACAAAAATATATTACTGACTTAAAGAAATAGGAAAGACATCCTGCAAACCAGCAACTACTCCAATTGATCCAAATATAAAGTTGGGAAGTGCGGAGGAGGATAATGTTGTGGACAAGGAAATGTACCAAAGACTTGTAGGCAGGCTTATTTACTTATCTCACACTAGGCTAGACATTGCTTGTCCCCTCGCATTGTTGAGAAAGATATGGTCAACAGATTGAGCAAATACTGACACTTCAGCCCTACTCTGCCAAATCAGTCGTGGACATCGTTGCAAAAGAAATTATAAGGCTGCATGGTATTCCTTTGTTGATTGTGAGTGATAGGGATCCAACCTTTATGATCCATTTTTGGCAAGAGTTAGTCAGGATAGGAGGCACTCAACTAAAAATGTCTACAACGTACCATCTGGAGATTGACGGACAAACAAAAGTCATAAACAGAATACTTGACACTTACCTCCGGTGTTTCAATTGTACAACCCAAGGCCTGAACAGAATTCATTCCCTAGGAAGAATACTGGTATAATACCAGTTTTCAAGCATCAACCCAATGTACTCCTTTTGAGTTTGTCTATGGCCAACCTCCACCATCATTGGCTCGTTTTATTCTGGGTGAAACTATGGTAGAAGCCGTGGCACAAGATCTTAGAGATAGGGATGAAGCTCTCACACAACTGAGGCTTTTCTTACAAAAAGCTCAAGATCAGATGACCCAAGAGACTATGTCTATCTAAATATTGGACCACATCGACAAACCTCCATGCTAACCAAAATACACCCCAGGCTTTCAGCTAGGTATTATGGCCCTTACCAAATCTTTACCAGGATCGGAGCTGTAGCGTACAGATTACAATTACCTGAGAAGCACGAATACACCCAGTGTTCTGCATATCTCAACTAAAAAAAGCGATAGAAAATCACACAGTGGAGACAATTCTACCACTAGAACTACCAGGAACATAGGAACCACACTAACCTACTACAGTACGGAGCCACAAAGTCATCACTCTAGAAGGGAAAACTGTCAAAACTGTCCCTCAAGTTATCATTCAATGGCTGGGAACACAACCCGAAGACGCTACATGGGAAGACCCAGCCAGCATACAGACCCAATTTCCTGACTTTAAACTAGAAGACAAGGTTGTTCCTGACGGGTGAGGTATTGTTAGACATCTTGAAAGACAGGATAAATTTAAGCCCCTGAAAGTGTATTATAGGAAAAGGAGTAAAAATAGGAATTTAACCTATTTTACCTCTTAGCCTATTAGTTAGGATTTCTGTTGTTAGGGAGTTTGTTTTTTCTTGAGAGGGGCCAAGAACTTATGTTTGTTTGTATCCGAAGTTGGTCAACCAATCTTTAATAAATAGACCCGTTGCTAATGCAGATGGGATTCCTTTTGATTTGACATTAAACTGGTCAAATGCCAGTGTGAAAGGAGTAGTATCCTTTGTGTACTTGTTTGTTTTAAAAAATCTAATAAAATCAGGGATGAATAAAGCTCTTTTCCTCTTTGCCATCTCAGAAATCCTAACAGATACCTGTAACAGGAAAAAAAAGAGAGAAGTAAAAACAGTTGGTAAAAAAATTGTGTTAAGAGGACAACAGGGCGAGCACAATGACCTTGATGTCAGGCGAAAAAGATTGTGGTGTGGTTGTTTTTCTGCCCAACATGAAAATCCTTAAATAGGACCAGGTCAAAAAGCCCAAAAATATATTATCTCTAAATATGTAACAATATCAAACTGGTTGGATAAGGCTTTTTCATTTAATATAGGTGTGCGTGGTGCCTGCTTTGATACATCTCCTCATCTGTTCTTACAGTGTCCTGTGGCTCCTTTACAATCTTTTTGTTTTCTTTTGGAATAAATTGGATGTGCCCTTTTGATGGTTGCCTAAGGTTACGATAGAAGTAGAAAGACTGAATCTTTTATCGTAATGTCCAGTAAATTTTTGGTGCATTCGGTTGGAGAATAACTCTGAAATCTTTAAGGTTTCATTTGCACAACTACTGATTTAGGATAATATCTGGCTTTTGGCTTTTATTTGGTGTACAATACAGGATCTTTTATGTCAAAAGAAGATTCTTTATTCACCGAAATTTCTTCTGTCTGTGATGTAATTTACAACAGTCTACCTTTACCCTAGTGTTTGCTTCTTAAAATCCTTAAGATAAATTGAATGAAAGGAGGGGTGTAAAATTCTTCCAATTTTCTTTTTTCAGCTACACCAATGATGTTCATGTGTCTACTTGATGGGTATCTAACTTGATAAATAAATTTCAAACTAATCTATTCAAAGCCAACAACCCATCCTGATAACTGTAAACTTACCAGAATGCATATATTTTTTCATCTTTATCTAAATCAGTACCGAGCTTATGTTCGTTTTGAAGTGACAGTAAAGATGATAATGGGGAGGCTTCTCACGACAGAAGAGCAGGAATATATGATGGTTTTAGTGAAACACAGACAGAATCTCAGGTTATATCCTTTGGACATGGGCAACTCCTTTTATTGTCGAATTTTTTTAAGTACTCTGTCTTGATTGTGATTTCTGTTTTGTTTAACAATTATTGTTAGATATCTATCTCTCCCTGTAACAAGAGTTAATTACCTTTTGCACTGGTGAATGGCTGGTAATGACTATTTATAAGTATACTTAGTGAATGTCCTTTACTTTTGTCATAATGCAGGTTGTTAGTTATGAAGAAGATTTATCAGGAAGGCAAATGCTTATAGATAGAGTTCGAATTCGAAGTAGCATGCAGTGAATAGGAACAAGAATCTGTCTTGTCCAGATTTTAACTAGAAAAAAAGCACTCAATGTGGGTTCAGCTAATGAAGGAAACATCACGTGCAACTTGGTGTAGGTCAATATCAATTATGTGTACCCTTGTGTTTGAAAATGTTGAGTTTGATTTTGAGAAATAGCACCCTTAATTCCTTAGAATTAGGTTGGAAAAGGACAACGGAAATGAGAGGGGTGTTCTCATCAATTCTTTTTTTTAATTTAAAATTAAGAAATCAGAAACTAACCCTGGTAAAAAGCAAATGTGGTTATTGAATCATCCTTAGAAAAGATAAAGAAAAGGAATAGACTAATTTCTCTTTTCATGCTAATTCCCTTTACTAGTATAAGATTTTATAGTAATATAAAAATAACCAAGTAATAACAAATTAATAACAAATGCATTGTAGAATCTACTTGAGTCACTATATAATCTCGAGCCTCTAGTATTGTAACGTTAATGATACGTGTCATAGAGTCATCACATGATATATGTCATATTCTAGAATATTTCCTTCTGCCGATTTATATTTATTGTTCTGTTTTCTTTTATTTTCTTATATATCAAATAGTATTGATAATAATGAAATATGCTAGAAGAATTAAATCAATTTTATTTGTAATTTTCCACTTTTCCTTAATTTCTTGGAGTTGCCCCTTGCTCAGCAAGGGTTCACAATACATTCCTTCATACCTGAAAAATGAAATGAAGAGAATTTTGAATCTTTACTTACTAACTGGATCTTGTTGCACTGAGCAATAAACACGTATGAACCATTTCATAAAATATGTGTCTAGATAATCCTAAGTTTTGATAATTAGCTCTTAGCTTTCTAGTCAAAAAACAATGTTGATGAAGACATATAAGTGTACTACGCAGTAGTGATTCCAACTTTTTATGAATTTCCCATTTATCACTTAACAAAGGAATTTTTTTTTTAAAGGATCGACGAATCAAATGATATTTTTGTTCCAATTCTTGTTTGGAAAGGGACAGAAGAAAAGGGAATAACCATGTGCTAAGTTGTGTAAACAAGTAAATTTTGTTTAGATAAGATAAGTACAATGCTTTTCATGAATCTGAAATCACATTTCTGGTGAGACAGTTTATAGCTTCTCAAGAATCAGTTTTCTATACTATTGATGGGGGCAGCTTTTACTGCTATTTCTATTGATAGAGGTTCTCAAGAATCAACTTATATAAGGAATTTAAAGCCTTAATCTAGTAGCTCAAGCTTATTCATCTCGCGTGATTAGAGTTAGTGGGAAGCCCAACAATAATTTCTCTAAGAAGGATGTTGAAATTGGATAGAATTTCAGTGTATTACTTTTAGTATCAAGTTAAATGCAAAATACACGCTCACAACACCTTGTGATTGATACATGGGATGCTCTCATTTATCAGGTTCCGTAAATATCCTAACGAACAAAAACATAACAGCCTGAAATATTGCAAAAGACGTGGTAAAGAATTACATATAGTTAGAAACTAGATTAACTTTATTTCCAACGAATAACTTTACTCGTTTCTACCCATCAAGCACTGGGGAATGGACATCGTTTATAGTCATGCGGAATTTTAGGGTTTCCAGTTGATCATCCATATCATGGATAATCGAATTCTATAGGAAGGAAAGCAACAAATATTATGACTGTACAAAACATAATCAAATGACCAGTCGTTACATTAATCAAAACTACACCTAGTGGAAAAGAATTGCCACAACTTTTAGCTCATATTGAGTTTATATAATAGAGTAGTGCATGCATTTACTTCTTCCTCCCCATTTGAAATTGTATATGGTTTTAATCCCCTCACTGTTTGATTTGTTGCCTAATCCACATGATTTTGTCTTGAGTAAGGATGGTGAAGAAAAAGATGAGATGATAAAAGCCTTATATGCTTGATATATCATTATATCATTATCTTAATATTTTTTCATTGCATAATAATAACTAGGTCTTGATTTGTGGGTAATTTATGAGTTTTAAACTACTCTTTTTTTATTAGGTTATTTGGGTCTTAATTGTAATTTTGATCCATTTCAACTATAAATTCTAAACTTGCACAATTTTCTTATTTTAGCCATAAATTTTGTTATAAACCTTTGATTGTGATGATTTTGGTCTCATTTTACTGATAACTCGAAGATTTACATGTACTATTAAAGGATTATATACCAAACTCATACTGTGTTAGATCAAGGAGATTAATGTCTCTAAGTTTTGGTTAATTACAAGACAAACGAACATTTCGATAAAAGCATTACAAGCAAAGTCAAACGGAACAAATCTACGGGACGGAAGATGACCTCTCAAAATTGAGGTCATTTATCTGCGTCTCAAAGCCAAGATATCGATGAAAGGATAGACGAAACTCTTCGACGGAGATTACAAGCCAATCTTTTAAGATTGAAGATTTACATCGTTTGTCGAGAGAGTGAAATATAGTCCGAGTAACTCGCGCCAATTTCAAATTTGTTTAAATACTCATTAGAGCTTCCAAAATCAAAATCATATGGGGATTCGAGCTTACATATGCAACACGAAAAGGTTTCTCCTTTTTTCCAAGAAAGTCTCTCGTACAAGTCGATCGAGCACGCCATCAAATCCGATCGCGCACTCTATCTATCACTTGATTGCACTTCACACCTTTTTGGACTACACTTGAGAAAGCTCAACGACATTCTTCTCGTCTCTAACGGATATCCAAGACTCGTCATAAAAGGATTTCACTCTTCCATGTTTCAATTGGTGAACACGCTTATATTGCTAAGACTTTGTGCTTTCGCTCACTACTACTTTTGAACTTCATTGTATACCCCTCTTGCAAAGAGGAACTTTTCTTTCATAGAAAACTTTGTAAATCCACTTGTGTGGTGCTTTAGCCGTTGTGTGTTCAAAGAATACCCGGTTGTTTAGCCTGATAAGGCTGTGTTCAAAGAATATCTTTTATTAGCCAGAAGTGGCTTGGTTCAAACAATACTTGTAACTATTTCACAGTTTGTAGTGAAAACTCAGTTGTTGCTGGGTAACTGGACGTAGTCTTGAATAGACGAACTAGTATAAAAATACTTGTGTTTGTCTTCTTTAAGTTTGCAACTAACAGGGATAATCAACTTATAACGTCTGTTCATTAAAATCAATATTTAAAGATAAGAACTGTTTCGTCTGAGCCTGTTTAAAACCAACGACGAAAGGGCCAAATTTTTTATATAACACAATTCAACCCCTCTTCTTGTGTTTATCTTTTACATACTGAAAGAGGACAAAACATAGTAGAAGTTGACGTACAAAAATTGGACAGATTTTGTGTATTGAAATTTTTTTTGTAATTCTACGCCCAATAACTCATTGTAACAACCCATTAGCTTTAAGATATAAGTAAGGGTTGACCTAGAGCCATTTTAGCCATGGGTTAACCTGCCTTTTTAAGTGGCATGTGCCTTGCACGTGGCCATTGTATATCACAATCAAACTTGCACTTGTATTGGACATTCTACACTTACAATTATATAACATTTACATTTTCTCTTTTCTTTGGTTCTTCTTGTGTCCCTTTTCCTCTTTTTTGTCCAACACTCTTTTTTTCATTTTCTATTACTAAAATTTTTTATTTCAATTAAGCAAACATGGTTAACTAGTTCCATTAATGATTTAGTCTCTTTTAGGTCTCATTTGATCCTCAGGTTAATTATTTTTCATGTTTTGGGGTTGCATAATCCAAACATGGGGATTATATTTAAATTATCAATTAAACTTAAATTCTGAATTGGATTTCGTTATTGATTGATGATGAATGCAAGGAACTTGAATTGGTTATGGTTATAACCGTGTTGTGTGCCAAATGCGATTACATGAATAATGGTCACCAAGTGCTTGACGAAAAACCTCTATGATTATAAAGCATCGTGTTGTCATTCAATTGTTGGGATTCCATCTCTTGATTGACTTGTATATGCACTTCTATTCATAATTAGGAACTAGCGCGAGAAACTGGTGACCCAAAGGAGACCAGATTGATTGTTATCGCATATACCTTACGGATTTGTTGCTTGGTTAATTACTTCTGGATTACTTGTTTAAATTACTTCTTTATTGCAATTCTATTTATGTAATTATAACCTATTTTATTGCTTTATATTTTCTAGTTGTGATATCTTTTAGATAATCCTTTGGAAATGACCTACGTTGCACTATATTATAGTTTTAGTTGCCTAGTTGCAATTTGGGCACGTTCGACAGTGTGCAACAATGCTAAGGTTATAAAAAAAATATTAAGAAGAATGATCAAGTAGCCAAATATCACAATAAAGGAAGAAAAACACTCAAGCTTGAAGAAGGTGATTATGTATGGCTACTTCTAAGGAAAGATCGGTTTCCTAATTTTAGGAAATCTAAATTTTTTCCAATAGGTGACAGACCATTTAAAGTCCTTCAAAAGATTGATGACAATGCACATAAGTTCCAAATCCCCATAGATCATATAGGTAGTGATACTTTCAATATTTGTGATCTAACACCTTGTAATGTATGTATTACTCAAGCCAATTTGGGGAAAAGTTAGGGTCAAGAATGAGGGTTTAATGGAGGTCTATCCAAGCTTAAGGAAGAGAATAGAAGAATTATAAGAACTATGACATGAAGAATTGAAGAGGAGGTGGATGATTAAGTGTTGATGTTGAACTCAAGCATATAATCTCTTCCATCAAGTAAATCAAAGCCTTGTAATCTTCTATGTATTTTAAATGACTTGTAAATAGTTGTTTGAGCATTTAAGAGCTCTCAATCATTTTCGTGTAGGCCTAGAAACTCTCGATCCTTTTTAAGTTTTCATGTTTGAAACTTGTGCTTTGATGGTTTAGAGGCTTATGGTGTGATCCATGGAATGTTTGTAAGAAATTGATCCTTAGGTTGCTTCCATTTTTAAATTCACATTTGAAATTTAAATTTAATTTAGCTTGAATTTAATTTAAATTTTAAATTGTGACTCCAAGTTGAGAAAACTCAAATATCCTTTCTCATCACTTTGGAAAGGATCATCAGTTTGGTGCTTAATCTAGAAAGGATCATCACTTTGGTTTTGAAATTAATCCAAGGGATAAAATTCAAATTGAAAGTGACATGTAACTTGAGTATTGGAGAAGTTTGAGGCTTAATTTCATTGTAGCTTCCTTTGTACTCTTTGTAGATAGCTTCTCTTATACTCTCCTGTAGCTTATATAATCCTAACTCAAAAACATGTGAACACTTTGGATGAAATTTTAAGAAGAATGAATTATTTTGTGAGAGTATTCTCTCTTAAGTTTCTTGTGAAGAACCTTGGATCTTATCAATGACTTATAGTACTATTGTGGCAATTATACAAGGGCTTATTGGATTTTTCCATGACGCCATTTCCATTTCTAAGTCTATCTAGTTTTTCTTTCTTCTTTTTTTATGAAAAACTAAGAGCTTCTCATCCTTTCTTTCCATGTATATTTTTGTTGAAGAGTAAAGATAGGGGCAAACTAGTTAAGTATATGATTGACTTACGTCACCAAGACTCCAAACTGCTCAATTAATGTTTCCACGAGTCTCTAATATTTATGTTATACTTGTTTCATGTTTTAAAATTAGATTTCATTAAGTCTTCTATTAGATCCTTCATTAGTGTGTTTATTCATGTTTTTTGTACTTCATTAGAGTTTGTTATATCATTAATGAGTTAACTTTTCTCCTCATATTTGACTTTTCTAATCTAATGACATTATTTTCACTAGTTACACTTTATTAGGCCTAATCTAATGTTTAACATCATATATGAGGTTATTGGGTACCTCTTGTCCAATTTTATTGAGTAAATGACAAAATGATCATTTTGCCATTGTCCCAAAAATAAGAGTGTTATAGTTTCAAATGGAAATTGGTTAAGATCATCATAATTGATCAATAAGAATGTTTTTGAAAATAAGGATGAATGAAACTAGTATAGTAGGTCTATGGTTCGATTCTATAAGAGAGTTCCTAGAACTTGGAGGGTTGTTACGTGGTGGGGAAAACTACTGCTATAGTCAATCACCATTAATGGGTAGTGAGTTCTATTGCCATACTGGTAGCTTTGATTGTTATTGTATAGCTTTGTCTAGTGAGACTGCTCGAGGGAACATGTATTTCTAGACATTGTTCTTTGGTTTTGTTGGCACAACATGACATTAAGTGAAGTGATTTGTCATACATCATTTAGGGAATTGCATTCTTGGTATGTTTATGATAGATGAATGTTGTCTTGTATGAAATGCTCACATTTAATTGTCCATACTATATTTTTTTTTATGTCCTATGTTATATGACATTTGCTATGACCTCTGGTTGTTGTGCGAGCAAATAACTAGTAAGTTTGGTCAATACTAAGGTGTTAAGAAGAGATGTTTTGAGCTAAAGGATTCTCTTTCTTGTGAAAAACCTCTTTTAGTTTTCTTGTTTTATATTTAGAGTGTATAACACAATTAGAATAGACAAGTGTTATTGCTATTCATTTTGGTCACCTATGATGTATTTATAATAGTCTAATGCACAATGTATCTTGTAACTATCATGCAATTTTTGATGTTTGAAGTAACTTTATGACTGTATGTTGATGCTTATTTATATCATTGGTTGATTGTTGTTTAATATGTTTTCATCAATCAAATTAGTTAAAGCCTTTCACAAACTAAAATGAATTTCACATGCTGCATAACCGTTAGTAGGTAAGAATTTGGGTGTATATGTCGTGGGTGTGAACTATGATGAATGTTTGATACATATGTGTATTTCTACACTTTTTTCCTGCATAATCCACTTTTTAAATTTTTTACACCATTATGTAATTGATTAAACATTTATTAAGAAACTAAAAAAATGCAACCATTTGCTGATGTAATCGTTTACGAGTGTCCTGTAATTTATTGCACTAGAAATCTATGATGTTGTAATTAATTACAAGTTGTTGTAATCGATTAGATAAAAAACTTAAGTGTTGTGATAATCGATTAATTAAAATTATTTAACCTTTCAAAAATAAAATTAATTTTGGGACTAGTATTAAATAATATGGCACTGTTTTAGGGTGTTACACTAGACATACCATCTTAAACTATTGTTTGGTTTCCCTATCTTTTGTTATTAATTTGAATGATCTTTGCCACAATCGTTTCTCTCTTTGTGTCTTCACCTTATTTCATTGTATTCTTTTTTTTTGTTCTTTCTTCTCCATTCTTCTTCTCTTGTCAAAACATCATCTTTCTTCTTCCATTTGGTGCAAGCTCGTATAAAATAGCTTCGTTCTTCATAAGCCTTCTCCTTGAGCGACCACAATAAATGCTTTTTTACCCCATTCTTTCCTTTTTCTATGTAGCCCACTCTTGTCTTCTTCAAGGTTGGTTTACAAAACAGTTTTGAAGTGTTAAGAGCTCCATTTTCTTCCTTTTTTCCAAGCTTAACTCAAGTTCTTTGGGGTTTTAACTGAGATTTTAGAACCTCATCCTCTGCATATCTATTTTTCCTTCCTTTAGCAAGCTTCTCTTCTTCTTCCAAGTAAGGGGTAATTCATTTTGAATTCAATAATGATAATGATATGTATATGCTCTATTTTTTGTGTTAGATATTGATGGGTTGTGATGTTGTTGTAGTTGTTTACCATATGTATGAGTATAATGATTCTTTTAAATATATGTTATGTAGTTACTCATTTGTGAATGTGTTTTAGTTATGATATGGTTGACTATGGCAGTTATGCTCTACTTTGAGGTGAGGAATGTCCTGGTGAATGCTTTGAATGCTTGGTTGAGTTAAGTAAAGTGTCCAAAAACTCTTAAGGTGCAAGTGAAGTAGCTAGATACTTAGGTTTTTGAGGTTTTAATAGTTGATTTAGTTTTAGACTTAATTAAACCTTAAAACACACTTAGACAACTTAATTAAAGTATTTAAGACTTAGTGGAACTTTTTAGTCATGAGAGCCTTATATTTAGTTTTAATCCTAGAACTCAATAACTTAGCTTTTAGTGAATTTCAAGGTTTAAAGAGTCATGTTTGGATTTATGCATTTTAGGTTAATTATCAAGCTTTAAACAATTATAGAAATAAGTATTTACGCTTGTTAGGATGTTTAGTTTTGACATAGGGTGAGAGTTTGAAATCTCATGTAATGTAGAAAACTCTACATTCTAATGTTGTGATCCCATGCTGAGTATGAGTATATGTTGATGCTCAACATGAGAGCTATGAGCGTTCTGGTTGTGTCGTGCTTTCCATTTCGAGCATGGGTGGAGCTCAGTGTGAGAGCACATAGGGTATGGATTTGTCTCTAAAAGCTTACATCAAGTGTGCCATGTAGGCCACACTTAGTTGAGAGGTCAGAAACTAGGGATTCATGTCGAGCGGCACCTTGTTGTGACATTGAACGTGAAGCCATAGAGACTTAAGGTAAGTCTTTAGAGCTCCATGTTGAACATGGGAAGTAAAGGTTTTAACATTGAGCGTTCAACGTGAGCTCTTTATTCCTTATCTTGTATCTGATGGTTTCCATGTGCTATTTTTTGAGTTTTATCTGTTGTTTTGCTTATCTCTTATAATTCCATAATATGTATGCACATGATTGGAATGATGATGAATGGAATTGAGTGTGTTGATCCTACGAGGATATATGTGCATGAAAAATTATGAAAGATTGTGATGATTATGTTTTTCTAAAATTGTGGGGGTGTATGCTAACTATAGAGGCATGGTTTGGTTGCTCGTTTGGGACTATGTCGAGGAATATAGTGATGTTTTGATTTAAGTGGTTTAGAATCATCATAATCGTTCCACAGAAGTAAAGGTTTTCGAAAATGAAGATGAATGAAACTAATAGAGTAGGACATTGATTGATCTTTGAGTGAGCCTTAGGACTTGGGGGTGTGTGTCACTTGACGGGGAAAACTTTCAATATGCTTGATCAACGCGAGTTGGATAATGAATCTTGTTACAACACTAATGGCCTCGACTGTTACTATATAATATTCTCTGATGAGAGTGTCTGCAATGACATGTACTCTTTGGTTTTTGGTTGTACCACGTGACATTTGAGTGTAGTTAGAATTCATGCATCATGTTGGGAATTGCATCATTATTGTTGAAATGGAATTATGTATGATTTAGTTATATTAATGTTCACTTAATATTATTATTTTTATTTTTTCTTGTGGGCTAACCCTTTATGTATCTTATGTGATGGACACCTGCTATGACCCCTAATTGTTGGGTGAGCAAATGATTAGTATGTTTAGAATGTTAAGGTATTTAAGATGGGAGTATTTTGGGTTGAAACACTCTTTTCTCTTGAAGATCCTTTTCTTCTAGTTTTGGTTGTATATGTTTTAATGTACCTTAACTTTATGTTTGGAAGAGTCAATTTTACATAACAATTCATTTATTCTATGAAATTGAATTCTTATCTTATTAATTGATTTGTTTGGATAAAGTATTTAGGAGAATTTAAAATCATATCATTTTAAAAAATAATTTCAATTGTGTAAAATTGAAGAATTTAAAACTTCACTTAAAATGTAAACATTTCAATTTCCTCGTTTCCTCCTTATTGTTCCTGCTTGTGCGCATTTCACATTTCAATGATTAATATTTATTTTTATTTAAATTGAAAATTTAATTTTTAAATAATATTTGAAAATAAAAATTTAAATTTCTTGAAAATTGAATTACTTTATCTAAACAAGGAAATTAAAATATAAAAAATTTAATTGTTTCATCTAAATAAAATGTTTATAAAATAAAAGGAATTTAAATCAAAACTATTAAAATGCTGTCTATCTAAATTTGTAGAAATTTTCAAATTCTTCATCCAAACATAAGGTAAAGATTATGATAGATTTAACCTTAATTTTATTAGTGACCGAGAGTTTTATTGTTGATTACTTAATGGGATGTGATACGAAGATCAACCACTATTCATCTTTCTTATTATTCTATTTATTTTTATATATAAATATGTAGACATGTTTATATATATATATATATATATATATATATATTATATATATATTTAACTGACTTTTGTAAAATGATTTTAATTTTTTATTAAAAAAATACATTATTAGTTTTGTATTAATAGTATGATATATATAAGTATATATGTTAATTTTTTTATAATTGATTGATCTCAAATAATGTAAAAAAAAAGTTAGATAAAATTTATAAGCATTTTCATAAACAAATTTCATGAATAATCCTATTTAAAATTTAATCACAAGTAAGTAATATCCAAGAATAATGAGATTAAGTTATTACATCATGCCTTAAATGATCAATTTTTATCAAAGAACACTAGGGTGATCCTAGATCTTAGAGAAATTATGTAAAATTTACTTAAAAGAATATTTATATCCTATGCTTAGAATAAATAAATATTTTGTATAAAATATTTTAGCAATACGTATAAAAATAAATATCAAATGAATTATAACAAATTTAATATTTTTTACTTATGAATTAATTTTTTTGTCAAAAATAATTTTTATTAAAATATATATTTTTAATAATTTTTAAACAGTCAAAATAAAAATAACATAAAATCATATAGAGTGATTACGTAAAATATAAATTGCTTATTAATTTAAATAGTTTTTATTATTTAATAAATTTAAATTAATGAAATATATATGTTCTTTTTATTTGATTTTTTATTTTAAAATATTTTCTAATAATCAAGATTATTGATAAAAAAATAAATATTAAAGAAGTTTTAAAAATTAATAAAACAAAAATTATTTAAGATAAAGTACCACATACGTGGTACAAGAGAGAAGAACATAAGGAAGAGAAGGGATGTAACTCAACAATTATAAAAAGAGCGAATATAAAAGTCAGTTAATTCACATTTAGAGTGAATTATATAAAAAAGAGATAAAATGATAAATAGTATGTTGGCGTGTTGAGTTGGTCCAATGAAATCCGAACATAGAAAATGGATAATGATTAGAAAAATTAGCTAAAAGCCACGTATCATATAAGCATCACATCACATCAAGATCCAAGAACAAGCACAAATGTCTATACACCGGACATTTTCCCTCCACCACCAAAATTATTATTATCCTCCGTCTAATAAAAATAATAATAATAATTCCATTTTCTTTTCATCAAATATAAAAATAAAAAATAAAAATAAAATTATTATTATTATTATTATTATTATGACTATTTTGGAAGATCGTTGAACTCCGATGGTAGCATGTATCGACATGGCATTCTCAGCGGACATTACCGCTGCTTTGTCACCTTCGTATCAGTGTTTCTTCAGACCTCCTCCGTCGTTCTTGGGCTTGGGCTTTGGCCTGGGCTTCGAGGCCCATAGAAAGGGTAAAAGGCTCCGTAGACACCTCAACTTGGTCATCACCGCTCATATTTCTAACTCCTTTAACTTGAGTTTCGGACTCGACTCTCCGGTTAGTTACTATCTTCATTTTTATGTTTCTTTTTCTTTCTTCAGTTCTTCATTTTTTAATTTCATCTTGCTTTTTTTTTTTATTATTATTATTATTAAAGTTTATTTAAGTGTATAACACGGTTCTAGGAACTCAATAGATTCAGCAAATCTGACGTGAGCGCGGTAATCTGATAATGGTTATAAAAAATTAATTAAAATGCGATGAGAATAACAAGGTTTTTTTTATAAATTATTTTATTATTACTTTGAATTTTTTATTAGTTTGATTCGGGTAGACACAACACAATACTTTGTCAGTTAATTTTTTTTTTTTTTTTTTTAATATTGCTATGATATAGGAAGGTTTTAAAATCTTTATTTATTAGTTGAGAAATTGGTCTGGTTTGTATGGGCATGTTTTGAAATGAAGTTTTAGGAAAATCAGTGTTTTCATGTGGATAAGAAGCTTTAAATGGAGTCCATTTTAACTTGGAGTTTGGTTTACATGTGATTAAAGAGGGTTTATTTTAAATTTCAATGGAATTGATTATGAAAATCAACTCTAGATTTTGGATACCCAAAATCTAAACAAACACTTCAATTTACTATGTAGCCTCTTTTTATCCAAAACATGCAATAATCAGTGACTGAAATTT
The DNA here is from genome assembly GCA_026586105.1 of Hylodesmum podocarpum. Classification (NCBI taxonomy): domain Eukaryota; kingdom Viridiplantae; phylum Streptophyta; class Magnoliopsida; order Fabales; family Fabaceae; genus Hylodesmum; species Hylodesmum podocarpum. Next base: position 211,065 of record JALJEV010000058.1, on the reverse strand, counting down.
GTTTTGTGCATGTTGAACTGTTTGCCTCAAAATGAGGAAAAATTAGTCTTGCTCATTTTATAATGTTTTTACGGTGTAGTTTTTGTTCATCCAATATTGCCAATGAACTAACTCTTCAATCCATAGTGGATGAAGTAAGCATGCAAGTAAGGAAGTTACTTGTCCTTCCCTCTGAATGTTGCACATGCCTATCATGTTTCATCTTCGTACAATTTGGTTGCTTTTGTCATTATTTTTCTTTTTCTCTGTTTTTGAATGTGCACCTAGCCATTCCTAATGCATGCTACTTGTAAAACCATTGGGTTTATTTTCTTAGTTACTTTGCGGTATGAACAAATTTTACTTAGTACATTAAAACTTGGAATATCAAATTCGATTCAAGTGATTTTATTTTCTTAATTTAGTGTGTGCCTTAGCATTTTGTTTTTAGTGCCTTTGACTTGTTATTCTCTTGTTTAATATTTCAGTTTATATGCATCAGTTACTTAAATCCTGTCATGGACTGATATTCATCTTTCAATTTGTTTTGATACTTTTCTTTATAGAACTTGAATTCCTTCCAATCCAATGATCCACCACAGCTGTCTTGGATGGGTCCAGTTCCAGGTGATATTGCTGAAGTCGAGGCATATTGTAGGATCTTTAGGAATTCAGAAAGGCTTCATTCTGCATTAATGGATGCTTTATGTAACCCATTGACCGGTGAATGTAGTGTCTCATATGAGGTTCCATCCGATGAGAAGCCTCAATTAGAAGATAAGATAGTTTCTGTCCTTGGATGCATGATATCCCTTATAAATAAAGGCAGGGAGGATGTTCTTTCTGGAAGATCATCAATCATGAATTCCTTTCGTGCTGAAGAGGTTAGCTCATCAGAGGATAAGCTCCCCCCTCTTGCCCTTTTTAGGAGTGAGATGAAAAGGTGTTCTGAGAGCTTACATGTTGCTCTTGAGAACTATTTAATTCCTGGTGATGATCGAAGCTTAAATGTGTGGAGGAAACTTCAAAGACTGAAGAATGTATGCTATGATTCTGGTTTTTCTCGCGGGGAGGGTTGTCCTTGTCACTCACTATTTGCAAATTGGAGTCCTGTGTATTTTTCTGCTTCTAAAGAGAACACGGAGTCCAATGACTCAGAGGCAGCATTTTGGACTGGTGGTCAGGTAACAGAAGAAGGCCTAAAGTGGTTGCTGGATAAAGGATTTAAAACCATTATAGATCTCAGAGCAGAGACTGTAAGGGATAACTTCTATCAAGCAGCTCTGCAAGAAGCTGTTTCATCTGGAAGAATTGAATTGGTAAAAATCCCAGTAGAAGTTAGGACTGCACCTACTATGGAACAGGTTGTGAGGTTTGCATCTTATGTTTCAGACTGCAGCAAAAGACCTATCTATCTTCACAGCAAGGAAGGAGTTTTGAGAATATCTGCCATGGTCTCCCGATGGAGGCAGTACATGGCTCGATCTTCATCACAGATTGTTTCTAATCCACAGAATACACCATACAACATGTTATCACGTGACAATGGATCTGCAAAACTTTGGAACAATTCATTGACTGCGGCATCCTCCCTAGAAAAGGATATCAACTCGTTGCAAGAGAGTTTGGACTCTTTTGACAGAAGTATGTCTCAAAAGAAGTATAATGATAAAACACAAGGTACTGCAGCCTTGAATGAAGTTTCTATCAATAATGGGGAATTATCAGAAGCTACTGCTGCTAAAGAGGAAGGACCTTTTCCGGGTGTCTTCAGCAAAATAAACCCTTTAAAAGCTCAAATTCCTCCTTGTGATATCTTTTCCAAAACAGCAATGACCAAATTTTTGGGAAGCCGGAAGATCTCACCACCATCTTTTGTTAATTATCAGAGAAGAAGGTTGGAATACTCTCCAAAACCAAGGAACATGAATATCACAAGACTACAGGGAGGTGTGACTGTCAGCAGTAGTGATAATCCTGTACCTGAAATTGTAGGTCCAGAAAATTCAAATGGATCAGAAAATGTTGATCATTCATCTAGAGAGCCTCAGGTTACAGTTGGTGGAAATGGGAAGTTAGTGAATGGGAGTACTTCTAGTGCTGCTAGGAATACAGTTAATGGATTTAGCAAACTGGAAATGCATTACATGAATAATGTCAATTCTTCCAACACTGCGAAGGAAGATTTTGAAAATGTCTCGACTAACTTTCAAAGGATTGATGATCATATGGTTAAGGATAGGTTAACCTTAAATGATGACGACTTGGGATCCATTGAAGGAGATATGTGTGCTTCAACAACAGGAGTTGTAAGAGTGCAATCGAGAAAGAAAGCTGAGATGTTCCTCGTTCGAACAGATGGATTTTCTTGTACCAGAGAAAAAGTGACTGAATCTTCTTTGGCTTTCACTCATCCTAGCACCCAGCAGCAGATGCTTATGTGGAAGTCTATGCCAAAGAATGTGTTGTTATTGAAAAAGCTGGGGGATGAACTAATGGAAGAAGCAAAAATGGTAATAATTTTCTTAGACTCCAAGAAGCATGAAAGTGGTTCAAAGAAATGATCCTCTTTGGTATTTCAATGGTCTTCAAATCAGTGTTTAGGAACAATATATTTACAAAAACTTTTACTGTAGAACATGATATGCATCGTCCTTATTTTCCATCTTCTATGTTTTTAGCTGTATATTTGATCAACGTTATGTACTCATCCCCCCATTTATCTAAAGAACCATAGTTGTTGGATTGTAGTTGAGCTGACATTTAGTAGAGGCTTGGGATTAGTTTATCTCACGTAGTAAATAAAATTGAGCTTGAGATAGGGTTGAAACCTATTTAATAATCAAGCCTAGCGTATGAATTACTTCTTGAATTGACTATTTAATAGTTTTTATAATAGAAATTTTAATTATATTTTATAATTATGTTATATTGTGTTATTATTATTATTATACATATGTATGTGTATATATATTTTATTATATAAATATATAAATATTTTTCATATTATCTGCAAATTATATTATTATGTAACAGATATGTATGCACTTTGCGTAGGTTCTCATTAAGACATTGTATTACATAATATTTCATTTAAGGATTGGACTTGTTTAAGGTTGAGTTCATTTATATGTGCTCGTTATGATAACCAATTATTTACGATTGATAGATTTTTATTATTTATTTTAATCTGTCAAGCTTCAAATGTTTTGAATTTCTTGATAAAAGAATGATAGAAGATACATTTTGTTATGATATTGGCTATTAGGAGATATTGTAGGGGTTTGTAGAGATTTGATTTGATTTCAGTTTCCTAAAGGATTCCTCACATGTGTGTGTGTGTCTCTCTCTCTATATATATATATATATGTAATTCCTCTTGATTAAAATACAGAAGTCTCTCTTTTCTTAATCAATTTACAGATTTAAAACCCAGAGCTATAATATTTTGTTAATTTGTTTGTCCTTTACATGGGTTAAATTTCTATGGGTTGTTTTCAAATACAGAAAATTAGAGTGTTGAAGCATATTGGTTATGTAAAAGTGTTGCTTTCGCAACATACAGAATGTAGGTTGTGGAATTTGTTTTGTGCAGCAATGTTGTGGGGATGGTTGGACTGAGATTTTCATTAGTAAGGATGGATCAGAAAAGAGATTAAGTCTAATTCCCTGTGTAATAAAGGTGTGGAGGAATTTAGGAATCAAATCTGTTATGGAACATGAGGCTGGAGAGTAGTTTTGAGCTTTGAATATGAATGGTATTCAGAGCATTTGGTTTTTTTCTAATTCGTCTGGTAATTTTGAGTATTTATGAACTCCTGTAAATAATTTAACTACATCCATTATCATTACAATATCTATTTCTAATCTGCAGGTTGCTTCTTTTCTTTATAACCAAGAGAAAATGAATGTTCTTGTGGAACCTGATGTGCATGATATATTTGCTAGAATTCCGGGCTTTGGATTTGTTCAGACCTTCTATAGTCAAGATACCAGGTACAGGAGTTTGTAGATTTATATGAATGGCTTCAGAGCAGTTTTCTTGTTACTGAAAAAGCGTTGCTTTCATTCAATGTTTCTTTGACGTATCAAGTGTCTTTGATTCAGTGATCTGCACGAGAAAGTAGATTTTGTTGCATGCTTGGGTGGAGATGGTGTTATACTGCATGCATCAAATCTATTCAGAGATGCTGTTCCCCCCATTGTGTCATTTAACCTAGGCTCCCTTGGCTTTTTGACTTCTCATGATGTAAGCTTTTGAAATTCATAATTTATTTTACGATAAAAATGATATAGATAGCTTCATTTTTTCATTTTTTTTTTCATTTTTTTTACATCTATTCTGTTATCTGTTTGCAGTTTGAAGATTACAGGCAAGACTTGCGACAAGTCATCCATGGAAATAATACACGAGATGGTGTGTATATTACTCTTAGAATGCGTCTCCGATGCGAAATTTTTCGTAAGGGTAAAGCAATGCCGGGGAAGGTATTTGATATCCTCAATGAGGTTGTTGTTGATCGGGGATCTAATCCATACCTTTCAAAGATTGAATGTTATGAACATGATCGACTTATAACCAAAGTGAGTTTTATTGTGTCTTTGTTATATGCACTCGATATCTATGCATATGTTAGGAACCCAGAATTTAAGTGTGAAAGGAAAGATAGATTTTATTGAATAGAATGAAAAAGAACTAGAAATAGGAGAGAACCATAAACTCTCCTCCAAGGGTTTCTCCTTCACAAAGGATTTCTCCTTTCACAAAGGATTTCTCCTTTCACAAAGGATTTCTCCTTTCACAAAGAGCTAAAGCTCAATTACAAAACTGATAAAAACTTATCCCCCTTTCAACTTTCTTGCCCAATTTATAATTAACCCCTTTAACTAACTAATATCCTAACTGCCTTAGCGAACCGTCCCTTCTCTTTATATCCTAGCAGCATATTTTATGTTCTATGATAAAAACAATCATTATTTGAAATTTCATATCTCAAAACACCTTTACAAAGCCGTGGCATACATTTTATATGATGAATATCACATCTTTCAGGTACAGGGTGATGGAGTCATCGTGGCCACCCCTACAGGAAGTACTGCCTATTCTACAGCTGCTGGAGGTTCCATGGTAAGCTTGTGTCCGTATTACTCTGTTATTATTAGATGTTTTAACCTGACATTCTTGCCTTTGACCTAAGATTCTCCCTCAAGAATTATCTGCATAAGAGAGGTAGACATTGAATATTGTGTTGAAGTGTCTTCCTATCATATTTTACATTGCACTATAGGTGGAAAATTATCAGATAACTAGATGAGATTCTTTATAATGTTTCAAGGAGATAGTGATAGTAGTGATGTTGTTAAGTTGTTATCATCTTTTCCTTATTTTGCAAATGTTGGAAGACAATGCTGAATGTTCCAGCGCACAATATCTAAACATTATCATGCATATTATATTTTCATTTCTTTCCTTTTACCCTTTTTGTGAACTAAATATCAAATATAGTTGGTTTGTTTTTTGCTTCCCTAAGACTAAGGCTCTATGTCATCAGTACTTATACGTTTACCTTATCCCTTGAAAAAATATACTTTATTTTATGCTTCGAATTGTGGCTTAGCTTATAGCATGTGAACTAAAAATAGTGAATTACATGTAGAAAAGTAAATCATAAAGTAATTGCTGTCATAAAGTAAACACTTGTTAGTTGTTACACTTCGGGATAATGGATACAAGTCAGTATCTAAAGAACTAATTGCTGAAGTTTGAATTAGCCTAGAAACCTCATAGAAGTCATGTCGCATGATTTGTCATAGAACTTCTCAAATATAATATATATACATCTTCTAATCTCATGATGCTGGCACAATATATGGACCAAACACAAATGTTTTATAGTTTATGCTGAAATCCATCATTGCTTTCCCTGATGTTGCAATCTAACATCAAAAGAATACTGCAGGTCCATCCAAACGTTCCCTGCATATTGTTTACGCCAATCTGTCCACATTCACTCTCATTTAGACCAGTCATACTTCCAGATTCTGCCCAACTAGAATTAAAGGTAAAGTTAATCATTCTCTGTCCTAAATGAATCTCATTGAACGTTCCTTTTGCTAGAATTCGATGTTATTATCCCATGGCTTTTGATACTTCTCCTATGCCAAATTTTCCACCTCTTTAAGCTTTGTTAAGTTGAATCTGTCAAAAAAAGGATACATGATGAATGATAATCCAAGACTTAAATGTCATTTGTGATTTATAATTTGAGGTTGGCTTAGTTATACCTTTGGTCCCTATATTGTTTTTGTGTTCAATTTGATTGCTATATTTTGAAAACTTTCAATTTGGTTCTTATGTTTTTAAAAATGACTTAGTGTTGTCCTCTCCATCAATGCCGTTTGAACAGCTTACTGAAGTATATTACGTGATAGTGTGCTATGTTCTACCCTGATAATGTCACGTGCTCACATGTTAACACTGTGTAATGAAATCTGTCAAAAGGACTCATATTGAGTCTTTTTTTAATGAAATTTTCACAAATTTAGAAACCAAATTGAACATAAAAAAAAAAAAAATATAGGGACTAAAGGTATAATTAAGCCTTTCAGGTTTAGTATAAGGATGTGAGTTAACTAAGGTTTATCAATAACAGATTCCGGAAGATGCAAGAAGTAATGCCTGGGTTTCATTTGACGGGAAGCGCAGGCAGCAACTCTCCAGAGGAGATTCTGTCCGAATATCAATGAGTCAACATCCCCTTCCAACTGTAAACAAGTTTGACCAAACCGGTGATTGGTTCCATAGCTTGATTCGCTGCCTAAATTGGAATGAGAGGCTTGATCAAAAGGCCCTGTAATGCATGTGAAAGTGAAGAACAGATGCATTACCCTAATGTGAGGACTGAGGACAGGGCATGTATAATTACTGTACAGCTTGTACATTGAGATTACATACTTAGATATAGTACATAGCTCCACCTTATTGCATTGGCTACCATTGTGAAGATAGGGTTTGCCAGTGGTTTTGATCATGTTATAATGGCAAGATGTTGTTGTATATACATTTATAGAAAGTAGTAAATTTTTTATCGCAAAAGCAACTCTTTGTTCCTTCTGAAAACTTATCACTGTTTATTAAACTTCTTACAAACTAGAAGTATATAAATATTTTCATGCAACAATGGGTGAAGCTGAAACCGCAACTCTTTAATTAGCTAAGTAATTGTCTATTCGTCTTCCTTGCCAGAATTTTAAGATTTATTAGTGTATTGTTTGGCTATTAGTCTACTGAAAGTGTATATGTGAATATAATTTGGAGATAACCGGTTAAAGTGGCTCTTTTACAACAACAACTACTAGTTGGTGTGAGTTTTGATTTTTTAACCATGTGGTAAAAGTTCGAATCTTGAATTTATGGAAACAAATTGTTAAGAAACAATTTACTTAAAATTTATTGACTGAAATATCCCTTTCCAATCATATGAAAAAAAAATGATTATGAGGTTTTGCCACAAGGAAAAACAAACTATGGGCACCTTAAAAATAGAAGAAGAAAAGAAAATATTTTCAAGTTCAAAGTAACAGAAGATTTACAAAAAGCAGATCTTTACTAACAGCATGAAGAAAACAAACACACGAATAGTAAGAAAAATTTTTACAAATGGAAGGATTTTTGCTCTACCTTCTATAGGTAGAGCTTTACAAATGGAAGGATTTTTGCTCAGTCTTCTATAGGTAGAGCTTCTTTATATAGTCAGAGAGAAGCAAAGCAAAACTATTATTGATCCGACACTTTAAACTAATAAGAACTTGCCCACAATTTCAACTAATAAGAAGTTGTTAACACTTTTTTTTTCAAGTTCAAAGTAATAGATGGAAGACTTACAAGAAGCAGAAAGTCTTTATTAGAAAACTAATCTTGAAAGCATGAAGAAAATAAACATGTGCTAGTAGTACAAGAGAGAGTTTTTGCAAAACTGTTAAAGGATTTTTCACTCGCCTTCTATACTAGCTAGAACTTCTTTATATAGACAAAGAAAAATAAAACAAACTACTATTGACAGACACTTTAAACAATAAGAACTTGTCGACAAATTCAACCAATAAGAGGTTGCCGACACCTTTTTTTGTTTTTTTACAAGAACCTTATGTTATATCTTGCATTAATGGTACTATCTTCATTATGGAAGTATGGATTGGACTATAGTGACTAGTGACTTTGTGTCATATTCATCCTTAACTTGTTCTGACCCTATAGATGAAGCAACTTTTTGGATAATCTTTTCCATTTATTCTTTTGATGATACAGATATTAATGTTGATAATAATTGGTTGAAATTATTATGAACATTAGCATTTGTATCGGTTGAAATTGTCGACAACCTCTTGTTGGTTTAAAAAAAAAGTGTCGGTAACCTCTTATTGGTTGAAATTGTTGGCAAGTTTTTATTGGTTTAAAATGTTGGTCAATAGTAGTTTATTTTGCTTTGTCTATACATAGAAGTTCTAGCTAGTATAGAAGATAAAATGAAAATTTTTCGATTTATAAAAATCTCTCTCTTCTATTACTATTATCAACGTGTTTACTTCATCACTTACTCTGATAAATTATAAAAGATTAAATGATACCAGAGCCTTCCTAATCCACGCTTAATTACTATCTTATTATAAATTATTTTTATTTTTAGGAGATAATACTAAACATATTTTTATGAACATTTCAATAAGAAGTTTGTATGATCATGTGAAAAAAAAATGAATTATGAAGTTTTACTACAAACAAAACAAACTATGAACACCTTAAAAATAGAAAATAAAAAAAAGAATTGTCTTAATATTCTTTTCTCTCCTTATATATGACATATATGTTAGATTTTAGTTTACTTCTTTTGTTTCTAAAGAAACTAATAATTTATCTTTTACACCGCATATATTAAATTTAAGATATAGAATGTATATTATAATAAATTATTATAAAATATATAAAAAAATATTTAAATTGTGTAATTAAAATAAACAAATCAATATTATTAGTATGGTATCTTGTGTAGTATAATTATTTATCTTATGCGATTAAAAGTTATAACAAATAAATACTTATAGTTAAAAAATTTTGTTATAATGAAAGTTCTTAATAATAAATAATTTAAACATATAAATTTTCTTTTAGATTTAAAATAAATAATATATATTATGATATAAATTATTTTAATCGTTAATAATTTATTTTTTTAAAATATTGAAATGTAATTTAGCAAATGAGTATGAAAATAATAATAGTAAAAGAGATAAGACATTGAGAGAATCTCTAAACACATTTTCTTGGAAAAAAAAATTAAATCAATATCGATAAAGCTGAGTAATTATCTAGTTAATTGGGTAGTATAGTTGACTGCCAAATCAAACTGTTTCTAAAAACACTAATTCAGTGACAAAGAAAATTCTTTAAAAAATAAAAATTTATTACTCAGGTAAATATAATCTAAACATACATTAACAATATCAAATTTAAAAGATAAATTCATCGAGTAAAAATTATTAGTGCTAATCTAAATTCTAATAAAATAATTTCTGCTTTAGAACTACTGATAATACTTTAAAAAATAAAATAAATTATATATTAATAATTAATAATATATAAATTTAAGTTATTTTAGAAGTAATTTTTGTTTGACTTACTTTCTTCAATATATATATATATATATAAATATAAATATTAATAATAATAATAATAAAAAATACTAACTAATATAATGATATGAAGACACTCGTTAAAAGATTAAAAGATTGAGTTATTAATCTAATTCATTAAAAAATAATAATAATATGTAAACCTACTAAATCAATTATGCATACGATAACGACCAAGATAGAGTGCAAGCCCTAGAAAGTGGACAACAGAACAGTTAAAGATACGGAGCAAGTATCAGAACTGCGACGCCACTCGCTCGCACTGAAACGAAAACAGTTCAAAGAGGAGAACACATCTATTTTAGGGTTTAGAGGAAACACTCTTGTCAATGTTTTAAGCCTCGGTTTCTTGTTTCTAACCCTTTCACGATTTCTGTATCCAACTTCAATCGCTTCATGTAAGTGCATACATGCTTTCCACATTATTCTCTTAAATATCAGTGATTACCGAATAAGAACCAATGCGAACGATAAATGATTGTGTAGGTCGAGGATATGCGTGAAGAATCTCCCCAAAGATGTGGCGGAAGATGAACTACGTGAATTCTTTTCTAAGAAAGGGGAAATTACCGATGTGAAGCTTATGCGGACCAAGTACTGTTACGCGTTTATTATATCACTCTCTCTTATTCTCTTTCCTCAATTTATTGAAATTATTGTAATTTCTCTATTCTGTGTTTATTGGGTTGTTAATTCAGAGATGGTAAGAGTCGCCAATTTGCGTTTATCGGATTCCGTAGTGACGATGAAGCTCAACAAGCCATTCGATATTTCGATAAAAATTATCTTCGCACTTCTAGAATTACTTGTGAGGTCTGTTATATTGACCACTTTTTCTTTTCACAAGGCATCATCAATTTAGTTCCCAAAGTATCACCTTCTCTCCTAAATAGTTGTTAAACTAACAAAATTATATAAGGATGAAACTTATATGTGGCTCCCTAGGTGTTGTTGGTACTCTTCAATTATAATTGGAGTTTCATTTCAGTAATTTGCACAGGTGATTAATGTAATACTTTGTTTAATGTAATACTTTATTATACGGATTACCGAGATGGAATTTCAATTCTGATTGGAGAAAATGCAAATAACACTTAAGTATGGAAATGGAACCACTTTTTGTCCCTTATGTCATTGGTTTACGGGCTAATTTGAAGAATTTTGTGATGCTTGAATTATTATGTAGCATGGATAATGAATTCTAATACTTTAGGCACTTGTATAACTTCATTGGTTTAAGGACTATTTAGATGTGAGAGTGATACTTTAGGGATTGAATTTATGGTTTATTCTTCTATTTTTCCTTTTCCTATGTTTCTATCATCTTATTTGAATTTGTGTTGGTGAAACTGAAATCCACGAGACATGTTTTACAATGTTCTCATCAACCAAACAGGTGGCTCGAAAACTTGGGGATGAAAATCTTCCTCGTCCATGGAGTCGACATTCGAAGAAGAAAGGCAGTGAAGTGACTGCCCCGGGTGTGGACCAACCTGCTAGAGCTAAGAGACAAGGAGAAAACCTGAAGGGTGGTGTTGATGTTGATGACCCGCAGCTTCAGGATTTTCTTCAGGTGATGCAGCCCCGGGTTAAGTCTAAACTCTGGGAGAATGATATGTCTGTTGTGACCAATGTTGGCAACAAACAAGCAATGCTTGATAAGGATAATGAAATTGCACCAGTTGCAAGTGATCAAAGTGGTTCATTAGAAGATGAGGTTCCAGATAATGCTGAACATGAAGTCATTTCTGATATGGATTATTTCAAGAGTAAGGTGACAAAAGAGTGGTCTGAGTCTGAAAGTAGTGATGATGAAGATGATGAGAATGATGATGACAAAGATGGCCACAGTGATGTTACTGAAGATGAAGAAAATTGTGATGCAAGAAATGGTGCTACAGTGGTAGACCTAGTGGGCAAAGAAGATACCAGTCGAGAGGATGTTGCCCAGGAAAAGACTCAAGAGAATGCGACTGAGCAAGGGGGGCAATTAGCAAAACCTGAAGATGGGAAAGGAGTTTTCGAGTCCTGTCGACTGTTTGTTCGTAATCTGCCATATACGACCACGTACTTACATCTATATATCTTCTCTGTTTTCTTGAATTCTCTTATGGATGGTTTGGTGAATTTATTTTGCCAACTTTTACAGTTACATTGTTTTCTAGAGAAAAGAGTTGTCTTAATTAAGCAAGTTGAATTATCTGCATTACTATTTATTAGGAGTAAAGTATACTCCAAATAATATCAGTGCTTTTTTTGCCTTCACTTGACCATAATACTCTTTTTTATTACTAGTTGATTTTAATCATTGCACTGTTATTTTGTTACAGTGAGGAGGAACTGGAAGAACATTTTAGTCACTTTGGTGATGTCTCACAAGTTCACATAGTTGTTGATAAAGGCACTAAACGATCTAAAGGAATAGCATATATTCTATATACAGGTCCAGAATTTGCAGCCAGGTAACAGTTGGAGACTAGATGTTGTTGTCTTTCCTTTTTAATTTTTATATTATGATAATTTATACCAACTTTTGATTTGTTGAAAATCTTATTCTTTTAATTCATGGTTGATCATTTGATGTTGTAGGGTAGGTTTTTAAAGTGTTAAATTCAGTCATTTCATTTTAGAATGAATCTCCAGGTTGATAGTGATTTTTGGACCATTTTAGTTCTCAGACTTCCCTATTGCCACTTCCTTCTGGTGTTGGTTCTTGATGTTTTTAGTTAGTTTTAGGTTTGTCTTCTCAGGCTGGAACAATTTCTTCTGTATAACTTTAGTTGAGGATTTAGTACAACTACAGAAGGAAAGACTTTACTATATGTGTCTCAATGCTTCTTTTTTCTTGTATTTGGCCTGAATGAAATGTTATTATCTTCAACCATCCTTCTCAGTCCTTAGTTCTTAAATCTGTGTTTGGACAGGATCTTATTTTTTTACCACCTTTTAAAGTTCACCCCATTGTCCATTCATGGGTGTCTTTTCTATGTTTCTCTGTGTCTCTAAGCAGGGCATCTAATCCAAAGTTGTGTGCCCTGGTTTCTTTTTAGCAATACTTCTTTTAATGTAAAATAGTAATTTTTTATACTTCAATGCCCCAAATCTGGATTTCGCAGTATGACTATGATGTGAAAATAATATGTATTTGTTAGTCTGTTTAGCTGTTGAGAAGGTCTGTATAATTCTTGGAATCTGTTGGGATTTGAATAAGAGGTTTTCTGCAATAAATCAAACATAGGTTGGTAGTACACTAGTGTGACCCCCTGCAATCTAAACTGTAGCTACAAAAGCTGTTAGGAACCCAGAATTTAAGTGGAAGAAGAGAGAGATTTTATTGAATAGAATGAAAAGGAACAAGGGATAGGAGAGAAACTTTCCTCCTAGGGTTTCTCCTTCACAAAGAGTTAAAACTCATTTACAAAATGATAAACTAACTCCCCTTGTAACCTTCTTCCCCTATTTATATCTAATTAATCCCTTTAACTAATATCCCAACTGCCTTAGCCAACTGTCCTTTCTCCTTATATCCAAACAAAAACAATAGACTTCAGAAAGTTGCTACCTCTTCTAATACTAAGATTATTTCAAAACTTTGGCTGGTAGTTGTCATCAGATGACAGGTTGTATTGGTGATACTTTACATGATAATATGATAATTTCTTATCAGGGCTCTAAAAGAGTTAGACAATTCAATCTTTCAAGGAAGATTATTGCACGTAATGCCAGCTTTACAAAGACATACGGATAAGCAAGAGTAAGTAAAATATATATATTGCACAATGAAAAGTGCTATAATTTTGATGTCACTGTTTTTGCATTACCACATCAGTTTATGGTTTGCAAATTGCTTGTAGGAACAATGTTTTGAAGGACCAAAGCTCTAAAACCCTCAAACAACAGAGAGAGGAAAAAAGAAAAGCGGCTGAAGCTAGCGGAGATACTAGAGCATGGAATAGTCTGTTCATGCGGCAAGATACAGTATGTTTCTTGAAACTTAATAAATTTCAAACTATTATTCTAGTATTACAGCATTTGTTGAATAGATGAGTAAGCAACAATAAATTAAGTTCTAAATGATGCTTATCATTATCTTTATTTTTCAAAGAAAATAACAACCTTTTCTGATTAGTTTTCAGTTTTTTTTTTTACTGTTATTATGCTGTCCCTTGTGTCTGTGCTGCTCTAGTTCAGAAATCAGTGGTCTGTTGTTCGTATGCTGTTAGCAATTATTTTCTCATGCAAATGCAATCACTATTTTTGAGTGTTCTTGGTGAGCTTTGGGTTTCTCCTAATTCAGTGGGATAGATTATGCCTTTTAGGTTTCAAGGATTTGACAACAAGGTGTTGTGGCAACATGCAGTCCTATCTGTTCACTTGTTGGAGTGAGGATTTCTCTCAATATAAAGATTGCCTCTCTACCCCTTAACTTGGGGTTGGGTTGTTATTATGGCCTCTCAATAATGTTCAGCTAGTGCTTATTTCAATCTAGTTGCTATTACTAGCACCCATAGAGTTTGAGTTTTTTAAATAACTTTCTGTCAATTGGAGTACTTTGTTTTGAAAAATTACCTATCCTTCTTATAGTTGTAAATTTTGTCTTTGTAATTAGTTCATTTACTATAACAAATCATTCAGAGATATAGAAATATCATTTCTTATTTTGGAGGCATGGGTAGCTGGAGAAATTGTAATGCTGACGTTTCCAATTCTCTGATGCAATGATGCATTCACATGTTTTCTTGACAATAGAATCTTTATTCCCATATCATTTTCTTCTGTTTTCTGCATTTATGGATGCAATCTTGGAATGGAATTAACATTACTCTTGTTGATTTTTCTTCCTAAAATTGTTTCTAGGAATGTTCTCTTTTGCTTTCTGGTTGCACATTTCCTTGTATATATTTGTAATCATGTCCTGATATTAATAGGTTGTGGAAAACATTGCTCGGAAATATAGTGTTAATAAAAGTGATTTACTTGACCGAGAAGCTGATGATCTCGCTGTACGTATTGCTCTGGGAGAGGCTCAAGTGATTTCAGAGACAAAAAGGTCATTTAAAGATGCTGGAGTGAATGTAGAGGCTTTGGAGGAACTTGCTAATAATAAAATAGATGGCTTAAAAAGAAGTAATCACGTGCTTTTAGTGAAGAACTTGCCATATGGTTCTACGGAAAATGAACTTGCAAAGATGTTTGGGAAATTTGGTAGTTTGGATAAAATAATTCTCCCTCCAACAAAGACATTGGCACTGGTATGCTTTTCCCTCGTTTCTCAAATTTCTTTGATGTTTGTTATGTGCCTCTGTAATTTATTTTGGATATTTGATAGCACATTATCCTGTCTTATAGCCTCATTTCTCTCCTTCCTTATTTCTAATACATTTTTCATTAATCCATTCTAGTTTTAATAGTATTTCTTCCTTCAGTGTATGTGGGTGTGAAACAGTCTTATATCCTAAAATATTGAAAAGATAAAACAAAAACAATCTTGTGCTTGTAAATCACACACTTTTTGCCTTAACACTTTAAATACAATATTTTTACTATTATTGCTTTATCTAAGTTGAAAAGGTTTTATATTTCTTCCTTTTATGGACATTTGTTTTTGGTATACTCATTTTGTGGAACTGTGGATCTTGTATGTTCTGCTTTTTCCATGTACTGTAGATGACAATAATTTTTCTGCAGCATGGGAACTTGAATATACTATTGGTATTTTGATGTTGGTGAACTTTGTCTTCAATAGTGAGGCATTGGAGATGCTGATGCTATCACCGTTACCTGTTAATTATTTAATGATATTTATGTCAAGCTTTGATTATTTGGATATAATATTTCAGGTTGTTTTCCTTGAACCAGCGGAAGCTCGAGCAGCTTTTCGAGGTTTAGCTTACAAGCGTTACAAGTAATAATTAATTCTTTTCTGTTCATAATTTTCATTCAGTAGTGTTCAGTAATATTTTAGTTTTATTTAACTTCTATCAATGGAAAATCTACCCATTAGGCTATCCTGCATTAGTGAATTCATAGTTTTCTTTTCTCTTGAATATGCATGTTGATTTTTATAAATAAAAGAAGAAAATGAACTTGTTGCTATTGCGCTAGCCATAAGTTTTAGGCAGATCTGAAGTTTACAAGCTGCAGCACTACTGCTTGACCTTCTGTGTTATTTGGGAAATGGAAAACTTTAAGTGAGAGTGGTTTTATCAGAACTCTCTCTCTCTTGCACGCAAAGGCAGGAGTGTAGGAGGTATAGAGCATATAGAGAAAACGAAATGGAATGATAGGTATCCAAGAAATAACAGATGTGTATACTGTATTAATGAAAGGCCGAGGTCTGTATCAAAAATCAGAATTCTCACACTTTCTACCATTTCTTGCCATCTCTTAATTGATGTTTTATCCTCTCTCTATTAGCTATGATTTCCCTCGAGTTCTTTTTTAGTTTTTACCCTTTCAGACTTGCACCGTAGTTGATCTTCCAGTTCTATTGCAGAAGAATAGCCCAAAATTAAGGCCTTGACTTTTTGGTTTTTACTTTTATTACTGTATTAACTACACTAAAACTTGGAATCTGTTTGTTGGTTGGGAGGAGTGGAAAGTAACTCTGAGATGCTACATATAACCCTGATCTTATTTTTCCTCTCTTGGATGGATGAATAATATTTTGTTAAAGCAACCATTCCTTTTTAAAAAAACAATATAACATCTCTAAATAAATCTGCATGCCATGCTAACAGTAGGTGTTCCAACACCTACTGATTCTACCATGATATTGCACCCCCCTCCCCCACCTTCAAATTTGTATATAAGTATATCTTCTGCTCATGCTAAAGATGGGTGTTCCAAAACCTTTCCTCGAAGGTTATTTACTGGTTTCATATTTGATTCAATGTAGGGATGCTCCATTATACTTGGAGTGGGCTCCTTCCAATATTCTTAGCCAAAGTTCAACATCTAAAAATAATGAGATGAATGGTGTAATTGGTGAAAATGATGCCAAGAGGCAGATATTGGATCAACATGTGCAAAAAATATCAGATGTGGATATTGATCCAGACAGAGTAGAGGTTTGACCACCCTTTTCTTGCAATGTTCTTTTTCTACCTGCTGTCTGATTTAATGCATTGATATTTTGGGGATAAGAGATGGAAAGATAAGGTCAGGGAATAAACACAAGGACAGAAATGTTTTAGGCAATTTTATATGCAAGTGACAACAAAAGAAGGATACAAACGAGGTTCAATCAACATTTTACTACCTGTTACATGTCCCCTATATGTGAAAATTATTTGATACTAGAAAAATACCTTAGTCCTATGGTCATGCAATAAAGACTAAAAATATTTGAAAAAGGACAGACATTGGAAATATGAATATTTAACCCCATAAATTTAGAAATGAAGATCTTTCTTCCCTTTTTTCTATTTATTGTCGTTAAGTATTTATCCCCTAAACATTTGTAACTTTTCTAGAAGGCCCCTAATTGTTTTAATTTTGGCCCATTCTATATTTCTAGTTTCTTCATATCTAGGTTAACAAGGAACAGTACCCCAAATTGTATATATCATATTTTTTAATGATCATAAATTTTGAGGATATGTATTATTTGGAAGGAGAGGTATGTGATTGCCTTGTATATTTTCTAGTATTCTACTTGAATACTTACATAGTTGCTGACTCGCCTGGTCTACCCTCAAGTGTGTATCATATGATTAAAATCATCCTTTTGTTGGATTGTCTAACTAACATCCCGCTGAGCATATATATTTCAAAAAATAATGCTGCAATTTTTAAAAAAATGGTAGTGGAGTGGTGTGGGAATTCAGGTTATTGAGTCTCTCTCCTTGTTAATAATGAAATTATTTCATCACTTATCTATATTTTTCACTTCATGATGCCAGGAGAAACATATTTTATTTTAGAATTTGTTGAAATTTTTTGCTTCTAGCTAATTCTTAATGTTTGTTCTTCATTATTAATTATTAACTGATCTGTTATGCTTTAGGCTCGGTCCCTGTTTGTCAAGAACCTGAATTTCAGGACAACAGATGAAAGCCTAAGGAATCATTTTAGTGAACACATGAAAGCGGGAAAAATTTTGAGTGTCAAGGTATTGGTTTAATTGCTAACCCTTGATGACTTGGCTGTATTTCATATATTTGTTTTGTTGCTTTTCATAGTTTTTTTTTTTTTTTGTTGCTTTCACAAATAGGTGAAAAAGCATTTGAAAAATGGGAAAAATGTCTCTATGGGATTTGGATTTGTTGAGTTTGATTCCCCTGAAACTGCGACAAATGTTTGCAGAGATTTACAGGTATTTGCATATTCTTTGCATTTTGAGATCCTAATTTTACTTCTGATTTTCGTTATTAATTCAAGCTTTGTTTGAAATTTAGGGGACAGTCTTGGACAGCCATGCTCTTATTTTACAACTTTGTGTTGTCAAGAATGCTGGGCAAAATCAAAAGACAATTGAGAAGGATAAGAGTTCAACAAAATTGCTCATAAAAAATGTTGCTTTTGAGGCAACAGAGAAGGATCTGAGACAATTGTTTAGCCCATATGGCCAGGTGATTAATTACTATTTAAAGCATTAATTTACAGTAGGGATATTGGACCCAAACCCAAAATTTGCTAGTATGGGTGCAAGTATGGATATTTAACACCCAACCTTGCTCATACCAGCATTTGAAAGTTTTTTAAATAATTTTTTAATTATACTAGTGAACACTATTTTTAGTGCTTTAAAATTAAATATTGGAATATCTTTGAATGTAGATTTAGTTTTCTGGTGCATTTTATTGCTTTCTTTTTCACTCATGTTTTGATGGCTTTAAACTCTGCAGATTAAAAGCTTAAGGTTGCCAATGAAGTTTGGAAATCATAGAGGCTTTGCTTTTGTAGAGTTTGTTACTCAGCAGGAGGTTCAAAATGCTCTCAAAGCACTTTCAGGCACCCACCTTTATGGGAGGCGTCTGGTAAGTGAAACTATATTTTGGACTTCAGAAATTTAGTGAATCTCCTATAGTTCCCCTCTCCACTAACTTGTTTTATTGGGCATGCAGAAGGTTGGTTTATATTTCAAGTATTTGAGAACTAATAGTCCTTATTATTTTCAGGTGATGGAGAGAGCGAAAGAAGGTGAGAGTTTGGAAGAACTGCGACTTCGAACCGCTGCCCAATTTAGTGATGAACAAAATGGATTTCAAAGTTCAATTAAATTATCCAAAAAAAGGAAACAAGTTGATATCTTTGATGAAGGAAAGATGAAGTTTGGAAGAATTTCTGACTAGTTCGGCTCCAAATAACATTTTTGTGCATATCCCCTGAAAATTTAGGGACCACAATTTTGTCATATTTTGTAAGTTATGTATAACATGACATAGTGCCCCGATGATCTCAAGTGTTAAAACAACTTCTAATTTTAGGTTTATATTCTTCATACTTAATTCCATCTTTGTTCACATTTATATTCCCATGTATTATTTACATTTACATTTTTTTTTCTTTTAAGTTGGTGTATTAGAACATTGATGTAATCAAAATTTGAAGTAATTAATTAAATTTGTGCATTAGAACTAAAAGATACCGATCATCTGTGTCACTGCTTGAGAGAAGAAGCAGTGTTGGACTTTAAAAGCTGAAAGGAAAGTTTGTTTGGCTGAGGCGAAGAACGTTTGGTTAGTCTTTGTGTTGGACTTAGTCAATGAATCCTTCATTCTTAGTTCTGGACTCTCAAATCTAACAGTCAAATCCCAAACCAAGTAGCTAACTAGCCATAGCCATAGATTTTCAGTTATTCCTCCACCTGCTCCGACCTAACAGCATGTCATTGTACAAATTTAAATAACAGGAATTCACCACTTCTCAACTTCCCCTTCTCCACACCATGACTGGTTGATCCCAACTTTGAATTTTTAAAGCGAGAATCTGAGTTGTGTTAGATATGAGAGTAGTGAAAATGGGAGAGTGCTCTCAAATGTGTGCCTCAATTCCAAGCTTGGTGTGAATGTTGGCTCGACTTGTTCTTTCTCCGGTTCTCCATGTTCCAAATTTTCCGGTGAGTCCTCACCATCCAACTATACCTGTTTTTTGTGTCTTGATGTATGATGCCTTGATGAGTTGAATGCCTAACTTCATTTGCATGTCTTGTATGTTTTACTTTCCAGCTATACATGTATCTGTGTTATGTCTATGTTTTAGTTTGGGTTAATTAGTATTTATTTTATATTTGCTCTTCTCCCGCATGAATATAACAAAAATACACCAGGTGAAAAAATTAATTCACATTGCTCGGTTATTTTTCAGTTTTGATGAAGTTAAATTCAGAATTAGAATTTTAATTGTAACGTACGTAGACACTAAATAGTATAGCAAATATTAAGAAGTCCAACTCTCAATCCAAAATTTCAAATTCATTTTCATGCATCAAACAATACCTTAAGTAGATTAAATCTTTCTTCTGGGATAGAATACTAAACTTCATTTGGATACCCCTAATATTTTTCAATGGCTAAATGTACCTATGTATCTCCAAAGTTTCTGGGGGATAAACAGCCAAAACTCAAATTCTTGAGCAGCAAGACCCTCACCCTAAAATTCCTCCCAAGACTTTCGGGAAAAGATCAACGAGAGGTGAGATAAAGCTATAAAGAGATTTACGTACATTAATATACATTGTCTCCATATTATTAAGTTGATCATTAATGACCCTAAAACAAGTACATAAAAAATGAATACTTTTTTTTTCTTTACAACATAATTTTCTTCTTGTTACAATAAAAAATGAATCTATTATTTCTAAAACATAAATATTTATGTGATACAAATATTTATATAATTATTTGTAATATGAATTGATTTAATGCATACATCTTGAGTGTATTTTTTCGAATGTTACACCTTAACAAGAAGTAAAAGCCATCCAATTATTTGCATCATTGAAAGGAAAAATATTTCGAATTAAGAAAATTTTCTATATTTTTAATATAGAGGAAATGAAAAAAAAAATTATTTTATGTTCTTTCATGTAGAAAAAGAATCATACACAATAAAGGGTTTTTCTTGCTGCCACTAAACTCCAGAACTATAGAAGTGTACTGAAACTTTTCTCAAACATAAATTGTAGTATAACTAAAAAATCTAACAATTATAGTACATTTGCTATACATAAATAAATGAGCCAACTTGAACACGGAAACCCCGTAAAGGGAAATCAATCAAACAGTCAAAACAGTTTTTGTAAAGTTGAAGTCAATAATAAGTAAGTGGCAAAGACTGGTAGTTTGAGACTGAGTTGAGTCGAAGATCCTTGTTTATTAGGTTAGTTGTCACCTTCCCTCTTTGGAAAATGGTCACATTTTCTAACTTCTCCGAAAACTTTTGATGGTAAAATATATTTTAAATTTTTCTGGAAATCTTTAAATGTAGTTTTAGTTTTTCAAAATTGTTTAGCCCTATTTTAACATCTTAAAAAAATATATTAGAACATATACGACGTTTTTAACATTCATTATGTTTAATTCGTATAATTTCAAAAATAACTTTACTTTGTAGTTAATATAATATGCATCTAACTAACTAACTCATTTATTAAAATAATATATATATATATATATATATATATATATATATATTTTTATATTTTATAACTTAATTATTTACGTATTATAATTGTTTATTAAATATTTTTCATTTTAAAAAATGACATAAAAAGAAAAGTATTATACAAGGTGAAAGTAAAATTCGATGATTAACCCAATGTAATATATTAAAATTAGTTTTGAAGATGATTAAAATTCACAACAATTATTTAGTTAGATAAAATGAAATAGTTCAAATAATCTATTAATTTATTCAATGGATATTTTCATGATTAGTCAGCCTTAAGTAAACTTACAGATGGTAAGGAGTATAATTCAATCAGTTGAATAAAAGGAGAGTTATTGCAAATTTATATGGTGTTGATTTTTATAAATTAATGGATTTATATACAAGTAAAAATTGAGGAAATTTTTTAAACTCAAAATATAAGTAAAATAGAATTAATTCAATTCTTTTTAATGTTCTTATTCCAAAAATATCCTTAAATTAATTCTTATTTTTATTGTATGCATTATCTCTAATAAATATGATTAAATATACTTTAGGAAATATAGTTCAATATTTTTTTATAAAAATAAAAAAATAAACACATTTAACTATTTTTCTTAATTTATATAAAATGTGATATCTTTAGGTTAAGAATATCATAACCTACCGAACTCAGCCTCTATAAGAACATTATTAGTGATCTTGATATTTTTTTTTGGTCTTATAGTGTTATGTTATTCTTAATACTTTTTCACTTTTTTATCAAATAATAAATTTCATATTTGAGAATTGCTAAAAAAAAATTTAATACTATAGAAATCTTGCTTGTTCTTATATAAGATCATATCTTTAAGGTTGAGATTAATGACACTTTTCTAATAATTTTTTTTTAAAATCATATTTTAAGTATAAAATCTTTGAATAAGATAACATATTAGTGATCCTCCATAGTTAATGGTGGCTACTCACAGTCTTTGTTTGTCTTCGGCATAGTGTAATGGTTTGCTTATTAAAATATCATTTCCGTGTTTGGGTTCCAGACATGCCATTCCCTTAACTCAACCCACTCTTTATGTTCTGTTTCTTTTTTTATTTTTTATCTCAAAATTGTGGAGTTTAACATTGTTTTTCTAAAGATTAAATCAAATGTCACCTGTATGTAAAAGGTGATTAGGTTAATATTTTTCTATGGACAATTTGAAAATGTCACTTTTATACTAAAATATTCTAAAAGTATAAAGTCAGGATCTTGAATAATATTTACATCATATATATATATAATTAAAAACTTTTAAAGTGTGTTTAAATAGAGAAATTTCACAATTTAATTGAATTAAATACAAGTATTTGAGTTATTTATAATTAAATTTTCTTTAATTTTTTTAATATATTATTTGGATAAAAGATACAAAAGTAATGGAATAGAGAAAACAGAGAGGAGAGAATAAGGAGAACATAGTACATAAAGGAGAGATAATAGAAGAGAGAGAAGGGACGAAATGTAAATAAGAATTTTAAACCATTAAAGTATATCGTGAAATTTAAAATTATTTATTTTGAATTATCTTAATTTCTTAATTAAAATACGTAAATTTTAAATTCTTATTCATTTATGCAAATAAAACTTTTATCCCTAAAAATTATAAATCCCTTTACAAATTGTTTTCCCCGCTTAAAATTCTTCATCCAAATACAATATTCTATTAAAAGACTTCTTTTATATATATATATATATATAAAAAGGTTTGTCTTGGGTACTCTGTTGAGCAGGAGAGAGAAATATCTAACAAGTATACTAAGTTATTAATAATTTAATTATAAAAGGTTTTTGATTGCATTCTTCATGATTATTCTGTTTTTCATTTCACTAATTCGGAACAATTAATTGATGATGAATTTCAATTGGCTCACAATTTTTGTTTTATTTAAATTCATCTGTTGTGTGCTCAACTTCATTTGGTAGCGAACATGGGGAATTTAATTTGGTAGCCAATCTCATTTTCAACCATAGACTTGAATCTAAAAAAATAACAAATATTCAACACATCCTTATAAAATCATCAATAAAAAAACAAAGAAAAAGTACTGGTTGTAGTTTAAAGATTTGCTCATTGGGCACATTAGTGTATCAGTTTTTAGTGGCTCTGCTACTTGCTACAGTTCAATCTACAGGAAAAATTCAATCTGCTTAACTTTCCATATTGGCACACATCACCAACATCAACATTATCTTTGAATTGGAGTTATAAGTCATTCGAAATCATTTGCTTCGGATCTATTACACTTGGGAAGACAAGTATAATAGTTTTTTCTATTTTTTCTCTCACATTTTAATGGACAAAAGTTCACGCTTGGAAGGGTAAAAAATAGTTCTGGTCGGATTCGTGCACAATCGCAGCCCAAGCACGCTCGTCGCAGCAACAACTACATCTTAAGTTTTTTAAAAATGTCATTTTTGTGGACATTTTATACGGCAAAAATGTAAAATTTGTGAGATTCTTTTTACTGAACAATAAAATCCATGTTTTTGCCGCCCAAATCCTCTTCCCTTTTTCGACCAACAGCGACAGACCTTCCGGTAATGGCGGTTCGATGTTCCGGTGACGGCGGTGTGACATTTCTGAAAGACTTCACCCTCACCCTCACCCTCACCCTCAACCTCTACTTTCTTTTCTAATTTATGTTGTTTTTACTGTTCAGTTACAATATCCTCAGACTAGCTACATAATTTTGTTCAAATTCTATGCCTCAAAACTCTCTCTTCAAATTTAACATTTCCATTTTCTTTGTTTAGTCTCAGGCCTCTTTTGCCGTCTCGAGAGTCACGATATTGATTCATGTATAATGGCAAGTGATTTACCTCTTTACCCCTTCATCATTATGGTTTCTCATTTTAAGGTATTGTTGAGTTGTTTCGTAACAAAAGTGTATTTTTACCATTTTCCAATGCATCTTACAAATTTTCACCTTTAAGATAGGTTTTCACAAAACTCCTGAACTATTGGTTAAGCCATTGTTTTAAAGTTTTTAGTGACTTTATTTATTTATTTATTATTTACTAGGTTTCTCGTTCCATTTTCAGATTTTTATAAGAAAATTAACTATAGTACAAGTTATCAGTCAATTGTAAAAAAATGAAACAAAAGAAAAAATTAATAAAAAATATGTACAATTTTATAAAATAGTTGGCTAATTAATTTGTATTACAATTGTCAATCAAACATTTATTGATTTTTATTTCCTAAAACTCTTATTTTCTCAGTGAAAATTTTAAAGGCATGAGAATGGTCTATATAATATTATTTAAATAATTAAAAAGTTTTATATAAGTATATAAAAAATAAGAAGTATTTATTTAACCATGCAAAACTTAAAAAAAAAAAAAAAGTGAGTGTAATTTGTGCATTAATTTTTAACTTTTCATTTAAATTTTTGACATTGTCTTTCTTAAAGCCAATTTGCTCCCTCTACCTAGCTAGTTCGAGTATATAACAAGTATAGACGAACTTATATGAAATTTTTTTAAACTTATAAAGATAATTTACGGTTTTTAATTAATTTTGCAACATATTCTAATAAGTAATAAGTTTCACAAAGTGAAGCTTATTTATGCTTATTCAAATAAAATTTACAAAGAACTTATGATTTATAAGCTCTAATGTAATTTTGGCGATCCTTTTCAGGAAATTTTGGAATGATGTTTCCCCTCAAATCTGTTTTGCTTTTGAACAGCAGGTTATTCTTGTAAGAGTTCCAACTAAACAAAATTTATTAAAAAAAAATTGTGCTTTCCTCATTCAATAAAACTTTATGTGCTTATCTAAGGGGATCATGAAGAAGACATTGCTCATTAATTTGGTTTCACCTGGATATCTCTTTTCAGACCTGGCATGGCTACACATTTCATACTGTGTTATCTTTGGACAGTAAGTCTCGTTTCATCTAGCATATAGAGATTTGGTTTGAAGAGCTTTGAACAAATATGGATATGCATGTATGGTTTAAGTAGCTTGTATTTGAGCTGTGTTAAATATTGAGATTGTCTTTAGGCACGAGAATTTTTAATTTGATTGGCTTATTGAACCTTAAATCTGTTTGAATAAATGTTTTTTTTTTGTATGTTTTTATAAGAGAAAAACATACTTTAAAATCAATTTATGCATAAATACTTTTAGGCAGACTAAATGAAATAGTTAAGTTTATTTCATAAATTAAAATTAGTTTGTCTTATAAGAATAACTCTTTTTATTTTCTCCTTCTCTTGTATTATTCTCTTACAAGTAGTTATAAATTTTATTCAAATGGCAAAGTTAGATCATGATGCATTTTTTTAGCTGCTGGTTAGAGATATCTATTTCTGTTTTGTTTTTTAATCCTTTTCAGTTTATGAAGAAGTTTTGTAGAAGTGTTATAACTTACACATCACATAGATTGTTTTGATGTATATCAGTTAGTTATACCCACTTTTAATAAATAGGTGTTACAATTTTGCTCCCAAATATTTATTTTCATGAATTATTTCCAAACGTTTCATAACCTCGCAACCTTTGGGCATAAATTAGAAAATTATCACATTTAAGAGAAAAAATATCACTATATTATCTTATCTGTCACAGTTTAGAGAGAAAAATATTATAAAGTGTTATATTTGTGACTATTTAATTTATGTGAAGATAAAAATTGTGAGATTATAAAAATTTGGAGGCATAATTCAAAGAAATGAAAATTTAAGAGGAAAATTCACCGAGTTATGAAATTTTTGGAGGCATAAAATATAATCAAACCTAATAAATACTGTCTATAAAAAGGGAAAGACCTAATGTAATACATTTTTTCAATAAGTTGTTAGTTAATTGTTTATCCGGATGCAATCAAATTATAGTAAATCTAGAATTTGGTGCTGAAAGTTTCACTCTATATAAGTTTCATCCCAAAACATTCATTTTATACAATTTAGTTCCTAAGTATTTAAATCTCATTATTGTTTAGTTCATTAGTAATACATGTCAATCTAAGCAAATGACATTTTTCATGTGTACGGTTAATTATTTATCTATGTCCTGAAGTAAATATATTAAATACGTAAAAATTAATTATAGATTTTAGATGGTCATTAAAAATCGTACTTTCTCAAATTTGATATCTCTAGTTTTTCCAATTTCATTACATTAGAGATAATTCCTGTGAATAATAAGATTTTTAACAGCTTTAAAAGTTTATAATTTGTTTTACCCATTTGAAATGTTGTTTAACAACACGCGTAGAAAATTATATGCAATTGTTGTTTCTGAAAATTTTTTTACTCTGCATCTATCTATAATATACAGTCAATTAATCAACTCATTCACATAAATATACGTGTATATATATATATATATAATTTTTTTTTTCTTCTTCATTTTTTATAACTAGTTATTTATTAAATATTTTTTTCTTAAATTAAAAAATGTTAACCGACGTGATAATGATATTTAAATATTCAGAACTAAAATATTTCAGACTAACGTTTCATAAAGTGATAGTTAAAATTGTAGGTTTACTCCTCAATTTACTTGTTATTAGTAAACTCTTCTTTGTACTTGCGCCTCAAAATGTAAGGAATGATATGATTTGTGCTTCTCCAACTGTGCAGCAGTATCCACTGACCTGTGCTCTTCATGATGGCAATATTATATTGTAAAAATACAAACTTCAGGAAACTACGCACAGAGAGACATATCAACGATCACATCCTAGTGTGCTTATATTTCGATATTTGGAGAAAGACTAATCCATGTGTGAGCCATCTAGGTAAATTCATACTTCCGGTCTAGACCATTGATTGTTAGCAGTAATAAAACTAAGTTGAATGGAGTTACGTTGATAGTCATGCATACACGGACTTGAATTTAATTCAACGAATCATGCATGCCACTGAGGCTATATAGTCATCATATATAAGTTGAAGATTTAGTGACCACGTGTGCGAAGAAATAGGAGACTTTAGCTTTGTACCAGTGTGTGAAGAAATATAAGAAAAATGAGTAACCAAACACCACTAGCTTGTTAACACCCGGAGAGAATGACACCGAAACATAGTTATGGGTAAGAGAAATAATAAATCTTAATTGTTATGTGTTTGATATATAGAGCTGTTTTACTTGGAATATAATGATTATTTTTATTTATAATTTTTTCCCCAACAAAATTACTTTTAGGATACTAGGAATAAATTACACTAACACTACTGAATTTTTAGAGATTTTGTAAACATCTTTGTCTCTCTTACTCTATATAACATATCTTAATTATTTGTAAATGTTACACTCACACTCCTTTTATGCATTATGTTGACTTTCTTAATTTTAAAAAACATCCACACCATCTAAAAGCAAATGCTGGAAATAATAACGAACAACTTTGTCCATATTTTTTTTTTATTTTTACTAGATATTGATTCAAGGTTGTTTAGATAAACTTATCTATAAACATTTATACAAAAATTAATATTATAAATTTTTCTACAAGTTAAATAAGCTAATTTTGACTTATAATTTCTCCCACATTAACTTTTCAATTAAGAAAATTGATTTTTAACTTATATATAAATTATTTTTAATTTATAGATAAATTAATTTCAATTTTTCTTATTTTCCTCTCTTACAAGTACTTATGAAGAAGTTTATACAAATAAACCTTTACTTTTCTACATTTAGATTCTGTATCATCAAGAGTTTGTTTTCATACAAATTTGACAATAAATATTACTCTAGGGTCTAGGGACATCTAATTTCATAATGTATTGTCACATTATTTATAGAGTTTGATATCTCAATATACATGTCTTCTTCAAATTCATTTATAACAAAGCAAAACTTCTTTAACAATAGATATATAAAAATTGAACATCAATGACTGTGCTTTTCAGCTTGTTTTTGTGTATTCTAGTGGATGGTATCCCTGGTTGCGGCAATCTTTCTTTTCACGAGGAGTGCTTGGTCTGTTTTGGTGAAAATACTCTTACTCACTAAGTAATAACTAATAACGTGGTAATTAATGTCACACAAAAATTATACGTGATTTTATAAAATTATATCCATATTTTTTTTCTTTCTTTATGTTTGTTGTGTGGAGGAAAGATTCACATACATATTTTTACTTTAGAAAAATATTGCCAACTAAATTCTTATAGATATATTTACTTTTACCCTTACTCATCACACAAAAATTTCTTTCTCATTGTATATATTATAAATTTTTGTGTTTTTCATAGGTTAAATTTAAATAGTCCGTGTAATAAAAAATATTTAGTAAATAATTACATATACAGACAATAATTTTCCACATACAATCCATTATAAAATATGAAAAGAAAAAAAATAAAATATATATATATATATATATATATATATATATATATATATATATTCTATAAATAAATTTATTGATGACAACGGTGTATTATAGTTGAGTTGGTGCGAACTAAAATGGGTGCTTACTACTTTATTATCTATGAATCAAGGAGACCCCTATGTTAAACAATTCAAGTCCACTCTTAGTACATTAATATAACTTTTTTGTTTTGTTTTGCATACAGCATGCCCGGCATGAAGCTAGAGGCAAACATGCATGATACGAATTGAACACCCCAAACTTGACAAGCTAGTCCACAACTAATATCAGAACAAATTACAAAGCATGCATGACAAAACACAAACATATACATAATAAAAAAAAACTCAGTAGTCTTGCTATTTAATGAAGGAAATAATACTATTGATCAAGAACCCTCTTCGTGATGGGGTCGTTGACGTTATTTTTGGCTGAAAGTATTAGGCGCAGGCACAAGTGGCGTTTCCCACAGAACCCCAAGTTCATCATCGTAACCTCGCGGTGCAGAAGCATTGGTCACTGAAACAAGAGGATCATCAACAACACGGACATCACAAGGCTGTGGAATATTGTTACACTCATTGGGAATCTCTGTTTGCACGTGCTGCTGCTGCGATGCAAAAGCATCATCGTTGATCAAAGAGTTGAGGAAGGAAGAAAACACATCATCCGAGTAATAATTGATGTTGATATCATCGTTGCAATCCTCATTGTCGATGAAACCCATAACATCATTTGCAGCAGCAGCAGCAGGTACTGTATTATTATTACTAATATTGTTGTCACCATTGGGATTAGTAGAAACTGAAGGTTGTTGATGTTGTTGTTGACCCAAATGATGAACATGAATATGACTACTTCCTTGGTTAACAAAATTAGTGAAATCATGAGGAGGGTTGTGGTTGGGGATGATCATTGAGGGAGGTTTATGAGGAGGTGGAATAGTAGAATTAGAAGAAGAAGGAACATTCATTGTAGAATTGTTGAGGGGCTTGTGAGTTCTTGGATCAATCCCTTGATTAATTAGCTTCTTACTTAGATGGGTATTCCAATAGTTCTTTATCTCATTATCAGTTCTTCCAGGAATCCTCCCAGCTATCAAAGACCACCTGGTACAAAACATAGATATATATATAAAAAATAAAACCTAGAAAAAAAAGTGTAAGAACCCTAATTTTTGATAATTTGACAATTGTGATAGAATAAACCCTAAACACTGAATCCTAAACGGATTAAAAGAAAAATAGGTGGGGGAGAAGTGTTTACCGGTTGCCGAGGAGGCGGTGGAGGCGGAGGATGAGATCTTCCTCGTCAGGGGCGATGTGGCCTCGTTTGACGGATGGGCGGAGGTAGTTCATCCAACGGAGACGGCAGCTCTTGCCACAACGGAGAAGACCTGCTCGCTTTGGAAGCGTTCTCCAACGGCCTTCTCCTTCTTTCTTTATATAATTTGCTAACACTTCGTCTTCTTCTGGCGTCCATGGCCCTCTCTTCAAGCCTACCTTGTTGCTGCTGCTTCCAATGTTGTTGTTACATGTACCATTACTATTAGTATTACTCTTCTTGTTCTTTGTTGTTGTTGTTGTTGATGATGATGAAGGGTTTCTCATGTTTGTTGTTGAAGATTGGGAGATTTGGGGAATTGAAGTGGAATGAGAAATGTTACATATGAGTGGGTTATGAATGAAAATGAAATGATAATTGAAATATGTGGGTGTGAGGTTTTATTTTTTTGCTCTTTTTGTGCTTTGAAACACATGGCAAAGGACAATATGGTGAACACGCGCTGAGGCCAGGCACTGAGATCCACGTCTGGATATGTATTTATCGCTCTTGCCGTGACAACTAAACCTTTTTGTCTTTAAATGTTGCCTTTAATAATTCTGTTTCTCTGTCTTTCTTTTTTTTTTTTTTTTCCAGCTAAATAAATTATTGTATTAATACAAAGTACAAACACCAGGCAAGGATTAACTGCTGGTAATTTCATTTTTCTACAATTGTGTGATTTGGTAAATTGTTTAATTTCATTTGAAAAATGTGTTATTATTTATTGAGCTCGTTGATCATCACTCTAGGCTATTATTTAATATGGCTATAATTATAATTTCATGTCATTTTATATTTTCTATTTCACTTTTTCTTGTTTTTTTTTTCTTTTTACTTCTTCTCATTCTGTGTAGAGTTCTTTGATACCCTTCTCCATTCCTTTTTAAGTGTTCGATTTTTTAATTTTATTTTTTTTCTACTTATTTTTCCTCAAACTGTGGTTTCTACTAAAAGAAAGTGAAAAATATTCTATGATTAATTATATAAATACTTCTCACCGGATGTTTAATTCATTTATATATTTCTTCATTTCACGTAAAAGTCTTATTCTTTTGGCGTAAAATTATTTATACTGTACACAACTTAAAAATTATTTAAATTTCAACTTAATATTTATTACAGGAGTAGGTTTGGAGTGGGACATACTTATTAAATAGGAATTAAATTGATAAAAATATTCAATGAGACTTGAAAGGTAAAACGTCAATAATTTTAAAATGAGTATCGTATTTTATAAAAATGTTAAAAGTATATAAAAATATGAAATTTAAACATATGTACATTATCTTTAACTAATTAGAAAATATATTTAATATATTTTTTAAAAATGAGTGCTTTCAAAATAGTTTTTCTAACCATATACATATTATAATTTTATCTTAAATCGTCGTCTTTTATATATATATATATATATATATATATATATTAATTAGAGAATTTGTATATATATTAAGAAATATTTCAATCTATCCGCTCTTTCTCATATTTATTCCTATTTAAATACTTTATTACACGTCCTTTATTTGTCACCGGAATTCTCATCTTCTAATAGTAAAAGTTATCTTTTTATGTTAGATAATATTTATATCTTTCTGATATTTCATAAAACTCATGTAATATTAGGAAAAAATAACATACATCTTATATATTATTTTATATGCAGTGAAAGATTAATAAGAAAGAGAAGATATTGAATACTTGGTATGATTTGATTAGGCGGAAGCACGTTACAGCAAAGGGGGCCGTGTCTCCCCGCAATTTTTTTTTTTTTTTTTTTTAGTTTACACACACACACACACATATATATATATATATATATATATATATATATATATATAATAATTATTTTAAATAAATAATTATGATTTTGGTTTTATAATTTTAAATAAATAATTATAATCATAATATTCTTAAAATAATTATATATAAATAATATATATATATAATAATGATAATAATAATAAATTTTAATTTTTAATGATTTTACATTTTTGATTTATAAATACATCAAATGTTGAAAACATACATGTTTAAAACTCTTATTTAAATAATTTTTAATTTTAAAATTTTTAATATTCATATTTAGTTTTAACTTTCATTTAGATGATTTTTAATTTTAAATTTGTTAATATTTATCTTTAAATTTAAAATTTTACTATAATATTATATATTTATTTAAGAAATTCTTGATCATAACAATAATTTTTAACCATGATGTATTTTTTATTATTTTACCTAGAAATTATAACTAAAATTTTTAATATTCATCTCTAATTTTAAAATTTTATTATCATATTATATATTTTTCTTAAGCAATTCTTGATCATAACAACAATTTTTAATTATTGATGTTGTATTTTTTATTATCTTACCCAAAAATTATAATTAAATAAAATAAGACAACTTACTTTATTTTTTATACGTATATTGTCTCATCTCAAAAAAATATATATATAAAAATAATAAATTAATATGAAAAAATAAAATGAAAAAATAAAAAATAATCAAAATTAAAATGAAAAAAATAAAAAATAAACAAAAAAAAAATTGGCTCTTCCCACCCCCTAAATTTTAGCTTCGCCCATTTTGATAGGAGTAGTAAACAGAGGAATAAGAAGTGTTCCTAGGATGTCTATTATCAATTTAATACTTATCTATTTTATTTTCTTGAAATCCTTTAAAACTATAATTAAATTTTATAAACTTTTCATTAAATAATAACTGTTTTCGGTCTTTTTTTTTTTTGTAATGAATTAAATCACGCATTGTGCTCAAATTTAAAAGACAAATACATATTAATTTTGGGGAGAAACATTTTGTTCTTCATAAAAAGTATTTTTCTCGTACTACAATTCAATAAACCTAAAATAACTGTATATTAAGTAAATAAAATACATTGAGACGTTAAAAAAACTTAAATAAAAAAGTGATTTTACAAACTCAATTAATTTATTTAAATTAATAATATTCAACTCAATGCTGATAATTAAAATATATTATTCAGATATTTATAATTGATACTAATTAAAAGGTGTTTATACGCCTTTTATAATTATAAATATAAAAAACGAAAATTCTAAATTATTATTTATTTTTATTTTGTTTTTTATTTTTCTATATAAAAAATAAAATTACGAGACCCAGATATCAAAGCAAAGTGTACTAACAAAGTGATCAAATATTTAAATATATTTTGTGTCTTCTATATTATTATAAAATTCCTTTTGATAATTTTTTTTTTAAAAAAATCATGTTACCCTTTTATGTTTTAAATTTAAATCAATATTACTTTTTCAGCATCTTGAAAATAATTAACGTCATTAGTGGTTTACATTTTGCAAGAGTTTGGAAACACGATCTGTGACAATCAATGAAAATTATGTTTTGCCCCATAAATTGGTACATTCATCACTTCTGCAAAGTGTTTGTCAGAAATCAAATTTATTGTTTTACTTTTCTAAAATTTTGTTTGAAAAGCACCTTTTGAAAAATAATTTATTCCAAAAAGTACCTACTAAAATTTTATTTATTACAAAGTATTTTATGAAAAATAAATTTACTATTCCAAAAAGTATTTTCTGAAACTCTATTTATCAGAAAGGAATTTTTAAAATAAGAAATTGTTCTTATAAAAAATACTTTTCAGTAGAACATAGAAGCCTAAGACGTGACGAGGTAAAAGTAAAGTTGAAGAAAACATGAGATGTGATCACGATGCAGATGAGAAAAACACAATCAAATAAATTGATTAAAATGCAACCAACAATTAGGTTAATTGAATGTATAATGAACATCGAAAAGCACAAACGAATAAGGTTTAAAGAATGATAAAAATAGAGGTATCAAGAGATATGATGATAGGAGTGTAAAAATAAGTTTAAAAATACATTTTATTTTATAAGGATATTTTAATAATAAAATATTATATAGAAAAAAGAAGGGGGCAAGATTTCGGTTAGATATGGTATATATACTATTAGGAATCATAGGACGACAAAAATTGATCATAGGCACAAGATAATTTGAGAGAATAATTCTCAAGAAATATCGTATTGATTAAAAGATGTTGAAAATTTACATGGTACGTTTATTTATACTATAAACTAAATAACATACTCACAAAGCGATTGACCAGAGAGTGCTCCTAATGCATAGCAATTGCCTAAAATAAAAGAATAAGAAGAAATGGTGATTTCATATCAAAGAAAGCCCAATTTGAAAATTAAAAAAAAAAAAAGTTTTAGGGTAACATCGTCCAAAATGAACTAACGAAGAGTTACTAAGAAAATATACGTAAATCTATAACAAATTGACACATTGGGTTTCTGTGTAGGAAGAATTTTATGTACACGGGTACTTTTAAAATAGAAATGATTTGGTAGATATACTTAAATATTTAGATAATTAATTATAAAATATGAATATATATATATATATATAAATATAAATGTAAAAAGAGAAAAATATATTTATATATATATAGTAATGAGTTAGTTAATTAATTATATATTATAATTGTTAAAAATTATGCAACGGTAATTTCATTTAGAAATTTATTATCAAATTAGGTTAGTTTTGAAACAAATTATTAGAAGGTAGTCCAAATGTTACGGGCAAAAGGTTGGTCACGTGGCAGCATAATAGAAGTGTCTGGTAAATATCACCTAAGAAAAGAAGCGGTGAGAGAAAGTGAAAATGAGTAAGAGACAAAATGAAAAGAAAAAGAAGAAAAATAGTATGCTGTTGAGTTGATCCACTCTAATTCTGGGGAGGAAAAATGAAAGGAAAATTATATCAAGTGCTTTTCTTTTAGGATCTTTATTCCTGTATTTATCGATTGCTTAAACAAGGGTTTAAGCACTAATATTAGTTGAAAGAAAAAAAAAATATAAGAGAAGTTGTATTGAATCTTTAAATATATTTTTTTCAAAACCAATTTGTAATTGATTGTTTAAAAATAAGTTGTCCAATGAGTTTTTGTTAAAAACACAAAGAAAAGTAGAAGAGACGAGGATACAAACAGTTTATACTAGTTATTTCAACTTTAATTATATTCGGTACCTTCAATAATTTTGAAGGATTTTCATTAAAATTAATCTAAATCAATTTAAGTATTTGTTTTTATAAAATTATTTTTGGCTTAAACCTAATAAATTTATTTCAAAAGTTTACCACCCAACCTAAGTATTTTTAACACTAGTCACTTTGGACTTAAGCAAACAAATATATGTTTGACGATAAGATAACTTGATATTACAATTAAAATGGATGAGTTCGACTATATTAGAAAAAATGTTATGAAGTACACTTAAAGTAAAACAAAGTGTAAAGTTAAAGTAAAACAAAGTGTAAAGATAGAAATAAATGAAGAAAGTTTAATTATATTCTAAAATGATTTTTGCAAACTTTTTATAAACTTTTAAACGTATTATGTAAGGTCTCCAAATTAAGATTCCCACGTATTGTATGAATGATTTATAAACAAAAATATTATAAAAAAAATGTTGCCCTAGTAGTGAATAAAGTAAGAAAGCTATAAAGAAAATAAAATATTTTTATACTGATTTGTTTTATCAAGACTATGTCTAATTTTTTGATCATAGCTACGATTTTACTAGCCAAGAGTGATTACAAAAATTATTTGATCTCAGTCACTTCTGGCTAATCCAAATATTTCAAAATACTTCTGGTTAACACTATGCAAGTATTATTTGTACCCAACATCTTCAAGAACATAAAACTACATAAAGCCTTTACACAAGAGATTTAAAGCTACACTTGGTTTCTTTTCATAGTAATCTCCAACTTCAAATATTCGTTCTTCAGCTTTTACATAGATGGAGAGTTTGAAATAGTTGTTAGACTCAACAATGTCAAATTCTTCAATCCATTTGTTGGAAGCGTACTTAATGTTCCTTTGCATTAAATGTATCCTCGTTAGCTTTCAACATCAGAATTGCAAAGTTCTTTATAATCCGAGGATTAGGTACCGAAAATATGTTCTCCTTTCTACAATAGATCTTTATGTTAGAAATTCTTCTTTCATTCTGATTTGACTTATCTTTTCATAAAAGATAAGCTTTTCTGACGAGACTCAATAGAAAACACGTTTTTGTGGAGTTAGAGTCTATTTGAGTAAAAACAACAAACATAATTGATATTTATCTTTGAATTTTAAGCTTCATTTGACACTTCATTAATATGATTAGAGACTTCATCTGAGTGGTATTATTCATTTGCTAACTTGTGAGTATTTTGATGAAACTTTATTCATTGCTCACTATAATCATCTATCCCTTTCAATCGTCTTATAAATTTTTTTTTTATCTTTATAATATGTAATGATCAAAATTAAAAGATATAATTTATTTTTAAATAAATTTAATTTTGTGTTTTAAATTACAAAATACTTTAAGAGCTTTCTCTTATATAATGTTTTTAACTTGTATCTTCTCTTTACACTTCTTCTATTACTTTATGTTAAGATATGTTGACTTTTTATATGTCTTCCCAAAAAGATGTTTATTGAAGAAGTTTATAAATTGAAGAGAATTAATAACTTTGCAAATTCTGATTGATCACATCACAAGTATCCTTTCTTAGTTGTATAGTTTGACTTTAATATTAAAAAGTATTATGTTGTTATTGGCAGTAGTTGTTGAGAAAATCTAAACTTTTCAGCATACAAATATTAAAGGTAATAAATGCATAAGCTTGTAATAGAAAAAACATAAATTTAGGGTAGTTATCAAAGAATATTCACTTAGAAGAATATATATAAATTTGAAATTGAAAGAATAAAAGAACCAGAGAATGAAGACAATATTACTTTAAAAATTTAAGAATGAAGACACAAATGCAAATGCAGGAATAACAAATACAGAGAAACAATCCCAACAATTACGAAAGCTACGAGAGTCCTAAACTATTATGATAACAAATTGAAAACAAAGACAGTATAACAACGGTTGCCTTGTTTTCCTTGTCACGAATTTTGACCTCGTGATGACCAGGGGAAGCGTGGTGACACTAGAAATGCAGCTTCAACGAGAGCGGCAGTGATAGAAACATGTGTACAGGTCTCGAAATCATGAGATGATGCAGCTTGCAAATATTAGAGAGAAATTGAGGATTCATAGTACTTCTTAAGTTAAATATCACTTTCTTCCTTTAAGATTAAATATTTTTCTATTACTATCCTTTAAATTTAGAAAATTCTATTTATATATTTTATGTTTTTAAAATATATTATTTCAGTCATTTTATATCTTTTATTTAAAAATATTAATTTCACATCAACATAGTTAATAACTTAAATTTTATATTAGTCAATTTAGAATAATGATACTCCCATGTATAATTCTATTCTCATAATACTATTTTCTCGCTTTTAAGTTATAAATAAAAGTTGTCATTGTTTTAAATTAATTATTATAAAATTTAAATTATAAATAATATTTAACCTAAAATATTTTAAAAATTAAAATAATAACTTTTCAAAACATAAAAAGGAAATTCTTAAAGCATCAAAATAAAAATATTTTAAAAAGGTATGAAAATTACTTTAATGGGTTCTGCCTATTCATGATACGTAATCATTAACCGGCGCGATTTTAAAAAGATTGCTAATTTAGACTTTCGAACTAAGGAAACTAGAAAGAACGTGCAATTGTCATTGTCACGAAATATTAGAAATTATTTCGAAAACAGTTGAAGAATAAGGTAGTAACAATTTGACCACGGTCAGCATTAAAAAAACAAAACCTCCTTTGCTTGTTAATCGTTAATCTCTAAGATGGTTTTTAAATCAAAACTATTTTTTTATTAATATAACAATGGATTCTATATTAAACGTGATTTTTGACCACAGCAAGCCGAGATTGACTAGTAAAACTTGCACTTTTGTGAGTGAGAGTGGTTCTTTATTATAAGAATCCATTGGTTGCACCAAAAGCAGTGTTTGAGTTGTGTTTTATCTCCAACCAAAACTCACAAATGGATAAGCTAAAACAAGTGATGTTCCTTCTGTTCATGTCCCTCTTCACAAATTTCATAGCTAGTGTTTTATCTTCCTCATGCCCCATGGATCTGAGCTATGTCGAGACTTTTCCATGGGACACTTCAACCTGCAGAGACCCAATTGACAAGAATCACTGTTGCCAAGCCTTGCTTAGTCTCATAGGCATAGGCCTATCCCAACACCTCAAAGAAACTAGTTATTTTCAACTTCCCAATGAAACCATTTCCTCCACTTGCTTATCTGATTTCAAACTAAAGCTTTCAGCTTTGTCAATTGACCCATCTTTGGTCCCTTCCTGCTTCCCTTACCCATCACAATTTGTTACTAATCCTTCCAATTGTGCAGGTATTACAACAATCCAAGATTGGAAGACACAAGTTGGTTGGATTAGTCCTTTAGACACTTCTTGTAATGGGGACCTCAGTGATCAAACTCGTTGCAGCATTTGTTCCGATGCTGGCCTCAAAGTGACATCTAATTTGAACAAAAAAGACCCAAATTCCACAAATTGTTTCTACTACACAATTTTGTATGCTGCAGCTATTGTTAATGATTTGGGTCCAACAGATTTAGGCGCTGCTGGTTGTATACTAGGCCTGCCACTAGCTACAAAAGGGTCATCACATAGAAAACAAGTGTTGAGACTTGTTTTTGGGCTGCTGGGTGCTGTTGTTGGTGTTGTGCTTGCTTTTGTGTTGATTGTTATGTACAGGAAGTGGGATAAGAGAAGGAAGGAAAATATGTACCACAGGGAAGTTGAGAATGGTGTGAGGAACAGTGTTTTGCC
The DNA here is from genome assembly GCA_026586105.1 of Hylodesmum podocarpum. Lineage (NCBI taxonomy): Eukaryota > Viridiplantae > Streptophyta > Magnoliopsida > Fabales > Fabaceae > Hylodesmum > Hylodesmum podocarpum. Next base: position 172,297 of record JALJEV010000058.1, on the reverse strand, counting down.
TAACACTGGTGCAAAGTGGTTTCACATATCTGAGCTTGAACGTGCCACTAGTAAATTTGCTCAGAGGAATATGGTTGGTCAAGGTGGTGATGGTGTCGTGTACAAAGGGACTCTTTCTGATGGCACTGTGGTTGCAGTGAAGGAAATTTTTGATTTGGAGACTAAAGGGGATGAAGATTTCTGCTATGAGGTTGAGATCATAAGCAAAATAAAGCATAGGAACCTTCTTGCTCTTAGGGGGTGTTGCATTTCAAGTGATAATTTGAAAGGTAAGAGAAGGTTTTTGGTTTATGATTTCATGCCTAATGGTAGCCTAAGTTATCAATTGTCACTTTCTGGGGCTAATGGGCTAACATGGCCTCAAAGGAAGAACATTATTCTTGATGTGGCTAAGGGGCTTGCTTATTTGCATTATGAAATCAAACCCCCAATTTATCACCGTGACATAAAGGCTACTAACATACTTTTGGATTCCAAAATGAAAGCCAAAGTCTCAGATTTTGGTTTGGCCAAGCAAGGTAATGAGGGTCAGTCTCATCTCACCACAAGAGTTGCTGGCACATATGGTTATTTGGCACCAGAGTATGCTCTCTATGGACAACTAACAGAGAAGAGTGATGTGTACAGTTTTGGCATTGTTATACTTGAGATCATGAGTGGAAGAAAAGTGCTTGATACTATGAATTCATCAGTGGTTTTAATCACTGATTGGGCATGGACACTGGCAAAATCAGGGAACTATGGGGAAATTTTTGATCAGTCTATAAGAGAAGAAGGACCAGAGAAGATCATGGAAAGGTTTGTTCTTGTGGGAATACTTTGTGCTCATGCAATGGTGGCACTAAGGCCTACTATTGCTGAGGCACTTAAGATGTTAGAGGGTGACATTGACATTCCTCAATTACCTGATAGGCCTGTGCCACTTGGTCATGAGTCATTTCAATCTTCTTTGTTGCATGGTTTGCAAAGAAGTGGAAGATCAACGCCATATTTTTCATCTTTTTCAACCATGAGCATAGTATAGATTCAACTTTTATTAGTCTTGGATATAGTTTGTTTGTGCTTGTAGTATTTGGTAAGAATTAGGTACGAGTCAGAAATTCACGGCTAGTACTTGGCATTTGAAGATCCAATTTGACCTTCAAAATCGTGCCGTAAATATCTTGAATTCTTTTTCATTTTGTATACTTTGTTACATACGATTACTACAGAAGAAATACAAGTGATAAATTTTGATTAATTTGTTGCATATGTATAGTGTTCTAGGAAAGGTTTATAAAAATCCTTATACATTTCAATGCTTTATTTTATTTTATTTTTGTAGAATATATATATATATATATACACTTCAATGCTTTGGAAGCAAGCAACCTTGCCACGTTAACCAGTAACCTTATCGTCAAAGACTAGAATCTCATTTCTTTCCCTTTCTTTTATTCTTAAAATATACGTCTATAACTTGTTTCTTCCGCCTCTATTATAATATTTATCGTAATATTATATTATTTTTTCTGTTTTTTGTGTTTGTTGATTTTAGAGTAATGATATTCACAAGTGATGGAATAAAAAAGAAAGAAAAAAATAGAAATAAAATAAAATAGGATGAAAAAAGTGGGTGAATAATTTGTATTTTCATTATTTTAAACACGTGAATTAGCTGTTGATACTTTCCTTTTCCTCCACTTGCTTTCTGGTGGGTGGCTAAATTGAACAGGTGTGTAGTAGTTGATTGGCCAACTTGCCAAGTTTTTCAATTATGTCCGGTTAAAATTTGGATTCCAAATCATTGACATTATTCAATAGAAAAAGTAGATCAATGGTTTATTTTCACCTAGGCTTTTGATATATCATGAGTAAAAGAAAGAAGAGATATTATACCAAAGAAAAAGCAAATAAAATAAAGGAATGAAAGAAATATTTCATGAGTTAAATAATAATGATAATAATAATATACATTTTGCTGTTTTAAAACTAAATTAATTTATGTTTCTTTTAAATTTAATAAAAATGATCTTCAAAAGAGTTGATGTTAAGAATACAATTTGAAATAATATTTTAAGATATTGAAAATATTTAGACCATATATTAATTTTCAATATAAGTAATATTTATAAAGCAAATCATCTATGAGTATTACAATTAATTATAATTTTAATTCTATCAAAAAGAGTGATTATTGTTATTCTTAGTTTCAACTTATTATCATTCCATATATACGTTGATACATTAAAATGTGTGACTTCAAAATCTATAATTATTATTAAGAATTCCTCTATTTCTAACTATTTTATCTTTATAATTCATTTTTTTAAAAAAAATACGAAGTTATTTGTTAATTTTTATGTTTCAGTCATTATTTATTTGTTTTCACGTTATTTTAAATAAAATTTAAAAATTAATTTAATTTCAATACTTACTTTTATAGAATATTTTATTTCTTAAAACTTGTATTACTATCTTTTTAACTAATTTGAAAATTTTAAATTATTAAATTTGTTATCTACCAATTTTATTTTAAATTGAACTTGCATCTATCACTTTTCTTACACTATTTCTCTCCACTCATATTTTTTTAGTTATTAGTTTCTTTCTTTCACTGTATTATTATCTCTTCAAAATAAAATTTAGATATATAAAATGCAAATACACATACGTCACAGAATATTGAAATGGTTGAAACAAACTTATGACTAGTCAATTAACAGTCATATGCTCTGTCATTGAGTTAAAGAGGAATGATGATAAATTCGATCTCATAAAATCAATTTCCACTCTTAACCATGACCAATACCAGTTAAAAATTTCCTTTATAACTCGTAAAACTTATTCGAGGCTGATTTAACAGTAGACCATTATTACTTCGGTTTAAAAAATATTTGATACCAAAATTTGCAATAAAATTTTGTAGAGGGTCAAAATTACAGAATCATGAAAATGTTTTGGCAGATAAATTTTGAATGGACAAATATTTAAAATAGCTTAGTGAATTTAATTTTGAAAATTTTGAAAACAAAATGACAATTTAAAAATTAGCCTCTATCTGAAGAATAGAAGAAATTTGAAAAATATAAATAAATCTTAAAACATGCCAAATACTATACTAACATGTTCATTCAAGTAATGCACATCTAATTTTACAAATAACAAATTTGAATGTTGTATACGTATAAAAAAAAAAAAAAAACTCATCATTAAAATTTGTTAGTCCTGCACCTAAGAAAAATTATGAATGTAGCCATATGAATGAATATTACACTCATACATGGGACAGAGTAGATCTTCCACTTCTTTGCAAACCATGCAACAGAGAAGATTGAAAGGACGCATGTCCCAGTGGTACTGGCCTATTTGGTAATTTGGGAATGTCAATGTCACCCTCTAACATCTTAAGTGCCTCACCAATACTAGGCCTTAAAGCCACAACCGCATGAGAACATAGCATTCCAACGTAAACAAACCTTTGCATAATTTTTTGTGGCCCTTCTTCTCTTATTGATTCATCAAAAACTTCCCCTATCTTTCTTGATTCCACAAGTGTCCATACCCAATCCGTGATTGCATCCGCAGATGAATTCAATGTATCAAGCACTTTTCTTCCACTCATGATTTCAAGAATCACTATACCAAAACTATACACATCACTTTTTTCAGTTAGTTGCCCATATAAAGCATATTCAGGTGCTACATAACCATATGTGCCAACAACTCTTGTGATTAGATGAGACTGACCCTCTTCACTATCTTGCATGGCCAACCCAAAATCTGCCAATTTAGCATTCATTTTTGAGTCCAAAAGTATATTGGTACCCTTTATGTCACGATGATAAATTGGGGGTTTGATTTCATAATGCAAATAAGCAAGACCCTTGGCCACATCAAGAATTATGTTCTTTCTTTGTGGCCAAGTTAGCCTATTAGCCCCAGCAAGTGACAATTGATAACATAGGTTTCCATTAGGCATGAAATCATAAACCAAAAACCTCCTCTTACCTTTCAAATCATCACTTGAAATGCAACAACCCAGAAGACCAAGAAGATTCTTATGCTTTATTTTGCTTAAGATCTCCACTTCATAGCAGAACTCTTCATCCCCTTTACTTTCCAAATTCAAGTTCTCCTTAATAGCAACCAAAGTTCCATCTAAAAGTTTCCCTTTGTACACAACTCCATCACCACCTTCACCAACCTTATTCTTTGGCGAAAACTTATTAGTGGCGCGTTCAAGCTCCTTTATGTGAAACCATTTAGAACCAAAGCTAGGCAAAACACTATCCCTCACCTCATTTTCAACTCTCCTGTGATAAAAACTTTCCTTTTTTCTCTTATCCCACTTCCTGTACATTAAAATCACTACAAAGCCAATCACAACACCGATAACAGCACCCAATAACGAAAAAACTAGCTTTATCACTTTTCCTCTCTTACTTGATGACCCTTTTGTTATTTCACTAGACAACACTGGCACGTTTAATATGCAACCAGTGGTAGTTGCATCAGTTGTACCTTGTGGATTGATAACCGCAGCAGCATATAACGATGCAAAAGAAGAACATTCTGTTTTTGTGTCACTAGCATTTGGGTCAACTCTATTAAGCTGAAGAGCCATTTGTAATTCAGCTGCAATGCAATTATTGCAACGAGTTTGATCACTAAGGTCCCCATAACAATAACTCTGCAATGGATTAATTGAACCCACTTTTTGTTCCCAATCATGGGTAGTTACAATACCAGCACACGCTGAAGTGTTGGTAACAAATTGTGATGGGTTGGGGAAGCAAGAAGGGACTAAAGATGGGTCAATTGAAAAGGCTTTGAGTTTTGTTTGGAAATTGGATAAGCATGCGTTGGAAGTGTTTTGGTTTTGAAGTTGAAAGAATGAGGTTTGTTTAAGGTGTTGGGCTAGGCCTATGTTGAAGATGGAGTTGAGAGTTTGGCAACAAGGTTGTTTTTTGATTGGGTTTATGCATGTTGATGTGTTCCATGGGAAGGTTTCAATGTAGGTGAAATTCATGGGGCATGAGGAAGATGCAATACTTGGTATGAGAATTGTGAAGAGGGAAATAAGGAGAGGAAGGAATGTTACTTGTTTTTCCATTTGGAGATTTGTGACTGAGAAAAAAAAAATGGTTTTGGAGATGGTGGATGTGGAGCATTTTAATAAGGAGTTCTCGTAAGAATGATGTTGTAGAGTCAAAATAAACTTTGTTTGGTCAGATGGTGCTTTGAAAATGCAAGTTTTGGATAGTTTAGTCGATTGTGGCGGTTAGATAATTGACCGGCTTTTTAGTAGTCACCGCTTTGGACATTTTTTTTTTAAAAAATTTCTTCGGAGGCAGTGGTTGGTAAGATCGCATCTCTATTCTTACTGTGCACATTCTCTGCTCCCATATTTTTCAGATATTATTTGTTGTTACTATGAAATGTTTTAAAGATGAATGAATACAAAACAAAAAGGAAGAGATCAAGATTAATTTTTCTAAAACCAAATAGGATATTTAGAACTTGATATTTAAGATGTAATTAATTCATTTTATTTGTTAATCAACCAATCTATATATATATATATATATATATATATATATATATATATATATATATAATTTTAGTAGGTTGTGTCCAACCAAAAATTAAAATTAAAAAAATTTATAAAAATATATTTTAAAAAAATCACCTTTTTTTCCTGACTCCGCCCCTGTATATATTAAAGATCGATGCTACGAGTCATAAGAGTCTAAACAATAATTGAAAATTGAATTCTCGTACTCAAATATACGTAATAATGAGTTAAACGTTAAATAGTGTGGACTAAATAAATTATGAAATTTGTTTTATTATTTTTTATTTAATTTTGATGTGAGTTTTAGGTTGAATTTAATGTATGGATTTTGATTTTTTTTTTTGAGTTTCTAATATTTTTATTAGTTCCTATTATTATGAATTTAGGATACAGCAAGAGTTTATTTCTAATAAATGCTTGGGGAAATGCATTAACATACAACGTTGCAGTGAGATTTAAACAGTTGATGGAAAGTAAAGTGGAAAGAGAACGTGTGAGTATTCATTCAGCTTATAATGGATATTCCTTCTAATGCAAAGATATAGATATATCAGCTTAATGCAGAGATATAATAGATATATGTGTTTTCTAGATAACTTTCCTTTAGTGAGAAAAAATTAAATATGATTTTAGTAATATTTTAAAATCTATGACATATCACTCATTTTTCTATGTGCGGTGTTAATATTTTTTTTTAAAATAAAAAATTAAGGTAATTTCTATCTACAAATTTATTATTTAGTATAAGAGAGTTTTGACTCATGTGAACAAAATAAATGGTTATGCATGTGCTGCTATTCATAATGTAAATAAAATATTCATCAAGGTATAAATGGAATTGGAAAGATTATTCAACATGTTTTTCAAAGAATAATTAAAGTTGTTAGATAGAAGAATATATATATTTGAGAAGAGAATCAATTTAATGAAGGAAAAGATTAAATGAAGGAAAAGATTAAATGAAGAGTTTGAAATATATTGACTGAAATAGTGTGAGAAAACTTAAAAGAGATTAAGAGAAAGAAAGAAAAGAGAAAAGGAAGAACAACAATGAGAATGAGAGAAAGAAAGGTAATAAAGTTTAGGTTCTAACATTATTCTTATGAAAAATTTGATGGTACAAGAATTGAAGGAAAAATTTCTTATAGAAATGTCATCCTTAAGTTATCATATTTGAAAAGGAAAACTACTTATATCATTCCTACTTTCCCATTATTAATCCATTCAACCATTATAGGAGAACAAGCAAAATTAGAGAAAGAAATTTAGAAAATTGTGGATAAACTTAAAAAAATTCTCCTCTATACTTGAATATTTTTTAAGGCTAGTTTTCATACACATTACTATTGCCTTAAAGTTTGGATTTATTACTACAAAAAGAAACCATCTTGAATGTTTATAGAATTCACTAAATTAAAATTTGTACAACTTATATTTGATGAGAAAAGTGAACTAAGATTCGAGGATGAATCATTTCGAATGGGGAGGGAATGATATGAATCGGAAAACATATAAATTCAAGATTAATATTATGAGCCTAATGTGAAGACAACAATTGAAAATCCAATCTCATAATCAAATACACAATAATTAAATGTTAATTAGTTTGGGCTAAGTAAATTATGAAGCATGTTATTAATGTAGTGGAATTTAAATGCTTGGTGGAATGTATTAAGTGTACAATGAACATTGTAGTGGATTTAAATACTTAGTGGAAAGTGAAGTGGGAAGGCAATGTGCAAGCATTCCACTTGGCCTATAAATAGATACTTCTTGTAATGCAAAGATATAATTTGAATTCGAATAAAATATGAGTTTTCTTTAACACGAGAGCTTTTCTTTAGTTCTTGATAAAAAAAATTAAATTAAATTTTATCCATTTTTTATTGTGGCAATCAAACTCATGACTTATCTTACACAAACAGAGAAGATAAAATAAAATGAAAAAGATGGAATAGAAATTTCATATAGGAAATTTGAGATATTTTTTTACAACACAAATTTTTGGGAGCATGTCTCATCACAGTTCATGTTATCCTTTTTTTCTCTGTCCCCTTCCTAAACTGGTTTATTTCTATTTATACTGCATCTAACATCACATTAGAATGATTGTGGCTAGTCTCATTTGTAATTATTTGGTTCCAAGGGTTACGCATTTTCTCTTCTAGTGCACCCTCTTGAGTTTCACTTCATGGCCATAATGGGTGTGTCCCTACCCCAAGGGTTATGACCCGTTGAATTGTATCTCTTGATCTTATGCCCCTTGGGTGGGTCGTGACTATTGGGTGTATCTTTACACCAAGGGTTATGTACCATTGACTTGCATTTCTTGATCTTCCGCTCATTGGGTGGGTCTTGACTACTGGGTGGTTTTCATCCCTTAGGTGTTGTGCACTGTGTTGTTGGTGGTTTAAAATTGTTGCTTCTCTTACTCGTGTTAGTGGGTGTGCACTCTAGTGATGGGTAACTTATTCTTATCAATATCACTCACCTTCTCATCCATTTTTATAGTGCGGTGTTAATATCTTTCCCAAAAGTAAAAAATCAATGATGTGTTAATAAAAAGTTAATAAAATCACATTTAGTTCTTCATCTAAGAACTAAGAGAAATTCTCACAATGAGAAGAAAATTCATATCTATCTTGAAAGCTTATAAGAGCGTCCTATTTATAAACTAAATAAAAATAAAATACAGGTAATTTATATACATTAAATTTCCATTAATACTTATTTCCCATTTAACATTAGATTCTCATTAGCGTGCACTTCCCATTAAACATTAATATTCCTTTTAAAAATACACCCCAGTTATTATCATGACAATGACTTATTAATTTTCACAAATCATGATAGTGAATAAGGAAGTTAAAGGATATTAAAATCCTACCTAAAAAAGTACAGAAAGATATCTCAACTAATTTCATAGAAAATAAATACATAAATTTTTAAATAATTAGAAAATAGACTTGTTCAATTTTTAATCCAAAAATCTAATAATGCATCTTGATCGAACAAATAGATCGGAACCATGTTTAATTTGAATTTCCATCGTTGTGAAAGTTAGTTTATTCCTATCAAATATTCACAACAAAATAATAATTTCCACTTTTTGGTTCTTTGAAATTATTAATGTGTAATTTTAGTCATTTGATTTTGCTTGAGTTCATTTTTTTTTTTAATATTTTTAAATATTCTTGCAGCTTTTTGTCTGGAATATCCTTTAATTATTAAGTAAAAAATTAAACCACTTATTATAATATTGTAATTATTGTTAATAATATCTAATTACTACAACATGCTTTATGCTTGTCAAACTAATATTGTTGCAAGAAAAAATGTTTATTAATTTTTTAAAACATAAAACCATCAATGAGCAATGGTTTAGAACAATCAACTTTTGAATTGGACCAAACTTTTGTATCAAATTCTAGCACTCTGGTCTCTGTAGTCCACTCGAATGGTGATAGACAAAATAATTGACTAGGGAAGCCGATACGTTTTGTAAGTCAAAATATTTAAATAACACATTTTTACTTTATACTTTTGACACGTTTTTTTAGTGGAAGATTATTTTGGTTACAATCTCGTTGACGTAACATATTTAATCAGGTTAGGAATTCAACTTTTTATTTTCACTTGCTGTATAAATTTTAGAAAATTGAATTGAAAAGAAAATAACATTTTAAAGGTATTATAAGAAAATCAATAAATATAAATATTGACCTAAAAATTTAACGCAAAAATTTTAAAAAATAAATACAAATATTACCCTAATATTTTTAATTAAAAAGTTTCCACCAATATACACTTATTACGTCATCTTTTTTGACGTTCAACGACGTAATGTCGATTCGGTAAAGAATTAATTTCATATGTAAGAGTGTTCTTTTACATCACTTAAAATTGTAATTAAAGTTGAAATTAGAAACAACATTTTAAAAATATTATATGAAAATCAAATAAATATAAATATTGACTTAAAATTTAATGCAAAAAACATTTTAAAGATATTATACGAAAATCAAATAAATATAAATATTGACTTAATTAACCTTTAATGTTAAAATTTTAAAAAATAAGTACAAATATTGTCATAATATTTTTAATTAATTTTTATTGACAAGTACAAAATATATTTATTACGATGTCATTGATGGAATTGATGTAATGTTGGTTCAATAAAGAATAGATTTAAGTGTATTTGTATTTTTTTTTATATCGGTTAAAATTTTAATTAAAGTTGAAGTTAGAATTCACGTCGGTTCCAATGAAAAAATATGTTTAAATCTTTTTTCATTTTTGTTTTCATTTGTTTATTCTTGATGAGTAATTTTTCATTCTTTCTTATGTTAGTTTCCATTTCGTTCTCTTGTTTCCCATCTTGCGTATTGTCTCTGTTTTGTCCTTGCGCATTGTCTCTGTTTTGTCCTTGCGCATTGTTTCTGTTTTGTCCTCGCCTCTGTGTCATGCTGTTCACACCTCCACACCTCTGTTCTTTCTCTTCTTTCTCCCTCACTGAAGTCTCACTTGTTGAACCCTCTATCGATTACCAGATTTGTCACGTCGCCACTGTCAACTTCAAAAATCACCTCTGTCTTAACTAGGTCTCTGACTTTGCTCCTGTCCGTGAACCTAAGAAGCACCATATCAATATCCTAATCCTCTCGCTTATGCTCTCCTCCACTCCTTAAATCCAATCTCAACTCGGCGACAATTTCCCCAAAACAGTCACCACAAGAGTTTTTTACTCTTCTCTTCGCTTCAATAGCCATTCTCGCTCACAAAAATTATTCTTCCACTTCATGACACATTTTTCCTTTCGAACTCAAATCCACTCTTCCTTTTCTTATTCCCCTCTCTCTCCTTTCAATAACTCTATAACTATCACCAAGGTTCTAAATATCAGTCACGGTTGTGTTAAAGTTTTCATGATTCCGTTGCAGTCGCTGCGGTATGAAATATGTAAAGCAAGGTAGTTGATATGTTGTGGCCGATATTCGTGTTTCGGAGTAATATTTAAAACCTTGACTACCACTGCCTCTTCTTTTGCTTCCAATCCTTGGTGGAGATCCATGATCACTTTCTCCAAAACGTGGCTCTCTCCTTCCTTCTTCTTTTGTAATATCATAACAAAAATTAATAATTTATAGTTACATGTTTTATTTGTGTTGTTTCTCTTCCTTTACTTGCCTCACTTTAATGTTGGAACATATTTAATAATGCAAGAAAACATAATAGAAATATGAGTTATCATATACCAGTTTGTTTTATTTTATTTATACACCGAGAAAGAAAAATTATTTATACTAAGTGGTGTTTGAAGTTATATATAAAGAGCACAAGTCCCTTGTTTTATGGGCATAACATCATTATTTAAAATTTTAAAACATACGTCATAACAGCCTAACATTCAAAACCTAAACAACTTAAAGAAATCCTTGTAAAATAGGAAACAAACTTCGTCTCAACTAGCTTTCTTAACCACGTGTTCAACAAATAGAAAATTCAAAGCAACTTCACTGTGCTAACAACTGTAATACACAGTCAATCAGTCAACTCACTCACAGAATATTTATGTATTTCTCTCTCTTCACACTTTATACGTATACGTATTTCTCTCTCTTCACATTTTATAACTGGTTGCCTGTGTATTACAGTTGTTTACCAAATATTTTTCAATTCAAAGAAGAAATCCCAATTGGAATGAGCTTTTGAAATGGGACCTCTTTCTCCCACAATTTTTTTCACGAAGATATATTGTGAAACCAAATTTGAGGTCAAAAGGATTACTACTACTCAAGGACAAGTTAAGGCTTCAATAAGTGACCTTACAACAAAACTTCCCAAGCAGGAGTTTTGAGATGAGAACAACCCTACAATACAACAACCTTCTAATGAAATGTTAGAAACCAGAACAATGTTACCCAAGTTTACAACTAATCACCCCTTGACTTAATTTGTTCCGTTTGAATTTGGAAAGTCGGAATTAAGGCTTTAGGCTTAGATTTTTAACCACTTCTCTACAAACCATGCAACAGAGAAGATTGAAATGATGCATGACCTAATGGCATTGGCTTATCAGGTAATTTGGGAATGTCAATATCACCCTCTAACATCTCAAGTGCCTCAGCAATAGTTGGCCTTAGCGCCACAACCACATGAGAACAGAACATCCCAACGTGAACAAACCTTTCCATACTCTTTTCTGGCCCTCCTTTTATTGGTTCATCAAATATTTCCCCCATCTTTCCAGATTCCACAAGTGTCCATACCCAATCCGTGATTGAATCCACAGATAGACTCAATGTATCAAGCACTTTCCTTCCACTCATGATTTCAAGAATCAAAATACCAAAACTGTAGACATCACTCTTTTCTGTTAATTGTCCATAGAGAGCATATTCTGGTGCCAAATAACCATAGGTACCAGCAACCCTTGTGGTAAGATGAGACTGACCCTCACTACCTTGCTTGGCCAACCCAAAATCTGCCAATTTAGCATTCATCTTAGAATCCAAAAGTATGTTGGTAGCCTTTACATCACGATGATAAATGGGTGGTTTGATTTCATAATGCAAATAAGCAAGTCCCTTAGCCACATCAAGGATTATGTTCTTTCTTTGAGGCCATGTTAGACTATTAGCACCAACAATAGACAATTGGTCACTGAGTCTCCCATTAGGCATGAAATCAAAAACCAGAAACCTCCTCTTACCTTTCAAATTATCACTTGTTACACAACAACCCCGAAGAGCAAGAAGATTCCTGTGCTTTATTTTGCTTATGATCTCCACTTCATAGCTGAAATCTTCATCTCCTTCAGTGTCCAAATAAAAAATCTCCTTAACAGCAACCACAGTGCCATCTGAAAGAGTCCCTTTGTACACAACCCCATCACCACCTCGACCAATCATATCGCTCTGCGAAAATTTATTGGTGGCACGTTCAAGCTCAGATATGTGAAACCATTTAGCATCGGTGTTAGGAAAAACACTGGCTTTGACATCATTTTCAACTTTCCTGTGATGAACATTTTCCTTCCTTCTCTTTTCCCACTTCCTGTACATGACAATCAGCATAAAACAAATCACAACACCAACAACAGTACCCAATAACAAAAAAACTAGCTTCATCACTTTTCCTCTCTTACTCGACGACCCTTTTGTTGCTACACTAACCAGTTGAGGCAGGCCTAGTATGCAACTTGTAGTGCTTAAATCTGTTGTTCCAAACGGATTAGCAACAGCTGCAGCATATAAAACGATGTAGTAAAAACAAGGTATGGAACTAGTATTTGGGTCAATACTTAAACTAGTTAGCTTGGACGTCAATTTCAATGCAGCAGTAACACAATTGTCACAAAGAGTAAAATCTGTGAGATCCCCAGTGCAAGATGTGTCTACTACGCTAACCATTCCAACTTTGTGCTTCCAATCTTGTGTAGTTCTAATACCTGCACAAGTTGAAAAGTTGGTAACAAATTTGGTCGGATCAGGGAAGCAAAGTTGGACAAACTTTGGTTGGATTGACAAGGCTGCAAGGTTATGTTTGAACTCAGATAAGCAAGCAGAGGAGGTGTTTACATCAGGAAGGTTAAATATTGAAGTATCTTTGAGGTGTTCTGCAAGGGCTATGCCAAAGATGCCGGACAGAGTTTGGCAGCAGGTTTCCTTACCATTAATTGGGTCACTGCAGACTGAAGTGTTCCATGGAAGGGTTTGAACATAGCTGAGATCCATGGGGCATGAGGAAGATTCACCACCTGCTATGAAAATCATGAGGAAGAGAAGGAACATCACTTGCTTGTCCATCTGTGAGTTTGTGATTGAGAAACAGTGTAAGAGATAAATAGCCATTTCACAGAACTTGAGTTTTCCTAGTCAACAATGATCAACTTAATTATTCACCATAAATTTATTAATTTAATAATTGAATGACTAAAATTCTAAAACAAGTTTCTGGTACAAGTCTTGATAATTAATAAAGTTGGGTAAATAATGCGTCAATTCTACTTTAATTTGCGACATTATTTTGTAATTAATTAATTATTTTTCTCTTCTTACATTTTATAATTTATTGTTTATGTATTTTTGTTGTTTATTAAATATTTTTTTAAATGAATATTAGTAAGTGAAATCAATATATTTTTTGATATATTTATTTTATTCGAATTTTGATATTTATTAATTAATGATGAAATGTATGTGTGTAGTAATTGGTAAGTAAAGGCAACGCTAAAATAATTGAAAATATGTTGAACAGGGACGTGAACGGTGTTTCAGGATAGCCTGTCCCCTTCCTAGATATTCATGGCAGCTGATTTTTCTTCCTCATTCTCATTTATGTGGGTCCCTGCATTTTTTCGGGGAATCCAACAATATATTTAAGAAATTAAATTTATAGATTCAAAATTTAACGAAATCTTAAAAAGTCTTCACACGATTACAAATAATAAATTTACTATAATCATCCACGGTTGAAGTATAGGGTAATAATAATACTAACTCAATTATGATCATGGTTATAAATGATGTGATTACATACAAAAGTGCAATTATCCACATGACTTTACTAAATTGAAATGTATATCATTGATAGACTTGTATATTATTTTCCACTAGAATAGGAGTTATTAGTTTCGTATAATAAATATTTATTGGAATTAAGACTTCTTAAGATTTTTAATTTTGATTTACCGTGATTATTAAAATTTTAATGATTGGATTTAATCATACGAAATTGCTTACATGAAAAATTGTTTGATACATCTGAATATGATTTTTTAATTAAATTATAGTAGATATATGGATTAAGATTAATTTTTTGGTTTTGAGAAAATAAATATTAATATAAGATGGAAAGTGTTGAATTGTATGCTGTATAAAAATCTTTATATAGATAATTTTATCAATTATACAAGTTTAAATCACACATTGGATTATGTAACACGGTGATTTTTAGCTACTTTTCTTACGGTGATTTTTAGCTACTTAGAAAAGTAAGAATAAATAGATAAACATGCATTTTTTTTCATAAAAAAATAATAAAAATTTTGTGTTTTTAAAGAAAGAGCTACATTGATAGCCGTATTTTCCACTTTGAAAAAATAAAAGTATAATTAAGTATATATTATTTTTTTAAAGAGTTGCTTTAAAATGGAGCGATGACAAAATTTTCAAAGTAAAAGAATTTTTAATAAAGATAATTTTTATAAGATAACATTATGAGTGATGGATGTCTTGAGTGATGGATGTCTTGGTTCGGATGTGTGACAAATTCTATCTTGGGTGGAAGTAGTTATAAGGTTTTAAGATTGACAAGTTAGTTTAAACATTATAATAATTTGGAAGTTAGGATTTTCTCTTAACGACTGATACCAATGAAACATTTAAGAAAATGACAAATATGTTGAGGATCTTCATTGATATCGAGGGTTGAAGAGTTAATCTTAAGAATTGATCAATATTTGAGGCTAATTAAGGGGTATTGGAATGCTTAGGATAACTTAGAAGATTTAGAAAGACAAAAATAACACTTCCGAGGATTAAAACATTTGCCCAAGCATCAAAATCGTGCCTAGGATAAGATACTTCACAAGAAAGCCCACGCGTTAATAATCTGTCGTGTTGTTGCCGCGTAGGTAGAAGGGCGCTTGGGCGCTAAGCCAAACTCTATAAATATGATGAGAGGGTCATCATTTCTTTTGTTTTGACCCTCAACGAAGCCCTTCCCGTTTTCATATCTGAACACACTTTTCTGACCTCCTCTACTTCACTGGGAACTCATGTGCATTGTTCTTTTGGTAAGTTATTGTCTTTTTATTAGTTAAATTTGATCATTTTCAAATTAAAGGTCGTAAGGGAAGTTGCCTTTTCACAAAACTGATTGCACCTTTATAATCTTGACATTTCCCTAATAAAAAATATATAACAACCTTTAACTATTTCCTTTTATTCCTCAATTATGTTTCAATTTATTACAACAAAAATAAGTACTTTCTAGACTCCAAATTGAAATTTTGAACCAATTAAACTAACATATGCTTTGTTCTCTTCGTTTTCGACCGATCATTTTCTTGATGGGAGTAGCCAATGAAAATTCGATGTTTTAGCTACTGCATATAGAGTGTTTATAGTGTTTTGATATCTCTTTCATCATTTGCTAATATTAGACATGCTACATTCTAATCACTTAGATATGAAATATTAACATCATAGAGTTTATTCTTCCTTTTTCTAGTGAAAAGAATGAATTTGTCTTTGATTTTAACTATGTGCTTATCTTTGTTAAAGGAAACTTCATACCCACTGTTACAAAATTGACATATGCTATGTAGGTTGAATTTTAACCTTTAACATAAGATACATCATGAATGGACGACATTGGTGGCTTACCTATCACAAATTATTATGATAAAAGTCTAAACTTATAAGAAGAATGATACATTCAGACTCATGAAGCAAATCATACGATGTGAGCTCAATAGATGAATGATGCATATCATATGAAGTCCAAGTTAGACTAATAAAGCAATAGACGAAATTCCGAAAAACAAGATAAATATTAATTCTATGTATTGTTTTCATATACTTAGACTCAAATCATAGTACTATTTTTTGTAGAATTTGCTCAAGTAAAGTATATGTTCCAATGAAGTTAACGTTCAAATCAAACGAAGTTAACTAAATCTTCATAAAAAGACGTGTATAACAAAGTTAAAGAGGATGTCTTCTAATATAAAAATTTGTTGGAGAAAGAAGGACAAATTTTAGTACTTGATCCATGGATTATGAAGATTTTTTATGCACTAATGTTGACAAACCAAGAACACATTAAATGCAGAAAAATGTTGGACATACCTTCATCAGATAGAGACAAGTCTTTAAAGTTGTTGAGTCTAACAGCTACTTCAACACATTTATATCTATGTAAAGCTTAATATTGAAGATTTAAAGTTGATGAGAATGCTTTATTTCAAGAGTTTTGCTCTATATAACTTCTTCTATTCTTCTTTTGTAAAACACATTTAGTCTAAGCTTTATTGTATATCCTTTCTTATTTAGAGGCTAAACTTTTTATAAGTTAGTCATTGATGGATGTTGGACTTAAAGCTTGAAGATGCTTTGGAGTCTCTCTTGTTGTTTTGCTTTTGATGTTCATGTAATTTTGGTTTTCTTAGATGAATTGTAATTAGGAGTTTCCTATGTATTGATTGTTTAGTTTAGGCATGTATGTGGTTGTTCTTTTTGTGAATACCCTGGAGAGCTTGGGAATCTAGTGTGATTTCTCATGTATCAAATGTTTGATTTCCCACTCAAACTTGTTTTGAAAATGTCTTTGGTAACCAACTGAGGTAATAGATTACCAACAGAAGGTAGTCAACTACCAACAACAGGTAATCAACTACCAACAGTAGGTAACAGAGTGTGGAAATTCATTTATTACTGGAGTAATCGATTACCCCCTCGGGTTAATCGATTACCATGGCTAAAAATCACCCTGGAAACCTTTGTTCACTGGTTTAATCGATTACCAACCCCTGACAGTCGATTACCCCTATCAGAAAAATATTAAGTTGCCCAAATTGAGTTTTTAATTGAATATATAAATTCTCTTTTGATGAAAATTAACATAAGATCTTGGAACATAAGTTTTAGAACAGTTCATACACTTTCAAATTCTCTCTAAACTGAGTTTATCATCTTTTCCAAGAAACTCATAAAGAACTTCAAGAGTTTATCAAGTTTTCATAAAGAAAGGGCAAAACTTGATCTTTTCTCTGACTGGGTGATATTCATTGTGTTTTCTTTTGTGATCAGATCTACACTCCAGGTGTTTTCTAAACTGATCTTTTGTTTACCTTTTGATTTCTGGGTTGTTACTCTAGGAGAGAGGTCTCTCTGGATAGAGTAAAGGACTTTGAGAAGTGTGTTCTCAAAGGTTTGATCTTGAGTGTTCCAAGATTAGGGAAGAACTGTTCTTTGGGTTAAAGGACAGGTTTTTGGGTGTTTTGATTTCGTTTTTGTGTTGCTTGTTGTAGAGTGAATGTAAAAGAACACAAAAGGGATCATTTGATAGTGGAAAACCGATCGCAACAGTTGTTGGGTTGGGACTGGATGTAAGCGATGGGCGAACCAAAGATAAATCACTCTTCTCTTCTTCTTCCTTCTTCTCTTTACCATTTACCGTTAATTGCTGCTATCTTGGTTTATCTTCTGCAATTGACTTGGTAATTAACTCGGTAATCAACTAAAACTGGAACAGTTAGATACTGATATTGATTACGTTATATATTGATTACTAACGTGTTTCTGATTTTTCCTTTTGGTATTTCCGCTGTGTATCTTTGATATTTCTCGCTTATCTGTCTCAATTATTGATAGGTAATCAAGAATAGTTTTGTTTGAATTAAAAAGAAATAGAAACTCACGAAAATTGGGCTATAGTGGAACTAGAATCTATTCACCCCCCTCTAGATTCACACATAGGGACCAACAATTGGTTCCAGAGCTTTATCTAGTAGGTTGCTCTAGATTTTGATCCATAGTTCCTTAGAATGGCCGGTAATCAATTACCATTCGCTGAAGGTGCCTCTATTAACAGACCTCCTCTGTTTTGTGGTGATAACTATCCTTTTTGGAAAGTGAGGATGAAAATCTTTATGGAGTCTACATAGAAGCATTTGGCAAGCGGTTGTGATGATTTCAAGGTCCCCACATACATAGAAAATGGGAATGAGATTGAAAAACCATTTGAGAGATGGGAACAAGAAGAAATTAGGAGAGCTAAAAATGATGCAAAAGCTTTAAATATCATACATTCTGCTTTGAATTCAGATGAATTTTTCAGAATTTCAGCTTGCAACACAGCCAAAGAAGCTTGGGATCTAATAAGGGTCACACACGAAGGAACCGCTGAAGTACGAAGGGCAAGGAAGAATACCTTGATCCAAGAATACGAAACCTTTAGAATGGCACAAGGTGAGTCCGTGATGGATATGCAGAAACGTTTCACACACATCGTAAACCATCTCAAAGGACTTGGTAAGATCTTCATTGAGGAAGAAGTCAATGTGAAGGTGCTGAAATCCTTGAAGCGAGAAAATGGCAACCAACTCCCACAACAATCACCGAATCAAAGAACCTAGCCTTGATGACAAGTGCGAGCTATTTGGTAAGTTGAGGAGTATGAAATGGATATGTCCCGTATTGCTTTGATGAAGAACAAAAAGATAAGAAAGCCAAAGGTCTAGCACTCAAGATGGAAGACACGACTAGTGAGAGCGATGCATCAAGTGTGGTAGTGAATACGAACAGGAAAAATATGAATCTCATGGTAAGGAAATTCAAAAAGTTCATGAAGAGGAACAATGATAAAAGGAGATTCAACAATTTCAGAAAAGGCTTCAAGAGGAATGAGAGTTCATCTTCAAAGGTCACTTGTTATGAGTGTGGAAAAATGGGTCATTACAAATTGGAGTGCCCCAACATGAAGAAAGGTAACAGCAGTGAGCCTAGAAGAGTAGAACATGAAGAAAGACCCAAGAAAGACAGATTTCGCAAGAAAAAGGCATACATAGCTTGGGAAGAGAATGATTCCTCAACCTCTAGTGGAAGTGATAATGAAGAAGCAAATTTGTGTCTCATGGCAAATCCAACATCCGATGATGAGGTAAGTGATTCCGATTCATCTACTTTTGACTATGATGAGCTGCAAACTGCTTTTTGTGAACTTTATAAGGAAGCTGAAAAACTAGGCAAGTTGAACAAGGTTTTGAAAAACAAAGTTATTCTTGATTTGGAAAATGATATTTGTTTTGAAAACGATGTTCAAAGTTTGAAAAAGGAAAATGATATCTTGAAACGGCCCTGTTCAAAGTGTAAGTCTTTTAATGACTCCTTGAAAAAGAATAATATGAAGTTCTTTGCATTTAAACAAACCAGCAAAAACAGAACTTTCTCATGTAGTTATTGTATGAAATCTGGACATAACTCTTATAATTGCATGATAAGAAAGGAAGGAATAACAAGTGGATTGTTTAAATGGATTAGGAAAGATAGTCACAGCTCTAAAACAAATGGACCCAACAAGACTTGGGTACCAAAAACAAAGTGATATCTTTTTCTATGTAGGTATGCTTGAGAGCCAAACACTCAACTTGGTATTTGGATAGCGGCTGCTCAAGACATATGATCAAGACAAAGAGCAATTTTATCTCCTACAAATCAAAAGAATCGTTCATTAGTGTATGGAGATAACAACAAAGGGAAAATACTGGGTATAGGTGCAGTTGGAGACAAATCCAACACTGTGATTGAAGATGTACTGCTTGTGGAAGGTTTGAAATTCAATCTTCTGAGTATTAGCCAACTATGCGACAAAGGCTATCAAGTATCATTCGATAACGGTTGCTTGCAATATCGAGAGTTGATGACTCGAGTGAGATATTAATGGTCGATAAGAGACATGGTAACATCTACATCCTTGAACTTGATCATACATCATCATATCATGCATGTCTTATGTCAAACGATGATTTATCATGGCTTTGGCATAGACGTATAACTCATATTGATGTTCATCACCGACAAGCTTTCTTCTAAGAACCTAGTACAAGGGTTACCTAACTTGAAGTTCAAAAGAGAAGGCCTATGTGATGCATGCGAGGAAGGCAAGCGCCTAGAAGCTCCTTTAAAACCAAAAATGTTGTTTCAACTTCTAGACCACTTGAGCTACTGCACATGGATCTCTTTGGTCCATCTAGAACTACTAGTTTGGGTGGAAACCTATATGGACTGGTTTTAGTAGATGATTTCTCTCGTTTTGCTTGGGTTGCATTTATACCAAATAAAGACAAGACCTTCAAAGTTTTTAAAACTCTTGCCAAAAGGATACAAAACGAAAAAGATTTGAAAATCAAGTCTCTTAGAAGTGATCATGGAGGGGAATTTGAAAATGAACCTTTTGAAAAATTTTGTGAAAAATATGGAATCGATCACAACTTTTCCGCTCCAAGAACTCCGCAACAAAACGGGATTGTTGAGAGGAAAAACAGATCCTTAATAGAACTAGCTAGAACTATGTTAAGTGAGAGTGCACTGCCTAAACACTTTTGGGCTGATGCAGTTTCCACTGCTTGCTATGTTCTAAACAGAATTGTGATTCGTCCCTTTTTAAAGAAAACCCCCTATGAACTCTATAAGGATAAGAAACCCAATATTTCTCATTTTAGAGTATTCGGGTGCAAATGTTTTGTTCTGAATAATGACAAAGAGCCACTTGGAATGTTTGATGCCAAGGCGGATGAGGGTGTGTTTATTGGGTATTCATCAACAAGTAAAACATACAGAGTTTTCAATAAAAGGAGAATGTGCATTGAAGAATCTGTACATGTAAAGTTTGATGAATCTAATAATCCCCAAAAGGGAAGTGTTTTTGTTGATGATGATGAGAATACAGGTGAAGACAACAACAACAAACCACAATTACAGCAAAATACACTAACCAATTCTCATGACCTGCCAAGAGAATGAAGGAAACCAAGAGACTTATCTCTTGACAACATCATTGGTGACATCCATAAGGGAGTATCCACAAGATCCTCTCATAATATGTTCTGTGATGATTATGCATTTGTATCTCAATTTGAACCCTCTTGTGTTGATGATGCTATAAATGATGAATTTTGGATGAATGCTATGCATGAGGAGTTAAATCAATTTAAAAGGAATGATGTTTGGGAGTTAGTACCTTTTAATAGAGATATGAATCTAATTGGAACAAAATGGGTGTTTAAGAATAAGTTAGATGAAAATGGAATAGTGGTTAGGAATAAGGCAAGACTAGTAGCTAAGGGATATAATCAACCAGAAGGAATAGACTTTGATGAAACATATGCCCCAGTTGCTAGATTAGAAGCTGTAAGAGTCTTACTTGCTTTTGCCTGCATTCATGATTTTAAGTTGTTTCAGATGGATGTTAAAAGTGCGTTCTTAAATGGCTACATCAACGAGGAAGTCTTTGTTTCACAACCTCCTGGTTTCACTGACTTCAGTTACCCTGAGCATGTGTACAAGCTAAAGAAGGCCCTCTACGGTCCGAAGCAAGCCCCTAGACAATGGTATGAAAGGTTAAGTAAGTTTCTTTTGTCAAAAGGTTTCAGCAGAGGTAATGTTGACAAAACTCTTTTGATTAGGAGAAAGTCTAACAGTATTTTATTGGTCCAAGTGTATGTTGATGATATCATTTTTGGATCAACTAATCAATCTCTGTGTGAAGAATTTGTGGAAAGCATGCAAGGAGAGTTTGACATGTCTATGATGGGAGAACTCAAATTCTTCCTAGGACCGCAAAGTCAAGCAACCGAAAAAGGAACCTTTATACATCAAGCAAAATACACCAAAGAGTTGTTGAAGAAATTCGACATGGAAAGTTGTAAGATCTCTAATATACCTATGTCAACTAATCTCTTTTTAGATAATGAAGCTACAGGACTAGAAGTGGACCAAACAAAATACAGAGGGATCATTCGATCACTCTTGTATCTCACAGCGAGCAGACCGGATATAAAGTTCAGTGTTTGTGTTTGCGCGCGATTCCAATCTGCTCCAAAACAATCACACATGACTGCTGTGAAGAAAATTCTAAAGTATCTTAAAGGAACAACGAACTGCGATTTGTGGTATCCCAAAGGTACGTCCCGTACTCTAGTTGGTTTTAGTGATTCAGACTTTGTAGGATGCAAAACAGATAGAAAAAGCACGAGTGATGTTTGTCACTTGTTTGGAGAAAGCTTAGTCTCATGGTACAGCAAGAAACAAGCATGTGTTGCTCTATCAACAACAGAAGCAGAGTATGTTGTCTTTGGGGTAGGCTGTTGTGCTCAAACCATTTGGTTAAAGCAACAACTTGAGGATTTTGGACTAAAGCTTGATCACATCCCTATCAAGTGTGACAATACAAGTGCAATCAGTATCACGAAGAACCCGGTTTTGCACTCAAGAACAAAGCATATTGAGGTGCACCATCATTTCATAAGGGATCATGTTGAGAAAGGTGACTGTGAAGTGGAATTCATTGAAACGGAGAACCAACTCGCGGATATCTTCATAAAGCCCCTACCTAAGGAGAGATTCTTCAAACTTAGAACCAACCTTGGTATACTAAGTGAGGAACACCTCTCATGAATTCTCTAAGTTTGGTAAGTTGGATCATTCATGGTGCTCCAACAAGGTATGAGTTCATTACATTACATAGTCATGACCAATTATATTTCAAAACATGTAAAATCAAGTGTTTTCAATGTTTCTGATATAGATAATCGATTACCATTGCATTTCAATCGATTACCTAGCTTGATTTCAAAATTTTTGGTGAATTACTCTCTGGAGTAATCGATTACCCCCCCTGGTAATCGATTACCACGATTTCAAAATGAGTTTTTCCAGTTTGTGAGCCACTGGAGTAATCGATTACCTTGGCTGGTTAATCGATTACCTTGGCCTTTGTTTTCAAAGTTTTTGGTTACTCACTGGAGTAATCGATTACCACGTAAGGGTAATCGATTACCTTCTACTTGAAAGGGTTTTTCAAGTGTTTTTCATGGTTTTGGGCCTAATCGATTACAATTTCTTAGAGTCCAATATTTTGTTCATTGAATCTAACCTCAATTGTGGAAGTTTTATAAGTGATTTTCAGGTTTTGGGTTTCATTCTACACATCTCACAAACCCTAAAAATCTCTTTCTCTTTCTAACCCTAAAACCCCCTTTCATCTTCTTCATCTTCTCCACCACCACCATCAATGGAAGAACAAGGACGAGGCAAGCGGATCAAGCATGTAGGTCACAAGCCTAAGCCAAGAGTTTCGCCCCGATCAAAGAAGGGTGAATCCTCCTCCAAGAGGAAAGAACCCACATCTCCCGGAGAATCCGTGGCACGCCCAATCAATCCGTGGTTCACCTCTACTGCACAAGAATCACGTTTCTATGGAGATTTCGCAAACAAGGAACTTGTTCCGGCGAAGATTTTGGACCTCCGATGGCTAGATGCACAAGGGTTCACATTTCACTCTTTGCTCCGAGATCAGAACCTTGAGAAATTTGTTGGTCTGAAGGGTCACATATACCCCGATCTAGTGAGAGTTTTCTACTCCAACCTCCGACCACACCAAGCCACCGGAATGGTAATCTCCGAGGTAAAAAGCAAACCTATGATTTTGACTCATGATATATTTTTCTGTTTTGCTGGATTTAAGAATGAAGGTATACGTCCTACGATTGAGCACTTGCAAGCACAAGGAATCGAGCTTCACAAAGATTCGTTCTTTATGAGCCTACTCAAGAATCCCGAGGCATGGGAAGCGGAAAAGGCTGCAAGAAAGGAGCGTGGGAAGAAGATAACCTACAACACCGACGAGCTGAACGCCAACGATCGTCTTCTTCACTATACAATCTGTTGGATCCTAGCTGCAAGAGGAGCCAATCACGCTTAGATCAATGAGGAAGACATGGTGATGATGGCTGCGTTGAAAAATGGCATTCAAATCGACTGGGCACATGTTGTGATGGACAACATGCTCAAGACGAGAAGGCTATTTGACAACAAATGTCCCTATTCTCTGTTTATTTCACGTTTACTTGAGCATTTTCAGGTTGATACTACAAATGAAAGCAGAGACTTGGTGAAGGACATTCACATCATTGGAGACAAAGCATTAAAGATGATGCGATTGACAAAAACTGATGCTGGATGGGTGCTAAGGGAAGAAGCCCCACAACAACAACAACAAACAGAAGCTGCAACCGATCCACCTTCTGATGATGATGATTCCGCGGCTGGGGAGTACATCCCTAAATCCCGTTTTGAATCAATTGTCATTGATAGGATGGATGAGATGGAAGCTACCACTGCCAAAAGATTGGATGATATGGAGGCTGCAAGCAATGCTCGCTTCTTGGATCTCAAGGAGCTGCTGGAGTCTCTTCATACTCGCTTAGATGCACTCTAGTATTCCCTTCTTATCACTCTTCTCTCTCTTTTGCTTCTTGATATACCAAATAGGGGGAGAATGAATGGATGTATAGGTTATCCTAGATAGGGGGAGAATGAATGGATGTATAGGTTATCCTAGATAGGTTATCTTATATTGTTGAATGGATGATTTTAACTTGATGAGTGATAGCATAATGCTCTGTTTAAGATAGATAGTACTGTGAATCTGCAATGTATATACTGCATATTTGGATATCTCTAACAGTTGCAGGATTCTTAGAAGATCAACACACATCCTAAACCTCTAGGAAAACCTTGGTTGAGATTTGGTACATCAAAACCAAAAAGGGAGAGATTGTTGGACTTAAAGCTTGAAGATGCTTTGGAGTCTCTCTTGTTGTTTTGCTTTTGATGTTCATGTAATTTTGGTTTTCTTAGATGAATTGTAATTAGGAGTTTCCTATGTATTGATTGTTTAGTTTAGGCATGTATGTGGTTGTTCTTTTTGTGAATACCCTGGAGAGCTTGAGAATCTAGTGTGATTTCTCATGTATCAAATGTTTGATTTCCCACTCAAACTTGTTTTGAAAATGTCTTTGGTAACCAACTGAGGTAATAGATTACCAACAGAAGGTAGTCAACTACCAACAGCAGGTAATCAACTACCAATAGTAGGTAATAGAGTGTGGAAATTCATTTGTTACTGGAGTAATCGATTACCCCCTCGGATTAATCGATTACCATGGCTAAAAATCACCCTGGAAACCTTTGTTCACTGGTTTAATCGATTACCAACCCCTGACAGTCGATTACCCCTATCAGAAAAACATTAAGTTGCCCAAATTGAGTTTTTAATTGAATATATAAATTCTCTTTTGATGAAAATTAACATAAGATCTTGGAACATAAGTTTTAGAACAGTTCATACACTTTCAAATTCTCTCTAAACTGAGTTTATCATCTTTTCCAAGAAACCCATAAAGAACTTCAAGAGTTTATCAAGTTTTCATAAAGAAAGGGCAAAACTTGATCTTTTCTCTGACTGGGTGGTATTCATTGTGTTTTCTTTTGTGATCAGATCTACACTCCAAGTGTTTTCTAAACTGATCTTTTGTTTACCTTTTGATTTCTGGGTTGTTACTCTAGGAGAGAGGTCTCTCTGGATAGAGTAAAGGACTTTGAGAAGTGTGTTCTCAAAGGTTTGATCTTGAGGGTTCCAAGGTCAGGGAAGAACTGTTCTTTGGGTTAAAGGACAGGTTTTTGGGTGTTTTGAACTATAGTGGAACTAGAATCTATTCACCCCCCTCTAGATTCACACATAGGGACCAACAATGGAGGTCCATCACAAGCACCTTACTCAACAAGAATAATTACTGGAAGCATGCTAAAAAGGATGGAGGAAGGAATTGAGAAGGAGCTTGTAAAGTTAGAAGTCAAGACTCAAGACCTAACTCAAATATTAAATAAGCCTTGTAATTTTCTTGTTAATGATATGACTTGTAAATAATTCTCTTTGTAGTATAAGTGTTTTTGGCCATGCTTATGTGAGATGGAAAGCTCACGACCACTCCTGTATTTTGTGAATATTTTGTTGACTTGGAAACTCTTAGGTGCTTGGGAGCTTTAGGAGTAAAGCTTAGTGCAAGTAGAGTAAAATTAGGTCATATTTCTTACTAAAATTCACAAGTGAAAATTAAATTTAATATAGATTCAATTTGAATTTCATTTGTGAATCCAAACACTTAAGCTCATGTGAGATTCTTACTTTAATTAGAATCGATGCCTAATTTAAGAAAAAGCCTAAGCCTTTGATTACTCAACTCATCCAAGGGTTGAGAACAAAGGAGGATTGATGACATGTCCAGATTGAGAATGAATCTTAACACTCTTCAAAGTGACATGTAGGTTGAGTTAAGAGTGTGTGACTCATATTAATTTTTAATCTCCATCATTAGATCTTAGCCTAGCTTTCTCTTCAAGTTTCCTAAACTCTATAAAAGGGGCTAGCCGAAACTCTATAAAAGGGGCTAGCCGAAACTCTTGTATACTTTTGACAAATTTCAATAAAAGCTTAGCTTTGTTGAGAGAGAGTTTCTCTTAGTCTTTTTAGGAAGAAACTTTGAATCTTATCAATGATTTCTATAATCATTGTGGTGGTTCCTCATAGACTTGTTGCATTTTGCATGGCGTCTTCTATAATATTTTAGTCTTTCCATTTTCAAATTTTCTTTCCCTTTATCCATTTTGGCCGAAACACTTTCACATCTTCCATGGATGGTTTGTTGAAGAATTGAATATTTGCACAACTTCTAAGCATCAAGGTACTTTTTTGATTTGGTGTTTGTATTAATTGGTATCATGAGTTTATTTCTCTTCAATGAAATCTTTCTTTCCGGTTAACTTGATATTCCTTTGTGTTCATTAAGTTTAGTATAAACTTTAGTTCTTAAATTGTAAATAATTAAAAAAAATTAAATTCATTAAAGTTGTCAAGTTCTTTCAATTTATAATAAGAAAAAAGGCGTAAATAATTTACAACTTACCCTGTTTTCGATATTTTTTTTAATAGTATCACAAGGTGGTAATTTTGAGTTTAAATTACCTCAAAAATACCGACATATGATTTAGATAATTAATTTTATGATTATACTTGGTTTGGATGTTAGAGTAAATAAGTATCCAATGATTAAGATCATTTTCAATCATTTTAACGTGGATCTCTCCTTTTATCTTCCGTCTATAACTATGTTGAACAAACAAAACGAATGAAAACAATTTGTAACTGTATTTTATGCTCTTCTTCCATCCTTTCTCTGACTATTCATCAAAGTGAACATAAAGCCTTTTTACTACTGGTAAATTGATGGAAGAGGAAAGTGTTATTTTAGTCTTAATACTAATAAAGTTCAAAACATGTTTTTAAAAGTGTAATTTAATCTCTGAAAAATTTATTGTTATAAAAATGATAATTTATTATTATTTTAGTTCTTAAAAATTTACTACCTTTTAATTTTAATATTTAGGATTAAAGTATGAAAAAAATAAATATTTTTAAAGACAAATAATAATAAACATTTAAAGTTTAGTAGTTAGACTCCATCATCCACCCAAATAAACACCCGGCATACTATGTACATGTGAATTCTTAGCTCATGCAAAGAAGAAAAGAAATAGTAATAAATGTCAAAATATTTTCTTTTATTTAATTGTAAATAATAAATATTAATCATTCGGTTTTGCATCTATTTGTGAAACAAAAAGGGAAGGGGCTTCAAATGGAGGATAAAACTTAGTCTTCCTTACAATTCAGGTAATATTTTTCCTAAACTTTGCCAGGATAAAGTTTCATATGATGTCTTCTAAGATAATCACAAGCATGTCATTTATCTAAGAATCAAATTTTGGTACTTACCTGTCCACATATTCTAGTCATCCAAACATTCAAGTAGTGAAGAATTATGTTAGGTATCTCTTCTTGATATTGAAAACTTGAAAACCCAGCAATTGAAGATTCTTCTTCGCAAATGAATCAATTTAGAAATCTTCTCTTTTTATTTAAAAAGAAATGAAAAGAACAAAGAACAAGATAAACAAGTTTACTCCCAAAAGGAGCACTCTCCTTTTCTCACTACCTAACCAGTTTGAATGAATATTCTCTCATCTCCTTTCATTTACAGCAGGAGGGCTATATATAAGAATTCCTGCCCCCTGACTACTAACAACATTTTTATAGCTATATAATGTAAAAGATAAACACAAGAAGGGGGGTTGAATTGTGTTTATTATAAAATTTTATCCCTTTCGTCTGTGGGTTTCCAAAGGGTTAAGAAGAAACAACGTTTGTTTTGAAAGATTGATTTTAATATGCAAACGTTAAAGTACGATTATCCCCAGTTAGTTAAATAGACGAAACAAATAAACACGAGTATTTTTATACTGGTTCGTCTATTCAAGACTACGTCCAGTTACCCAGCAACCACTGAGTTTTAACTACAAACCGTGAAAAGGTTTACAAGTATTGTTTGAACCCAGCCACTTATGGCTATTACAAGATATTCTTTGCTCCCAGCCTTCTCAGGCTAAACCACCAAGGTATTCTTTGAACCCAGCCTCCACAGGCTAATACAAAAGGTATTTTTTGAAACACAGCCTCCTCAGGCTAAAGTACCACACAAGTGAATTTAAAAAGGATGTTTGAAAAATAAAGTTCTTCCTCTTCGCAGAGAGGGTTTTTACAATAGAGTTTTTAGTTGAATTGAGCGAATTCTCAGACGATTGAAGAGATAAGCGTATTCGCCAACTGATTCTTGATGTTGTGAAGTCCTTTTATAGGCATCTTCTTCAAATAGCCGTTAGACTCATTTGAATGTCGTTGAGAGTCGTTGAGAAATCTTCTTGAGAGTTTTCCAGAAAGGTTGTCAGTTGTACTTGATTGATTGATGCAGAGTCGCAGCGGATTTAGCGGACTAGGTTGTGCGTAGTACTACTTCTGACTTATGCAGGGATGTGACAAAAGGTGAAGACCTTTTTGACTTTGGAGTATAAGCTCGAATCCCTATACTGATCTTGGATGCTTCTCATGAGTGCTTCTTTAGATTTGAAATCTTGGCGCGAAAGACTCCACTTGACTTCAGCTTTTTGGATAGACGATATGATTCTTCAGTCTTCAGTTGTTGTTGTTTCGTCTTATCCTATCGTCTTAAGATTTCACTCTTGAGACAGACGAAGGACTTAAGCTTTGAGTAGTTCTCTTCCGTCTGTGCATGTATCATCTGATGACTTGGCTTTTGGACAGACGCAGAATTTCATCTTTGAAGGGTCTCGTTCCGTCTGTGTTGGTTTCGTCTTAGCAAATCTTGGGTAGCTTGGTTTCGTCTGTCTTGTAATTAATCAAAATCTTGAGACGTTAATCATCCTTGATCTAACAATCTCCCCCTTTTTGATGATTACAGACCATACCACGAAAATCTGCATAAGACATGGTTAGACAGAAACAAACAGTCTTAAAAAGCCAGATTGACATCAAGACGATGTTTTCTGAATAATACCTATTTATAATAGATTGTTACATCAATGCGATGTAATCTTTGTACATTATTACATTGGTATAGACAGAAAACCAATAGAGAATAACCAATAAAGATTTACAATGTATTTTCTATACTAAAAGCAATGAATAAATAAGATACATTGATACAATAGGTATAGTACATAGCTCCTTATTGTATAACTTCCCTTCAGACGATACTCTCCCCTTCAGACGATGCTCTTTGCTCTTGCTTGCTCGCTCCCCCTCAGACGAAGCTTTATCTTGTTTGCTCCCCCTCAGATAATGCTTTCCCCTTGTACCATTCTTCTTTCCCTTGGGCTATCTTCTTTTCTCTCCCCTTGAGTTGTGAATCATCAAAATGTGATCACGAAGAAGGCTTCGGCTTCTTGTTGAGCAGGGTCATCACAATGTCTTTCAGCTGCTGCACCTCAGACGATAGAGAAGCTTGATTTTCTTCAAGTTCTCTGTTTTTTGCTTTCAAGTGCCCGCAATCCTCTTCCAAGGCATCATACTTACGCTTCAGAGTCTTATACTCCTCAACTTCTTGAATATCAGCCTCTGCAACCTCAACTTTGTCAGCAACCTCCACCATATCATCAAAGTGTACCATTGGTGTTTGAGGTTCTTCCACAATAGGTGTAGTGTCATCAATGATGAGCACTGTTGGAGTCTTCTTCAGACGCAATGTGAAATACGGAAGTGTGAGGTAAGCCGTGAAGTTTTGTTCCCATTGCCATGTGTAGATGTTTGTTGGAACAGAGACTTCAAGATCTGGATGTTCCTGAGAAGGAAGTGTATAAGCGAAAGCTCCACTAGGAAACACCCTGCCACAGACGGTAGAATCCTCATCAAATGAGGTTCCAGAGCAAAATTGTGAAGTGGCTTCGTGATCTTCTATCATCCGTTGTATTTTTGGATTGATAGAGCTTGAGGCTTGAGCTTGGATTGCCTTGAGGTGCGCATAGGCAACAGACGGAAGAAGCTTGGAGATGTACCTTGCATATTTGAAGGTTCTGGGTACAGACGGTACTTTCTTTTCTTTGCCCTTAGCCAAAAACTTGACCAAGCATGGTCGTTTTCGGTCTAAGACGATAGTGTACTTCGTTTCGTCTGACACCAGCGAAGAGAATTGTGAACCCACCATAAAGGGGAAGTATCTCTTATCCTTCTTAGCATGACGATCAATATGATAGAAGGAAACCTCTCTTTCCTTGGCTTCCCTTCTATAGGCACCAGCTAACAACTTGAAGATCAAGTTGTAGTCTTCAGGTAGGGCGTGAGCGAACTCTTCAGGGTCTTCATATTCGTTGAGGAGGATGGAGTAACGAGGGTTGATCCCGGAGCAGTGGGGTCTCGTCCATGGGAGCACAATTCCAAGAGAGTGTCCTAGACCGACATACTCTGTTTTGTTGAGTGGAATTGTGAAGGGCATTGGATCATGGCGATCTATGGCGTCAAGATGCCAATGTGTGCACTCTCTCGGCTCATAGATGGTAGAGTGTGCGTCTCCATATCTACATGATGGAATGCGAGGCGCATTAACCTCATACCGAACCTTCCACCTTGGGTTTTCTACTGTGTGGGATGTGAGGTTTATAGCCAAGTCTTTGGTCCTTCAATCACCAACGCAAGAAATATGATCCTTGTATGCTTGTATATTTTCCAATCCCTTGATGTCTAGGTTGGCCGGTGTGTCCCCGAGGCGACGCTTTTGCCAATTGCGTTGCTCTCTCAGGGTGTAGATGGTGTCTTCGTTGAAATCCACCGGCTTCAAGGATTTGTTGTGTAGAAAGGGATTTACAGATCTCCTTAGTTGAAAACCCTTCTTTCCTCTGTACAGATATGGGTTCTTCAACTCTATGTAAGGAGTATCCCTTATGTATAGGTCTTCATTGTCTGCCAAGATTTTTGTTGCAGACTCAGACGATTCAGCTTCAGTGGAGAATTCTTCAATCTTCTCTCCAAAGATCCAATGTTTGACCAAAGTTTCTCGGCCACGGTGCTTGCGGCAAGAAAGTTCCACATGACTAATTCGTTTAGGAACGAATAGTCCACCTTGTGGTTTGGGGGTAAATCTTCTGGATTAATCACCTCGGCGTGTGATCTTCCCCATGTGGCATCCACCTTTATAATTTCAAGTTGTTCTTCATCAGACGAAGAATCAACTTCTTCAATCAGCACGAAGTCTTCAGACGGAATCTCCTTCGTCTGGTGGTGGAATGCTTCCTCGACGACGATAGATAGCGTACGTGCAAGAGATGTTCAGCGGAGACGCAACTATAGGATCAAACGCAGTTGTCCTATGTTGGTCTTGGAGTGTTGATGGAGATACTTCCATAGTAGAAACTTCTTCATTCAGCATAGTTTTCAACTCCTCCGCAAGCTGGGCATTATCTTTCTGGATCTGGACAGTTTCTTCACTATTCATGCCCTCTGAGGTTGCTGGAGCAGATGTAGCCTCAGACGATCCAATGCCGCGGACGCTATTGAGAAAGATTCTTTCTCTCTCAGCTTGAAGCAAAATTGAGACTCTCTTAGCCTCTTTCAGCATTCTTTCTTCGTCTGTCTCACCAACTACGACAGACGCAAGTTTTTGCTTCATCTTCTCCTTGCCTTTAGCAGCCTTTTCAAGCGTAAGCTTTCTAGCTCTTGCCTTTTCTTCTGCTGCTATCTTCTGCTTCTCTTCGTCTGTGAGTATCTTTACAGACGGAACAGGTTCAGACGATATGTTGACCCCTTCATCTTCACTAGGGGATATCGTCTGTCCTTTTGTCTTAGCACCAATGTGCTTGATTCTGATGGTCCTTTTCTTTTTCTTGAGGGGTTCTTCAAGAACGTCCTCAAAAGGAACCTTAGAGATGATCACAGGAGGAGGAGGTTGAGGTTGGTTTAGTGTTTGAGCTTGTGTTTGGGGTTCTGTTTAGGATGGTGTTTCGACTTGTGTTTGGGGTTGTGTTTTGGTTTGTGTTTCGGACGGTGTTTGGGCTTGTGTTTGTGGCGTAGCACGCTTGATGCGAGTTCTGTGTGGAGGGTCTTTGGTGATGGGTGAAAGAGGTACATCCTCTTGTTGTGAATGAAGGAGGTAGCCTGGTGTCAAATGCATCTTCACAAAGGTGCTGACTTTCACTTCCTTTCCTTCAGGGTGATAAACTACGCCAGTAGTATCAAACCCTTGGTTGATGATGATCTTTGTGAAGAGGGTGGCGTAGGGAATGCTGCTCTTCCTATGGATGTTGCGGTTCTTCAACGCACTTATCCAGTGGTCAAGGATAATATGCGGAAGGCTCATCCTAGCTTTTCTCATACAGTAATAGATGCAGAATCTGTCTCGAGTACTCACATTGTCCCTCGAACCAGTCCTCGACGTGAAGACATTGTAGAGGAGGTTGTGGATGACTCTGGCGGTTGGACAAAGATTCCCTGACCTTAGAAACTTGGAGTCTTTAGGGTCGCGTCTTTTTCCGTAGATAATCTTATCTACGTACTCCTCAGTCTCATTCTTCATCCAGTTGGGGCTGTAGAAACGCCCTTCGGCCTTGCAGTTGCCAGCTTCAGCAATAGAGTCCACCGTGATGATGTACTCTTTGTTATCAATGGTACCCACAATACCATCATCGAACTCCTTCGCGTCGCTCCAGAATTCGGCATAGGCCTCCATCAGCCATGGGCCTCTCATCTCAGCAAATCCCATCCATTCAGTGTGGTCTAAGATCCTCATTACTCTTTCAGAGATGCTTTGAACAGTTTCCCTTGATATCCACTTACTCGGCAAGAACAAGTCTTGAGCAAAGAAAGTTGCTTCAGCAACTTTGGTAGCTTTGGTGTTCTTGGCGGCCATTGTTGATATTTGAAAAAGAGAGAATAAGAACTTAGTAAGTATTTAGGTTTGGAAAGTTCAAAAGATTGCAAATTGCGGTAAAGAATAAAAGAGTGAACTTTCAAGAGTATTTATAGGCAAAGATAAAAATGGTTGTGATTCATCAGACGAAAAAGATTTTAAAAACTGCCCCTGATTTGACGTGTCCACATCATTGCCTTTTCAATGATTGATTTGACCTCTGCAATTCACAGCGCGTGCCTATCAATGTCCTAGAATAATGCAATAAATGACAGACACATTTATTGCTTCTTTTAATTTGTCCCTGCACACTTGAGATAAACTTGTTAAACAAAGAATATTGATTCGCGTCGTTGAATTTTACCACAGTAACTATTCAACTTGATCAGACGCAATGTTTCGTCTTAACACGAAATAATGTACAGACGGAACAATTTTCAATCATTTAAAGAAATAATTCCAAGATTTTCCTTAATGAAATTGAAACGTGTTTCTTCTAATGCTTTAGTAAATATATCTGCCCATTGAAAATCTGTTTTCACAAACTGTATATTGAAAATACCTTTTTGCACATAGTCTCTTATAAAATGAAAACAGATTTCAATATGTTTAGCTTTTGAGTGTTGAATAGGATTTTTGCTAAGGTTAATTGCACTAGTGTTATCACAAAATACTAGTATATGATTTTCAAACCTGGAGTAATCTTCATGTTGATGTTTTATCCACAGTAATTGTGAGCAACACCCTGCCGCAACAATATACTCTGCTTCAGTTGTTGAGAGTGCAATGGAGTTTTGTTTCTTGCTTGACCAAGATATTAGTGATGATCCAAGAAATTGGCATCCACCACTTGTGTTTTTTCTCTCCACTTTGTCTCCAGCATAATCCGCATCACAAAAGCCTTTCAAACTAAAATCATTATTTTTCTTATAAAATAGAGAGAGATCAGTTGTTCCAACAAGATATCTAAGAATTCTCTTTACAGCTTGTAAGTGAGATTCTTTAGGGTCAGATTGAAATCTAGCACATGAGACGACACTAAACATAATGTCGAGTCGCTCGCGATTAAATAAAGGAGTGAGCCAATCATACCTCTATATACGGTCTGATCAACAGACTTACCTGACTCATCCTTGTTGAGATTTGCTTCAGACGAATGCATTGGGGTCTTCATAGGCTTGGCATTCTCCATCTTGAACTTCTTAATAAGTTCCTTTGTGTATTTCTGTTGATGGATGTAAATTCCTTCTTTCGTCTGCTTGATTTGAAGTCCTAGAAAGAACTTCAATTCTCCCATCATGCTCATTTCAAACTCATCCTGCATTATCATTGAAAAATCCTTGCACAGAGAATCATTAGTAGCTCCAAAGACTATATCATCTACATAAATCTGGACTATAATAAAGTCTTTTGAAACGCTTTTCTTGAAGAGAGTTGTATCAACCTTTCCTCTTGAAAAACCATTTTTAAGAAGAAAAGTACTGAGTCTATCATACCAAGCTCTGGGAGCTTGTTTAAGACCATACAGTGCTTTCTTAAGTTTGAAAACATGACCAGGTTGAGATGAACTTTCAAAACCAGGAGGTTGTTTTACATACATTTCTTCTTCAATGAAACCGTTTAGAAAAGCACTTTTTACATCCATTTGATATAGTACGATATTCTTGTGAGCAGCAAAAGTAAGTAATATTCTGATTGCTTCTAATCTAGCTACAGGTGCAAAAGTTTCTGTAAAATCAATACCTTCTTGTTGATTATACCCTTGTGCTACTAACCTTGCTTTGTTTCTTACCACTTTTCCAACTTCATCAAGCTTGTTTCTGAACACACATCTGGTTCCAATGATGCTTTTGTTCTTTGGTCTTTCAACTAGGGTCCATACATCATTCCTTGTGAACTGATTAAGTTCTTCTTCCATAGCCAAGATCCAATCGTTATCTTGAAGAGCATCTTCAACATTCTTTGGCTCTATGTTTGATACAAGAGCATATCCAGATGATTCCTTTAGCTTCGATCTAGTTAGAACACCTTGATTCCTATCTCTAATGATAAGATCTTCAGTGTGGTTAGATGCAAACTTCCATAATCTTGCAGGTGCTTGATCTCTTTGTTGATGAGTATCAGACGAAGAGGGTTCGTCTGTGCTTCTATCGTCTGCTCTTGTTTCGTCTGACCCTTGTTTATCATGTTGACCAGAAGGGTTAATCTGCAAATTATCAAACAAGTTTTCTAGGTCTGATAATTCTTTATCAGCCTTTGAGTTATCTTGGAACTTTACATGAATTGATTCCTCTACAACTTGCGTCTTAGAGTTAAAAACTCTATAGGCCTTAGATGTGTTGGAATATCCAAGAAAGATTCCTTTTACCACCTTTGAATCAAACTTGCCAAGTTGATCTTTGGTGTTTAAGATAAAACATTCACATCCAAAAGGATGGAAATAAGAAATGTTGGGTCTTCTACCTTTCCATAGTTCATATGGAGTCTTATTCAGTATTGGTCTTATCAATATTCTGTTTTGAATATAACAGGAAGTATTAATTGCTTCTTCCCAATAATATTTAGGGAGAGAGCTTTCATGCAACATAGTTCTAGCTATTTCTTGTAAAGAACGATTTTTCCTTTCCACAACTCCATTTTGTTGGGGAGTTCTTGGAGATGAAAAATTTTGAAATATGCCATTTTCAAAACAAAAGGCTTTGAACTCAGAATTTTCAAATTCTGTTCCATGATCACTCCTAACAAACGCAATACATATTCCTTTTTCTTTTTGAACACGTTTGCAGAATATTTCAAAGACCTTGAATGACTCATGTTTATGGGCTAGGAAGTATACCCATGTAAATCTAGTATAGTCATCTACAATGACAAATCCATATCTCTTCCCTCCAAGACTTTCAGTCTGAGTGGGTCCAAAGAGACCAATGTGTAACAGTTCTAACGATCTTGTCGTGGAAACAACATTTTTTTATTTGAAAGAAGCTTTGAGTTGTTTCCCATGCTGACAAGATTCACACAGACGATTGGTTTTCCAAGATATTTTTGGCAAACCTTTTACAAGATCCTTTTTAGAAATTTTTGAAATATACTTGAGACTTAAATGTCCAAGCTTTTTGTGCCAAATATCTCGTTCATCGTCTGCTGAAATCAAACATGTTACATTTTGATCACTCAGATCAGAAAGGCAAACCTCATAAAGGTTATTCTTTCTTTTCCCAATAAAAAGAATGGATTTATCTTTGTTTCTGACTATACATTCATCATAGTTAAAAGGTACTTCATACACACTGTCCCAAAATTGACTTATGCTAAGTAGATTGAAGTTAAGACCTTTAACATATGATACGTTCTGGATAAGAGTATTGGGTGTCTTACCAACAGTCCCAATGCCAAGAATTTTACCTTTTCCAGAACCGTAGGAGATAGACCCTTTACTTGATCTGAGGTCTTGGAACATAGACAGGTCTCCCGTCATGTGTCGTGAGCAACCACTGTCTAGGTACCAGCTTGAAGTCTTGCCTCTTCCCATTAAGGATATCTGCAACAGGAATAATAAGTGACTTTGGTACCCAAATCTTTTTGGGTC
The DNA here is from genome assembly GCA_026586105.1 of Hylodesmum podocarpum. Classification (NCBI taxonomy): domain Eukaryota; kingdom Viridiplantae; phylum Streptophyta; class Magnoliopsida; order Fabales; family Fabaceae; genus Hylodesmum; species Hylodesmum podocarpum. The sequence continues at coordinate 135,274 of JALJEV010000058.1, read as the reverse complement.
CTTTCTTGTTAGTTACAAAAAGCTTCTTTTTATTTTTAGCCTTTTTGTAGATATTAGGAACCTTGTTGTGATTCCTCTTCTTTTGTTCAGACGAAACAGATTTGTTTTTCTTTTCGTCTGTCTCTTTAACATAACCAAGTCCACTTTTATCATTAGGTGATCTCCTATATTTTAAAATATTTTCAAGAATGGAGGATCCCTTTGTAAACTTGGTTAAGTCATTAAGTAAGGACTCATTCTCTTTCTTTAATCTTTCGATTTCAAGAATGAAAATGTCCTTTTCAGATTCAGACGAAATATCATTTGATATTTTCTTGTCTAGCAACTCGATTTCAGATTTTAAAACTGCATTTTCTTCCAAGATTTGTCTTAACTTGGTTTTGCAAGTTTTGTATTGCTGAGCAATAAAGTGGGAATGAGCTAGAAGAGTATCATATGACATTTCTTCTGATTCTGATTCTGACTCAGAAGAAGAGGATGAAGAGGTTTCATTGTAATTTACCTCTGTTGAGACATGGTCTCCAGCCATGAGGCATATGTTTGCTGTTTCTTCTCCTTCAGAGGATTCCTCTGAGCTTTCACTGTCAAGGTCTTCCCAAGTCAGTAAGCTCTTCTTTCCTTTATCTCTTCTAGAGCTCCATCTCTTTTTCAGTCTGGGACATTCTGACCTCATATGTCCCGTTTTTCTGCATTCATAGCACACAACCTCTGTGCTTTCTTCTTTGGATGATGACTTCTCCGGGAACTTCTTCTCCTTTTTCTTGAAGAAGCATTGGCCTCTGCCTTTCTTCATCATCATTCTTTTGAATCGTCTTGCCATGAGGGAGACTTCGTCTTCAGACGATTCTGACTCGGTTGAATCAGCCTTCAAAATCTTTATTTTCTTTTTACTGTCCTTCTTGACAGACTCTTCTTTAGGGATGTCATTGACAGATGGAAGAGCTATAGATTCTTGAACCTTGATCTTCTCCCTTTTACATAAGAGTACCTCATGTACCCTTAGAGCTCCAATTAACTCGTCTAGAGTTAATGTCTTCATATCTCTTCCAACGAGAGATAGTCAGGACATGGCTTCCCAAGGAGGTGGGAGACTGTCCAAGATCTTCATGTTGTTCTGGGCCTTTGTGAAGGTGATTCCCAGAGCAATGAGTCCATTCAATATTGTTTGGAATCTTCCAAACATCATATCGATTGACTCTCCTTTCTTCATAGAGAACATTTCATATTCTCTTTGAAGAGTAGCAGCCTTCCTTATTCTGACATCTTCAGTGCCTTCATATGAGATTTTGAGAGCATCCCATAGTTCTTTAGCTGTTTTGTAGGCACAGAATCTGTTGTACTCAGTTCTAGAGAGAGCACACATAAGAGCATATCTTGCTTTGTTGTTCAGCTCCATCATAGAGTATTCTTCGTTTCCCCATTCTCCTTCAGGCTTTGCAATGGGAATATCTCCTGTGGTGATTATGTTCCATAATCTATATTGGGTTGACTTGATGTACATCTCCATCCTGTCAGCCCAGTATGGATAATCATCTCTAGAGAAAGCTGGAGGTTTGTTCATAGAGGCTCCTCAGGATAGAAACGGTGACCCTTGTAAGTCCATGTTGGATCTTTTCCTCTAGCAGCTGTTAAGCGCTCAACCCTTAGAGGCTGAGCTCCGATACCAAACTGTAAAAGATAAACACAAGAAGGGGGGTTGAATTGTGTTTATTATAAAATTTTATCCCTTTCGTCTATGGGTTTCCAAAGGGTTCAGAAGAAACAACGTTTGTTTTGAAAGATTTATTTTAATATGCAAACATTAAAGTACGATTATCCCCAGTTAGTTAAACAGACGAAACAAATAAACACGAGTATTCTTATACTGGTTCGTCTATTCAAGACTACATCCAGTTACCCATCAACCACTGAGTTTTCACTACAAACCGTGAAAAGGTTTATAAGTATTGTTTGAACCCAACCACTTCTGGCTATTACAAGATATTCTTTGCTCACAGCCTTCTCAGGCTAAACCACCAAGGTATTCTTTGAACCCAGCCTCCACAGGCTAATACAAAAGGTATTCTTTGAAACACAGCCTCCTCAGGCTAAAGTACCACACAAGTAGATTTAAAAAGGACGTTTGAAAAACAAAGTTCTTCCTCTTCGCAGAGAGGGTTTTTACAATAGAGTTCTTAGTTGAATTGAGCGAATTCTCAGACGATTGAAGAGATAAGCGTATTCGCCAACTGATTCTTGATGCTGTGAAGTCCTTTTATAGGCATCTTCTTCAAATAGCCGTTAGACTCATTTGAATGTCGTTGAGAGTCGTTGAGAAATCTTCTTGAGAGCTTTCCAAAAAGGTTGTCAGTTGTACTTGATTGATTGATGCAGAGTCGCAGCGGATTTAGCGGACTAGGTTGTGCGCAGTACTACTTCTGACTTATGCAGGGATGTGACAAAAGGTGAAGACCTTTTTGACTTTGGAGTATAAGCTCGAATCCCTATACTGATCTTGGATGCTTCTCATGAGTGCTTCTTTAGATTTGAAATCTTGGCGCGAAAGACTCCACTTGACTTCAGCTTTTTGGATAGACGATATGATTCTTCAGTCTTCAGTTGTTGTTGTTTCGTCTTATCCTATCGTCTTAAGATTTCACTCTTGAGACAGACGAAGGACTTAAGCTTTGAGTAGTCCTCTTCCGTCTGTGCATGTATCATCTGATGACTTGGCTTTTGGACAGACGCAGAATTTCATCTTTGAAGGGTCTCGTTCCGTCTGTGTTGGTTTCGTCTTAGCAAGTCTTGGGTAGCTTGGTTTCGTCTGTCTTGTAATTAATCAAAATCTTGAGACGTTAATCATCCTTGATCTAACATATAACAAACTAATGACAAACAACTGCTAACACCTACTAACTCCTTATCATTTTATTTGCCTTTTTTTCTTCTTATAATAAACCTGTAAAGGTTTATTATAATCAAAGTATGCTATGAAGTCATTCCCAACAATACTTCCCCCTTTGGAAACAACCTTGTCCTCAAGGTTGAAGTCTGGAAACTGGTTTCTGATGGAGTGATATTTTCCCATGTGGCTTCCTCTGGAGGCTTGCCTTGCCATTGGATCAGCAACTGGGGTTCATCTCTCCTTGAAAGATTTTCTATCCTAGAACCCAAAATCTGAAAAGGCTGGTAACTCTCTGCTGTGTGTTGCAGTTATGTTGGGGGTCCGGCTCAACTTGGTGGCTCCCTACTGGATGTATCCGAGCTTGCTCTGGAAGTTGTAACTTAAAAGCGACGACTCTAATTTGTTTCAGCACCAAGAAAGGTCCATAATACCTAGGTGCTAATTTAGGATGTAGCTTGGTGGGCATCGAAATCTGCTTGTGGGGTTTGATTTTAAGATAAACCCAATCTCCTGGTTGAATTTGGGATATTTTTCAATGCACATTTGCATAATGGGCCATCTGGTTTTGCGCCTTTTGTAAATGAAACTTGAGATGCTTTAAAGCCTCATCTCTGTCCATAAGATCTTGTGCAACTACTTGAAATGGGGGTGGCCTCCCATAAACTACTTCAAATGGTGTGCGGCGTGCAGCCCCTTGGAAACTGGTATTGTACCAATATTCAGCCCACAGTGTAAAACTCGCCCATGATTTTGGCTGCTCAGAACAAAAACACCTGAGGTAAGTCTCCAAGGTTCTGTTAAGAACCTCAGTTTGTCCATCAGACTCCGGCTGGTAGGCAGTACTCATGTTCAATTTAGTTTCCTGTAGTCTGAAAAATTTCATGCCAGAAATGGCTCATGAAGGTAGGGTCCCTGTCACTAACAATGGAGGTTGGTACTCCATGTAATCTGATAATTTCTTTAACAAAAAGATCTGATATGGATTTAGCTGTAAATGGGTGTTTGATCAGAATGAAATGCCCATATTTACTTAATCTATCTACTACTACCAACACCCCATCAAAACCTTTTGACTTAGGAAGCCCCACCAGGAAGTCCATGCTAATTTTTTCCCATATAGCCTTAGGAATGGATAGCGGTTGCAACAATCCTGCAGGAGAAGAAGCCTGATATTTACTCCATTGGCACACATGGCAAGCTGCTACGAAATGAGAGATTGTCCCCTTCATGCCAATCCAGAAAAGTGATTGAGCCACCCGCCGATAAGTTCTGTAGATACCAAAATGCCCACCTATAGGGGAAGTATGGAATTCCTGGAGGAATTTAGGAATCCAAGCCGAACTTGCCGATAAAACCAGCCTCCCTTTATAGTACAACCTGTCTTGCTCCAAGGTGTATTCTGGATGTGAGTCAGGGTTACCTTTTAAGTCTTCACGAATCTTGGCTAAGGCTGAATCCTTCTTAACTTCTTCATCAATCTTCGTAATGTCAGGCCAAAAAGGTTGTGTGATGTTGTGCAACTCGTTATCTCCATCTCTCCAAGATAGAGCATCAACAACTCTATTTGCAGTTCCTAACTTGTACATAATTTCAAAATCATATCCCAATAATCTTGCCAACTAGTTTTGTTGATTCTGAGTTGTTATCATCTGTTCCAAGAGATGCCTTAAACTCTTTTGGTCATTAAACACAGAAACTTCTTGGCCCAAGAGATAAGGTCTCCAATGTTGGATTGCTAGAACTAAGGCCATCAATCCCTTTTCATAAACTGATTTAGAAAGCGTCGAATCCGCCAAAGCCTTATTGAAATAAACAATAGGCCTTTTTTCTTAAGTTAACACAACCCCTACTCCTTTTCCATATGCATCACATTCTGTGGAGAATTTTTTTGAGAAATCAGGCATTGATAACACAGGAGCAGTGGTGACAGCTAGCTGTAACATGGTGAAAGCCATAGAGCTTTCACTAGTCCACTTGAGGTTCCCTCTTTTCAACAAATTGGTGAGGGGTCGAGCTATTTGGCCATAGTTGCAAATGAATCTTCTATAGTACCCGGTGAGTCCCAAAAATCCTCTCAAAGCTTTAAGAGTCTTGGGTATGGGCCACTACAGAACAACTTCAATCTTTTAGGGGTCTATTGATACCCAATCCTTAGCAATAATATGCCCAAGGTATCCTAACTTGGTCTTTCCAAAAGTGCATTTCTTCTGATTGGCAAAGAAAGAGTGTTCTATTAAGCTAGCCAGCACCTTGTCCCAGTGTTTTAAATGATCCTCCCAAGTTTTTTTGTAAACCAGGATATCATCAAAGAAAACCAAGACATACCTCCGAAGAAAAGGCCTAAATGTGGCATTTATAGCACATTGGAAAGTTGTTGGAGCGTTGGTTAATCCGAAGGGCATTACTAGAAATTCGTAATGCCCTTGATGTGTTCTGAAGGCTGTCTTTGGAATGTCGGGCTCGTACATTCTGATTTGATGGTATCCAACCCTCAAATCAATTTTAGAGAAATACACAGCGCCACTTAATTCATCTAGCAATTCCTCTATCACTAGAATAGGGAATTTGTCCGGTACAATAGCCTTATTTAGAAACCGGTAATCCACACAAAACCTTCAACTACCGTCCTTTTTCTTTACCAAAATCACTGGGCTAGAATATGGGCTGTTACTGGGTCTAATGATTCCTGACTCCAGCATCTCGGTGACCTGTGTTTCTATCTCATTCTTTTGTAGGTAGGGATAATGATAAGGCCTTACATTAACAGGATCTATTCCAACTTTAATCAGAATTCAATGATCTATGTCCCGAGGTGGTGGCAAACCTTTGTGCTCATGAAAAACTGCTGCAAAGTCAGACAATACCCCATGTAATTCTCTGGTTTGGTATGCAGCCAACCATTTCTTTTCTATATCACTTTTCTCTATCACCCAAATTGCTGACATTATGTCTACTTCTTCCTTGGTAATTTTCTCAAGTGCTTTCGACGAAATCATTGTCTTGGACAGGCGGGATCCCCTTTGTATGATCATATTATGCCCGTGATGGACAAAGGACATGCTTAGAGTTTGCCAATTTGCTTTGATTTCCCCCAAAGTGACCAGCCAGGCCACACCCAGAATCAAGTCGACTCCTCCCAAGTCAAATAGAAAAAATTCTTCTTCCATTATGTACGGTCCCATCTGCACCTTCAGGTTCTTGCAGCACCCCTAGGTTAATTTTCTATTCTCGACTCTTAATTTTACATAATAGGGTCTGGTTGGTTCTTGTTTGAGACCTAATTTTTGTACCAATCTGCTGGATACAAAATTGTGACTTGCCCCACTATCTACCAAAATCAGCACTTCTTGCCCCTACAATTCACCCTTCAGCTTCATGGTTTGGGGCTATGTCAATCCTCCTGCTGAGCATACTGATAAGTCCATCCAGTGACATTCCCCCTCATTAACTTCTTCTCTTGTTTCCCCATTTTCACCCTCTTCTTCCATCCTTGAAATCTCTCCATTCTCATTTATTTGTTCATCTTCTCCTAGTATTATCACCCTCATGATCTTTTCTGGACAGCGATGACCTGGTCCATAAGCATTCCCACAATTATAACATCTCCCTTCTTCTCTCCTCTTGACGTACTCGGCATAAGGAATGGTTCGAGTCTCCCTACTTCTAGTGCTGAAAAAACTTGGTTTAGCCACAGAAGGTATGGATCCCTGAGAATTTGGAGTCCCCTTAATGGATGTTTGGGTGTTGTTTAAGCCCCCATAAGTTCCTGCACAAGATATGACTCCACCACCTCCTTGGTACCCAAAACCCGAACTCACACCTCGTCCTTGTGTGCTCTCATATCCCCTCATCTGTTTCATTGCCTCTTCAACATCACATGCTACCTCCATTGCTCGCGCGAGGTCCTTGGGGTCATGCAGACGAACCAGACTCCTTATATCTTGGTGCAGACCGGCCAAGAAATACCCCAAGATTGGGAATGACTTCTGCACTAGGTTGTGCCTTGGCCACCAACAGCTCAAATTCTTGTACATATTCCTCAACCCCTCCAGTCTGTCTTAAAGAAGCCAGCCTTTCATACACTGTTCCTTTCCTGCTCACTCCAAACCTTCTTATCAACGCCTCTGAAAATTCTCTCCAAGATGGGTTCATGGATCTAAGGCGCCATCATTGAAACCAATGTACTACACTTCCCTCCATGCTAATGAATGCTAGCCTTAATTTCTCTATACGTTTAACTTGCTGCACCTCAAAGAATTTTACAGCTTTGGCCAGCCACCCCAAAGGATCTTGTCCATCAAAAATAGGCAATTCTACTTTCTTGACCCAAGAAGGTACGTGCTCATTTTGCTCAGCCTCGCTGGTTCCCTCTTCTTCCCTCAAATTCTTGTTGGCATCATTCACCAAATGCTCTTCATCTATTGAGGGTGTCTTCTTGTTGTTCTGTTGTACCAGCAAGCCCTTTATGAAGTCCAAATCAAGCTTTATCTCTGCCAGTCTCTCACCATGTTCATTGACAGTTTTTTCAACTGTTGCCACCCGATTCTCCATTCTTGATTGCGATCTTAAATTCCTTGATCCGGCAGGTTAGACCAAACTGTTAGGTATCTCTTCTTGAGATTGAAAACTTGAAAACCCAGCAATTGAAAATTCCCCTTTGCAAATGAATCAACCCATAAATCTTCTCTTTTTATTAACAAAGAAATGAAAAGTACAAAGAACAAGGTAAACAAATTTACCCCCAAAAGGAGCACTCTCCTTTTCTCATTACCTAACCAATTTGAAAGAATATTCTCTCATCTCCTTTCATTTACAACATTCATGCCCCTTAACTACTAACAACATTTTTACAGTTATATAACAAACTAATAACAAATAACTACTAACACTTATTAACTCCTTGTCATTTTATTTTTTATAATCAGAGTGTGCTTTAGAATCATTCCTAACAAATTCCTAACAAATTCATAATAAATTATTAAGATATAATCAAATACTTATAAGAAAATAAGAGAAGATAACAAATATAATATAATAATGATAAATTATTAGGATATAATCAAAGTCTTATCATAAAAGAAAAGTCTTAAAATAATTATTAGGATACACATAATTCTTAATTCTTGATAAGAGATATTTTAAGTGATGACAAAAATCGAAAGCATGTGTACATGCAGGAAAGAAGTCATGAGAATGAGAAGATGACTCTACTAGAAAAAATTTACAACTATTTACCTAAATATTATACACAACAGCACTAATAGCACAATCTGGATCTGCAACAGCAATCATTGCAAATTTACAATGCTATATGATTCTCCCTTTGACGTTGTTCTAGTTTTCTAAATCAACACACTATATGAACCTCAATTCCATAGAATATTATATTAACTTTTTGAAGCAAACAATAACCTGAAGGTTCTTAAACCATTTAGCAAAAGAAGAACATAAGCATTGAGTAGAAGCGTTGGTCTCCATTCTTATTGTCAAGCAGTACATGTATATTATTATTTGTAATAATTATATCAAGTAAAAGTAGCAAGATAAAAATAAAATGCAAGAATTAATAAATATATGAATACAAGAAGCTAGGTATGTACAAGGTATGTTGGAAAATACTTTTCATATCATTTATTAACAATTCACGTATTCATACACAATGCATTCCAAACCAACTTAAGCTTCTATGCCAAAGTATATATAGTAGTGAACTTCAGTTACATAGCCAAAAACAAACTGAAGCTGCATAAATTCCTACTTCTGTAACCTATCTACTCGTCTACAAAACAAAAACCATAAAACCTGCAGCTGTAACTAAAACAACTTGGTATATCCAAATGAGTTTGTTGAAATATTACTTAGTATTCAGGTTCAACTTGACCCGAAATCTGAGATCTTTTGAGTCTGCTCACCCCTAATTTGCACATCCTTAAATAATATGAAACAAGTTGCTTTGATCTTCAGCCACTTCTCTACAAATCACGCAGCAGAGAAGATTGAAAGGAGGCATGACCTAGTGGCACTGGCCTGTCAGGTAATTTGGGAATGTCAATGGCACCCTCTAACATCATAAGGGCCTCAGCAATAGTTGGCCTTATTGCCACAACCGCATGAGCGCATAGCATTCCAACATGAACAAACCTTTCCATGATTTTTTTTGGCCCTTGTCTTATTGATTCATCAAAAACTTCCTCCACCTTTCCTGATTCCACAAGTGTCCATACCAAATCCGTGATTGAATCCGCAGATGAATTCAGACTATCAAGTACTTTTCTACCACTCATGATTTCAAGAATCACAATACCGAAACTGTACACATCACTTTTCTCTGTTAGTTGCCCATATAAAGCATACTCTGGCGCCACATAACCATATGTGCCAGCAACCTTTGTAGTCAGATGAGATTGGTCTTCACTACCTTGTTTGGCCAACCCAAAATCTGCTAATTTAGCATTCATTTTAGAATCCAAGAGTATGTTGGTACTCTTTATATCACGATGATAAATTGGAGGTTTAATCTCATGATGCAAATAAGCAAGCCCCTTAGCCACATCAAGGATTATGTTCTTCCTCTGTGGCCAAGTTAGCCTATTAACCCCAGCAAGTGATAATTGATAACTGAGGGTGCCATTAGGCATGAAATCATAAACCAGAAACCTCCTCTTACCTATCAAATTATCACTTGTAACGCAACAACCCTGAAGAGCAAGAAGATTCCTATGCTTTATTTTGCTTATGATCTCCACTTCACAGCGAAAATCTTCATCCCCTTTAGTCTCCAAATCAAAAATCTCCTTAACCGCAACCACGGTGCCATCAGAAAGAGTCCCTTGGTACACAACCCCATCACCACCTTGACCAATCACATTCCTCCGAGAAAATTTCTTAGTGGCATTCTCAAGCTCTGATACATCAAACCATTTAGCCCCAATATCAGGCAAAACACTAACCCTGACCTTGTTATCAAGTTCCCTATTATAAACATTTTCCTTCCTTCTCTTATCCCACTTCACACACATAACTATCACTACAAAAGCAAACAGAACACCAATAACAACAACCAATAACATAAAACCCACCTTCAACACTTCTCCATTATTTGTTGACCCTTTTGTTACAACACCAGACACTTGCCTCAGGCCTAGTATGCAAGATGTGGTGCTTACATCAGTTGTACCAAACGGATTGACAACACCTGCAGCATACAACACAATGTATGAAAAACATCTTTTGGTATCAGCATCTGGGTCAATACTCTTCAACTGCAAAGTCACTTTGTCAGCAGCAACAGAACAAATGCTACAACGAGTCTTATCTTTTAAGTCCCCATTGCAAGATCTGTCTATTTCACTAACCATACCTAACTTTTTCTTCCAATCTTGAACAGTTCTAATAGCTCCACAAGCTGAGGAGTTATAAACAAACCGTGCTGGGTTAGGGAAGCAATTAGAGACAATCTTTGGTGGGATCAACAAAGCTTGAAGCCTGAGTTTGAAGTGAGATAAGCAAGTGGAGGAAGTGGTTTCATTTGAAAAGTAAAATGTGGAGGTATCTTTGAGATGTTCAGCAAGGCCAATGGCAAAGACACTGAGAAGTGCTTTGCAACATGAATCATGGTCAATTGGGTTTATGCATGATGAAGTGTTCCAGGGAATGGTGTCAACGTAGGAGAGATCAATGGGGCATGTGGAAGATAAAACACTAACTATGGAAATGGTTAAGAGGGACATGGAGAGAGGAAGGAGCATCACTTGTTTTTGCTTATTCATTTTTTGTGGTAGAGACACAAACACACGTATTGTGGAAAGAGTTTATTCACTTATTATTTGGAATTTTCTGAGAATTTGCGTTATACAGGTCAACCTATACTTGCATGAGTCAATAAGCACGTTTTGCATAAAGTACAACAAAAAAAACCTACGCTTGACTTAAAATTAATGTTTTTAAAATTTAACTCGTCATCGAATGAGTTAAAATATTAATTTAAGGTTTAATGGTTGTATTGCATTATAATTTGAATCAATATAAATAAAACAATATTATCTTTATTTTTTACATAATATATTAAATATTATTAAATAAAATATTTTAATTATATAATTGCTATATTGTTAATATGGTAAAAATGATTTATTTAGAGAATATGATATTAAAAATAAAATAAAGTGACTTCATAATTTTAAATTTTAAAATAAATTTTCAATTTCTCAAATATCCATCCTCATGATTGATTTTAAATTAAAAATAATAATTTACAATTTTATAACAAAGAAAAAACCATGTAAAAAATAATAGAACAATATAAGGCAGTAAACTTCAAAGTGATGGGGAAAAAAGTTTAGATGTATTGTCAACTTACTAAAGTAATCATTGTACTTTTATATTATTTTACATATATTTTTATTTTAGATATTTAAAATTTAATAGAGTGTAGCTTTGGTAAAAACAAAAAAGGTTTATGGAGTCTACAAATGTGATGCATTGAAGCTTGTCATCCATTTGCCTAAAATTATTAGTATTATTATATATTGCTATAGAATTTTCATCTTTGTATAACATAATTAATATTTAATATTTAGAATTATTAATTAATTTTAATTGATTTATAAAAAAACCTTTGATCAATTCATATAAATAATTATCTTTTTAGTTAAACATTAATATTTTATATATGATTTTCATTTGTAGTTGATGTTTATATTTAATACTATTATTTAATTATTAATATGATTATTATTAAAATTTATATTTAATATATATATATATATAATATGAAGGATTTCTACGCAATTGTTGAACATTTTTATTACTCAACTGTTAAAGTTATAAATAACAAAAAAAATAATTACATAATTAAATAAAAATAAGTTTTATCTTACATATATTTAAGAAAATAATCAAATTGATGTTATGAACAAATTGAAATGTTTCTAAATATCTTATGGCTATTTCATATTATAAATTATATATAGTGTAAATGGTTTTATTTGCATGGTTTAGGTGAGTAAATTTTGATTATTAAGTATATTTTTCAAAAAATTTAGATGTTATTTCAACCATTACCCATAAACTTAACCAATAAAAATCAAAACATAAAAATAAGTAACTTTTTAAACTGACCTATTTAAGTATAGTGTTATAATTGAGTAGATATGAACAATTATTATATGCATAATAGAAATAATCTAATATTTTTAAAATAATTGAATTAGAAATTGTTGAATAGAATAATATATTTATATATTAAATAATATAAATGAATTGTCAAATGAATGCCTACAAAACTTTTAGGGTATTAATTTTAATATTTTCATGATACAAGTACAAGGAAAAAATTAAAAACCATACCTATTAATCATGTATAATAGGTAATTAAACATATGTATAGCCTTTCTTTGTTGCAGCCATTTTGCTTTGTTCATAACTTGTTTGTTACTTCAAGGGCAGCATAGTCCACATCCATATGCATGCTATTAAGTGGTAAGTTGTGGTTGATATAACTTTAGGTTGAATTTTTATTTGAAATTTGGTTTGCATATTTCTTTCACTCTCTATTAGATGTTAGATGCTTCATTCTTACATACACTGCTATTGATTGTGGCTTGTTAGTTGCAAAAATTAGTGAATAATCTTGCTTATGTGGACCTTAAATTTTGCGCTTCGGATTACCACTAATCATGAAAGTAATCCAACAATTCAACCATTATCAATAACAACAATTCATAGGGGTAAAAATGGAAATTTCAATGAAAATTGAACAATCACATAGAAAAATATATTGCTATCACCCTTAAATCATAGAAAGTTACTACAAAAAATTTCAAGTCAAATTTCTAAGTCTAACTATATTAAATCACCAAAAAAATCTAAAATTCTATTAATAAAACTAAAATATAAAATAGAAAACAACATTTATTTTATTAGGACAGAGTTTCCTAACAAAACATTGAAAAATTAGATAATATATACAAAATCATACCCATTAGTTCCCCTTTGTCGCGTCATTTCCGCTAAAACTACCTTAAGTCTCTAACTATTAGTTCCCCTTTGTCACGTCCTTTTCCCTAAAACTACCTTAAGTCTCCAACTGTATCCACTCCAAGAACACCATGTCCAAGCATCTCCATCCAGCTCATATATCATGCCTTAGGTTCATGCACTAAGCCACCAAGCACATCTACTTTGAGTTCCCACACACGTCACTCATGCTCATCATAGCCCATATCACTTAAAATTCAATTAGGGAATACCTCGTCTACTCTTAGGCTCTCAATTATTCAAGTAATACTAGTATAATACACACAGATCCATCAAACATATATCACAAAGTCGATCAAATAAGCCATCAAAAAACTTAGTCATGCATTTAACATCTAATAAAACCAAATCATGAGGTTAATCAAACCCAAATGGAAAAAATTGTTTTGATTCAACCTCGCTTAAGTGAGAGAACTCTAGAGACAACATCCATAAAATTGTCATATTCTCGTTTAAGTGAAAATTTTGAGTTAATCCCTTTGACCTTCCTTCACTTGAGTGAAAAATGCTGACTTAAACGAGAAAATTATTGCAAGCTATCTATTTCTTTTTAGTACTCTCTTACTTAAGTAGAAAACCCTTGCTTAGGTGAGAGACTTACCAAATAGAGTAACTCTAAGATATTTTGCAACTCTCCCAAACTCTTGCCTAACTCTCCAAACTCTCTCTAGACCTCAAAATCAACACCGGAGAGACTTTGTCACACCATTTTCAAGACCATCCACCTCTAATTGTTAAGTTTAGACCCTCTGAGCATGAAAACACCATTTGGATATCAAAATAGAATTTTATACACCTAAGTGAGAAAATGATCTCTTGGTTCTTTTCATCCTTGTGACATCTTCAATTTAAAATGTCACTATAGGCTCGTACCTTAAAAATAACCCTTTAACTCTCCCCACTCATACTCTTCACCCTTCCAAGCCCTTAACTTCCACTCTCCTACTAAGCCTTTACTTGACACTTACACACTCCACCACAAATTAATTTACTCTCCATCACCATCTACCACGCTTCACGTACCCGAATATATACCTATGACAATAACTTCCCCATAACACCATCAACACTCACTCGTACCCAACGCTCTACCAAACTACTACTCCATTGTCTCATAACTCAAACTTAATGGCTTTCTCGAGCCATAACAACAGAACAACACTACCACCTATACATTATTATACACACCAAAACAGGGTAAACACACCAAAGCCATAACATCATCAACCATAGCCGCATAACAACATAGCCTCAAACAAGATACCATAAAGAATTAATTAACATATACACATGCCAAAATTAAAGGTTGCCTCCAAAAATTAACCATGATCGAAACAGAATATCAATAATACTTCAATTTCTGAAATCTGTTAATGCCAAGTCCTTAATTTCCAAATTGTACTCTCTTAGTCATACAAGATGGTTGAATTTGACTTAAATGAGTTGACTTTCACCAAGTTCTCCTCATTTGACCCAACTTCACCCATCCCCACTAAATCCTTTTATGATTATGGTTAACTCTTGGAGCCATCTAAAATACATCCCCACACACTCTACACATAACAAAACTTAACCAAAACAAAACGCCACCACATATGGCCAAAAGCACAACAGACTATACAACCCAACATCGCAAAATGTAGCTAAAGCTAAACATCATCTTAACCACCACTAAGCAAGTACATAACACAACAACTTAAAGCACAACATATAGAAATTTAAAGACACTAAAACTGTACGTGCCAAACATAGCCGCAAGAATTATAAGCATTCAATACTACGTGGTTCACACATCAAAACACAATAAACATGGTAGTCTATAACACAAAACATAACGACACAAGGCATCCAACCCGTGTATATCCAACATAACCAAAGACATCATGTCAAGCATTGAAATTGACTACGACCATTCGTAAAACAATTTCAAACGATTAGTTCCCCAAATATCTCCGCGCCCAAGGCTCTCTATCTTTCACTTTTCCATTACCGTGAGATGCAAGGTAGTTTATCTTTACTCGAGCGAGTTGAATTTCACATAGTCTCCTCAATCCAACCCAAATTCAACTATCTCCACCCTCCCCACGTTAGGACCTTGGGCAGTAGTTCATCTGAGGACACTCCAACAACAACTCAAGATCATCATCACACGCCTATTATGAAATAAATATCCAAACCATAGGCTTTTCACCCATTTGGAGGAATTTCTTTTACAATGTGAGCATATCCATCATACCAATTTTAACAAAACTCATTCTCAAACTACTATCACCATGTTGGTCATACCCAAACCCAATGTGATCTCCAAAGCGCACACCACCACTCACAGAACACATATGCAACAACCAAAGAGGAGCATGCATGCATGATTCGCCACAAGCTAAGGAATCTGAAAGTTAAAGCGACCCCCTTTACCTAGAACAAAACAGACAATTAATGAAAAAAGGAAGAAGAAGAACTTGTAGCATGTTCCCCATGAGCTCACGGTGATAGTGATAATGGGTACTCCTCTACTGTGGTCACGATCGTGATGATGATGATTCCAATGCACTTCCAGTCCCACAAACTCTCCATCACACACTCACATTCCACAAACTCTTCAAAATCTAATTTTTTTTATTCAAAATAAATACTTATTAGAGCTCACTAAACCAAACACGTGTATAGATTTTCTTGGTACAAAAAGATCTACATTGGTATATACTTAAGAAAATACATAATATATTTATACACGTTCTTTATAACCTTAACAATTCAAATCAAATCAAGATGTTACAAAATATAAAATGGAGAGAACATAGAAGAATTGTGGCAGTAAAGGAATGATGGTACACATAGTAGAAATGAATTGCTCGCAATGGTTCTAGAAGGAATAGATAGACATCAATGGCTTCATTTATTGACTAACGTCTAGATGAAAAAAAAAAGGATAAGAAAAATTTTAAATCATTAATATTTATCTACTTGGATTTATGAATTTTTATTATGTTAATGTCTAGAAAAAAGCCTGGAAAAATCAAGAAAAGAGAAAGCGGCAAACCATTAATTGTTCACACTGACAGATCCAAGAGTATTGCACACCAGAGTGATGAGATGGTACCCTAACTTGTTCATGAAAATTTTCTTTTAACATATACATGATATCCTTATGTATGATTTTGCAGCAATAAGAGTGTGGTCGTAAAGTTAGTAGGGAAGAAGTGTGGATAGCAACACATAAACATGTAAATAAGGAATTTGAGAATGAAAAGGCAGAGAGAAATTGGTATAAGTTCAATTTTAATAAAGAGGATAATGGTCAACCAAGTTTAATGGATTGGTTTTGTGCGTTTTTAGGAAAAAAAATTCAAGCATTTGAGTCTAATACGCCATCCCTTTCACAAGACATATCAAATGCTCTTGGAAGTCAAGAACATTGTGAGCATGTTCGAGGGTTCGATTTTGGAGTTTGCCCATCTAAAGTGTTTAGATACTCTTCACGTTCATGCAATGGGATGTCTTCATCTTCTCCTTCTTATAGAGAGTTACAAAATCAGGTTACTACATTTTTATCCCCAATGATACTAATTACCAAACTATTTGGTGTCACTGTTTCTATTGTCAAGTTTTGTAGAAAGTTAAATTAGAAATTATTTTGATATATACAGTGTGAAATTGTTTATTGTGTTTTAAATTTCTTTTGTTGAGTGTTTTTATTGCAACATGTTGGAAAATAGAGATTTAATTAGAATCTTGAATGTGTGTTTGTGCTCAAGTTTTCCAGCAATATTAAATGCCTCATTTCATTTAGGAGTGAATGTGATACATGAAATGATGATAGAGATTTGTTTCCAATTTGTTACACGCTAGCAACACATGTTAGAATAGTTTAAAAGTTTTAGAAGCAGTAAGTTAAAGCACAGTTCAGAGTAGTTTAATTAATGTCATTGAAGTAAGGAATGTGCGATTTTGTTGCTTCTGTTTCTGTGGTTGCCACTACATTAATGCCACTCAAGTGTTTTTTATTTTTTATATTGACTATAATTTTATCTATAAGTCACCTCATTAAAATCAGAAGTGGTTGAACAAAATAAAAAAGTTAAGGCCCAAGATAAAAAAAATTGAGCAAATGATGAATTCTTTTTACAAAACTATTAAGGTCCATTTGCCCCCAGAATTGAGTATCTTTCACCGTGCATCACTGATAATATTCTAAAGTTCAGTATTACTTTTTGTGATTTGATTATAGTTTACTTTTTAAATCTTATTTTTTGATGTATGTTATAATATATTTTCATCTTTGTAACTGTGCCTTACATTTATATTTTAAGCGTCTGATCAAGGAAGTGCAGAGTGAAAGTAATTCTCAACACGAACAATAGCACATGTGACGGTTGAGATATCTATTGTATAATTGTTGTAGCGCTGTCCCTTATTTTCAGAAAAGCGAGTGTTGGAGTTTTTCATTTGTTCTTACCTTTTTCAGGAGTGAATTCATGATAGTATCCTCTTACGTACCATATATAAATTTGGTATTTTATGGTACTTTTTGACTTGGTCAAAATGCTATTATATATATGAAATTTCGGTTTGCTTTCTTCTGTATTTTGGAATAAAGGTTTAGTTTAGAATTTATTTTTCTAATTTGATTGGTTAAAAAGAGGATTTTTTTTTTACCAGGAAAAATTGGATTTTTTTAAATATTTATTATAAAACACAATGAAAGGAAGAATATATGTAAATAATAAGTGGTTGAAAAAATTATTATAAATGTAATAGTGAAAATAAATAAATAATAAATTAAATTAAAAATAAAATAAAATATATTAAAATTTCATAAAATTAACTCACAATATATATGTATTTTTTTTCTTCTTCTTTCATTATATTTTATAAACAATTAGCTGGTTAGCCGGTAACATTTCTTTCTCTATTGCCGGTACTTGACTTTGAATAACCCATGGTAATTAGGAGGGGTTTGGAAACCGCTGGTAACTGGAAGGAGTTTAAAATCCACAGGCAAATACCGTTGGTAAAATGTTAGTCACGAACCGTTTCTTAGGGGAAAGTGTAATCGCCAGTATTTTATCCGGCAGGGGTTCTTTTTGTCAATATCCCAAGGTTTAGAAGGGAAAGCCCAAAACAAAGCCTTGGAAAGATGACGCTATTCCCATAGGCAAAGTCGTAAAAGGAAAGTGGCCGCGAAAACCAATATAGCAAAACAAAGGCAAGTTAACAAGTTTGTTGGGATAACCAAAGGAACTATGACAACGGTTAAGATCAAAGAACAGAAGAAATTAAAGAATTTAACATGATTCATTTATGTTCATGATTATATTATAAAATAATTTATTCTTGATTTGTTTGAACACTTTATTAGGGATTGTTTATATAGAGATATAAGAATAATCTCTCTCATTTTTATATATGATGTAGAACTAAAGTCTAACTACATCTTTTACATAATATGAGACTAAAGTCAAACTCTAACAGTTATTCATAGAATTTGATTAACATCACCACCTAATGTACGACCTTCATTATCAATCATTCTTGAAGGCTAGTAATACAAAATCTTAACTTATCAGTTGTAACAATCTTGATCAACATAGTAGCTGAATTATCTGACCATGAGATCTTTAATAAAGACAACTCTCTATTACTTATCAAGTCTTTGATAAAATGATACTTTATCTCAATATGTTTGTATCTAAAAGGATTGAATTTTTAGCGAAGTATACTGCACTTTGACTATCACTAAATAATGGAGCATTATCTTGTTCCTTTCCTAATCCTTTGAGAAGATTCTCCAATCATATCATATCCTTGTCTGCTTCTGAAATGGTCACATACTC
This sequence comes from Hylodesmum podocarpum, assembly GCA_026586105.1. Taxonomy (NCBI): domain Eukaryota; kingdom Viridiplantae; phylum Streptophyta; class Magnoliopsida; order Fabales; family Fabaceae; genus Hylodesmum; species Hylodesmum podocarpum. Next base: position 116,518 of record JALJEV010000058.1, on the reverse strand, counting down.
AGCTTCAGTGGTTGAAAGAGAAACTCTGCCTTGAAGTTTAGACTTCCAACTGGCAGCAGTGCTGCCCAACAAAGATATGTAGTCTGTTGTGCTTTTTCTACCATTTAGATCTTCTCCTAAGTCTGCATCAGAAAATCCTTGTTAAGTGAGATTGCTTCTTCTAAAAGAAAAATGCATCCTTAAAGTGCCCTTCAGATATCTCAATATCCACTTCACACCCTTCCAATACTCATTTCCAGTAATGGATAGAAACCTACTCACAACTCTCACTGCATGCACTATGTCAGGTCTGATACACACCAAAGCATACATCAAGCTCCCTACTGTAGATGCATATGGTATTTTAGACATGTAACATTTTTCTTTATTTGTCTGAGAAGATTACCTTTTTGAAAATTTTAGGTGTATTCCTAGAGGGGTATTCCTGGTCTTTGCATCTCCAACATTTAACCTATCAAGCAATTTTTCAATGTATTTCTCCTAAGACAACTTCAAAGTACCTTCTAATCTATTTATGGAGATTCTCATGCCAAGAATTCGTTTGGCTAAACCAAGATCCTTCATCTCAAAATTTCCTGCTAATTGTTTCTTCAACTTGTTAATTTCTGTCATATTAGACCCTGCAATTAACATATCGTCAACATATAAAACAAGAATAATATAAATGTCAACACATTTCTTAACATAAAAACACTAATCTTTTTCACATTTATGAAATCCTGAGCTGCTCATATACTCATTAAACTTATTGTACCACTGTCTTGGTGTTTGTTTCAGGCCATACAAACTTTTATGAAGCTTGCATACAAGATTCTCCTTGCCTTGTACTTCAAAACCATTTGGTTGTGTCATAGAGATGTCTTCCTCTAGATCCCTATGCAGGAATGCAATTTTAACATCTAACTGCTCTAGATGAAGATTTTCTGCAACTACAATGCTCAAGATAACTATGATGGTAGTCATCTTAACAACAAGAGATAAAATCTCTGTGAAGTCGATTCTTTGTTTCTTTTGAAATCCTTTCACTACAAGTCGATTTCTTGTTTCTGCGTAGCCTTCTTTCCTTCTGGTAGTTTGGTTAAAGACCAAGTTTTGTTTTTTTGAAGGGATTTAATCTCATCTTTATTGCTTGGTCCCACTTGAAAAAGTTATCTCCATGCATGGCCTCAGGAAAATGCTCTAGCTTACTAGCATCAGTTAACAACAAGTAATGTAATGAAGGGGGATATCTTTGTGGTGCTACTATCGTTTTGCTTAATCTTCTTACTTGAGTCTCAAAAGGTTCTAGCTCTGTTGTTAGTTCAGGTTCTAACTCAGGCTCTAACTCTATTTTTTACCTTCTATTGACTGCGTCTTTTTCTGAGATTTCTTCTAGTGCTACTTTCTCATAGGGCTTTGACTGTTTGTTTGTGCTTACAGATTCTGCAAACTTGTCTTTATAGAACACATTTTGATTAATGGTCACATTTCTACTTCTGATGATTTTCTTGCCTTAGTCATCACAGAATTTTTAGCCATATATGTCAAATCCATAACCAATAAAATAACATAATCTTGCCTTAGGGTCTAATCTATCTGTACTATTATAGTCTATCAGAATATATGAGACACAACCACAAACTTTCAGATGTGAAAAATTTACCTCCTTTCCAGACCATACTTCTTCAGGTAACTAATAGTCTAAAGGAACTAATGGTCCTCTATTTATGAGATAGGTTGTTGTGTTTATTGCCTCTGCCCAAAACACCTTAAGTAGGCCTGACTGGATCCTCATACATCTAGCTCTCTTGTTCAAGGTTCTGCTCATTCTTTCTGCCACACCATTTTGCTCTGCTGTCTCTAACACTGTCTTGATCATTCTGATCCCATTTTCTGAACGAAATTCCTTAAATTCTCTACTATCATACTCTTTGTCCCTAATGGTAGGTGTTAGCTTGAAAGACCTACTTTTAAAGAGTATTTGGTTAGACTGAAGAAGCTACTCTTAAACAATTTTTTGGTTAGCCTAAAGAGACTAGTCTTAAAGAATACTTGGTTTAGCCTGAAGAGACTAAGTACAAAGAATATTTGTATAGCCAGAAGTGGTTAGGACCAATACTTGTATCACTTTGAGTTAGTGAAATTTTAGTTGTTGCTAAGAAAGTGGACATAGTCTTTGTGATTAGACGAACCAGTATAAAAATCATTTGTGTTATCTTCTGCTTATATTCTTTTCACCAACAGAGGCTATCTTGCTTATTAAAAACTATGTTTTTGTGAAAACTCTTTTCTAACTTTCTTTACAAACTACATTTGATCCATCAGATGGTACATTTTCTAGGTAATTAAAAATCTTGTGAAAATTTTTGAAAGAAAATTCAACCTCTCTTCTTGTACTTTTGCTTTACAAGCTTCTAACCTTAAAACAAGGGTAAAGGTTTTTTCAAAATCTATTCCTTCCTCTTGATAGTGAAGAATACCAATATGATTGCAAACCACATTAAGAAGGAAGGTTGAATTGGTGTCTTAAAAATTTTAATGAATTCAAAGTTTTAAGTGGATCATATCAAAAAATTTCTTTTTATTCTTTATTGTTTAATTTTTTTTTATTAAAGCCTAATCACTTTTGAACTTGAATACCCACAATCTTAAGTGTACAATTGTATAAGATACACATAACAATTTTCTTAATAAACAGTGAATTAATAATCAATCAATTAACAAGTCAATGAGAGTAATGGAACAAGAGAAAATGAACAAGATTTATAATAGTTCACCTATCAACATAGGTTGTAACAGCCCAATTTTTAATAATAATAATAATAATAATTAAATTATAATGTCTCAATTTAATAATATTGAGGAACAGATTTTATGTTATTTATGTATCTTATTTAAGGAATGAATACAATATGAATTTATAGACTAGGTACAACTTAATTAAGGAAATAGGAAATAAGTAGTGATACAATCAAATCACCACAAAATTTGTCCCAAATCACCACCAAATCTGTTAGAAAGCAGAATCTGCACTAATTAAGGAAATAATTATCTTCAACAAATAAAAATAATGAAAATTGATTATGTAACATTATAATTTTAATGGGTAATAAATGTCCAGGGGTGGTTGAGCAGTTATAAAAGGACGAGTCTGCTGCACTTTCTGATTACACATCATTTCTCATTCTCATTCTTTCTATTTTTCCTTTCTCTCACGTTTTAGTATTGTCTTTCCTCCTAAAAAGAGATTGAAGTTCTCGATGAGAGGGTGGAGATTGGAACTCTACCAACTTCAATTTTTCTTCACATATAGTGTCTCGAGTTCAGGTTAAGGTAGTTCTTAATTTGATGATAATATTGAGTATGAGTGATTAATTATTTCTAAATATTGTTTTTGTAATTTTGATGATTAAATTTATTGGGTATGATGATTATGATTCTATTATTAGATTATTGCTATTATGAGTTCCTGAGTATTGTTAGTATGACAATTGTGATTAATTATGTGATTGTTTTATTGAATGAAATTGGATTATTGTCCTCTAAAGGTAGATTTTGTGATGGGATTGGTATACTGTGAATGAGTAAATGAATGAGGGTTAGGAAAATTAGATGAATGAAATTATAAAATATGAGACTTCTGGGGATTGGAGATTGACTTTTTGAATTACAATATTTTTATACTAAGAAATTTTTGTGAAAAGCCTTGGTTAATTAGAAAATCCAGAGAATAAATTTTGCTTAATTAGAACCCCTTAAGTGAGAGTATTTATAAGAATGCAATGATATTGAGTATGTCGAGAGTGATGATTTCTTTATGGATAATTATGTGATTGACGTTTCGATGTAGTTAATTTTCTGATTTTGGTATTAGATTTTCATGATATCTTTTTACTAATAGGGTTTGAGTAGAGTTGTAAGGAATATAGAACTGTTAATGTGTTCCTACCATTGTGATAAATACATTTAGTACAAAGGTAGTGGTATTTATTGAGAAGAAATACGATGACTAGAAATATATCAATCTTATTAAGGATAAAAGGATATGATTAGGTATATATAAAGGTGGATGTAAACATGATATGGACAGTTATTGTACTATTTCATTTGGTGAGTGAGGCATAGTAATTGAAGCGGTAAGAGATTGACTAAATGTGCGAGGTGAAAGGAATAGAAAGAGAAATTATATTTAGATTTGTGAGGTACGAAGGTTGACTTTGGTAATTTGGAGCTTGGTTAAGCATTGGTCAATGTAAAATCAATAAATAAATAAAACTTTTGAATTTTGATTCTTTAGAACTCTAAAAGTTATTCTTTTGTTCCCTTAGTGTATTCTTCCTTCTATGTATTGACGTGGACAATAAATTACAATTGTAATGATGTGTTGAATGATATTTGAATTACATTCCTCAATGTTAAGGGAAATGGTTGATGTGGATTGAGAGATAAATTTTGCGGGCATATTGCATTGATGAGTCGTTTAGGTTCATGATAATCAATTAAAATTATTTGAAAGTGAAAATGGATGGATGCCTGCTCCTATGGACGAGGAGTGAGGTTGCCCCTGGTGAATATGCTTGTAAGGCATTGTGTTTTAAAAATGAGAGAGATTATCATGAATGCTAAACGAAGTGAAAATGTTTTCGAAATGTGAGGATGAATGGAACTAGTACGGTTGGTCCCTAACGGGTCGTCGTAATGGCCTAGGACTTGGAGGGTATTCGCGGTGAGGAAAACTTTCACTATGGTCGATCACCATGAGTGAGAAGTGACTTCTTTTGCAACACTGGTTGTCCTAACTGTAACTGTCTAGTATTTCTAGTGAGAGTGTCAGATGTGACATGTACTCCTAGCATCGCTAAGTTGTTTTGATGGTATCACATGGCATGAGAGTGAAATGTGAGTGACATGCATCATATTGGGTTGCATAGTTAATTGTGATGATTTGTTAATTGAAATTTCATGTCTTCTTTATATCTGTTGTTTGTATGTATTGTTCTTATGATTTTATTATTATCATTAAATTATGAGCTAACCCTAAGGTTGTGTTTTGACACATGTGATGACCCCGCAAACGGGCGAGCAGATGAGCAGTTGCTTAGAGACATCAAGTCGTAGGCTAGAAGAGAACTTGATTTGTTGAAGACATCATGATGCTATTCCTTTCTTTTTCGTGTTTGAGAAATTTATATTATATAGGAATGTTAGAAGTTTAAGACTTTCTATTTTATGAGAAATTTACATTTGTTGTTGTAGTAACTTTATTTTGAAAATTACTCTATGAAATAAAATTTGGTTTGTTTACCGAATGAATATTTAATTACCGTAGATAAATTAGAGTTTTTAGATGGTGAAGTTGAGGGTGTTACATAGGTTACATCCACTTTTCTAATTACCCAACAAGGTAATGGATCTAACCACTATAGAAGCAATAGTTTTGCATACAATTTTGAGCTACTCCTCTCAAACCCAAAAACGAAGGAAGACTTCTAAACACTATAAAATCCCTTAATAGCCCAAGTTACAAGAAATCCACAATTTCCTTAACCTTCTAGACTAGGAAAACCTATCCTAGCATTGCATGAATAAAATAGTGTTTCCCTTTTATATAAAAACATATTTAACTAGTCGATTATCTTATCCTAGTAATAAATTATTTTGACCAAATAATTGATTGTAATGTTTGTGTAATTGATTAAAATGTTCTTGAGTTTCCTGAGTTTTAAAAAATGATCACGTAATTAATTACACCAAACTTGTAATTGATTATTCCGACATACTCAAATTGAGTTTTTTTCTTATGGTAACCGACTACATGTTTCTCGTAATTCATTCCCCCAAAAGCTTCAAAATTCAGTTATCTGACCTAAGTCACTGTTATTGAATATCAATTAATGTAATCGATTAAATCAATTGGTTGTACTTTATTTCTTAAATGTTTGAATTTTATATATGTCATGCATGAGTACTAACTAATATGCTAAAACAACTATTATGGTTACTCATGCAAAATCAATTTATTAAAGCTAATGTGCTTATTAATCTAATTCTCTAGTTAAAAGACATATCCAAGAACACTTTGATATAAGTAATTATAAGAGATTAAAGACTCTTTTTAACATAAATCAAAACTCGAAGTAGTGATTTCTTCATTAAACTTGGTCCATCTTCTTTAATGTAATAGATAATAGATTTTAGCCACTAACCTTACCTTGTTTTTTTACTAATTATACCAAATTAATTTAATTTATTCCTAAAATCTCATTAATTTCTGTGATCTTAATTGACAAGAGTATAAGGAATAACTCTCTACCTCATTTCTTTTAAATTGATTTAACTTTTCGTACATAATCATAAACCAAAACTCATCATTTAATGCATCGGTTATAATTTTAGGCTCAATTTGAGATCAAACACAGTATGATTATTGAAATTAGTGGAAACTCCCTTGGTTATATCTCCCGTAATGTTTTCAAGTGACGGATCTTTTGAAGTCTCTGCTCTCTAATTAGTGTAGCACTTTATTATCATGCTCACTATAATGCCCAGGAATTTCAGACTTAAAATATTTTTTTTTGTTTGTTTGGTTATCCTTTCTCCTTGTAGGAATGATACACTTGCTATGCTTATTTCGGTTTCACACATTGCTCCTTTATATTTGTTCGAACAGTTGTGGTAATATCTTGATTTGGTTATTATAAAACATCCATGAAGAGCTTGGGATTTAGTTTAGATGATTGTGGTATGGTGTCTTTGGTTATAGAGAAATGATATTATCTTGAAAGACGGATGATCCTAAGGAGGTTATGAACTTGATTAAGTTACATTCATGATTGTGGTTTAAAGCAAAATGAAGAGATTTCTCTGCATCTTTTAATGACTTCTCAACTAAAATTTGGTATCTATTAACATATAAATTAGGTGTTTTGTTGGTAGAAAAGATGTGGATGTGGATTATATGATGATTAAGCATAGTCTCAATCATATATTGTCATGAATATTATATGTAAATGTGGTGTATTTTTTTATTTTCAATTCTATTTGTGTATATATTTTTATCCTTTTGATAATAATAATAATAATAATAATAATAATAATAATAATAATAATAATAATGTACGCACTTGTTTATTTGTTTGTTTTTTTTGGCCAAAAGATTTATAAAAACTCCTTTGATGTCAATTACGTAAATGGGATAATGACGTAGTGGTTTCTACTGCCCGAGATTTGGGTGATATATTTCAGCAGTCAGATTCACAATTTCCAGTAATGATAGAAAGGCCCGACGCACTAAATCATTTTCTTTCTTTTTTTTTCTTAAATTTGTCATGTCTTCACTGTAAATCATCACCTGATATGAGGCGGCTCTACTGTAAATTAAATTAAACCCAAAATCTTTGAGTTCCTTGCTCTTTGAAATTTTTCTTTGATCCTCCATTATAATAAAGTAATGATGTATTACACGTCATTATAAATATATAATTAAATAGAAAAAACACTTTATTAGGAAGTCACAAGGTTCCTTCCATATAGTCAAAATTCATAGGTGTAGAAGTCAGAAACTTCCTCCTTTTATGATCCACTAACCCACTATCATCATTAGATTTGAACAATAATGGAGTTTGGGAAAAAGTAAAGCTGAATTGAGAAAAAAAAAAAAAAAAAGTATAAAATAGAATCTCATGGAAACAGTTTAACAGCATCCACTTTCAACATCCATCAACTTTCCGCCAAAAGCTGTCTCGTCTTTGTCAACACTCAACACTTATTTCTCTTCGTTTGACAACTTTGCCATCTTACCTACCCATGCCAATGCATAACCTGCCGAGACCTATCTTTTTGTGATCCTAGTAGCATTATAGTAATACCAAATTGTTGCAAATTATTATTATATTACATGTGCGAAATATTTATGGATTTTGTTGATGACAGATTTTCAATAAAAAAATTGATTAACTATTTTTAGTGAAATATAGTTTTTAATGATTTTTCATACACATGACTCGAATTTAAAACCTCATTTAACTTTGAACTCAATTTTTCTCCCAACCAAATTGTTGCAGATCTTCCACTACGAAATCTTAACAACCAAAAACATTCATTTTTTCTACACAATGTAAGTATATGTTTGGTTGCACGTCTTCAAAAGTTATAAAAACAAAAATTAAGGATTAAAAATGAAAAAAAATACTAAATTATAAGACCTAAAACTAGAAATAATAACTTACTGAGATTAAAAATAAAAAAAATGTTGATTAATAGAATTAAAATTATATTTAAACCTTTATTTTAATAAAGAAATGGTCTCAAGTTGACTCTCAAATTAATTGATTGCATAACATGACTCAAATCATAGAATGCACGTAAACTAAAAGGAGAAAATCATATATGTCTAATGCCCCGTGCTATATAGCTTATCACTTATCATCACCACTAGCTATCACTTCTCAAAAGATCCATCACTTTTCAAATTTATATTTGCAATAATCAGATGTAATGGAAACGGTTCAGCGGCATGTAGTGGATGGTCCAGTAAGAACATGATTTTCGTTTTGTCCGTATGCAACTTGCACTTTCAATGGTGTATGCTAATCTAGAGGTACCACTAAAAAGATTGATCATCTACCACCACCGATACATGTTAATATCATTTATCAAATTTATATTTAAAAAATAATTAGAGACCTTATTGGTAAATAAACATACAAATAGCTCTATAAATCACTTTTAAATCTTAAGATCAACCAAGGCTTAACATATCTAAATTTTTTATATGTATAAAAATGTTGGGATATAGTTAAAATTTTACGTCTTGCAGAGCTAATGTAAGGGCAACACAGTCTCATAAAAAAAGATCTCATAACAAAAAATCAAAGAAAAGTTTATAATAATACAAGATTTTGAATTAAGAGAATTTATTATATATTATATTAATTAAAAGCTCATGTTGATAAAAATTAAAAAGAGAAAGAAAAATTAAAAAAACTACATAAAAAGGATATCTTTTGATATATAATGAATATATTAGATATTAGGTAACATATTTTAAACACGGGTGTGTTTTCTGAGTGAGTAGAGTAATTTTCACGAGTTCTTTTGTATAAGTTCTTTATTATATTTTTTTGACATTTTTTTCATAATGGAGATTTTTCTATATTAGATTCTATAATTTTTTGTTTATTTATTGGAATTTTATGTTAAAATTATTTATATTTTTGTTATTTTTATGTTTTTATTTCTCATACTCTCTAGAATTTTAGAATATCGTGTATTTTGTTCCTTTTATTTTATTTAAAAGAAAAAAATTTATTTTACACATATTTTTTATTTCTTTTTCAAACATAAAAGTTGGAATATACATACTTCGATTTATTAACAATTTCATAAAAGACTCAGCACTCTGTTCTTATAATAGTCTTTCAATTCAATCCTTCATGGAGGCAAATTGGTTACATTTAACTTTTGATAGGAAAAATCAAATGTGAATTGAACCGTGCTCTTCATGAGGGTCCACTCAAATATATAGTGACATAAAATTAATACATTAATTTATTGAAAGATTTTGGAATTCAATATTGTTTTTGTTATAAACTATTGTCTAGTGTCGTGAGACATTCTCTAACTAAAGTATGGTCATAGAAATTAGGAACACGCAATTTAAAAAATTAATACAACTCCCCACCCACGAAAAGATACTTGAATTAAATTTCTAATCCGTAGTGTATCTCTCAATGGTCGTCATTGTCCTCACTAATCAATCAAATATCAATTCTATATCGTAAAGTTACCTTCACGTTGCTTTCAAAGAATTTAATAACAGTAGCAAATGAAATAGTGAATGATTGTCACTGGCGTTTCAATTAGCTTCTCGATGTTTTTCAGCCTAACAGTATTGAAAAATGTGTAACTACCCATAATTCAAAACTTTTTCAATTTAACATCGTCATCTTTGAAAACTATCCTTTTTCTAATCATATATTATAAATGCACAATTTGACTAGACATGAGTAGCTACGCATGTTTTTTTTTTTTTCCTTTTCCTTTTACCCGTTCTCTTTCCGTGTTATATATATAAAAGTAAGACAAACCTCACTTCACAAGCCAGTTTTGTAGGGTTGAGTTAGGTCCAACTCATAAATTTTTATATGGTACTAGAGTCTATCCTAGATGAAAATGTTGGGTCACCCGTTAGACCAATATTGGACTATCTCTAGAATATCGGGTCGTATTGAAGCACCCCAGTTGAATAGTTTTCTCGCTCGAGAAGTTCAGTCCTCGTTGGATAGTTTCCACGTTCGAGAAGTCCAGTTCTCGGTGTGAGAGGGGTGTGTTGAAAGTCCAATATTGGAAGGGTGTGAAGTTCCACATCATTTAGTGATGGGACCTGTTGCATATATATAAGTGGGGGCAAACCTCACTTCACAAGCCGGTTTTGTGGGACTGAGTTAGGCCCAACTCACAAATTTCTATATGGTATCAGAGCTTATCCTAGATGAAGATGTTGGGTCACCCGTTGGACCAATGTTGGACTACCCGTAGAATATCGGGTCGTATTGAAGCACCTCAGTTGAATAGTTTCTACGCTCGAGAGGTCCCGTCCTCGGCGTGGGAGGGGTGTGTTGAAAGTCCAACATTGGAGGGGTGTGAAGTCCCACATCATCTAGTGGCCTATCCTAGATGTCAATGAAGATGTTGGGTCACCCGTTGGACCAATATTGGACTACCCGTAGAATATCGGGTCGTATTGAAGCACCCTAGTTGAATAGTTTCCACGCTCGAGAAGTCCAGTCCTCGGCGTGGGAGGGGTGTGTTGAAAGTTCAATATTAGAGGGGTGTGAAGTCCCACATCATCTAGTGATGGGACCTGTTGTATATATATAAGTGGGGGGCAAACCTCACTTCACAAGCCGATTTTGTGGGGTTGAGTTAGACTCAACCCACAAATGAAAGTCCAGTCCTCAGCTTGGGAAGGGTGTATTGAAAGTCTAATATTGGAGGGGTGTGAAGTCCCACATCATCTAGTGGTGAGACCTGTTGCATATATAAGTGGGAGACAAACATCACTTCAAAAGCTGGTTTTGTAGGTTAAATTAGAAGAATTAAAAAAAAATATTTAAGTATAAATTATAGATAAATACAGAAAAGTTTTGCACACACTAATTTTACATATCTCAAAAATTTGTTTCATTTCAATTTCTTAATTAAGGACATTGATTAAAACTAGTCCAAAAAAATTTTCATTCAATCAAACAATTACCAATTTTATTTATGATAAAACTTATAGCAAAATCTAATTTACAAGCAGGTAGTTTTTAAACTCATAACTGGAGTCGATGGCCCCAATAATTTTAATTTTTTTAAAAATTATTATTATAAATGTTTTGAATTTTTACTTTTTATTTTATATAAATTACATCCTACTTCTTTTATACTTTTTTCTCAAAAATATATTATATACATAGCTTTGTAATTTATTTTATACTATAAAATTTGATTAAGATATGGAAAATTAATTTGAGAACAATAACTAATGATAGATAAAAGTAAAATTTTTTATGTAACTTACTGTAGTATAAAATTAATGATAATTTTTCATGGTTGTATATTTATGTTAAAGTCAAAATAACTTAGCATATTAATTTTGATAATTACAGAACATTCGGATAAGGTATAAGGTATCAAACACATAATAGAACAATGATCAGATAGATCATTTATGAGTATAGACGAAAGATACACCTCAAGCATAGATGAACAAATACAAGACGAAGTGTTTAAGTCATCAAGTTTTTAAGAAACTACATCAGATGAAGAACCTTCAATGAACAAGACGAAGAACTTGATGAAGAACTTATCTCAACTTCAAGCCAAGCGCTCAAGTGTGAAGATATGAAGACTGAAGTTAAAGATGAAAAGAAAGAATAAAGACAGACGAATGAGTACAACACATGACTCAATCTTTATTCATTCGTCTAATGAAGTTTAATGGAGTTTAGACAAAGAGTAACACGTGTTTCATTCAAATCAAACTGTTACTCAGAAGTTTCTAAAGGTAGAAAAAGATTTGGTCTTAACCTCTACAACATGAAAAGTAAATGGTACTTTTAGGTGAAATCTCTGAGCAAATTAGTCAAAGTTTGATCTCGTGCTGACTTCTGTTGCGAAATCAATAAATATTCTGATTGCTCACTTTGCCAAATGTTGAAATACCCAAGACAAAGTACAAACGTTCAAATCCATGGTCTAATGGATACTTCAAGAAGGTGTCTATAAAAGGACTTCATTGCAACAAGTTGAAGTTGGCGAATTACTTTACAAGTTATCAATCTTATTCGCTCTCAAAGCTTCACTCAATTCAAAGTTCACTCGCCCTGAATTAAAACTGCATTCATTGTAAAATCCCTCCATGCGTAGAGGATTCTTTTCTTTGAATTTATCTGTAAACTACTGTTGTGGTATTTGTAGCCTAAGGAGGTTAAGTATTTAAAGAATATCTTGTGTTTTAGCCTGAGAAGGCTAAGGTCCAAAGAATACCTGCTTTAACCTAAGAAGACTAACCGTTGAAAGAGTACATGGTTTAGCCTGAGGAGATTGTGTCCAAAGAATACTGTGTTTAGCTTGCGAAGGTTGGGTCAAAGAATATTGGTTTAGCTTGAGAAGACTATGTCCAAAAATATCTGTATTTTAGCCAGGAGTGACTGGATTAAAGAATACTCGCAGTGGAAACTTAGCAAGTGTTAAGTAACTAAACGTAGTCTTAACAAATGAACTAATATAAAAAATATTATTGCTTTATTTATCATTCTGCCGACTAACTGGGGATAAAACAACTTAAATGAAATTTTTATTAAAATAAATCTTTAAAAAGAAAATCACTTTGCGTTTGCCTAAAGTTCTTTTTAACAATTGCAAAACGCACTGTCTAAATTTTTTTTTAATTAATTAACACAATTCAACCCTTTTTTGTATGTTTATATTTTACAATTTATGTCCATTTTATTTATTTATTCTTAATGATTGAAATTGTTACTTATAAGAAATATTTATTCTTAAATTTAATTAAAAATTTTACTTCAATTTCATCATCTACATTAAAATCGGGAATTGATGATTGACAAAATAAATTACTTACAAGTTGAAATTTTGGTGAATAAAATTTTTAATCTCTCAACAGGTCTTTTTATATGTTTGTAAATCATCTCTTTGCTGAAGTTAATTTCACTTAGATAAATATTCCCTTTGTAAAATATTTTATCTTTAGTGATGTGTATTAGTCCACAAAAATTATATATAAAAAATATTTATTGTACTATATTGAAGATGTCATGTATAAAAAATATTTATATAGTCTAAAAATACTAGAATAAAAAATACTTTATCAAATTCTAATATAATTCAATCTTAATGGTGATCAATGAATAAGACATAATTCGATTTAAAATGAACCGATGTAACAATATTATGTTTTATTTATTTTTGTTATTGTTTACAAGGATGAATGTCTTATAAAACTTGTTTGTGAAAATCTAAGAAAACTATTTATGAAAAATATGAATATCAAATAAAAAACTTACAAAATTTTTAATTAACATAATTTAATGTCTTCTTATATTTTTATTTTTATATTATTAATATGATAAGTTATTTTAAAACTATAATACAATTAAAAAAAGTTACATTAATATTTCTTGAAATTAATGTAATTATATAAATATTCTATTATTTTTATTTTCCTAGATTAACCTCCCGTTTACAAATACTGAAAATTGAAAATTGAAAATATTACACTGACAACTTTTATAAATCTTACATTATCGACACCTCTTGAAAAGATGTTAAAATAATAATTAAATAAATTATGGTGCTTACATATTAGAAAATATTTATTAATTATAAATTTAATTATATAAATTAAATAGTTATGAGTTTAACGATTACGTACTTTAGATATTATTTAACTCGAATTTGATTATTAAAGTTGATAATTTTACCATAAATAACAAATTGTGATTGTTCGGTCGTATAAAAATATTTAACAAATACTAGTTATTTTGTAAAGAGAAAAACACAAAAGAATAAATTTTTTTATCAAATTTAAACATATTATTTGAAGGTCGAAGATTTTCTTTATTCGTATAAAAGAATTTTTTTAAAAAAGAAACAATTTTACGAAACAATATAATCTTGATTAGAGAATAAGTATAAAAATTGTAAATAAAAGAGTTTTCTTATGTGTGTAAGCTTTTATGATTAGACTCTTCCCAAAATATATTTCTATTAATTAGAATATGTTAGAGTAAAAAAAATTGATATTTATTTTTATTTTAAATTTTTTATGTATTTCTCATTAATCTAAACAAAAGTTGTATCCGCGTTATATCTTTCATACGTTAATAATTAATCTGTCTACGGGCACTTGATTTGTCTAGCTATGTTAGTCTATTAGGTTCAATTATCTAATAAATAAAATTTTATTTTAATAATATGTAATTATTAAAATAAAATATATAATTTACTTATAAACAAATTAATATTGTCTTTAATATAGTAATTAAGGAATTAAATGGAGATAAATTTTTTAGATATGTAAAATTACAGTATACAACATGTCCTTCATAATATACAACATGTTCACATGAATAGTTGATAGGCGGACTGATACGTAACCAACTGCGACATGAGACTAACTAATCACCTTTTATAAAATAAAAAGTATAATTTTACTTATAAAAATATAGTTTTTTGATACAGTAGTTAGATGGTTGACAATTTTGATTGATTAGATATACTTATCTGTCGTACTTATAATAAAAAAATAATTAATAAATAAATATAAATAATTAAACAACTAAATATAAAATATGAAAAAAAAAATTAGACATAAAATATGAAGAAAAAAAAAATCACAAATTGTTTAAGAAGTAAAATTTATAATATTTTGGGTAGAATGTGTCTTACCTGTCGGTTCCATCAGTTAGTCCTAATTTTACACATTTATTATTGTATAATGATTTCAACTCCTTAATTCATAAAATATATTACTTCCGTTCAATCCCTCCACTCTGTAGCGGAGTATACACTTTTCAAGAGATATTTCATTTATACTTTAATCTTTAAGAAAAATATCGTCAGAAAATTCTAAAAATAATTTAATTTAGTAAAAGGTAAAATAATAACTCATTATAAATATTGTATTACTATATATTGCACTAAATTTGCAAAGTAGCAATCGACTATTTTAGTCAATAAAATCCTGTAAGATTATTATATTTATCCTTAAAAATTTAAAAACGTTGAAAATGAATTTATGAAATATTGTCTTAGTAATTTAAAAAATTAGAGAAATATCAAGTAAATTCTTAAATTTATCATTTATTCTTAAATTTAACAATTTCTATTATTTTAATCCTTACATGTCTGACTTAAATAATAATATTATAATATCTTTAAAACCAAAATGATAACAAGAAATTATTTGATTTTTTTTTAATTCTATAAACTATTAATATCTCTATAATTTCAAGTATTTATTTAACACTTTTCCAATTTTAGAAATCAGTAAATAATTTAATCTTTGAGAAGTATTTGGACTAAAGTTTTTATTTTTTTAAAATTACATGGACCTAGAGTAAAGACTAATTTTAATGCAGAGAAAATGATGCAAATAAAATTAAAAAAGCTTTGGTAATTTGAAACCTTTTGCTTCATTTCTCAGTGGCATTCGGGAATACAGAGCAAGCTACATAGTAAAAGAACACAAAAAAGAAAAGAAAAGCAAAGGAAACAGAAGATGCAATGCTACTAAGCAATTAATACACAATTAAGAACACCTTCCTAAAGATTTTACATTAGCAAGAATTTACTCTATTTGTTTTTTTCTTTTGCTAATGGAATCTTTGACAATGGTGATGAGTAATTAATCCTAATCAATTAGTAGCTAGTGTGGAATGGCTGGTAAACTTTAAGATCATCAATAACTCCAGCAATGGAACCTGCTGCAGCCACTAGACTAATTACAAGGCATGCAGCACTAAGCAACTGCAGGCATATCCATTTTGTGCTGTACTTTGGTATTTGAGTTTGAACAATGTACATCTCCACTGGGAAAAACACAGTGAGTGGCCAAAATCCAATGGCTCCAATAAGCCCAACAATGTCATTGAAGAATGGTAGGAGCATGGCTATCACAGTTGAAAATATCACAAAAATTGTCCTCCAAATAGACCTGAAGAGGTTCAGCTTGTAGGGCTTGCAGCCAGGGATTGGTACGTCTATCTCTTTGGTTATAAAATCACTGTTGGGGAATTTTTCTGCTGCATTTTTTTCAATGAATTGAAAAAGAGGTTGGCAGTAAACTTGGTATGCACCAACAAGGTGTACCACTATGGCAACATTGGCTATGTCAAGGAGCCAATATGGGTTAAAGAAGCCAGATCCAGTTAGAAGGTTTCCAGGACTTTCATCTCCAAATGCAGCATAGCCAAAGCAACCACATAGCATGTAGAATGAGGTTGTGACTATAACACTCACTAAAGTAGCTTTGGTCATTGTATTTGACTCTGCTGGAGGGGATTTTAATGTGTCCTGTTTAATAACAACCATCATTTTAGTTGAACTTCAATTTACAATAAAACAGTCTTACAATTCATAATGAATATCTAGAGGCACAAAATTCAGTAAAATTAATTGTACCTGAATTTCTATAAGGATCATTGAATATGAGTAGGCAAATGCTATGTTACCAAGAGCTTGGAAGCTCCTCCAAACTTTTTGAGCTTCTGTTACACGACCAATTGTTATACCAGTTAGGTTTCCTTTGATTTTTCCGTTTTCTGTTACACAAGAAATTCAAGTCAATTTTGTACCCAATAGTAAATAATAATAATAATAATAATAATAATAATAATAATAATAATAATAATAATGATAATAATTATAGTATTACATGAATAGGATCATACCTATAACTTTACCGATACCAAGGCCAAGTCCAATTATTGAGTATGTAAAGGACATGACAGCAGCCAAAATAGAGAGCCACGATAACTCATTAAAATCTGGAATTTGTGAGAAAATAATTTCCGCAATACCAAATGAAATCATGTAAAGATTGCTGTTCATTTTGCATGGATCTTTTCCTCCACTATTATGGTAACAAGTGGCCCTTTTCACTGCCCTGTTTGATAACAATAAAAAAAACACCCCATTAGCACATTTTCCTTACGCTTCATACACACACACACACAACAATAATTGCATCTTTCAAAACTCACATCATGCTTATGGAAGCTGCTATTGTGTACCCAATTGCCACTCCAAACAGGTTCACATACTGAACCCACGCGCAAATCTTGATCTTAACACCACCTGAACAAACATAACCACAGAACCCAGTATTGAAAATTTGAAAAAAATTTAGCACTTTGGTTTTGTTTAATTGAACTTGGTCACTAGCGTGCGTACCAAGGTAGGCTCTAACAGCATCTGTGTAAGTGTAGTTTCTTTTGCCAGTGAGTTGGTCACCAGTACGGTAACAAACAGCTAGAAGAGATGAGGTATAATATGTGACAATAGAAAAGAGAATCATGACAGAAGGACCAGCAATCCAACCAAGTTGAGCAATAGCCCAAGCCAGAGATAGCACTCCAGAACCAATAACAGCTGTTACTATGTGAGCACTTGCAGTCCAAACAGTTCCTGTTTAACACAAAACTTAATGAATTTACACGTAGGATAGAGAAAAAAATAAGAATTTTTTTTGAAATTTAAAAATATTTTTTTATTATTTAATTATAGAAAGTCTAAAAAATTAATTTTTTTAAATTAGTGTTTATTTTTATATTTTAAAAAGAATTATTATTTGTAAAATAGCAGGTCCTAAACATGGAGTGAAAGTTGTGGTGAACTTTAATATTTGGAGATTAATTGATTACCTGTTCTTTTGATTCGACCATCATCGTCAAAACACTTGGAGCCTCCTAGTTCAAGATTGCCATTGGAGACTTCAAATGTATGTGGATAGTCGTTGCTAACACCTCTTTCAACCGTCATGCTATGAAAGAGAGACACCCACTTAAGTTTGGCTTCAGAGTCTAGCCCAAACTCTTCTATGCACTCTCAGAGTTTGTGCACACTGCTGTGTAGAATTATGAGTTATGTATAATGATTATCATCAATTAATCAAAATAATATACAAAAAAGGAAGATGGTGAAAGTATAAATTTAAGGGTTGTTATGAAGGGGTGACTCTAGGCGAGTTTAACTAAACTTTCAAGTGTTGATGTCAAGATTAGATAGTTTCACACACACCACCCCTAACTCACAAGGAAGAGCAAGGAAGTGTGTGTGTTTATGTGATTAAATAGTCTTCAGAGTTCAAACAATGTTACCAAGTTCTGAAGAAAAATGGTTTAGAGAGGTTGTAGACAAAGAGGTTTGAGTAGCTATATATACAAGTGCTAGGAGGAAGATAGTGGTAGAGTTAAAAACTTAGAACTTTTAAGAAATATTTTGGGCACTTTGTGGAGTTGCAACCCCACATACCACAATGAGTTGAGTCAAATTTTTATACACATTGATGCAAACTAATCCATAAAATTTGATGTGTTGTAAAAGTAAAAGTGGATATTTGAATTCTACACGTGTAATGATATGTGTTAGATTGCTGGCTTCAGCCAGAAGCACACACCGCTTTGATTCAAACCGTGTGAGGCTACCTACCTTCCATTACCACTATTTAGGTCACTATTTTCTTATATTGATATCTAATATAAGAAAATCTCCCCTACCACTATTTAGGTCACTTTCCTAAGCTCGTGGTTTCCTTCATATTTCGTTTTAATTCTCTCTTCCTCTCTTTCCTATATTCTTTGAGTATTTTCCTTTTAGACAACATTGTTTCAATGACCATCATCTTGTAAATAAACATTACTTTCCATTCTTAGACTATTGCCTAACACAAATTATGAAGGGCATGCCTAATTTAGATATTTCTTAATCATTAATAAGTAATACGCAATTAAGTAGCTAATGAGTAAATTTATTCATAAAATATATATTTATATATATTAATTTTTTTCTTTATAACTGATTATCTGATTTTTTATATATTATAATGATATGATTATCTATTTTATCAAATATTTTTTGATTATTAATAGTTTGCTGGGAGCAATTATTGTTTATGTTGTGTGTCTCACTCTCTCTTAGCTTGATTGAGAATCCTTCTAGATGACTAGATTCCTAAAATACCCCTGCATGCACTTGTTAAATGCATGTGCTTTTCTGAACTGTGCTTTATTTAGGTATTCACAATACGTATAGAGAACTTATATTTACAAATCGAACAAACCATGCAACAAGTCATAATTGAGGCTAGTATAACTAGTTGTAAAATTAGTTAGTACTGTTACATTGTAAAAAGATTTCCTTAACATTCTCCGAAATTAGATAAAACAAAAAGTATTAACAAAAATATTTAATACACTGGAAACAAAATAGTTAACATGTTTTTTAAATAAAATAAAATCGCTGATTAAGGAAATGATGTTGAATTATTGAAAGTTGATGTGAACAATTGGCTTATAAGGAAACTTTGGTTTGTGTTGTCAGGTTATATTTGGCTATCAAACAGTGAGCGAAAGTGAAATAATAGTTGCCACGTGAAAGTAATATTGTAAGAAAACTTTAGTGTGTGTTGTCAGGTTATATAATTTGAATATCAAACAGTGAGTGAAATAATATATATATATATATATATGATATTAAACAAAATAAAGTTGTAAAGGAAAAAGAGAAAGTTATAACACTTAAGTATAAATACGAAAAAAAGAGATTGACTGAGTCACATACCTTCTAAGTAAAATGAAAAAAAAAATTGAAATGAAATAGAATAGAATAGAATATTTTTCATCTAACTTATTATCATTTTACATATTTTGTTTTTAATATAATAGTTAGAGTTTTCATTTCTTTGGTGGGTTCCGACTTTCGAGGCATCTCGCATGTTTCGATTCTTGGGACTATGGAATCAATTCTCAATTTAAGACTTAGTGGTATTTAAAGTTTCTCATACTAAAAATCGGTTGGGTAAAAAATATTAAATCTTTGAATTTCTTTTTTAAATGGCATAGTTCTCTTTTTAGGATTTGATTCAATTTAGTTATTTTTTTTATAAATGGATCAAATTTTAAAAAAATCACATAACACTAAACTAAACTATTTGACTAAAACTGATTCAGCTAAGTGAACCATTTTAATGAAAAGTTTTAAACTAGCTAGATTGTTTAAAAATGGCATGAATAAGATTTAGATCGGTTCGATCCAAACTGATTTTTTGGCATCGCCTAGTTTCTCATCCTTATCGAGGATGCATTATATGGAAATCAAACATAATTTTTTCGATAAATTAAAGATGTGAAAAATCAGTTTCTAAAGAGAATTGCACTAATCTATTTTAAACCGCCATATAAAATAGTTCAGTTAAATGATTTGTTTATAAAAAATAGTTTGATTAGGATTTATTTCAAAATGATTCAATAAACTTTACTTCAATTATCATCCATTTTTTATTTATATATGGATCATTATCCGCCTAATTTCATTTATTTTTTCACACTCATAATCTTTGGCATTATCAACTAAATTATAGTTATTAAGGAGTTATTATAATCGATTTAACACTAAAGATTGGATAGTATATATACAAAATATTAAAATTTAACCTGGTTGCAACCGTTATAAAACAGAAAAACAAAAGAACTAAGCTATATATTGCTTCACAAATTAATTGAAAAGTACAAGTCTCATACCTTCAACTACAGGTCTTCTCTCTTTCTCTGTTCTCTGTTTTGAATAACCACTTGTTAGGATCAATAAATCGCACAACAAAGGTTTTCTTTAAGGCACAACAAAAGTTATAAACTAATGATAAAGGGCAATAAAGCTAGAATAATAAAAAGAAGCTACAGTATTACCCTTGTTGTTGTTGTGCCTCTCTTGAACTACTCTGTCTACCTTATATAGTGGAACAAAATGTGCTAGAGTCTACAAAATATCATAATATATTTCTCTTTAGAGGACAACCCTTGAAAAAAAAGTTCTCCTATCCTATGTAGAGCTACCATTCATTCTTACTGAATGAGAATAAGATTCTTTTTATTATTCATTATCTGGATTGAATGAATTGCATACTAAAGGGATACACGGCAAGCATATTTATCATAAATTTTCAGTCAAATTGTTTCCTTTTATGATTGTGATCTTAAAATAATATCCACAGTATGGGTTACTAATAGTTCTCCTCAGTTGCAAGATCATATTGAAACTAGCATAATTGGTGGACATGGTATCCAATTCTCATCTTTAATTAGTTCCCAGTAACTGTGGAAAGAAAGGTTATTGGCGAAAGTCTCTTTGTGATATATTTAAAGATGTTTATATTTTTATGTGAATAATTTCTGGATTTATTTTATTGATTTTCTATCACCATCTCATCATTCCTTGTTTCATTGGGGAATTAAGAGAATATCAACCCACTAGCTTCTTTGAATTTTATATGTGTGCTAATAATTATAACTAATCTCTTATACATATGGATGCACCAGTGTACACAACCTGTATTCTTTTAAGAATTGGATATGCAAGCAAGTTATAACTAAGAATTATCATAAAATAAGGGCTAACAACGTGTTCTTTTGCCGATATTTTTTTTAAAGTCTATTTTCCTTTTTATTTAATTGATGGGACAACATAATATTATATATATATACATATATATATATATATATATATATATATATACATATATATATATATATATTTAGTATACACAAGCTAATCTTTCTTTTAGTATAAATGAAGAATTCACAGTGGGGTCTATGTCCTTGTTATTTTGTTTTTAAACTTCTTTTAAAAGATCTTGTCCTTGTTATTTTGTTTTTAAACTTCTTTTAAAAGATCTTTAATTAATAAAGGTAAGGTACTATGTGCGTTTATAAACTCATGTATTATCTTTTGTTATTTCGATGTGAGATATCGTTTGCATTCTAATAATTTTTCTTCAAATAAAAAACTACTAAACTTCCTCCCTTATAACGGTGTACCGTCATTCTAATAGCTCATGACACACGCAACCTAGTTATCCCTGCTAGGAAAATTTTTGATACAAAGGATCCCCACAAAGTAAGTCCACCTAACATTTACTTAATTAGATCCACTTCAATCATTGCATCACTCATCTGAACTAGTAGCCAAGTCAAACCATGCGCTCTAATACCACTTTATAGGTAACTCGGGGAGGATTTCACACACATATCTCCATAATGGTAAAATATTGTCCACTTTGGGCCTAAGCCCTCACGGTTTGTTTTTGGACTTCCTCCAAAAGGTCTCTTACCAATGAAGGTACTATATGTGTTTATAAACTCATGAATCATCCATTGTTCTTTCAATGTGAGACATTGTTTGCATCCCAACAATTCTCCCCTCAAACAACGGACAAGTAAATATCCTCCCCTATAACGAAAGTCATTGTCAATGATGCCCATTAAAGCTTTTCTATTGTTGCGACAATTCTTGAGCTTCACATTGTTGTCGATATGCCCTAGTTCTTGTATCGTCATTCTGACAGCTCATAACACACACAACTTAGTTACCCTTACTAGGATGACTTTTGATACAAGGATCCCCACAAAGTAGGTCCACCTGACCTTCATTTAGATCCACTTCAATCATTGCATCACTCGTTTGAGCTAGTCGTCAAGTCGAACCATGCGTTCTTATACGACTTGTTATGTAACTTGGGGAGGACTTCACACACATATCTCCACAATGGTAAGATATTGTCCACTTTGGGCCTAAGCCCTCATGGTTTTATTTTTGGACTTCCTCTAAAAGGCCTCTTACCAATAGATGTACTATGTGTGTTTATAAACTCATATGTCATCATTTGTCCTTTTGATGTGGGACATTGCTTGCATCCCAACAGTTTCCCCATAAGTTGTTGTTGTTGTTATTGAGGTAATATTAACGGTTAAGTAATTGGCGTTTGATGGTGAAGAATAAAGCATGAAACTAGTTTTGAACAAAATTAATGAATTGTTCAAGAACAATGGATATTATGAAACTGATGTTGAACATAGTTAACGAATTGTTCAAAATGGGATTGGTAAAGAAGTGAGCATGAAACTAGTTTTGAACAACATTAATGTTATGGGTATACATCAATTGTCTCATGGCGGAGGCCGGGGTAGGTTAAGTCATAGTCGACTCGTGGCGCTTGGGCTGTTACATTCTTAAATAGAAAGAGTTGTGCCCTTACTAACAGCTATAGCTTTTGGTCTAGTGGTAAGCGCTCTATCCAACAATTGGTATCAGAGCCAAGGTCACGAGGTCGATTCCCAGCGGGTGCAATTGCTGAGGGGGGAGATTATTGTGGGTATACATCAATTGCTGAGGGGGGAGATTATTGTGGGTATACATCAATTGTCCCATGGCGGATGACGGAGGCCGGGGTAGGCCAAGTCATACACACAATGATTTTTTTTTATAAGAGGGTGAATATTTTATTAGTTAATTTCCTCCGTAGAAAAAATGAAGAACGGGATAACAACATGCAAATTAGCAAATTCTCCAATCGAAAGGGGATTGAAGTTGTGCATTGAAAAAGATTAAACTCCGGCCAACAAAAGAAGATATCAAAGACTTGTAGGGAGATTGATGTATCTCGCACCCACCAGGCCAGATTTAGCTTATGCTCTTAGTATGATGAGTCAGTTCATGCACAACTCATGGATGTTGTCATACGAATCTTAAGATTGGGCATGCGCTATTGATGATAGGAGATCAACTTCTGGATACTTTACATTTGTAAGAGGTAATCTCCTCACATGGAGAAACAAGAAGTAGAATGTTGTAACTCGTTCCAGCGCTGAAGTTGAACTTAGAGGAATGGTTCTTGAACTCTGAAGGTATGTGACTTAGACTACTTCTCCAGGACTTAGGGTATGTACATACACATCCCATTCCGTTGTGATAATAAAGCTGCACGCGATATTGCTCACAACCCTATCCAACACGGTCGAATAAAACATGTGAAAGTTGACAGATTTTTTATTAAGGAAAATTTTGATAAAAAATATTCTAGAATTGCCAAATATTCTATGTGAAGATCAACTAGCAGATATTCTTTCCAAGGCTGTTACAAGTCAGATTTTTTAGAAACTATTAGACAAGTTGGGAATGCAAGACATCTATTTACCAACTTAAGGGAGAGTGTTAAAAAAGGAGAATATCTTATTAGTTAAGATTATAAATATTATCTAATTAATCAAGATATAGAAAATATCATATAATCAAATATAATTAGAGGGAGAATATCTTATTAATTAAAATTTTATCTTTTCTTTATTTGGTCCTTAATTTATAATATTATAAATATAATATAATAAATTAATAAAATAATAAATTATATTAATTTTTTAAATATATTTTATATTATTATTTACCGTCAATGTAATCAATTAAAATCTAATCATATATTTTAAAATTTTTATCAAAATGGAACATATATATCACACAATAACTAATATATATCTCACTTAATACTTTTTTCTTAAATTGGAGAGTGCAAATCAAGACCTCCCCGCACGAAAATTTAAAAAATTCAAATACTAATTCTGAAAGATAATAATTTTATTAAATTTATTATTTAAGAAAAATAGATAAGAAAATATAAAGAAAAAGAAAATATAACCTTATGATCATGTACAGTCATTGGGTTCCAATATTTAATGACTTGATTAGACCCGGACTCTGCAACTTTCTCTTTCTATCAAAGGCAAGCTTTATTTGTTCTCCTTATAAGAAAAGGCAAGCTTTATCTTAGAGTTAATAGCATGTCCCTCGGGCCTCCTGTTGGACCTATGACAAATGTGAGAAAAACTTCATTCCTTTCTTTCCTTTCTTTGTCCCATGTCATTGTATGGGGTGAAAAAAAAAAATAAGCTTCATTCAACTTGTTCCAACTAAGAATAATAACCTATCAGTTTAATTTTATTTCACTGTCGAAAAATAGAAAAGGCTTTCATCTCTAAGCATGTTTGACTGACATAATATGAATTATTTATTATAAATTTAAAATATTATTAATTTATATTTTAAAAATATTTATTATTTTCATCTTCCTTTATAATATAATGTATATCATGAAAAATATTTATTTATTTAAAATTTACTTATATAAAATAAAAAATTATTTTGCATAAGAAAACTAAACGCAAGTTTATTCTTTTAAATATTGTCAGTTTTTAATTTCTATATTGCCTTTCTTTTTTTGCATTTTCCATCATTTACTTTATTTCAATTTCTTTGTATTTCTCATTACTACTTCCATTCAAAACCTTTATGTTTAGCCTTTCTCTGCTCTTTATTCCTTTAGCTTTCGTTTCAAACGCAAACGTTTCCAAAGTCAGCCGAAAGAAACACAATAGCTTTGATTCTAGAAAGAGAAGAATAATCGTATGTACATTGAAAAAGTTAAACTATATATAATATATTTGATTTACAACGAGTCAGTTTTTCACTATCCTTCTCCAAATTCTCAGTAAATATACACATATTTTCTAACTTTTATTTTATTTTCCTTTCTATTAATTTTAAACAATCCATGTATCTTCTCGCCAAATAACTTTTGCTACTCACATCTAAAATTTCACCAATACAAGATAATTAATGTGCACATAGAAAATTCTATAGGGCAAGGAGAAAGGAGAGTTACCTGGATTGGAGCACATAGAGATGATTTATGTTCTTCAATGCATTTCAACCATCTTGTGCTCTGTTTATTGATTTCTTAATCAATAATCAGATTTGGTGAGCATATATATTTTTTTTGTTCTTTTTCGAAATATGAAAATTGAATTTTTTTTTTCTTTATTTTTTTTTTCTGGTGTAAAGTAGATACAACAAGAGGTGTCCTCCTTCACACCGCCAGAAACTTTGAGAACAATCAAAACTTTGTGTTTGAAATACAGAGTTAAATATAAGACAGAGAAAGTCAAAAAAATATCTAGGGGCATAAATTGCTGAAATTTTGCAACCTTCAAAAGCAAGAGCCTACCCATGATTTTAGTTTTCTTTTACGAGTCAAAGGGGTATTGATGTTTTGATTTGTTTATTTTTAGCTTCCCAAAGCGCTGATTTGTTTGGGATTATTACTTGGGAGTCTTGCCGATCTCAATGGGGTTGGATTTTCATTTTTCACACTTAAACACGCTATGAATGTTATTTTTGAGATTATTTAAATGTTAATTTTGGGAATATTTTTCTTAATCATAATAAGTATTTGATATTTATATTTTACTTTTGAAATTATTTTTATTTTTTGAAAAATTTATATAAAAAAAGAAAAGAGTAAAACATGTTACTAATGCAATAATAAATTTTTACATAAAGTTAAATTTTTATTTCTATGTCGAATATTTTTAGGTCGGTTTATCAATCGATGGAAATATTAGGTGACATAAAAAATTGGATTTTACGTCAATTTTTAATAAATTAATTAAGATAAATAAATATGTTTTGTACATAGGGTGGGGTACTAGATCGGCGTAGAAAATAGACTTTAAAAGAAATTCTTTTATTCATTAATTATATTTACAATTAATATAAAAAGTAATTTTTTTAATATTTATTTTATTTAATAAATAATTATAATAATATGTATATAAAAACATCAATTCAAACATTATTTATTAAATTTATTATCCATAGATATTTTATTGTTATTAGCTATAAACTTATCTATAGATAAACTTTCTACGCCTAAAAATAAAGAAGTAACAAATAAAAGAGAAGTTCATTTGATTATTACCTTTAAAATAGTGTTAGTCGTCAACAATGATTATTTATTCATTTGTGTTAATATTATATATAATATTGTTAATAATTAAAGAATTTGTCACATTTGTTATATTATAATTTAGGTTTCTTTTTTGGTAGTGAGCAAGCAATAAAATAATATTAGAGTAACTCTTCCAACAATAAATCCAATATTATTATTATCTGAAAAAGAATTAATAATTTAAATAAGAAATTATAATTCCTTTAAAATAAGAATTGTTTGTAATTGAATGGAATAAGAATTCAAAGAGTCAATATAATTATATCTTTCATTATTAGTTTTAACCATGAGAAACTAATCTCGAGAAGTTATATAATTAAGTATAAGGCATCATGTAATAAATGTAAAGAAATTAAGTTTAAGTTATGTTTGTCTTAGAAAAATCACTATGAAAAGATATTTCATCCCCTTCTACAACTTAAGAATAAATATTAAGAAAAAGAGTCACTGAAAATGTGTCTATCAATTATCAAGTCTTCTCTTTCTTCATCCTATAGGTGTAAGCATGCCAGAATTATATTTTAAATTAATACTCTCACCCCAAGTTATTATCTAATAACTTAAAATCATTTCAATAATAAATGGGCATCAACAAACCTAAAGAAGCCGGTGGAGTTAGAGAAACTGGTGCTATCACAACTAATCTACATGGTTCCATAAAAAAACTACAAGTTTCACTAAGATATAAATAACTTTCATTAAACATGAATAACCTTATTCATTTTAAATTACCTCTTTATACAACAACATTAGTATTATAAAGCTCTTTGTTTGAACCAAATATGCTACCCATTCTTTTAGAATGATGTCAATATCATTACTTTATAATAGGTCAACATCTTGAAATATCTAAAACATTTAAAAGACATTAAT
Source organism: Hylodesmum podocarpum (assembly GCA_026586105.1). Taxonomy (NCBI): domain Eukaryota; kingdom Viridiplantae; phylum Streptophyta; class Magnoliopsida; order Fabales; family Fabaceae; genus Hylodesmum; species Hylodesmum podocarpum. The sequence goes on along the minus strand of JALJEV010000058.1, from coordinate 88,764 downwards.
CCTTAATTGTGTTATAAATGTCATAATTATATATATATATATATATATATATTGCCTAAATTCAAGAGTCCATAAAAGTGACAATAATAATAATGACACAATAGCCACATTCAATTAAATCAACTTGTTTATTACACTACATTGACAAGATTCACCAATAGATTACATTACAAACTTTCTAAGTTAACTATGATGTATTAAATCTCAATAGATATAAATTACATACCTTGAAAATAATAATCTTGATACTCTTTCCTCAATGACCTATTTCACTCAACACATTTATATTAGCGATGACCCTAATAAAATTAAGTGTCATTATATTGTTATAACATGATTCTTTTAATATAAAATATATTTGAAATCATTTTAAAGTTACCCTTGTCATAAGTGTCTCATGTCAATTGTGGATTTATGGTGTAAGGAACAAAACCAAACTACAATATAGTGCTTAGGAATAAGGACTATCAACTACCAATGAGACATTTAATGTAAAGAATTAATTAGTAACATAATAATTAATATATTAAAAGTACCATAGATGTATCAACTAACCTAGATATGTATGGAGTTAAAAATATTTGTTTCCTTGATTCACTCATCCTTTTTGCATGTATTGTTGAATTGATCCTTTGTTATTGCAAACTTTTTGTATGGACTAAGGATCAAGAAATCCATATATCTAAGTTATTTCTTGGTTTATGCTCAAGTCATGCAAGTAACTATATGGACAAAACATTTCATCTAATCGATCATCCATTCTTACATCGTCATCATCTATCTGTGACAGAGTTAGCCTGCGTAATATTTCCCTGTGGCATATCCATATTGTATAAGTTATAATAATCCCATACATAAGTAAATGCTCATGTATCTCTTAAGTTTCTTGTTGGATCTGATTCAAACAACAAACATACGGACAAAAATATTTTCCATTGATGACTTTTCCATTTAGCCGAACAAATATTAAGAATTCTTCAACTCCATTTTTATTTCTATTAAAATTAAAAAAAATTTGGATGAAGCATTTTAGATGACATCGACTAGATTCAACAACTAGCATTCTTAGAATATTGAACATCTATTTTTATGTTTTTGTTTTTTACTCTAATGGTTTTTGAATATTAATAACAAAACAAGTGAACAAAATAAAAATATTCATCTATTTTCAAAAAATTATAATACCACTTAGATATATCTTAGAACTATGGTAAATAAAAGAATACATAAGAAGGGGACTGAATTGTGTATTTAAAATTGCTTTCTTTACATAAAAGATTTTCTCAAGATTTTTGAAAATTGATGTTTAAGCGCTTCATCTGATGGGATCAAATGCAGTCATGAAAAGATTTTGAATAATAAGTCTGATTGAGTCAAATGCATATGCAGAATTAGACACAATTTGAGTAGACGTTTAGCAATTTGAGTAGAATTTTAAAATTTTTATTTTAATTCTCACCCTAGTCAATAAAAATTAAAGAAAGAATAATGTAAGGAAATTAACTAACAAGAATAAAGAGATAAAGAAGAAAATATATAAACACAAATAATTTTTATACTAGTTCATCTAAGTGAGACTATGTCTAATGTCTTACCAACTGTTAAGATTATTATTATCGAGTAAAAAACAAATGATTATTCTTTTAACTAGACACTCCTGGCCGAACCCAGGTTTCTTCAATCACAAGCCTCCAAAGGCTAATACAAAGTATTCTTTGACAACAGTCTGTCCAGGCTAGACCCAAGTATTCTTTGACAACAGTCTCTCTAGGCTAGACACCTTCAAAAATGAACAAAGTATTCTTTTATTCTAACTTCTTCGGCCTATATACCACCAAATGTGCATTTTGATCAAGGGTTCCTAACTTGAGTTCTTAACCTCCACATATAGAGGAATTAACAAAAGAAAAACTCATTCAAGATTTAACCTCTATGTAGAGAGGGATTTACATTGAAGGTCACTCTGGACAATTCATCCTTACACAAGAGGAGTCAAAAGTTGAGCTTACTCAAAGAGATTTAACCTTTGTGTAGAAAGAGATTTACAAATGTATAAGCTCACTTTCTAAGGCTTGAATGGAATGGGTTCAAGTTTTGCTAAAAGTAAAATAAATTTCGGTACCGACACCATCCCTTTCATGAGTTTGCTCTTTTTCTTAATGAGTTTGCTCTTTTCTTAGGCTTTTCAAGATTTTGGGCTTTTATCCTGAATAAATGTAAGGCGAATGTCAGTGCTTTTTGCAAATATCGCCAACTTGACAACTTCAAACTTTAGCCTTTATATAGAAGAAGAATTGAGATAGCCTTATTTGTAGCAATGTTCTAAAATTCTCTCAATAGTCATCTTAAGCCCTTTAACATTCATTCATTTTTGTTTCACGTTAAAGTCTTTTCGCCATTTTTATCTTGAGTTCTTCACATCTATCAACATTTAATGCTGGTTGTTGCATGCCAACTCTATTGAAGAAAATTTATGGTACAAAGTTTAGAAATTCTGAAAAGTGGATTTGGTTTTTACTCTAAATCTCTATCGTGTCAGAAATATTTTTTTGCTTTTCGTACTTTCTTCTTACGAGCATTAAGTTTACTTCATATATGAACGTGGAATCTTACTTAAAGCACATGTTCTCCACAAAAAGAGAGCAAAGTGATCGAGTCCCGGATACATATAGATTAGTTATATACTGATACTTAGCTTTTATCTTATTGTGTGTCAGACAATCATTAGTCATTCTTATCTTTACTTATTGTCTCATGTGTTTGTCATATTTCATCTTTAGGCACTCTCCATTTGATAAAAATGACCATGCTTCTGAAAGTATATTAATTCGAGATGGATGCAGTGATCTTTGTTTGTCTTATTCTCATCTGAACTCTATTTCTTGTGCCATATGTTCGTCTGTTGATCAACATTATTTCATTTGTAGGCATGAGATTAATTAGGTTGAGCATATACTTGTCTTGTGCTTGTGAGTATGTTTGATTCTTTATTAGTCTGAGAGGGAGATGAGTTAAGTTGTCTATGTATGTTTGAGTTTTGTTGACTTTGTCTATTTCTCATCTACTCCATCTAATCGATGTTTGTAGACACCTTTCCTGATTCAATCTTTTTATGCGTCTGATCTTTCCTTGACTTGACATGTTTAAGCCTTTTATTCATTTGTTGATAAGCTTCCTTCGTTTGTCCAGATAGATCATTCGTCACACGAGATTGATTTTGTATCTAATAAGGTGAAGAAACTTGTTAATCTTATAAGTTTAGACTTTAATCTTATTACTGTAGTTATCAAAATCTCGAGTTATAAAATAATCTTGTTCTAACAACCATAATACATTAATTAGTGCATAGCATAAAGATAGAAGAAAATGCTACAATTACCAACAATCAATAACTCGATTTGCTGAATGATATTAACCAACAAAGAAGCTCCACCATTAATTCTTCCTCACATATATTCACAACTCCCACGCCATGATTCATGAATTTGTTAAAAAAAAAAATACTTAAACATTAACACCACATGCTATTCTCTTAGATATATAATATATCATAACAAAACAAAAAAAACCAGGTGAACCAAAACTATATACTCTCTAATACAATAATACTCAAATCACAACAGAATCTAAATCTCAACATTTTTCATATATGTTAATTCTCAATCCTGACTAAGCAACCAAACCTAATTTTAGTTGTACTCAAAATTTGGGACAAGAGGTTCTAAGAAGTAGAACAATAAATTTACCAGAATAATTACTGCAACGAAGGAGAGTGAGAAGAGAAACATCGAAGGAGGATAACCATTTATTTAATAAGAATGACTAATATAACAATTTTGAAGTTATAGATTAAATTAGTACTTTACTAACAATAATTACAAGATTAAAAAAATATATATACAACTAAAAAGAATTAAAAAGAAACAAGTGCACAAATAGAATAAACTCAATTAATAACAAAGGGTGTGCTTCATGTGACAAAAGAGGGTAGCACAACCACGAAGAGTACGCCATGTGACGCTTAAGCCAAGACACCAGGCAACCAAACTAAAAATGGGCAATTTTCATCGGTATATCTACGGGTGTCCTCCGACACCTTCTTTCTGTCGCCCTCTCACATGCATAATATATAATGCTCAATGTGTAATTAAAGTTTCGTGTTAAGAATAAAGGATGAAAAATAAGTTTATATTTATTAAAAGAAAATTTTAGAATAGTATTTAAAAATAAATTTGAAAATTTATTTTTAAAATGCACAATATCTTCAACTTCTTTATGTCTGACTACGTGGTTAAGTTAACAAATGAATGAGTTTATTAACGGAAAATCTCAAAATATATTTTGATAAATTTTAATTTCTTCATATTTTTATATTAACTCATTAAATACATTTTAATGCTAATATATAAAGTTTAAGGATTAAACTATTTTTTTTATTAAATGTGTATAACTTTAACATTTGTTTTTAAATTATTATTATAATTTTAATTGAAAACTATTAAAATAATTAATTTAAGTTCATAATCATTTAAAAAATATAAAAATAACTAAAATTTTATGGAGTTAAATATTTTAAAAAATTTAGTATTAATGTTATTAAAACAAACTTTAAGATAATGGAATATAATTTACTTTTAAATTTTAATTTCCTTATATATTTTTAAATAAACTATATATTAAGTTATTACATTTCAATTCAAATAATATATATAATTGAAAATGAAAAATTTTATTTAGATTTATAAATTTAATTTTTAATTACTATTATATCTTAAATTATTTAACATTTAAACTAATTTATTTATATTTGTAACGATTACAGAAAAAAAAATAGTATAAAAAGTACAAATGGGATCATGGGGTAACAATGAAGCAAATTTAAAGTTTAGTATCATTTAGATAAATTTTAAAGTAATTAAATGTAATATATCATACTTATATTTATTAAATATTTATTTTATACTATAATTCTTACCATAATCACATTATGAATGTATATGAAAAATTAAAACGAAAAATCTCACACATTATGTACTCCAAGAGACGTATGAATAAAAAAATAAGTATATAAAATTAAACAGCGTTAATTTCCACAAGAAAATTTAAAATTTTTATCTATATATATTAATAAACTCATGAATTTTGAAGTCTAAAAAGTTAAAATCTGGCTGGAGAAATTTAATTTTTCTCAAGAACTTTTAGCATTAAAATCAGATGAATCTGACAGGGGAGAAATAAAAGATCGATGTGGGAGAGAAAGGTACGTGTTTGTGTTCAGTTTTGGTTTTGATGGCATTACTTAATTTATAAAACGACGATTAGTGATTAACTATTTAAAGTAAGAACAGTTATGCCAACTAATAAGGTTCAAGTAATCATCAGATGTGTCATTATAGTTGAACCGATGAAACTCTGTGTTTCGGTACAAAAGCCTTTCAACAATAAAATAACTAACCATGTTCAACAATTCATGTACCTATCATCCTTTGCGGACTAATCACATTTTAATTCTTAATTATTTTTTAGTTTGTAACAAGAAAAACTTTATAAGTGCTTATATAAATATATTCGAACATTTTAATATTATATAAGCATTTTTAATAATATATCTAAAAGAAAAATATTATTAAAATTCAAGCATTTATAAAAAAAGCTCTTATGTGATAAAAACTTATTGGATAAGATTTTTATTAAGTTATTTAAGACCCTTTAATTTATAAATTTTAAAGATTATTGTAAATTTATCTAAAATTTATAATTAATTTTATACGTCTAAAATATCATTTAACAAATACACGTAAGTAATTAATCTTACACACAAATAAAATTAATTTTAGGGTGAGGAATGTTGACAGATGGATTAAATAATAATAATAATATGTAAATATTTATAGACTAAATTATATAAAATTAATATTTGGAAATTAAAATTAGTAAGATTATGCGACATGAAATTGTAGGTTTACCAATTCTTTACTATTCTTATTTTTCATGTTCGATTAAATATTTTATGCATTAGTTTTTTGACAATATTATTAACAAACAATTGCAATATATATATTATTGGTCATGCACATATGAGAAGAGAAGGGAAAAAGTGAACCAATTAATTAAATGTGGTCGAACATTTCATACATGCGCGCAATAGTTGTATAAAAGGTCACACGGCTCACATGTAAAATAAGTGTGTAAAATTTGATTTATTGAGATAAATCATGAGTTTGTTGAATCTTTGTGTTGCTTGAATGCAATGCATAATTTAACACTGGGAAATTCGAATATGGAAAAGATAAGTGAACAAAACAGAGTTGTACACGTCAAGCTTGAGTTAGGTAAGACTCCCATAGGTACACACAGTCACTTATTCAGCTATAGTGCCTACCCAGAAATATTGGGGACTAGAAAAAATCTCTTGTCAAAGTTGGCGGCTAACAGCACTTCATTGCCACGTTGAAATTATTCAAGTTTGAAATGCTTGGGAACTTTTACCAAAATGGGGTATTGTGTATTCCTTTGAAAATGAACTAAAATGAGTGTTTTTTTTCAATTTTTTTTTTTACTAAACTAGGGTAAATCAGAGGGCAGGTGCGATAAATCGTGTTTGGGATTTTGTGAAGGATGCATTTTTAAATAAATGACGGAGAAGATCTTTACAAAGTCGCACACGCTGTGCAATATTTATTATATAAATCAGCTAATTGTCCTTGAGACTTCTAGTTAATTCACTACATGTCAGATTTTTCTTGATTTATTATATTTAATATTTGGTAGCTTGAAATAATACCAGTTACCCCTAAATTAGATATTTAATTAATAATAATAAATAAAAGTGAATAAATGGGTCAACATGTCATTTAATATCTGTCTGCGTGTAAAAAGTTTAGTTTGTCTTATCTTATCTTGCATAAACAGATTTAATAGTTTGTGATTTTGACCAAATAGCACCATTTCGTAAAATGTTTGCAATTGAATATGTAATACTCCTAAATTACTCAATCGTAATGTCATAAATTTTTTGTAGTTCGCGAAAAAATAATTACGTCATTAATTGAAGGGAATAAAATTACATTTCGTAAAGTAATTTTTAAAGTAATTTCTACAATTATATATCTTTCATCAAATAAAATCTGTCTCAAATAAAAAAAAAATATATGATATAACAAAAATTTTAAACTTCTAATATTTCTATATAGTAATAATCACTCATGCAAAAGAACATCATGTCACCTCATCTGCTCGTCTGTTCACAGGTCATCACAAGTGTTAACCACAAACACAACCATAAAGTTAGTTCAAACTTTAATAGTAATAAGCTCAACAACAACATATATAAGAAACACCAAAATACTCAATTTATAATTTATTACAATCACAGTCAACCATGTTATGCAACTCAGTATGATGCATGTCATTCACAATTCACTCTTATGTCATGTGGTACCATCAAAACAACAACTGAGCAATGTGTAGGAGTACATGTTACCTTTGACACTCTCACTAGAGATACTAGACAATTACAGTCAAGGTAACTAATGCTGCAACAAGAGTCACTCCCCACTCATGGTGATCAACCATAGTGGAAGCTTTCTCCAGCGCGAATACTCTCGAAGTCCTAGGTCATTACATAGACCTGTCAGGAACCAACCGTTCTAATTCAATCTATCCTCACTTTTCAAAAACATTTTCAGTCACCTAGCATTCATGATATCCTCACATCTTTTCCAAAACACCATGCTCACAAGCATGTCCACTAGGGGCAACCTCACTACTCTTTCATAACAATAGGCATATATCCCTCTAATCAATACAAAATATAATTATTACAAAATATAATTATAACTGATTATCATGAATGACTCATTAATACAATATGTCCCACACAAATTATTCTCTCAATCCACATCAATCTTTTCCCATGAGAGAATATTTAACACCACAATTGAATTACAACAAAACAATCATACATAAAATAAACATCACTTCGGAGATATAACAGAGATCACTTAAACCAACCATGACAACGTAAAACGCTTAATCCAAATTTTACATACCTAAAAAAATAATTAAACAAAATAATAATATTAAGCTAAATAAAATTTAGCACCACATAATTTATTAAGTAAATGAAATAGCCAATATACACCTTTGCTAATTAAATAACTAAACATCATCTAATTAATTATAAACTTTAAGGTTAACAATAAATTCATGAATCTTACTTTCTATTTATTTATTTGTTCTATTTACTTATTTACTATCATCATTGTGTTTTTTTTATAAACTTGAAAATAAGAGAGACTGTGAATTTGATGTTTCACAATATTTTCCTCTCAAATAGCCTAAAGTAGTCTACCTATAGTACCTTAAAAATTCAACTACGAATTCAATGACGCTCCAATTATTAGAAGGAAAAAATGTTTAATGCTATTGATAATAATTGATATCGATAAAATGGTATACAAGGTTTTCATGTCATATTTTCCTTGAACAAATTGTATTACCAGACAACCATTTAGATTGCTATAATTCTACATGCACATTCTTAATTTTAAAGATTAAAAATATGGAGAGAGTTAAGTTATGTTTATAATAACATAAGGAATGACCGTAATTCTTCTCTGGCACTATCGCCAATATTCCCACAATGGCTAAATCCCCTTCCCCTTCCGCATCAAGCAAACCCAGAACCAAAACACTCACACCTAACCCAACAACATAACACACGGTACATAGAAAGAAAAAGCAAGAATCAACCAAGCCAAAGAGAACAACAATGAAATTGAAACAAGAGATTTCTCGTAGCGGGAAAGAAAATAAATCAATTCAAAATATTAAATTCACATTAAATAAGGCAAGAGGTGGGAATAACATATTATTATTATTATTATTATTAAATAGAGAACCACCCTAACGTATATTTATCAAAAAAAATGACCGGTGATTCAAAAGTAATAAGAACAACAAAACATCATGAACAAAAAGGGAGCACAGTAATGCAAGTGAAAGGAGGGCCAACAACAACACAAAAATAATCAAATTAATTAAATAAATGTAAATAGAAAAAATAATGTCACCCTGACCTGAATGTAAGTCAATTACGTGCAAGGGAAAAAATTGAGATGAATAAAATCCTAATCTCTATTCTTAGTCAGAAGTTTCGATCTCTATATTTGGGATGACAAGAGAAAGAAGCACTCACCCACTCACGTAAAATATCTCTGCCCGAGATATTTATTTTATTTTATTTTATTATATTTATTTACCCACTAAGTTACAATTTGGTGGTGGGTTGAATTTTTAATTTAAAATCACATTGTTGTGCGATTTTGCTTAACAAATTTTTTTAATTAAAGATGGAAAATATTGTGTAATTTTGCTTTGTAGAATTTCTTAATTAAAAAATAAGTTTTTTAGAAGAAAAAAAAACTTTGATAATTGTGAAAAACATCCTAAAATAAGAGACATAGAACTAAATATAGAACTAATAAACTGGTTAGCGTATACTAAAATTTATATATTTTCAATTTTTTATTTGTATTTTTTGTATTTTAATTTTTTTATTTTAAAAATTAAAAGTAAATACATTTGGATATGTGGTGGTTGGTTGACCTGTATTCCATTGTTTAAGTAACATTAGTTTTTGTAAAATATAGAAGGTGATTTGTATGGATAAAATTAAAATTATTTATATAATTTAATATTTAATTAGTTTCATAAACTATATAAATAATTAATAATTAAGTAAAAAAAATGTTTCCCAATGAATATGAATGTTTTAAAATAGTAACTAATAATTTGACAACACATGTACATGGATGAGAAAGTAAGACATAAAGTCATATGTTATTCTTTGTGTAGACAACTACTTTATGAGTTATGATTCTACTTAAATTACATTTCTGATCATTCTCTTAGTTGATTGATCCATCTCATTATGCATACATGTAGTGATTGACCTTTTTCTTTTATCACAGTCTTATGCTTGCATTTGGCGTAAACATAGGACCTAAATTTATGACTAATATTTATTGCTTGTAAGGGGATGAAACTCATGCCAATAAATATGATTTCTAACTTATAAATTGGGTCAATAAGCACTGAAAAGTCCACATTACAATTAGCACATGATGCAATTACATGAAAACAAGTAAATCCTAGAGTCTAGAATTCTTCATAGATATATCACAAATCTTGTAATTTAACAATGTATGTCTTTGGACAACAAGTTTGAAGATCTCAAATTTGTTGGAACTGAAAGTCACATGTCTCTTAGGGTTTCATTTTCTTACATCTTCACAGATATCTCCTCATAATAGATATGTCCTCCTTTGATCATATTAAATGTTTGCATCCTATTCTTTACAAATAACTTATTCATTTAAATTTTTTTTCCTTCACCAAGGATATGATTGACAAGCTTCTTGCTCCTTTAACAACATAATCCATACACTCAGCAAAATTGGTAGTTATAATATGTCTATATCATTTTCCAGGTTATATGCTTAAGTCCATTTATGTCTTCAAATTTGGTCTAACCATTCTGCAACTTAAGAAACTCTAGTCTCGTTACTAGCATTTTTGCCTCAAATCGTAGTTGCATTACCTCGTACATCGTGATAATCAATGCTATATTAGTAAATAATATGAAATATGTAATATATAAAATAATAAAAAATATAATGATTAATAATCTACTTACCCATGTTGATGACATGTTTTTCAACATAGCATTTTTAAATTGCTATTGAAATTTGAGAAACTATGATGTATGCAAAGCATTGGTTGTGCATAAGCTTAAACCCACCCAACTTCTTGTGATGTGCAAAACAACTAGCAATATTTTTCCTCTATTTAATATAATGCGTAAATTGGGTTGTGGTATAACATGTCGCAAATCAGAAAGAAATCATATTCATTCTTCTTTTGTCTCTCATTCAACTATTGTAAAAACAAGTGGTTTTATGTTTCAATTCTCATCTTGTGCAATGATAGTTAATAAAGTACTTCTATATTTTCCCATAGAAAATGTCTCATTAGCTTGTAGAAGCAACTTACGATGTGAAAAAACCTTCACTGTTGGGTTTAAATGACAAAATACACATTCAAGAATCAAAGAAAAGTTGTCTACCTCATCATCTACAAATCTTTCAGATGTGTTGTTATATCTCACAATAGTGTCTAATGTAATGCCCTGAATTTCTTCCCTTCTTCTAATTGCATATTTGTGTGATTTAAATTAATTAATTACAATTATATGTGTTTATTTTTAAAAATATCCATTTTGAGTTTAGAAAATTATTAATTTAATTATAGTTTTGAATTCTACAATTTTAAGAATTTCAAAGTTTTAATCAGCTAAATTGAACTCCATTTTCATTAAATTAATAAGTTTTTTAATCAATATAAGTTGAGTATGTTAGAGTTATCTATTGAGTAAACTATGTAAATTTTGGATTTAGAATAAAATTTGGAATAAGATAGTGGTCTCAGAAATTTTATTTGGAATTGATAAAAATACACCTATGTACTTATTTTCCTTTTTTTCCTTTTTACCTTTAGAGTTACATAAAACCTCAGGCACACCCTTAAACTAATTGTTGTCTCCCTCTTTATACTATTCATTTTTGTTTCCCTTTTATTCATTCAAATGTCGTCCGTCATCTCTCTTTTTTTTCCATAGCACTCTTCATCTTCCACACACAAAATGTGAATCTCCCTTCTTCATTATTCTCTTTCATCTCCTCTCTTCTCCTTCGTGCAAGAATATTCAACCTAGCTTTGAAACTTTGTTCTCCATCATTCTTTTCCTCTTCTTTTGAGGTTAATATAAAGGCTTTGAAGCTCTTTTCTTTGCATTCCCTCAATGTTTTCTTCTTCTAGTTAATTATTTTCTTCTTCTCAAGTAAAGGTGGTTCTTTACGCTCAATAATAATCCTTGAAACCTCTATTTTTCTTTGAAATGGACCTTACTAAAGTTGGTTACTATCTTCATTTTTGGGTTATGGTTGTTGTTGTTTCTTGCCATGTTGATGAGTACCTATGATGCGTATTTGAAGAAGTATATTATTTTTGCTTGTGGACATATGCCTTGGTTATGCTGTGGTGGTTTGAGTTGGATGAATTATGTACATCGAATGTCTTGGTATGTTTTATTGTGAATGGAAGAGCTAATGTATTTTCCTTGAATGAGTATTGGTTGGTTGTTGTGTATTGAAGAGACAAAGCAGAAGTGAAAGATTGATTACTAAGGGAAAAACACAAAAATGAGGGTTGAATTATGTTAAACAAAGATTTTCACAAGCTTTTTCTCAGTACAAATTGTATTGTCTAATGAGTTAGACAAGTTCTTTCAAAATGTTGTAAAAAGAGTTTTCACAAAACAACCCCGGTTAGCGAAATATACAAATGAAATTCAAATTTAAATCAAATTAAATTTAAATTTCACTCGTGAATTTTAGTAAGTCTGACTAAAATTCCTTATCATTCATCCTCACTAGACTTTACTCTCTTAGCTTCGTACACTAGATTCAGTTAGAACTAGGCTTTTATGTCTCATAACTTCTGTATCCTATTAAGTAAGCTTTACAAAGACACCAAGAACCGCTAAATTAGAGTTATGTAGCCCAAGTTATTCTCCGAATACTAAACCTTGTCAGATAGTAAAAATCATAGCGAATTTTATTAGAAGCTCAATTTATTAAAAAGTAACGTTGAAGAGTTTGTTGAGCTTTTGGAGATGGTCCTCCATCAAACCCTCCTTCTTGTGGCCAACTTTTCCTCAAGTGGCCTTAGGTTCTTACCTACAATAAAAATTATCCACCCGGATCAAATATCAAACAAACTTTATCAAGTTTTTCATTTCTTACATAACTAATTACCAATGATGTAAAGAATAGGTAAGCTTGCATCTCAAAGTGACTACATGGGTGTAAGGCCAAATTCAAGTTCTTATTTTCCCTTTCTTTTATTTTATCAAGTTTACCTATCTTGCTTGTTTGTTCATCATATAATAACAAGATGCTTTGCCTACTAATGTCAACAAGACAATGGAAAGAAGTAAAGGAAGAAGTTAAATGATTAGTCATGGCATAATTGAAACTCATAAGAGTATCTACTTCAACTCCAAATTGTGTAAATATTAGTCCTTTATCATGTGTGGAAGCTTGTATTTGACCCTCCTTCTTTAACTCTTCCAACAACCTAGATAGATATTGAACATCATGAGAACAATGGTCATTAGGAACAATTAAAAGGTTCAAATTAGCAAACTCAATCATGATCCAAGGTTTAATGCTAAAAGAGTCTAGTGTGAAATGCTTAATGTTATTCAAATTACAAGTAGAAAGAGTATCAAGTGATAAACAAATCTTCTCTAGTGGTTGCTCCAATTCCATGGGTGCTTCATTTTGTTCAAGATGTGTGCTCAATGGAAACTTTGAAGACAATTCACCACTAGGTACTAAGGTAAAAGGATTCTTGTAAGGAATGTCACAAACAACTTCACTACGTGCTTTGAGTTTTATCTCTTCCACATTTTCACACAAGAAGTTAATTTCTTGTATTTCTTCCTTTGGTGTCATTTCTACATCATCCTTCAAATGAGAATCATAAAAAACAAAGCAAGGATTAGTACAAACAATCAAAGTATCAATTATTTCCATCTTTTGTTCTTTCAACTCTTTCTCCTTTAGCTCTTTTTCTCTCAACTCTTTCTCTTTTAGCTCTTTTTCTTTCAACTCTTTCTCCTTTAGCTCTTTTACTCTCAACTCTTTCTTCTCTCTCAAAATTCTCTCTTTAAACTCACATTCAAGTCTCTTATCTTCCCTCCTAACTCTCGATTCATTATCACCAAAGACCTTTCTAGGTGTGTGTGGGTTTCTACTATGGTATGTGTTTCGGTCATGCCTTTTCTTTCTTCTCCTCTCCTCATCAAAGGCTACAAAGATATACTCCTCGTCATATTTACTTCCCCCACCACTTTTCCTAGGTGAATAATGGTTTCCCCTTTGCCTTTCCCTTTCACTTCCACTCCCTCTATTCACTCCTCTCTTTCTTTCATGCTCTTCCCTTTCTCTTCTCTTATGGTTTTCTCGCAAGGTTCTCTCTCTTCTTTCATGATACTCCTTTCTCACTCTTCTTTCAAACTCAATCCTCTTATTTTGTTCTTCCCTAAACCTTGTATTTCTCTCCTCCCTAATGTGTCTACTCTCCTCTCTCACATTATTTACACTCTCTTGAAGCTCATTCTTGAGGTTGTGTTGTAAGTGAATGAACTTCTCCATCATGGCATCCATAAACTTTTGGGTTCTAGGATAAAAATCATTACCAACATTTGAGGAACTATCCATTTCTGAAAGGAAGATGTTAGAAGCAAAAATAATATAAGAGAATAAATCTTAACCACTCAACTAAGTGTTTTCACTCAACACTTTTGTTTACACTCTTATAGGCTTTTTTTTATGAAGTACATTCTTAGAGGCTTTTTCCTCTCAACTCTTTTAGAGCTTTCTTAAGAAACCTCTATCAATTGCCAAGTCCTATTTATCCAAGTTAAAGAGGAACAATCCAGCCAAAGAGGTTAGGAAATCCAAGAAGACAAAGACTCTAGACAAAACTAGTAGGAAACAAAGAAGACATGCAATAAAAGGACACTCAATGAACAAAAATTAGCTACTCAAAAGGAGATTTAATATGAGGCAAAGGCTACTATAGTTACTACAACTAAAATGAAGGAAAAATAAATTTAGAAAACTGGAAAAAATTTCAAGACAAAAGGATTCAAATTTGACACAAAACACAAGTACCAATTGTTGGAAATTTTAGGAAACCGTCACAAATTTTCCTAACATGTGAGCACTCAAAAGCATATGAAATGGTGTTGGAAAATTATGAATCCTTACGTTTGAGCATATATATGTATATAATATCAAAAAATATTCCCAACAGCCACCAAAACTCAGATTTACACGTTGAACAAGAAGCAAAACAAAAATTGTCACAAATCAAAAAAACCGTCACTAATGGTAGGAATTTTGCTTCAAAACTTAGCCAACTTGTCACGAAATTTTGGGGGATATTTGTGATGAATTTAAGGCACAAAATAAGCTCAAAATAGGTGCAGGGCAGCCACAAAACAGAGATCCAAAAGCAGGGCAAAGCAGGGCTTATATATATAGGCACATACAAAGCTCACCACAATTTCAAATATCAAGTTATGAGCAAAATTGACCCAATTTATGATGATGATGATTGAGCCTAATGGTAATAAAAACCAAATTTAACTTGAACACTAATTTTATGGGTATTTAAAGAGCACAAACAACCAAGGTACTACACTCAAAATTTGCACAAATTTTCACTCACAAGAACTACTAATTTTAGCACTCTATTTTCTTCAAACTCATTTTTCTTGTATTTTCTTTTTGTTGTATTTTCTTTTGCTATGCTCTTTTGGATATTTTCTCTTGCTCTTTTCTTTTCTTTTGCTTTTATATATTTTATTTTGGCTATAATCTTGCTGGAATTTCAAATTCAAGGCTTCTAGCTCAAGCAACTCAAGTTCAATCTTTGCTAACAAACAAGATAAGGCATGATAATGATGATTTGAACTTCTAATGAGCTAAGCATGTAGTATTGGCACATATAAGCACAAATTCAGCCACTTAATATGCAGGGGTTTCAATTTCTAGCCATATAACACATGTTACACATTGAGCTAAAACATCAAACACATGGAAGGTATGGTCTAAAATATTTCTAACCAGTGAAATAGGCCATATATGATTTACCAAATGATGTGTAACATATTCCAAATGAATTGGACAGCTAAGACAAACAAACAAGACTCAAACACAATTCCAATTGAATCAAAAATTGAAATGAAAAGATAGGCACAAGACTCAATACCACAAGTGATGAACAAGAAGGTGAAGAACAAGCTCTTGATACCAAATTTGATACAAACCCATGAGGAACTTGTAAAGGATCTTCATGGATAAGAAAGTAGTTACCCCAATCTTCATTTACTTACCTTCAATCACTCTTAAACACTCTTGATCTCACAAAAATGCAACAAGAAGCTCATGGTAATAAGTTCTCAGGAAGAATCGCCACTTGGATGCAAGGATCCATGATGAGATTCAAGGTTTCAAGAAGAAAACCCTAGGAGAGCTCTACTCCTTTGAAGAGAAACAATTCTCAATTTTCATTCATTTTGACTAAAAATTGTGTACAATAGAAATGTTGACCAATTTAATGAAAGTGCATTGGCCTAAGGTTAGAAATCTGAAATGTTCTCCACCCTAGGATGAAATGAGTGATCAATGGTGAGATGAGAGACACCCTAGGCTGAGCACACTTTACAATTACAAGGCCCAAATTCAAGTCTTAAAATAAATACATAATTGAAAGAAACTAATAGGCCTAAACAATTAAACAACTCGCTGGAAAATCCCGGTAGAATTCCAACGTTAACTTCAAGCTCCATTTCGTCCTAGATGAAGTCCGAATTGGGCTTTGGTGTCTTCGTAGCTTTTTTATCCCTTTAAGTCAGATTTAAAATGTCACCAAGACGAACTTAATTGGAGTTTTATAGCTCATATTATGTTCGAAATACTGAACCTGGTCAGCACCCCGCTGGAACATCTTGGCAGTATCCAAACGTTACTTTCAAGCCCAATTTCCTCCTAGATTCAGTTAGAACTAGGCTTTTGTGTCTTCATAACTTTTGTAGCCCATTAAGTAAGCTTTACAAAGACACCAAGAATAGCTAAATTAGAGTTGTGTAGCCCAAGTTATTCTCCGAATACTAAACCTGGTCAGATAGTCAAAAATATAGCGAATTTTATTAGAAACTCAATTTAAAAAAAAATAAGGTTGAAGAGTTTGTTGAGCTTTTGAAGATGGTCCTCCATCATCCACCCACTTGACATGCCTTTTATTGGATTTTCCTTGGCCTTTCAAGTGTTTGAGTGCTTCATGATCCGAACGTACAATGAACTCCTTTGGAAGGAGATAATGTTGCCACACCTGAAAAAGATCTAACTAGTGCATAAAACTCTTTATCATATGTTGACTACTTGAGATGTGCTTCTTTAAGCTTTTCACTAAAGTATGCAATGGGATGTTTTTCTTGCATAAGAACGGCCCTAATGCGGAGATTGTATGCATCATACTCAAGCTCAAAAGAGGCACATTTAGGAATAGATAAAATAGGTGCATGGGTAAGATTTTGCTTAAGCAAATTAAAAGTATGTTCTTGGGATGACCCTCAAATAAATGATACCTTTTTCTTGACTAGTTCATTAAAAGGAGAAGTTATAGTACTAAGATATTTGACAAACCTTCTATAGAAACTAGCAGGTTCATGGAACCTTCTTACCTCTTTCGCACAAGTAGGTGTTGGTCACTCCAAAATAACTTTTACCTTTTCTTCATCTACTTGTACTCCTTGAGAACTTACCGCAAAACCAAAAAATACCACACTATCCTTTGAGAATGTACATTTATCCTTATTAGCATAAAGTTTCTCCTTCCTAAACACTTCAAAAACAAGCCTCAAGTGTGTTAAGTGATCAAGAAAAGTTCTACCATATATAAGGATATCATCAAAATACACTACCACAAACTTTCCTAAAAATTCTCTTAACACATAGTTCTCATGAAAGTACTAAGAGCATTTGATATACCAAAGGTTATAATTAACCATTCTTACAAATCAAATTTGCTCTTAAAAGTTTTTTTCCATCATCTCCTTCCTTCATTCGGATTTGGTAGTAACCACTTTTAAGATCAACTTTGGAGAATGCTTAGAACCATGTAAATCATCAAGCATATCATCTAGTCTGGGAATGGGATGTTTATACCTTATAGTTGTGTTGTTTATGGCCCTACAATCGGTGCACATTCTCCAAGTGCCTTCATTCTTAGGAGCAAGTATAACGGGAAAAGCACATTGTGAGAGACTCTCTTTAACTCATCCTTTATCCATTACCTCTTGCACTTGCCTTTGAGTTTCATAAGTTTCTTGAGGAGAACTCCTATATGAGGGTTGGTTAAATCAATTAAACCCAACCCAAATTTAGATTATGAAACCCCCAAAACATGAAGACCAATCAACCTAAAGATAAAAAAGAACCTACAAGAGACCGAATTGATGAATGGAACTTAGTTACTCATAATTGTATAATCAAACTCGAATTTGCAGCTAAGGAAATAATGAAAGGAAGATGTGGAACAATGCTAGACAAAGAAGGAAAAGAGAGAGGAAGAAGTGGAACAATTCTAGACAAAGAAGGAAAAGAGAGAGGAAGAGAGAAAGCTAAGAGAAATGTAAAATTGTTAAGTGTAATAATGTGTGCTGTAAAATTTGCAATAGTGCAAGTTATATGCCTAGTCATGTGCCACTCATATGACTCACTTAAAAACTAGGTCAACCCATAAAGCAAATGGATTTGGGTCGCCCTACCCATATCTTAATCAAGACCCATCATTAATGGCAATAATGTAATTTAATTTGAGCAAAAAATTAGAAAAACAAATTAAATTCCACAAGACAGATTCCATATGTCAACTTCTAGCCCCATTTCCCCAATTTTTAGTCCAATTTTGACTTTGAGCCCTCTAATACCAGTTTTAGATCTTTAAATTATCTGAAAAATAAGATTAAGATCAACTCAATCAGAAGTCTATAGCAAAATTTATGGCCAAAATATGGAAATTGTTTAACTTTGGAATTTACAATAAAATTGGATCAAAATTTCAATTAAGACCTAATTAGCTCAATCAACAAAGAATGCTCTAAAACTCATTAATTACGCACTAATCAAGCTCTAATTATTATTGTTATGTAATGAGAAAGTGATTAAGATAATGACATATCAAACATCTTTCCAAAGATGATAGAAATGCATGGGATGATGAAGGCTTTTCTTCTTGATGTCAAAAGAGTGTTTGAAGTTGCATGAGTCCATGATTGAGGGAGTTGATTCTAGGTCTAGAACCTTCAAGCATATAATAGAATCCCAATCTGGCTTCATTTTATTTTCCCATGAATTTATAGGATTAGAAAAAAGAAGGAGAAGAAGAGGAAGCAGACCCTACAGGCTCCATAACCTCTGAGTATAAGAGTGACTCACTTCGAGTGTACACCTCTCTGAAAGGATATTCCTCATCAAGGAAAGGATCTCTTGATTGGTCTTCTCGAGCCAAATCATCAATCATCATGGGCTCAAGATAAGGAGACTTGTGAGTATCTTCCACATTATATGCATCCATTGAAACAGACGCAATATGGGCATCCACATTAACATCATTTGTTGGACCAGATGAGGTGTGGCCATTCTAAACTGCAACGTTAGGAAATGCAAATGGAGTGTTAGCATTATGCAAGCATGAAGAGTCTGGGACCTCTTCATGAAGCATAGTAGAGAATTGCTCTGCAAGAATTTTGTTATCTTTTATCACTAAAGCATACTTTGATAATGTTTTTTTGGAAGTAGCAACAACATCAACAACAAGGACACATTGCAATTGCTCCAGACCAAGCTTTTCTTGTGTTCTTTAAAAATTGCACGAAATGCAATTTGACCTTGCTCCAAGTTCTTCAATCATTGTGTCTGAGACCGTTAATATTTCAAGACTTCTTCATCTATTTTTGGAGGCATAGACGTAGGTACAGAAACAAGTTTACTTGATTTTCGTTTTCTTAGATTTCTCATACTGTTCTTTAGAAATTTGTTTGGTTTGACTAACGCACTTAACATGTCCTTCATCCTTTCCTCTTAAAGACTTTGACTTTCTACTTATTTGTCTAAAAACAACCTTAGATTGAGAGAAAGTTTGATGTTTTGAGGTATGAGGTGGAGAGGACAGTGAAAGAACCTTAGGAACTCAAACGATTTCCTCTTCAGATGTAGACTCTTCCTTTAGTGAATGAGCTTTTCTAAAGGTTTGTGTTTCCTGACAGTTTTTAGTCAATTGGTGGATGGTTCAAGTTTGAACGAGGGTTCCCTTTTTGGTGTTTGAGGTGATGGTTCGGGAACTGGTGGAATAGGTGGACGTGTTTGTGTTTTAATTTTCTGGGTCTCAGTGGTTGCTCAAGATCGAGAAAGGTGTCCCAGGTACATGCGCTTGAAGGTGTTCATCTTCAACTTTGGACCAACTGCGTACCAATCAGCATCAGCAGCTTCAAATCCACAGTTCAAAATGATTTAAAAGAACATGGCAAGATACGTGATACTTGATTTTCTTTTTAGGTTTCTTCCTCGAAGAGCACGCACCTAGCGCACGCACCTAGTGATCCTTTATAACGCTAGGAAAATTGATCTGAGGCTTTCTTCATCGATGATAGAGACAAAAATGATCTCTATTGTTAACAATGTCTCGTGAGCCACTTCGTGGGGTGAAGCATCCTCGGGATGAGGCTTCCCACACAACATCTTGTCAACATTTTATTCACCAACATCTTTATCCCAGTTAAGACAATATTTTGTACCAAAGTTCTTGCAATCATATGCGATAGATATAGTTTCTACATAGATGAGATATTTTCTGATACAAGATACAAGCTCAATGCCAAGCTTTTCTAATGTTGTCCTATCTTATTCTTTAAGTAGTTTCTACCAAGAACAATGTATGATATGTATAAAATAGGTAACCAAAGAAGAAGAAATTTGAAAATGGATAGACTAGAAATGATGGAGCGTCATGGATGAATCTAATGAGCTCAAGGTAGAACCACCAAAATGGAGCAAGAAGTCGTTGATAAGATTCAAAGATTACTAAAAAAAACTAAGAGAGAAAATGCTCTTAAACAATGTGTTTCAATTCATACATTTGTCAAAAGTTCCTTACAATTTCGTCTATAAGTCTATAATACTTAAGTTCCGATTAGAGTCATTCATTCAAAAAGTTAAGTTTAAATCTCACCCAATTGAATTTTAAATTTAAATTTTAAAATTTAAATCTTAAGATTTTATTATATTCTATTTATATCTTAAGATTTTAATTATTTTAGGATTCTAGTTGTTTTAATTGTTGTAAATATAACTAAGGATAAAAAAAAATTAATAAGTATTTACAACTAACTTTTGTCAATATAAAAAAGACCTAAATGTAGACAAAGCAAAACTAATTTTTCCTAATTGAATGATACAATTCCTTAAATACGTTTCATTTAATTGAGATTCTATTTTTATCAACTCTTTCTTATTATATTCTTAATACAAGTTTTAACAAAGCATAATTTAAAAAATGAGTTTCTTTACAATTGAAACTAATAAAACTAAATTTTTTAGCATAAATTAGTTAATTTTGGTCGGATACATGCTACATTTGGTATTTATAGAGTCTACAACTACCCTAAATTGAAGGTTAAAAGTTTGAAATTTAAATTTTTTACAAGACACTGCATTACCATATGCTAAAGATAATTCCCTTGATTCATTTGTGTCAATTTTTCCCAAGTTAACTGAATATATCTTTTAAACTTGTTGAAGCAAGGGGATTTCAGTTGGAAAAATATTTTTCCAATCCCATCGCTTCGATATCCTTTAAGTTTTTTTACTAGATTATACTACCATGTGCTTAATTGTCTTTCTTTTAAAAAAGAAAGGGAACTGCTGGAAACCAAGTAACTTCATAACGTGCAATTGGGCATTATTTTGAATATAGAAGAAAACAAACGCCTACATTGTTACACACTGAGATTCACATTCTATTTCTAATTCCTAGAAATGATTAGCATCTGATGTGCTTTGTGTGTATACAAGAGGACGGAATTTGTCATATGGAATTTTAATGATATTTTATGTCAGCCATGAACATTGGACGAGCCATAGTACAACACTAGCTCAACCAGCATATCTCCATGATATTTGTGTCACATGTTTAATCTGTGTCACTACTATATCATAATCCTTCAACAGGAAATGTTCATCATTGAAAGACTGAGGCTTCGTAAACTTGGCCTGTACCACCAATGATCTGATTTTCAACAGGAACTCCTTTGCTCAGTTCTGGAAAACTTCTTGGGGTAATGAAGGAGGGATGAACTTTTTGGCCACACATTTGTACTGTTCGTGGTCAACACCAAGTAAGTAAGCAAACTGATTATAGGGAAAAACAATCAGTAATTATGTTTGTGCTTAAAAAAATTACCTTATGTTGAGTGTATTTTTCTGGAATTGCTGGTAAATTAGAATCATTGCTGCAACAAAGACGGTGGAGATCTTTTACACACGCACACAAGTCAGAAGGGCGATATAGGGTGTAATGCTGCAATGTGGAATTCTGTTGCAAAAACACAAGAAATAATTAGCCACATGAAATCATACGAAATAAATTTCCTCATTGCAGGTACATGTCGTATTGCATTTGTGGCTAGAAGCATACCCATGGTTTCTTTGAAGGGAAAAGTATAAATCTGGCTAGGAAAACTGCAGAAGCAGCTATCAATGATGGAGGATAACACAGCATACTGTACTCCAAGAGCGATAATTCGGCAACATAATTGATTAAACACTCTAGTTGAAGTGAAGGGACCTGAGAAATGGACAGATAAAACCACCAACAGAAGGCCAATGTTTTAGAAATGTAATCTATAACAAAAGCAGTGAACAATAGTATTTTACTGTTTTACTCATGAGCAATAAGCAAATAACATTGTAAAAGTGGTGAACGAGAAACAGATGGAAGTAACCACTATGTATACTAGTCTTACTATGACTCAGACCATGCATAAACCATATAAATGAGCAGAGATAGAGCTTGAAAGATACCTCATGAACATCACGAGCAGCTGCACGAACAAATTGTCTGAAATTACATCCCAATAAAGAAATAGTAAATATTAGTACAATGCAACTACAAATGTTTTCCAAATTCATATTTATAATCATTGGTAAACTACCTATTACCTTAAGAAACATTTTACTGTTGGGGCTGTAACTTCAAACTTGAGATAATTCAATACAGCAGATTCCATTTGCAAAACCTGCATCAAAATTATATATGCTGAGATGTGCACACTTCAAGGCGTAGAAGTAAGGAACTTAAAGCTCTAGAATTTAGCCAAATAATTCAATACACACCTCTTCTTTTAAGTACGTATTGTCAGTTATATAGCAGAATTCTTCCACCTGAGGTGCACAAATCTCTTCATATTTACTGTCAACAAGAACCAAAAACGAAATTATTGTACCATATGTTAATGCTAGAGCCTAGAGGGTGAAAAAGTAGAAATCCAACAGTCAGAAAACATGAGGGACATTATGTTTCCTTACGAGGCAATCATCATGCAGGAAATACCAAGTAACTGTAATCTTTGTCTACTCATCGCATTCCCTGAAAGATACCGATCTATGTAGTTCACTGTCAAATACAATGTTTCAGGTACAAGCCGATACTCCTCAGCCACCTGCAGTTACAAAGTTGGTGTTTAGCATACATAAGGGTGTGGATGCGCTCTAATTTGGGCAAATACGAATCATTATATAAATATGTCACATAGAAATATGTATTAGCCCAGCATATATAACAAGATCAATATTTTTTCTCTATCTTCACAATGACACATTTTAAGACTAAAAAGTGATTGTTATGAACATATATTACCTCAACAAGCCAGTCAATCAATATAGCTCGCATGCTAACACTTATGTCCTTCTGAATTGTCTTCATGAAGTCAGTGGAAGGCCTTTTCTTTTTCTAAAATTGCAGAAATTGGAAGAACACCCAAGATAAGAGTACTTAATATAAATTTTCATATCATTTTTTATGGCAAACATTTGGCCAGTTACTAAAGATGACGAAAACATAAACAAATCATCATATTCCATGTAGAAAATAACAAACACGAATCATTATTTTAACAGGGAAAAGTAGAAGTTCAACCTCAGATTCACGTAGGTGCTTGTAGATGTCACAAACATAGGGTGCACAAAGTTGCGGATCCGAGTAAATATTATCAATATCCACAACCTTGTCCTCTCTTTCCGACCCAATAAGTATTTCCCTACTACATATCTTACCTGCAAACCAATCAACAACGCAGCATTAGAAAAAGTAAAATACCAAAGTTAAGTAGATCCTAGTCCAAGATTTAAATGTCCATACAATTAAACATTGATGTGATTAAGTGGACAGCAAAATTACAACACTATACAACCTTCTGGCTCAGTGGTATCAGAAATGTGTAAATTGCTTATTGCCTTTAACTGAATGCAATCAACAGCTGAAACATCCCCATTGTCCAGATATTCAACTTCAGGGCTCTTCATAGAATCCCAAGAAGAGATTGTCTCATCCATAGAAACGGACATACCATCAGATATACTAGAAGAAATATCAATGCTGTTCCGAACAGGCATAGAGACTGTGACAACTTCGGGAGCAACATCCTTCCTTTGTGGTACAGAATTAACCTCCTTTGGAACAACAACTTTGCTTGAGTCAACAGTTTTTAACTCGGGTAATTTGTTCCCACGAATTGCTGATTTTGTGATGCTTGTTCTTACTGGATACTCTTCCTTGGTCCTGGCAACTTTAATTGAACTTGGCACCTTGCATTACAGAATTCAGCTAATTTAAACTTCAAGATAACTAGGTTTTGGTGATAGCAATTGATCAATAAAAAAAAAAAAAAGAAAATTGTGCATCATCAACAAATCAAGCCTGTACTCT
This sequence comes from Hylodesmum podocarpum, assembly GCA_026586105.1. NCBI lineage: Eukaryota > Viridiplantae > Streptophyta > Magnoliopsida > Fabales > Fabaceae > Hylodesmum > Hylodesmum podocarpum. Next base: position 64,083 of record JALJEV010000058.1, on the reverse strand, counting down.
AAAAGTTTTCAAGCAAAAATAGTCAAATTCTTACACCTTTGTGTTTGTACAATGACGCAACAGAGGTTTCAACGTAAGTGGGTTCTCATGTCATAGGTTATAAAGTTCAAAATTCAAATCGAATAGAAAATTTTTAATTTCTCTCTCGTAGGACCACTTTTCTTTTTCAAATAAATAGATGCTCCTGTTCCAATTCTTTCCACATCTCTATTCCCGTTACTCTCATCTAAAACATTTGTGTGATGCCGAAACAATTTTGAATTTTTCAAACAAGTTATAAGCCACAAAACACAAACATTTAACTAAACAATCAAAAAAACCTGAACCCAAAACTCTATTTACGAATGTTCCATACAATCACAAGAAACAACACTCATCACAAGTTTAGAACAAAGTGAAATCGATACATGTTCTTCACTGTTCCCTCATTCTAGTGAGAAATGATTTAAAACAAAACTAAATCGGATATGCATTCAGATTCAGATTATTTCCGGTGACTCAAAATGAAGTAAAATCCATAAGCATCAGTCCATTTTATACCCCCAAGTTTTAGATTTTTTTTTTCCTGCAGAGAAATCTAAGATAATTTACCGAGGAAGACACATTTCTGTGATTGGTAACATTCCCGAGAGGCACTCTGTTCTTCGCCGGCGCATGTAGAGAAGGAACCACGGTCCCGGGAGGAACTCTGTTCTTCGCCGCAAGCAGAGAGGGAACCACCTTGGCTTTTCCCGACGACGACGATTGTCTTTTCGCCAAAGAAGACGCTGTTGATGAAAAAAATGACGATCGAGGATTCTGCGTCGACATTTCAATTTTCTTCTAAGCCAAGTGAAAGTACAAACAAACCTGTTAGCGCGTCTTCAACGAGAGTGCTGAGGGAAAAAATAAGTTATCGTATATTACATTTATAAGAAAATGATAACATCAGAGGGTCCTTTCGGGTTTTTCATTTTTGGAAGAATGGAAGCAGATATGGAAAGAAATCACAGTGAACGTTGGAAACAGGATAAACTCGCCTTATTTATTGTGCTTTCAGGCGGGCACTGGATTGATTTGAAATGAAAAGAGATCTGAACCGTTGAATTTGATCGATATTTGTTCGGAGCGCACGTGCTTCAACCATTTCAAACTTATACTCTCAACGGTTTTCTTTTCTTTTTCAAACTCTCTGCATACTTACCAAATACTTATGTATGTTATCAATTACATATTATTGCATTACATATATAGTCTTTGTTTATAGTATTTTGAATTGAGGTTTAAGTTTTTTCTCTGGTTTTGATGCATAATTAGCGTGAAAATGGAAACAATCACTGAATAATTAATAATCCGTCTTTAGAAAAAAGTGTGAAAAATTAAGTTTTATTTCAATAATTTAATAATCAATTCAAACTATAGTCGTAGTATATTTGGTAGGAGTTTAATATTGATTTGGTATGTTTAGATTTCTTTTAACTATTTAATAAATGATATAGCAAAAAAAAAAAAATTATGCTTTTCTTTAATCTTATTCTTTTTTAAAAAATATATTATTTTGACTGTATATGTATATGTTGTCCTATATTGAATTAGATTTGACAGGTAAGGAAAAAATAAACTTGTACATAATTATCTAATTACATTTTTTCATAAATTTTTTAAATATTATCATTAGTAAATTTTGATTGGATGAATATATAAAAAAGTTTATATATTAAACTCTTTTAAATTTGACTAGAAAGACTTAAATATTATAAATGTAAATAAAAAATTAATTATTTTTATTTTTAATCAAGTATACGTGAAGTTATTTTATTAAAAAAAATTATTTTGTGATTACAAAACATTTAAGTTAGAGGTATAAAGTTTAGATTAAAGATGAATTTTAGTGGTTTAAGTTTGAAAATTAGTTGGTCATTTAAGTTTAAAAATTTTAAATTAATTTTTTTCTATTTTTAAAGTGAGATATTTGTTGGAAATAATTTAAAATCAGTTAAATAGTTAATTTTTTTTTAATACGCACATAAGCTCACGTGTTAATTTATAAATAGATTGTTGAAAATCTCACATTGATAAGTGAGAAGTTGTCCTCATTTTACAAACTGGTTTGTGAGGTTGAATTAGTCTCATCACCTATATTTTTAACATGATATCTTATTTGTATCCATTATCGGGGTTACACCTTATTGTAGAGGATTGATTGTGCTCATCACCTATATTTTTAACATGATATCTTATTTGTATCCATTATCGAGGTTACACCTTATTGTAGAGGATTGATTGTGCTCCGTTGTCGAGATTGTTTGGTGAGTTTATCGTACCCCGTTGTCGTTCCGATATTGGAACATCGTCTCCACGTAAGGAGTACGTTGAAAATCTCACATCACCTAAAAATAATTAAATGTATATGTAAGGTACAAAATTCATTTTACAAACCAATTTATAGGATTTTAGACCTATAATTGTTATAAAATTTTAAATATAACTTTTAGTTCTTTTAAGTTTGAAAATTAGTTGTTCATTTAAATTTAAAAAGTTTTAAATTAATATTTTTCAATTTTTAAAATGTGATATTTATAAGAAATAATTCAAAATTGGTTAAATACTTATTTATTGTTTAGTATGCACATTAGTTGGATATTAATTTATAAATAAATACCCTTCATTTGTGTGCATTAATATGTACTAGAGTGTGAAAAAGTAATATTTAGAATTAATACTCCATTCTCTTTTTTCTTTTTAATTTAACTGTGTATTCTACTTATTTTATCAATATTTTCATTTTTTATGTAATTTCATTGAAAATATTAATTTAATATCAATGTTGGTTATTAACCACATATGTAGGTAAAAAAAAATTTAATCGATATATTGATACTAGCTACCATTAAACACGACACCGTTTTTTCTCTCACATTAATAAATTTTGGGCCTATGAGATCTCATATTCTCTCATTCTTTAAAAAAACGGCATTGTTTTCCCTAAACTCACACCTCCTCTTTCTTACACATTCTGTTTTTTTAAAATCAAGCTACCACTTTTACTCAAATGGTTTGTGCACAATCTTAAAAGAATACATGTCTTGTGTCAAGGATCACAAAAACTTAATGAAAGATGTTGTCGTCACTGGTAAACACTTTCGCGCCAACTACTTTGACTACGTACACCAATGTCACCCTTAATGACTATGCTCACGACAAGGCATACAATCCCACCATCTTCTCCTCAACCATCCCTTCATCGACCTTGTTCCGCTGCCTATCAACAACACCTCCCTTGGCCTCTGCCATATCTCATTGAGTTCTCCCCAATGTTCGTTAACTTATAATTTTCAAGCTTGAACCCTTTTATAGAGAAAGAACTTGATGTAGTCATTAGACATAGTGAAACACAAATATTCCTTCAACAAATATCTTGAGTATGTAACGTTTATTTGCATTAAATGCGAATATGGGCATTTCAACCTTAGTTTCGAAAGCTATTTTAATATGATGCTAAGAGATTTAAAAAAGTTGAAATTCTTTCTACATCAGATATATCTCTTTTGCTTTTCGTACTTTCCTCTCACAAGTAGTAGGTTGACTTTTAATTTTGAATGTGAACGTTTATACTTTCCTCTCACAAGTAGTAGGTTGACTTCTAATTTTGAATGTGAACGTTTATACGAACTTTTTAGTTTACACAAAAAATAGTAAAATAATTAGAGTCTGAAAATAAACATTTAATCAATAGAACTATACTTAACTTTTGTTTTAACGTGTGCGCGATGATCATTAGTCTGTCCTTGAATTCATATGATATTTTATACTTATTAGTTCATCAAAGCGAGCTTCATCTGCATGTGTAATAACATGATATATTTCATCTGTAAGCATTCTTCATGTTCATGAGATCATATTAAGTGTACTTCTTTGGTCTAATAATGCTTAAATTACATTTGATAAACCTAAAGACTTTATTCATCTCACAAGTTTAAGCGTTTATTCTAATATTGGAATTATCAAATTTTAAGATCATAATTAATTTTAATCTAATACACCATTATAGTTAATTAACTATTTTAAATTTTAAATTTATTAACAATGTTGATATTAAACTAACAATGATAAAAAAAAATTACTTAAATGATCAAAATATAACACTTCAAAAACATAAATGATCAAATTAAGGATTTATTTGAGTGTTTTTTTAGATGGACTTATTGGGAAAATAATATGAAGGAAAAAATGAAATTTATTTTTCCAAAAATTAAAATTAACTTCTTATTAATTAATTTACAAGAAGTTTTTTAAAAAATTAAAAGAGTGGACTTCTACATGTTAGTCAATAAAAAACTAAATTTAATATTTTAATAAATAAATTTTATTTGTTTTCTTCTTAATTTCTTCTTTTAAAAATCTATATTAAAAAGTTAATCCAAACAAACACTAAGACTTTTTAAATTTTAAATATCAAAATGAAAAAAATTCCATATTTGAAAGAATAAAATTATTAAAATAAGGTTAGTTTTAAAGGGAGACGTTTGTACAAGGGACCAGAGGTCGGGTCACGGATGTTACACACTCCCTGTAACACCTTCAAAATGAGATATAGTGGTAGGACTCTGTTACACTCCCTGTAATGTCTTCAAAATGAGATATAGTGTTAGGACTCTGTTACACTTCCTGTGGCACCGCCCAAGGAGGTTACACTCCTATGACACCTCCTGTTAACTAAAATAAGGTGGTGATTATAACATATCTGAACAACAATCAATCAAAAAATAAATATTTTCTAGCAATTCCAATAATTAATCCAGAATATAAATAAATTATTTTTCTATTAAAAAGTTTAACTAACGAACATGAATACTAAATAATAAATTCCAAAAATTAATTAACAATAAAATAAATATAATAACAGTAACCATAAAAAACTAAACTAATAACAAAAATTAACAATAATAACAAAATTATAATAACAGCAATATAATAAAAATTAACTGATAAAATTAACTCAACTATAACAAAATATTAACAAATTTCATTTAGTGAACAAACAATTTAAAATATATATTAAAAAAAGTAACAGCAGCATAGTAAATTTTATTGGAGGAGGAGAAAAATTTTAACAATGGAAGAAGGAGAAAGATTTAAATAAGAAAAGAAAAAAATAAAACCCAAAAATTTTGAGAGGAAGAATTAAGTAAAATTATCAGCAAAAAAAAAAAGAAAAATTTTAATAGAGTAGAGAAAAACAATCACAAAATTTTGGGAAAGAAAATTAAACATAAAATTATAATCAATATTTATTTTACTTTAATTGAGATGCCACTTAAATAACTTTCAAGAGTCACCACTATTTCCTTTAAAAGTGTCACGTTAAATTTTTTTATCCTCTCAAATTAGAACAAAAGAAAAAACATCACACTCGACCTCCCGCCCATGTCAAAAGACACAGTTGCACACTACATAATGAGACCCCTTTCAAATCTCATTAGCGTTGGACAATGCAAGGTCTTGGTTCATATAACCAATTATAAAGAGATGCTTTAAAACAGCTTGTGATCCAAAAATAATACAATGTATCTTCTTCTCCCATTGAACCCGAGTTTATTACAACAACGTGATTTCCAAATGCGTCATGATTGAACTAAAATGTTGGTTTTATCAGGAGTTTATTATATTACAATGTCATTTGTGTAAGATGTTGTTTAAAATTTGTTATATATTGTTTAAAATTTTATATTGGTTATTATGTTTATATACAAATCATTTTTATTTACTTCCAACTTGCGATTGGGGGGTTTTGATTATATTACTTTTTAATTTCCAAAAATTATTTAATTTAAATAACTTATTTTCTTATAAAAAAAAAATTAAGATTTCCGTTCAACGGATTTTACTCAATCAATATTTCGAGAATACTTTTTGGTAACTCTGTCTCAGTTTAATAAGATTATTACACGATTTTTTAAGTTTCAAATCTTATTCTGTTTTAAAAATATGTTTAAAAATAAATAAAATAATTATAAATATACTAAATAATATATATATCTAAAATTATTAAAAAAGAAAATCATTAGTTTCACTTATTTTACAGATACAATAAATTAAAAATCACAAATTTAAAAAATTATAAATAAATTAAAGATCATTATATATATATATATATATATATATATATAATAAAAGGATGAAAAAAATAACGCCTAAATTTATACAAATTCTCATGGATAAGTTATTTTCCACGGCTTATCAAATAAATCACAAACATCTTATCAATAATATATAAGATTTTTTTAGATTGTCCTAAGTAATCTCGTAAGATCTTAAGATATAATATAAGTATGAATAATGTGCTAAGAAACTTGTTCAAATGGGCTTAACATAATCTATTTCTGTTCAAAATTTCATGTGGAAGAATGTAACTTCTAATTCATTCCACCTTAAGAAAGAAATTTTTGTAGGCCATCTGTTTTTTATTTTATCTTTTCTTACCATTGCACCTATTCATATGAGGGAAATTGTGCAAAATCAGTATACCCATTTTTCTCAAATAGATAAGGATTAGGAGGAGAATTGAAATAAGATAAGAAACAGAGAAGAAATAGAAAAGAAATAGATATACTTTATTTGAAGACAAATAGATAAGAAATAAAAAAAAAAATTAGATATAATAAAATGAAAAAAAAAAGTTTTTTCATTTTTTAAAACCTCCATAATATAACATACGCATGAGAAAATATACATGTGACAATAATTTAAACAGTTGTAAAATATGCGCAAAAAATTATAACCGTCAATTTGGTCGCAAAAATCATTTTATCATATCTTATAATAACCAGCGAAATATCAGATGCTTTCATTCTTCTATTTTACTAATTTAATATTAGATGATATTTTTTTATGTATATTAACATTTAAATAATTAAGTGTGTTATTGTATTGTAAAAAAATAATACTTAATTAACCTTGATAATTGTCATTAATATATTGATTACTAAAACCTGCATTGTTGTTATTTATTCATTGAAATATTGTTGTTCGAGCTAATTTTCATATAAATGTCAATCTTCTCATGCTAGTCAAATGTGCAATTGTAAATTATATATCATCTAGAACACTTGTATTAGATGTTGTGTCCGCTTAATTTCTATTTTGTATCTTGTGATAATAGTTTATTCTTCTTCTTCAAGATGATTATTGTTGTCTTTGCTCAATAGTCATTTATTCAAGAAAAAATTAATTTTATGTCCTACCAAGTTCATGTAAATCTACCCTATAAAAATGTTACCAAATTCAGCTACAAAACTAGTTTGAAATCTAGGTCACCCATTAGACAAATTCAATTTGAATTCTTGCTCTTTAGGTGCAGTGAAATTAAGCTACAAAAGCATTTTATTTTAGTAATTAAATATACCATAATTAAGAGAAAATTATGTAGATTATAATGACTATTTTTTCATATTTTTCATGTTTCACAGACTTATGTAAATAAAATTTTAAAATTGATTCTGTATTATATTTTTCATAAATTTTATTGATTCTGTATTATATTTTTATAAATCTTATTTTAAGACTTATTATCATAATTGTATAATTAATTCTGTCATATAAGTTCTAATCACCTTATTCTACTTCTATTTGAAAATTCTAATATTCACTGAGTATAGATACGTTCTATATATTTATAATCACAAATTTTTTTTTATTAGCATTATATATTTATTTCATAACAATTCTTAATAAATTTCACGTAATGATATAGTAAAGTTTTTAAAACATTATATAGAACAGTCTAATATTGAGAGAAATCACACAAACAAAATAAATGTTTAAAATGTATAAAGATGAAGTAATTACAAAATATCTACAAAAAAATAAAAAAACAACATAAAAACACATTACAGAAATTTCTCCCAGGAATTTTAAATAACAGTTTTATAAATTATCATTAGCATTTTTAACGACACTTACACTGTCGTTAAATATGAAATTAACGACAATTTTACTATTCTATCATTAAATAAAATATGCAATATAAGATTGTCAAATTAGTTAGATATAAAACAAAAAAAAATTGTCATGAAAAGTAAGTTAAAATTTGTTAAATGAGTAACTCAACTATCTAAAAAGGAAAGAGTTTCAAATGAAAATTTTCAACACATAGAAGTTTAATTAGTAACTGTGGTATCCTTAATTCTAATTAATTTTATTAATTATTTCTAAAAATATTATTATTTCAACTAATATTTTTTTCGCAAAAAATTTAAATTTTTTTTTAGTAAACATCATCTAACGATATATATATATATATATATATATATATATGAAGCGATATCATTTTCATTAAAGTAATATAAAACTTATTTTCCGAAATAATTAACGAATGATATATCTCCATCCTTGTGATAAAATATATAAAGAATTTCAAATTATTTTTGTATATTAAGAATTTTAAAAATTTTACTTCTTTATTTTTTTCTCCTTATTTAAAAAAATTGAATTTCTAAAAAAAAACAGAAAATAAACTTACTAACTTCACTTTAATATAAGCTCTTCTCATTTAACTTTTAAAATTTAACATGTGTAAAATACTTTAAAAATTAAAATTTTCTATTTTTATATTTCTTCTCATAAAATATTTGTAGAAAAATTTATTCAGATAAGACCTAGTTAAATTTGTTCAAATGCTTTTGATTCGCATATTTACCATTGGTCTTAATGGTCCTAAATTTCAATTCAAATTATACGTGAATAGAAAAAACATTTCAATTCAAATTTCGGTTAAGTTCTTTTTCGAAAGTTAGTCAGTAATAATAAAGATTTTACACTCACAACGTGATCATAAAAAAAAAAATAAATAAATAAAATAAAATAAAATAAAACATTCAAATACAGAATATAATTTGGACATACGAAAGAAGCAAAAATCCATACTATCCAATAATAAGATTATTTCATTTCAATATACCAAGGCAACAAATTATGAGAAATTACAATGGCACATAATTAATTGTATAAATTCTCATGAATCAATACGAATAGGTCCAAGCCCAGGGTAGTCCTGCAAAATACAATACTTCCAAATATGCTGACTCTGCTTCCAGATTTTAGTTTTATTGTCCTGGAACTTTGGCAATGTCAATATATATTCTGTCATTGCATCATGGCATTCTTTTCCTACGTCGTCCAAAAGCATGTCACAACATTTATCATTAACTGTTTGGTTACCAAAAAACACTGCTGAAAATATTTGATCACTACAAATTGGGTCTAACAATGCCGCACAATTCTTCAAATACTCCTCGTACGATGATAATGATGATGATGGCTCTGGTGCACTTGATGGTTCCGGAACATCACGTGAATTCCCAGTTTCGACCATTAAGGTTAAACTAACCATAATGCACACCACCATTAGAGAAATGTTGTTGAATTTAGCCATGGTTTAATTATCAAAGGTCTTGAAAAGAAGCTTTGATATGATGATAGCTTTGTAATGGTTTGTATAAAGATATATTTATAGTTCAAAACTTTTGTCTTGGCTTTTACATGTGAATGATTTAATGAGGAAATAGAAACCTAAAGTAATTAATTAATTAACATCTTTAAACTGAAAACGTGTCAGTTGAATTACGTTTCTAAATTAGGAGGTGGGTATTTAGGTTATTTGATGCCTGGATCTTTCAACGTTTTAGTTAATATTAATTCTAAATGTTCTTCAAATAACACCCCAACTCAAGATGATTTTCAAATAACATCAGTAACTCTAATAAATTATACCGTAACTCAAATATTTCAAGATTAAATAAAACAACTTTATTTTACTAACAACTGTAATAAGTAGTCAATCAGTCAATTCACTCATAAAATATATATGTATATCTCTCTCTTCACATTTTATACATATTATTTTCTTTTTCTTCACATTTTATAACTAATTGTCTAGTTTTCCGCATATTACATTGTCTACCAAATATTTCTCTAAATAAAAACCCCGTAATTATAAACCCTCCACTGGATCCGACTTAAAAAAAAATTTGCTCGTATTTGATCTTATACATGTTTAGGTAGTAATTTTAATGATCATCTTTATATTCGTTGGGTAGCTATACATTCATACGTATGCTACTTAAAGACCCGCACTTTAGTATAGTTAATAAATATATTAATTAGAAAATTATTTAAAAATTCACTTTTAAATTATATAAATATAAATTATCCAAAGACTATAAGCATAAATTTAAGACATCTAGAGGAAAGTTACGACTCAAAATCAAACAATACTGAAAATTTTTAAGTTAATGTTTAAGAATATATTTTAATACATAATATATTTTATTTAAAATATTATATCCAGGAAGCAGTGTAAATGGGAAAAAAAATTCTTTTAACACAATAGTTAGATTGCAACTGAAAATAATTGTGGTTAAAATTAAATTTATTATTTAATCTAATTCTTATCAAAATATTTTATCATTACTATTAAAATAACAACAATAATATTAATCATGTCGTCAAATAGAATAATACATATAACAATAATGACGGGAAGATTATGGGAAAAGTAGCAGTTTAATAGTAATAAAAATGGCGATCACTGCTTATAACGGTAGTAGTAATAATAATAATAATTATTGAAATAAATATTATAAAATAATAATGATGATAAAACATATTAATTTAAAAATAAGATAAAAGATATTTAAAAATAGATATAATAAAAAAATTATTTAAAAATTAAAGAAAATAATAAATTTAATTCTAATTACAACTTTTTATATTTATAATTTAATCATCATAATTAAAATTTCTCATTTTAACAAATTTCTTAGATGTTTATTATGTTATTCGTACTCGGCCGTGTGTTCCCAAATTCTTTTGCAAGACGATCCACGTTGTCAATTTATGGATAGGTAAGTGGGTCGGCCTGTCTAGCCTAGGACTTGCCCGCATATTCTCGCGAAATGTTTGATCCGTCCATCCCACCCTGCAATATTAAATGAACCTAACTTAGTGGTCTGCCCCCGCCCCACGGGCCCCGCGGATCAAACGGATCGGCCCGTGGACCAATTAATTTTTTTTTTTAAAATGATAAATTTAGAATTTAAAATAAATGTCATATTTAATCTCTTAAATTCTTAATAAAATAAATCAACAATATAAATTTTTAATTATCTCCAACAATAAATTTAAATTCTTAATAAGTTAACAACATAAACTTTTAATTATCTCCAACGAATGATTTCATTTTAGAAATTTGTTTTTTTTCCATCACCACATTTTTATCTTCTTTTCCTAAAATCGGTGTTATCGTTAGGGTTTGAGACTGATTCGGGCGGAACAACAGTGAGAGCAGAACTAGTTCGGGCGGAACGACAGTGAAGCAGAATTGGTTCGGGCAGAGCGGCAGTGGAAGTGAAAGTGAAATATGAAACTAGGGTTTCATCTTTCAACCCTTTAAAAAGTGAGGGCTTGCGGGTCACCCCGCAAAGCCCGTAGGTTGCGCAGGGCGGATTTTTATAGACTATATCCCTAAAATTTTCTGAAAAAACTGGTCCAAATTCGTGCGGGTCATAGAATCCGCAGGTTATTCCATAGACTTCAACCCACGTACCCACCCTAATTGTCATCTCCGTGACTCTGTCCCATTGAGTAGGTAATTTCCCTCTTTATTGTACATATTTTTGCAAGCTTCTCTAGGATTTAAACTCTTTTATTGATAATAGAAATTATAATAAAAATGAATATTTTCATTCAAAAAATTTAACGCGCAATTTTATTTATTTTTTAAGGTTAACGTGAAAAGCAACTGCTAGGTAACTTTACGATGACAATATGTTCAGTGCGACGGTTACAATTCATTTGATATTCAAACCTTTTCCTGGCCAGTCAAAAATTAATAAAATATACTTATAAACTAGCTAATTTAATTGAAAGTATTTGGTGATATTCACTTATAAGTTAATTTATAATTGTAAAATGAAATAAAAAATAATTTAGTTATTTGAGATATACCAGTTAACTATTACTTATTAGCTTCAATAATATATATATATTTTTTACATAATATATATATATATATATATACATATATTATGTAAAAAATGAATTTGTCTTATTTGCCTAGACTCAGCTTTAAATTACGGTCTTTTATTGTTGCTGTGGGTTTCATTTCTAGTTTTTTTTTTTTTAATGTTTAACCAAACTAGTCAAAAAGTTACTTGAAAGTTAAAAAACTAGCTGAAAAGTTAAAAAAAAAAAAAAGACTAAAACTAGTTGGTATTAGAAGTTAAAATAATTAGTTTATTAAATTATAAGTGTTTAATGATTTAATTAATTAAAGTATTTGATAAATATAAAATTATATAAATTAAATTTTATTTATTGGTATTAAATTTTGTTTTCATTTAAATAGGGTAATAAAAAAAATTAAAAATATTTTAAGGACAAAAGATAATATTTTAAAAAGTATTCTTTCAAGTAGCTTCTCAAGAAACTTTAGAAACTACTTAAAAATATGATTCGAAGTTTGTTTACTAAGTAGTCAAACAAATTTTCCAGCTAATAAAAAAGAGTTGAAAATCACTTGAAATTCCTTACCAAACATGATCTTTATATTTGCCTAAGTTTTTTCAATTTCGTTTGACCTCTTTTAAAATTATTTTCTCATCGTCTTTTTCTTTGAAGGTACATAACATAAATTAAGAAAACAAATTCTAAATATGAAGTTTAAATTTATGAAAACTCTTTTTTTATATACTAAACGAGGTTTAAGAAATACCATACCTAACCTATTGTAATTGATTCAGTTCAATAATATTTAAGATATTTTATAAATGCAAAAATTTATTCTTTTTTAAGAAAAATGTATTTTCTTAAAAAAATTCTTTAATAATTATTATCATTAAAAGAATATAAATAATATAATTTTTTATAACATACTCAAACAAACCAAATAATAACAAAAAATACATTATTATTTTACAAAACTCCATTAACAATAATAATAAAATAATAATAAAATAATAGATAATATGGTTAATTTGATTCAGATTAGTAAACCACAGATCCAATGCCCGAACCAATTACTTTCTAATTTTAATTGATTTAGTTCAGATTTAATTCAATTAACTCAAAAACTCAAACCAACTAATTTAGTTTGAAATTTGCAGGATTATTTGATTGGATCAGAGGAACACCCCTACCTCCCTTATTAGATAAACCTCATTAGTTCAATTTAAGGAAAAAATGAAGCGATGACCATGCTGTATACTATATTGCAATAATTTTATGTACGTGATCAATGTCTGTTTTCCTCTTCTTTTTTTTCTTCCCCGCGCACGTGTGGTCATTTTGTATTTTAAATAGAGGACAAAACAACCTTTAAAAAAACAAAATGGTCAAATTTGCAGAAAAATGCTGACAGGTGCTAGAATTTTGCGAACAGTTTGCACAACTGTGCCTTCGAAATACAAACGGTAAAACAGAAGCATGTCCGAGTAACATGAACTAAAATGTACAACAGCAAAAAAACAGTGGAGACAAAAAGTAACTAAAGGCCACATCATGATTCTTCCATGTTAATGTTTGTGTAAACTAACTTTGAGGTTTGTTACTTACATGACATAAACTAACTTCTCATGTTCCCTGAAGCGCAAGCAATTAAATAGACAACTATGGAAAATCAAATGCCACATATTTCCTTTTAAGCAACACTTTCATAGTCTACAACAACCAGTTACAGGCCCTAAAACACTAAACAAATTTCTTGATTAACTTTACCTGCTGAAAATAACTACCAATTAAAATTGTAATGTAGATGTTTCAAAACTACCATTGAATCCCTATAATTAACCTAAACCGGAGTTAGTCCTTGACACAGGCCTTGACAACGAATGATTGGGAGTTGGCTGCACGTTACTGGGGCCATTGAACATCGGATTTGAAGAAGTTGATTGTGATTGTTGTATCATAGAAAGGGGCAACCTTTGCCCCAAGCCGAACATTGAAGGCCTCGGAACAAAGGACATGTGTGGATGAACTGGTTGGTTGTTGCCATACCCTGAGATGCCAGGCTGTGAAGAAGAAGCAGAAATCATTTGTGGCCTACTGTTGTTATTGTTGTTAACCACGGAAGGACCAACACCTGTTACATTCATTGGAGGAGTAGCTCCACCATTCCCAAGACGTGTTGATACAACATGGGCCCGGTCAGAAGCAAGCCTCTGCCTCACTTTCTCAACTTGTTCACATTCTTTCATCAGCTGCGTTTCAATTTCTGCAAACTGCTTCAGCTTCAGTTCCAATCTTTTCAACTGTGGATAACAGCGAGCCACCAAAACATTATACACCAAATTACTAGCACTGGGCCAGGTTTTAAATTTTCCTCAATTGTTTCCAATTCTAATTCCGAAAGAAAAATATTTAACTAGTGCATACTCATACATACATATGCAACCAGATCGTAAAGGGTAGACACAGAAGAGGGATGAAGTTAATGTAACTTTATGTGAAACAATTAAGTCAAGAAATGAATAAGGATGCAGTTGTACCTTATTGTTAACAATATTAGCACTTAGCCTCTGAATTTCTCGCTCTTCATGATCAGCAAACAATTTAGCTTTCAACGCTGCAGCAGAGAGTCCAGCTTTAGTGGCATCTTTGACTTTGTCAGCAGATAGCAGGGTCAAGCCAGTCTCATTTTGAGCACATGACCCAAGTACTTTTGCCTTGTCCTCTAAATTCAAAAGAAGAAATTCTCAAAAAGAATTACACACAGGGTATTACCACACAATGGGGGTATAATCAGCAATTGAAAAATGTAACAATCTTAACTACCGTTTTTCTGGTTTGAATTTGCAAACTCTCCATGATGACCACCATCTCTGCTATGCATGCTTTCTGAATTTGTCCTTCATAGATGCAAATAAAAAATATTAAATCTATGTACAATGCAATAGGCTGGTTGTTGTTGCAGAAGGAGAATAACTTTCATATCAGCAAAGAGAAAATGAAGCACACAGTAGCATGCGACTAGATATCCTTGAATGAGTTAAAATATGAAAGGGAATAACTATAACAATACACTTATCTACAAAATGTTAGTCACACTCACCTATTATCATTTTCCAGGGCTTCTATTTGTGACATGCTCCCGGAATTATTCCCTGACAATGCAGCTAATGCTGCATGAGCACAAGTTGCAGCTACTCTTGGTCCAACAGCCGAGGCTAAAAAGGCGACCTGTTAGAATGCATCCACCAAAACCAAATGCGTAAGAATCCAAGCAAAAGAACTCCAGAATATAATGCACAGACTGATTTGTTGTGAAATTCTGTGACAATCATTAATTGCATGCTTTGGAGAGATGCAACTAGAAGGAATAAGTTAAGGACAAAATATTAGATGCAGCAAATTTAAGCCACGTCTTTGTCTTCTTAGTAAGCATGCTTCAACTGCATCCATTAACAAAATACAAACTCAAGAATATCATTACCAGTCACCTACCAGCGCCATAACTGGATTTCCAGAATTTGCAAAAGGAATCCTGCCATCAGAATCTCGGCTGTAATGTACAGGTCCTGTGAGAACATGGATATGAAATCAAAAGTCAGAAACCATATCACATAGAGAATTTTCAAAAATTGTAGTAAGATAGACCTGCAGAATCCCCATTTGAGGAACAATGTAATCTTCCATTATCATCTGAATTCTTTAAATTGGACGATAAAGACAAGCCTGAAACATTGATATTTTCCAACTTTCCATTTTCCACAGGTAGACGGAGAAAATGAAGAATGCATTGTGCTTTTGACTTGGTACCAACATGCTCAGCAATTTCATTCCAATTCTCATTGTAAACCTCCACTGCTTCGAGCAGCAGCAAAGTCTCTTGATCAGTCCAACTATCCCCATCTAGATCACCATAATCTGTAGTCGAATCCGCCCTTATAAAATCTATACTAGAATGTCCAGCAACAAATCTCCCATCATGAAAGCAATCAGTGCAGAGTAAAACATCAGCCTGCAACATGAGATGTCAACTACAAATAATGACAAGTGTTTTCAAAGGCATTGTGTAGCTTAGTATTTTTAGAGAAGGGTCATCATAATAGATATATTGTAAACTTTTAGTAATTTAATCAGAGAAATGCTTCCTAACAACGGAATGCAAAATTTAAAAATATTAAACTAGCACTGCATGAAGTAACCTAACTAAGCTGTGTTAATCCAGCCTTATTCATCTTACAGACTGGCAATCATTTGCAGTTGTCAGATTTTGTTATTGTCAAATGGAAAATTGCCTATTTGCCCATTCAAGTCTGAATTTTCAAGACATGAACACTATTGCAGCAACCATAGAAATGCACCAGTGGCTTCAAATTATCATGCACTGAAAGTGCTATCAACGTGTAACAGAAACATATCAGCATGTTAAAGAACAGTTGATATGGAAAGATATGTTAACATATGCATTAGAGAATGGCATTGGCATTGCAGCCACAACAGGGAGAAACAGAAGTGGAAGAAAATGGAAAAACATGAATGACTATTCCAATTGGGTTTGCTTAAATGGAGATAAATACACAAGAGAGTTCAAGAAAGATCCCAATCCTGTAACGAGGGGGTGGGCTGGTACTCTAATTATGAATAGAAGGCTAGGAACCAGTATCCTAGGTAGATTTCTTGAAATTGATTATTGATAAGTGATAAAAAGACAAAGTTCATTTTTCAGTTTCTGGCCTTTCTTGTTTTATGTTTGCATTTTGTTTGTTCCACACACCTAAGGGGCTCTTGTATACTGTGGTCATGAGTGATGATACAAGGAAAAAATGGTTAAAGGCTCCGTAATAAATCAAGGTTATCAATGGAGTGGTGAATGGCAGAAGGGCAAAATTCAGCCATATAAACATGTAACTGCAGCCTATGGTGCTGCCGTAGCATGCCACCCTTTGCTAATTGCCTATGACAGGTCGAAAAACACCACGTAATAGCATATGTAGCCACTATAACAATTAGTTAACAACATTATCCAAATTAACATTATAGCTCATCAAATAGACAAATCATCAGATATTTCTTTATTGATACATTCACATATCTGTTTCTCATATATCACTTATATTTACATTCTTGAACTCTGAGAACAACACTTAAGTTACAGAAACAAAGCAATATTATGAAATTTTCATTCAATATACCAATCAAAGCTATCAAATAGAAAAATCATCAGACATTTCTTTATTGATACATTCACATATCTGTTTCTCCTATATCCCTTGTCATGTCCTTGAACTCTAAGAACAACACTAAGTTACAGAAACCAAGCAATATTGTGAAATTTTAGTTCAATATACCAATTTAACAAAACCTCATCATAAGAGGAGCCTAAAAACAGCCACTGACACGGTGTAGAACCCCCCTCCCCAAAAAAAATAAATAATAAAAGCCAATGACATGTGCCTATTTTGATGCCAGATCAAAACCATCTCTATTTATAAAATTCAAACTTCCCATCCTTCATTCCTATCAAACTAGTAAAGTATCACATCAGTGCATATTCCTGTTACAAATTAAGCACAAAAGAAGAAGCAAGCACAATAAACCAAAACTCAGAATCAATATGAAGCAACAAATAATTAGCACACCAAATGTCACTCCAGGTGATATCCTGACTAGAGCAATATCAGGCCTCAAACGACAAACCAAACCAATCACATGCTTTACCATGTTCTTTCTTTAGTTTTTCTTCTGTTTTTGATGCTAACTAAAGTAATACACAATTGTTTGCATGGTCTAATCCATTACCTTGGTCCAATACACAATTGGTGAAATTGAGTTGTTTTTCAATCAATTATAAAAGCAAGGGCGCAGGTTTTAGAAATGGTACACAGAGTGTAATGAATAATCTCTTAACCAAAGGAGGTTTGTCTCCAGCAAACATCTATACAGAAAACTCAATATTGCGTTCACAAATCACACTCTATACTTATGCACTGCCAAATGTTAATAACTGACAAACTCCAGCATATTACTAATAAGACAAAAATAATTGACAGCCGCAGGAGTGTTCTCGAGAATGATGAAGGAATTGAATTTAAAACAAAAAAGCCAGTGTACCTCTTTTTGTGATTGGTAGTATACAGCAGGAAGAGAACAAGAGCAATAATGGCAATAATTTTCAGATAGATGCTCTCTTATTCTGTCATCCAAATCAGAAATATCAGTATTGTGCGTTGTTTGGGATGAATAAATTTCGTCTGCTTTGAGTTTACACTTGGGATTGTCAAATTTGATCAAACTATCAATGGATCTTAAAGCTGCTGATGGCACACATACTGCGCCACTTGTCTCCTCCTTCAGGAAAGTCTCATTGTTCAAATACTCATGACTTGGGCCCTGAGCACAATAATTGATAATTCCCCAATGATCAAGGAACCTGACAATTCGAGTTAAATCCTCATTACCAACACCAACTGACATTTTCTGGCAACTAGAGACTGTAATACTCTTCCCCGGGTCTTCCATGTATCTTGCAACAATGTAGTTCCTACATTCCATGTACTTCTCTGGCGTATGATCTGGTGACTTTCCAGAGAAGAAATGAGGCACTGCTTGTCTCTCAAGTCGATGCACTGAGGCTGGTGAAAACCAATCTGCTCACATTGTCACATATATTCCAAGTTACCACTTAATTCAACATGATCAATCAAACCTAATTCAGTCTAAACATCTCAGAACTAATCTCCCAAACACAACCAAAACGTACTTGAAGGTTAATAAATTACATAAACTTTCATCAAGAGGCAAAAAACAAAACTGTATATAATCTTTTAAATTCATGGCAACAGAACAATGCCATACACTTTGAATATATTGAAGAGTTTAACTTCGATACATGATCAATGTATAGAATTTTTTCAACAGTCAATCAGAAATCACCTTAGATATGACTTCTCAAGTAATTATTACAAAACTCAACAATTCCCAATTACATGCCAATTCATGGTCAGATGACAATGTAAAAAAAAAAATTATATACCATAAGTTCATTCTAATTAAATTCTTGAATAATATTGATAAAAGAAAAAATTGCATCCATAATAAGAGAAAATGGGCTATGTACTGACAGTCATTCCATCACAAATCATGTTCTATGATATGTTTGTTGATCTTAACCATAGTCATAGCAACTGTAATATGGATTGATTGACAACACAAAGAGATATACTAGAACCTCCCTTAACGCTAAAACACAAAAACAAAAACTAGTGAGAAAAAGTTCAATACATAAATAAAGGAGTCATATTCCTATTTTATACCATCATGTTCACCTACCAACCAACCAAATAGAACATTCCACAAAAAATACCAAGAGTTCAAATCCAAAAGAGCCAATAACCTGCGTGCATGGGAACTACAAGAACCCTGTTCCCGAACCGCTTAACGACACCGGAACCCTTCAAAACCGGCGGAGGAGCAGCAACGAAGCTCGAGCCACCGCCGAGGCAATCGGCGGACACCGCCGACGACGCCTGAAGCTGCCCATGCGAGACATTCTCAAGAACCGGAACGTTTTGCGCCCTGCAGTCAGCGCCGGACTCGAGGGCCGCGATCGCAGCCACCGAGGAGTGAGGGCGAGTCACGGCGCGTTTGATCGCCGGCGGGAACTGCGAAACCTGGACGCCGTCGTGCGAGACGACCTCGATCTCGAGGCGCGGGTTGGGCAATTGGGCGTTGTTAGGGCTTCGGAATTGGTCGTCTGAATCGTCTTCTTCGGGTTCATTTTCCTCGTCGGAATCGTCTTCTTCAACGTGACGCTTGGAATTGCGCTTGTTAGATTCTCTCTTGCGCTTCTTCCTCCATCTGCTGCGGGTTTCTGTGAAAAAGAAAGAAAAAGGGGGAAAGAGTGGTTAGGAAGAGAGAGAGGAAATGAAATTGAAATTGAAATTGAAATTGAAATGAGGTTGACTTGAGTTGAGAGGGGGAGAATAGGTTGTTATTGTGGAGACATAGATACCTGAAGGTAAGGAAGGGGAAGGTGGCATGGGAAGAAGGAAGGAAGGAGAGAAGTTTAAGTGAGTGGTGGGAAATTCGAGTGTGGGGTCGTTTGTTGGCGCAAAGGGTGGTGTGTGGTGTGTGGTGTGGTGTGAAATTCGGAGAAAATATTTGGATTTGGAATTTGGATTTTGGATTTTGGAGGATGGTTGTGTTGTGGGTGTTGTGTCAGGGACCGTGTGGGAGTGAAGGAGCCAGGCAAGGGGGCTTTGATTTTGATTGTTGCGTTTGGTTAGGGCATGTAATGTTGTAATGTGATGGGAGGAGGAAATAATTCTAGTACGGGGGCTAACGTGTGGGAATTTTGCTTTAGCTTTTGCTTTTTAAATGGATGGATTTTCACCAAAATTTATAATCTCATTAAAAAAATAATTACATGTTTTTTAATTGATATTTATTTTATTTTGATGTGGTTTTTTTTATAGATATCCATCAAAATATATAATCCAAAAAAAATAATTATGTGTTTTATTAATAAATTATTTTGATGTATTTTCTTTATAGGAGATGAGTGGACTCTTGTGATAATTAACAATTCCATAAATAAATCGGTGAATCATGAACATGTTAACGAATTCTAATTCATGTTATCTTGCGATTTTTTTTAAAGAGTGGATAATTTATGATTTTATGAGAAGTGAATGATTTATACATTTTATTTCATAGTCTTTCTTTAATTATTTTATTTATGTTTTTGAGTTTTTTTTGGTTCAAAATGATAATATAGAAAAAGAGGAAATAAGAATAAACAGTGAAGAAGAAAGGAGAGTGAGAATGATTTTTCTCAGTATTTGAAAACACAAAAGTGAGTAGAAAATTTTGAAAAAAAATGTGTAGGTCTCGTGGTGAGAAATGTTTACTCATGTAAAATGAAGATTTATAAAAAAAATAAGGCTTTTATAATCGCTGAATAAAACTAACCTTGTGTTTTTATGCTCCCCGTTGTCATTGTGGGTGTTTTTTCTCTCTTGTTCTCCTCTCCTCACTAATGTCTACTTTTTTAGGAGTGAGTGATTTACACGCGACCATTCAAGATGTCTTGTTCTCTAATTAGTATTTGCTGTATTTCACTGACTAGCATGTTTATGCCTCTAAGTCATGTGTTGGTTTTGTAGAGATAATGTGGAAAGTAATAATACACGATGAACAACTTTTCCTGATTGTATGACAACAAAAAAGTAAGTTGAACAACTTTTCCGAATTGTATGACAACAAAAAAGTAAGTGGAAGATTTTGAAAAAATGTGTGGGTCCCATATCGAAAAAATTTTATTCATGTGAGCAAAGATTCCGAAGAAAATAAGGCTTTTACAATTGTTGCTTTAATTTATGAGAAGTGAATGATTTATACATACTTATTTCATAGTCTTTCTTTAATTATTTTATTTGTGTCTTTGAGTTTTTTTTTTGTTTCAAAATGATAATATAGAAAAAGAGGAGATAAGAATGAACAGTGAAGAAGAAAGGAGAGTGAGAATGATTTTTCTCGGTGTTTGAAAACACAAAAGTGAGTAGAAAATTTTGAATAAAAATGTGTAGGTCTCATGTTGAGAAATGTTTACTCATGTAAAATGATGATTTGTAAAGAAAATAAGGCTTTTATAATCGCTGGATAAAACTAACCTTGTGTTTTTATGCTCCCCGTTGTCATTGTGGGTGTTTTTTTCTCTCTTGTTCTCCTCTCCTCACTAATGTCTATTTTCTTAGGAATGAGTGATTTACACGCGACCATTCAAGATGTCTTGTTCTCTAATTAGTATGTGTTGTATTTCACTGACTAGCATATTTATGCCTCTAAGTCATGTGTTGGTTTTGTAGAGATAATGTGGAAAGTGATAAGACACGATGAACAACTTTTCCTGATTGTATGACAACAAAAAAGTAAGTTGAACAACTTTTCCGGATTGTATGACAACAAAAAAGTAAGTGGAAGATTTTGAAAAAATGTATGGGTGTAACATCCCAAAAATTTAAATATAGTTTAAGAGAGGTTTTTATAACAGAGAGAAATATAAAAATAATTAAAAATTATGAATTTTTGAAATTACTGTAATAAATAGTAAATTACTGTGTAAATAGTAAATTACTGTGCAAATAGTAAAATACTGTACAAATAGTAATTTACTGTGTAAATAGTAAACTATTGTGCAAATAGTAAAATACTGTGCGAATAGTAAATTACTGTACAAATAGTAAAAAAAAAATAATAAAATATAAAAACACGAGTTACACGGGTTCATTAAAATAAACAAATCACTGTGCAAATAGTAAAAATTACTGTGCAAATAGTAACTTTTGAAATTCTATAAATAGGGCCTAGAGTTTCAATTATAATCACAAATCCAAGAACATTCTTTCATTCTCTCAAAATCTCTTAGGAAGAAATCTCTTCAGTCAAGAGAGAAGTAAATAGGTAGAGGAAGATAGGAAGCTAGGAGGAATTGGTAAGGGGAGCTATCCTTATCTTACTATTCTTTGTTGTTATTATCTTTATTTTATCTGATACTAAGGTGCTAAGAAAATTCTTAGTATGCTCTGTGGTTGCGGTTTTGTCCGATCTTCCACATCAGAACAGAATTATTCTTGTTGTTAGGAAAAGGGTGGTAGTGTGGAAATGCATGTCTAGGAAAGTTCTGACTAAGGAAAGACTTGGTACTTAAGTGTGTCCATTAGTGACCCACCTCTCTTTCCTGGGAACTTACCTGGTGTACTATTCACGGACTACGGTCACTTATACTTTACTATTCACGTATACGGTACTATTCACGTATACGGTACTATTCACGTATACGGTACTATTCACGTATACGGTACTATTCACATATACGGTACTGTTCACGTATACGTTACTTTTGATGGGTGTTTTCTTGGTATTTCTTGATTTCCTGGTTTCATGATGTTTATTGGTATTCTTGGTATTTGATGGTACATCAAAATATGAATGATTATAAATGATATTCTAGAAAGGGAGGTAAAATTTTCATTCATGCATACATGCCTCAAAAGAGGTGGCCTCGGTTAGAGGGACAGATAATAAACTTAAGCCGTGCGTGAGTGACCCGATGGACAGTGGGCTCACAAAGCGGATAATCGTATTATCTATTATGGTACCACATTGCATATTTTTGGGAGTTGAGGTTGGAGCATTCATCATATAGAAATTTCATTTAAGTCATAATTCATATTTAATATGTATTATATAAATATTTTTACATGATAAGTATTTTATTAAGATATTGGAACTTACCCTTGCGTGTTTGTGTCTGTGGTTTGACACCTGTGATGATCCTGAATTTTATTCGGAGGAGCAGATTGACAGGTAGATTCAGTAATCATGTGTGGAGATGTCAAGGATAGCCAACATGAGGATTTTTATGAATAATGTGTATCGTCACAATATTACGTACCTATGTGACGTTTGTAAATAACTTTTGATGTATGATTATGATGTGATCTATGTGATGTGTGTTATTTTTGGTAACGTTTTTGTTAGCAAGAAAAATTATATTAAGATTTTATTTAAAGAAATCTAAATGAAGGGAAACAATTTCAAATAATAATAATAAATGAAGAAAATGAAAATATTTCAGCAATGAAAAACGGCGGGGCGTTACAATGGGTCCCATATCAAAAAAAGTTTTATTCATGTGAGTGAAGATTACTTAGAAAATAAGGCTTTTATAATTGTTGGACAAAACTAACCCCTTGCTTTTATATTCTTCTCTCTGATCATGGATGTCTTCTCTCTCTAGTTCTCCTCTTACTCATATTTATTCATTAAGGAGTGAGTGATGTCTTGTTTGATTTACACACGACCATTAAGATGTCTTGTTCTCAAATAAGTATTTGTTGTATTCCACTTACTAGCATGTTTATGCCTCTCTGTTAGTTTCTCAAAAATAATGTGGAAAGTGATAAGATAGGATGAACAGTTTTTTCTGATTATATGACAACAAAAAAGTAAGTGGAAGATTTTGAAAAAATGTGTGGGTCCCATATCTAAAAAAAGTTTTATTCATGTGAGCGAAGATTACAAAGAAAATAAGACTTTTACAATTGTTGGACAAAACCAACCCCTTGCTTTTATATTCTTCTCTCTGATCATGGATGTCTTTTCTCTTTGGTTCTCCTCTTACTCATAGCTATCGTCAAGGAGTGAATGATGTCTTGTTTGATACGACATATAATATGATATAAGTAGAAAATAATTCTAGTATGAGTTAACATGTAGGAGTGTTGATTTGGTTTCTTAAATGGATGGTTCTCATCAAAATTTACAATCTCATAAAAAAAAAACAATTAGGTGATTCATTAACATGTATGTCATCTTGACTTTTTTTTTCTCCTAAAAGTAAATGGGTTATTCATGAAAATTTACAATCTCATATATAAATTGGTGATTCATTAATACGTTATCTTGATGCGATTTTTTTTTAAGAACAAGTGATTTACACATGATAGTTTAATTGTCTTTCTTTAATTATTGTATTTATGACTCTAAGATTTTTGGTTCAAAAATGATAACATAGAAAAAGAGGAGATAAGAATGAAGAGTGAAGAAGAAAGAGAGAGTGGGAATGGTTTTCCCAAGTGTTTGAAAAAACAAAAATGAGTGGAAAACTTTGAAAAAAAGTGTGGGTCTCATGTCAAAAAATGTTTACTCATGTAAGAGAAAATTTGTGAAGAAAAGAAAGCTTTTATAATCGTAGGACAAAACTAACCTTGTGCTCTTATGCTCCTCGTTGTCATTGTGGGTATCTTTACTCTTTTATTCTCCTCTCCTTACTAATGTCTATTCTCTTAGGAGTGATTTACACGCAACCATTCAAGATGTCTTGTTTTCTAATGGGTATTTGTTGTCTTCCACTGGCTATCATGTTTGTGCCTTTAAGTTGTCCATTGGTTCAGTAGAGATCGTGTGGAAAGGGATAATAAAGGAAGAATGATTTTCCTGATTATATGATAACAAAGAAGTGAGTGGAAGATTTTGAAAAAATGTGTGGGTCCACATCAAAATTTTTTTTATTCATGTGAGCCAAGATTACGAAGAAAATAAGGCTTTTATAATTGTTGAACAAAACTAACCCCTTGCTTTTATACTATTCTCTCTAATCATGAATGTCTTCATTTTCCCGCTCATGGGTATTCGTTAAGGAATGAGTGATGTTTTGTTTGCTAGGGCATGTAATATGATATAAAGAGGAAATAATTCTAGTACGGGTTAATGTGTGGGAGTGTTGCTTTGGCTTCTTAAATGGATGGGTTCCCATCAAAATTTACAATCCCATAAAAAATACTCATATGTTATATGGTACCAACAAAACAACTAAATAATATGTAACAACACATGTCACTTCAAACATTTTCACTAGAGAATACTATGCAATAATAATTAGGCTACAGTTGTTGCAACGCGTCACGCTACCCACCTATGGTGATTGGCCGTAGTAGAAGTTTTTCCCATCAAGTGACAACCTTGTAGTCCTAAGGCTCTTTTCTGATTCACGAGGGACTTACTACCCTAGTTTTATTTATTCTCACTTTCTAAAAACATTTTATTCACTATAATCGATTATGATAATCCTCACAACACGTTTGCTCAAAACCATTATGCTCCTTGAGCATATCCAACATTGGACAACCTAACTACTTCACAATAGTAGGCATACACTCCCACCATTTACAAAAGGGCAATTATCATAATCCTCAGCGATCTTTCAATACAATTATACTTTTTCACATACATCAACCACTCAATCCAGTCACACTATTCATCATCATTCAAATTCACGTACAACCACCATAATACTTCAGAAAAATATCAAAGCATTGCAACACTATTGCACCACTCAACCAGTCAAAACAAAGCATGATAGAATAGAGGACTCACATTGAGTGTGAATCACCCCTCACACTCAACATGAAACTCTAGAGACTCCTCTTTAGTTTTTGTAACCCCGTGCTTAGCATCACCCAAGGTTGACGCTCCACGTTACTTTCTAGAGACCAATCTTGACCTCTCTATGCCATCACACTCAGCTTGGCTACATGACATTTAAACCCCACTTTTCACTCCTCACGCTTTTGACTAACACTCAGTGTGGCATGATAACAAGCATTACACTTGTTATGAGTTTGGATTCCATTCCAAACTCCACCACGATTCTTCCAAACCTATTCTAGCTAATCAAACAAGTCCAATTACACTAACTTGTCTGAAAGGCTAATTAAGTTCAATTCATCCTAATGCCAAAAGTCAACCCCTAAAACCCCCAAAAGTCAACTACTTCTCACTTTAATGATTTTCTTTTTGGTTTTCTCTTAAATTCTCATTCTTTCATTCACCCACTTGCTCACATTTTCACTCACTAAACAAAAGATTACTACCACAAGTCACATAATTTCACTCAACCGACAATAATAACAAAACATCAATTCAAGGAATAAACATACAATTGATCACATAATACAAGACTAACAATGATACCTACTCAATTTCAACAAAATCAATCGTAAAGGAAATATAACAACAATAATTATCATTAATAGGCCATTTATCATTAACAATAGAACTACCCTAACTTGAAACGTAAGGAGAACCATAAGTCAGAATGAGAACTTGAGACTACGTAGAGAAAATAGACTTTATGCCTTGGTGACAACTTCTAAGGTCCTTGGCCTGCACGTGGAGAAAGTTTGCTAACTTGCATGAATTTGGCCTAATCTTCATTCTCCAATTGAAATCTCCACGGTTTAAAGAGCAACTTGCGGAAGCTCAATCTCAAATTAAGAACAAGAATCAAAAGTAGAAAATGGAGTAAATTAAGAGATGGAATGTGTCATACTATGTAATAAGCCAAGTGAGGAATCGCCACAAGAAGTGAACTCCATTGATAAGATTCAAGGTTCTAAGAAGAAACTTAAGAGATAATACTCTCAAAAGAATAGAACAAGCTATCTATTAACTTATGAAAATTTGCCAAAAAGTCTTCACAATTCAAACTTTACCTATTTATACTCTAAAGTGGCGACAACTAAGAGTAATCTAATTTGAATTCTCGGATTGGAGCATAATCCTTTGATCAAGATTGCAATCAACGTGTAGCATGCTTCCTCAAGCAATAGCACACGAATCACCTTCTTAACCTTAGGATTTAGATCCAATCTAATGGTTTAGATTCAAACTAGGAGAGGTGTTAGAAGTGTGATATTTAGGATTAGATCTTAATCTTAAGGTTGTAATTCAATCTTAATTGAGTGCTAAAAATGTGACTAGCTGAATTTGAATTCAACCATTGGATGTAGATCTCATCCTAAGGTTAGAATTCAAATTGAGTTAGTGAGAAGAACACTAACTTCCCTCCAAAACTCTCTTCCTCTCTCCTTAGGGAGAATGTGCGCCATTCTCTCTCAAATAGCCATGTGAAATTCGGTCCAAAGCTAACTAATGAGGTCGTGCACTTTGGTGCTTACATAAGGCCCAATTTATGTTTTACAAAGCTAAGAAAAAGGTTTATAAAACACTTTGAAAATTACAAGGCCTAATTACAAGAGAGAAGTCTTCTAGAGTTGATTGTTGACTTTAACTCTTGGTCAACTCTTCTTCAATTTCTTCTTGTGTAAAAGACAAAACATAAGAAGGGGAGTTAAATTCTGTTATTAAAAAAAAATTGCGTTTGCGTCTATGGTTTTACAAAGCGGTCAGACGCAACTTTGATTTCTTTAACCGTTGATTTTAAGTTTTAGACGTTTTAAGTTGTTTATCCCCGTTAGTCGAAATAAAGCAGTTAAAGACAAATATATTTTTATACTAGTTCGTCTTAAGCAGACTACGTCCAGTTACTTAGCAACTCACTAAGTTTTCACTACAAACCGTGAAAAAGGTTACAAGTATTCTTTGCACTCAGCCACTTTTGGCTATAACGATATTCTTTGATCCCAACCTTCTTAGGCTATACAACTGGTATTGTTTGGAACGCAGCCTCCGCAAGCTAAAGGAAAGGTATTCTTTGAAAACACAACCTCCTTAGGCTAGGGCACCACAATAGTGGATTTTGAAAGGAGTTTAAAAGAAAAGATTTATCCTCCTCGCAAAGAGGTGTTTACAATGAAGAACACAATATGAGAGCTTAAGAGTGAAACTTAGTAAGATAGTTATTCCAACGTAATTTCTCCAACTTGAGCTTGAGGTGGTGAAGTCTTTTTATAGCTAGAATCCTTGAAGTAGTCGTTAGACTGAAGCACTTGATCGTTGTCCTTTTGTCCTTGCGTACTTCAGAGTTTGATTGACAAATGATCAAAATCATTAAATGATTGCGCAGCAGAGTCCGCGCATGTTCAGCCTTTTTCTGACTTGTTCAGAGATATCCTTGAAAGGCACCATTTGTTTTTCGTGTTGCAGAGGTTAAATACGGGATCTCTAACTTTTAGAAGCTTCCGAAAGTAACGTCTTTATTTGAATATTTGGCGCGAGTTTCTTCGTCTGTCTTCTTTCTTCAAAACTTCGTCTTGAGGCATAACTCGGTCTGTCAAACAGTAGACGATGACTTTCGAGATTGTTGACTTTGAAGGGTCTGTCTTCGTCTATGCTTGCTTCATTCGTCTTATCTCATTCGTCTTTTTCTGACTTGTTCAGAGATATCCTTGAAAAGCACCATTTGCTTTTCGTGTTGCAGAGGTTAAATACGGGATCTCTAACTTTTAGAAGCTTCCGAAAGTAACGTCTTTATTTGAATATTTGGCGCGAGTTTCTTCGTCTGTCTTCTTTCTTCAAAACTTCGTCTCGAGGCATAACTCGGTCTGTCAAACAGTAGACGATGACTTTCGAGATTGTTGACTTTGAAGGGTCTGTCTTCGTCTGTGCTTGCTTCATTCGTCTTATCTCATGATGCTTCAGTCTGATGCTTGGACCGTCTGTTCTATAATTATCAAAATCTAGGATGTTAATTTTCTTGACTTAACATCTTGTATCTTCTTAAGCATGAACCTTGTTATTCTCCTACTTGGGCTTGGATCCTTGATGTTGAGTCAATGTGGATGGTCCTCCATCACATTTTTATCATTAACAATAGAACTACCCTATCCTGAAACGTAACGAGAACTATAAATTAACATGAGAACTTGAGACTACATAGAAAAAAGAGACTCTTTGTCTTAGCGACAACTTCTAAGATCCTTGTCCTACACGTGAAGAAGGGGAAGGAGCTCTAATCGTCTTGGGGTGGTCGTTGCTTAAAACAAGGGAGGATTACACATGTGATTGAAGCTGAGAGAGGAATGACTAAATAAATGATGAAAAACTAAGGTTTTGTGTCATCTAGTTTTAATAAGAGAGGGAAAAATAAGTATGTGAGTGTATCTTATTAAAATTTTAAAAAAGATGTCTTATTTGGATTTTGGATTCTTTTTCTAACAACTTAATCTAATTTGGCTACGGATAGAAATTTATTAATTTAAAAAAGAAATTAAAATTTTAAAATTTAAAATTTCCAAATGTAATAGTGTTACGTAATACTCTCATCTAGAGTCTAGTTAATACAAAATACTTACCTGAAACCCGGTCAGTACATAATACACGTCATATAATTCGAAGTGTATAATTTTAATTTAAAATAGTTAAGATAAGTTTAAAAAATATTTAAGGATATGATATTTATCTAAAAAGATGAAGTGTTATACAATCTTAATATAAAATAGTTTTACACAACTATTTAATTATAAATAAGATTTTATATGATTTTAAGAAATTTTATTATTAAAATCAACAAACTTATCACATGGTAAATTACATTGATTAATTGTGTAACATTATTAATATATGTAAATTTTCTTTTTTAAAATAATTTGATATTTATCAATTAAATACTGAGTTAGAATTAAAATATCAAACAAGACAATTAAATTACTATTTTAATTTCTATATTTTTTACCATGATTTTATTTTAGTTTCTATCTTTTATGAATAAACAAATAACTCTTGACAATTTCGTCTAGAAAATAATATAAGTGTTTATTGATAATTATATAAATATTTAATAATTATTTAAATATTATCTAAACTATTTTAAGATCAAATTAACTAATAAATATAAAATCTAAAAATTTATTTATTTGTTAAAAAATTTATGGATTAAAATTGCTGACTAAAAAATAAGAAAATCAATTTTTTATGCAACAAAAATTAATAAATGAAATTGTTATTGTTAATAACTTTCTAACTTGATTGGTTTAATAATTAGATAGCTACCACAAGTATGGAGACTAATTTTTTTAATAAAAAAGTTGTGTGTAATTGAAAGAAAAAAAACAGTTAAATACATCATAATGGTAATATTTAATAATTATTAATAAAGGAATTTATTATTATTATTTTATTTTTATTAAATAATTTTATTCTTTTAAATTTGTAAAATTAATCATTATATTTTAATATTTTAATTAGTATTTTTTCACTAATAAAACCGAAAAATAAATTCAATTTATATCTAATTTTTATTAAATATCGCCAGTATTTTAAAAACAAAATTAATATTTTTATTTGATGGCTTAAAGCCAAAGAAAACTAGGATGCTCTTGCTGAATGCTAGTACTTACTCTGTACAATTACAAACAACACATTATTTGACGAACTTAACAGAAAACAAAGAATCTGCATCATCATCGGTGGGATCAAATTCAAAGGATGTCGATCTTTGAGTACAACGGAAGTGCCGTGGTGGCCATGGTCGGCAAGAACTGTTTCGCCATTGCCAGTGACCGAAGACTCGGCGTTCAGCTCCAAACCATAGCCACCGATTTTCAACGCATTTCCAAGATTCATGATAAACTCTTTATCGCTCTCTCTGGCCTCGCTACTGATGCTCAAACACTGTATTCACCCTCCTTCACTCTCTCGCTTTTCAATTTTCTTCTTTTCTTTTTTTTTTCCTCTCTAAATTTTGTATTTTTTTTAATTGTTTTAAGGTATCAGCGTCTCGTTTTTCGGCACAAACTGTATCAGCTTCGTGAAGAGAGGGATATGAAACCAGAGACCTTTGCCAGCTTAGTCTCTGCTTTGCTCTATGAGAAAAGGTAATGCCATTTAGATCTGAGGAAAAACAAAAAAAAAAAAAACCCTCTTTTGGATTTCGTTTTCTGATGGTGTATTTGTTGAAATTTTTTATTTTTTGGTGTTGTTAAAAATGGGGTTTGCCTAGTGAAGCTGTGTGAATGGAATTTGTTAATGGGGCTATGTTAGTGAGTTTTGAATAAATTGGTTAATACCTTTGTGTATAGAGCTAGGTTTTTAGGGTTGCTGCGGCTGAAATGAGACCACAATTGTAGCAATTGTCTGCCATGTCCCGAAGTATCTACGAAAGCAATTGAGACTTGTGATTAAATTCTTTTCTCAATTCCTAGTTTAAAACCATTACATTGAGGGTATCTATGTGTGTACATTGAATCCTTCTGTATGTGTGTATATATATACATACATATATAATTATATATGTATGTATATATGTGTATATCAGTGTATGTATCTTTACATGTGTCTTAAAATTTGATGTGATGTGATGTGATATGGTGTGCAGTTCACAATTCAAAAATTAGCTTAGCAGTTCACAGTTGGAGTGTTGATCAATAGCTGATTATAGGTTTAAGTTGAACCATGTTAAATTCTGTATTTATCTTTGGCTCCTTTTTATTTGCAGCAAATCATATTAAACTATAAGATTTAGATTTCTTGTTACGTTAATTTGCTAATAAACCCTAATTTGCTATAGTGAAATCATTGTTTGCATTCTTTTGCTTTTCAGGTTTGGTCCGTATTTTTGCCAGCCTGTAATTGCTGGTTTAGGGGATGATGACAAACCATTTATTTGCACAATGGATTGTCTTGGTGCAAAGTAAGTTTAATTATTCTACAGTCCATATTTCCTTATAGAGGTTGGTATGTGTAAAAACTTGCAAATTTTAGCAATGTGTATAATGCTACTTCAGTGATATGTATGCATCTGGCTGAAGGTCTGACTGTGAGATAACCATTGTCTGCATATTTTAACAATTTTGCTGAACCCTATTGATTCTATCTATATTCCCAGATGTTAAAATACTAGCTTTCTCCATTTTTATTTGCTTTGCTGTTATCTGTTCTAGTGGTTTGCTCAGAAGGATTCCTTGTCCTCCATTTATATCTCTCCTATGTGCCTACACCTTCTGTATCCTCTAATCTAAAATGTTCTAGATTGTATGTTGTTTTGATGGTGCCTTTTATGCAAGATCATTCTTCCCTTAACACAAATAACCTGCTAGTTGCATATTGTCATATGAGCTGGATGTATGTAATTCTTTATCTTACTATTTTTTTGTATGCAGGGAGCTTGCAAAAGATTTTGTTGTTGGAGGCACTGCGTCCGAGTCTCTATATGGTGCTTGTGAGTCGATGTTTAAGCCTGACATGGTTGGTCACTAAGATTAATACTTCTTCTCTACGTGATTCTTTTATATAGTTTTACAAATCAACGTAATCTTGTTTTACCATAATTTGACATGGATAGTTACTTGCAATTGACCCAGAACACAATCCATTTGTTACTATTGTACACATTATATTGTTATATTGCACCACACTTGTAGACTAAGCTTCATTGTGAAATGATAGATGAATAATCAAATCATCATAGGTTTATAGCCTAATAAGTTTGACCATTACCTGGTGTTATATCACATTGTTTGAGGAAACCCAGATGTTGTCAAATTAAAGGACCATCAACAAGGCAGTTCAAAATATGGGGCCAAAAAACCAAAGTAAATGATTTTATCCCTTGTGAAAGTTTAAAACAAAAGGATTGCACGTGATGATATTTTGCTTAGGCGGGGAGGAAATTTGTATAGATGCATAGTAAAATGCTATAGCATATATGTAGGCATATATGAAGTTAATTCAAGTAGATATCAAGTTCTGAAAATGCAGCATTAGTTCAATGTCAAATAACTAAGGGGACAGAGTTTTTCAATGGAAACAATTTGTCCAATGGTTTGTTAGCTTCTTCTGGTATTTACAGAGAGAAGGCCATGAAAACTTTAACAGTGCCTATATTTTGCAGCTTCGATTCAGCATCAAAGTTTTTCCACATTATTGAACCTGTTATTCAACTCCAAAGATTTTTAAGCATAGTTTCCCAATGTTCATTAGAGAGACAGCATATCATTTTTTTTTACTTGATCTCGGATCTTGATGCAGGAACCAGAGGAATTGTTTGAGACCATCTCTCAAGCACTGCTATCATCCGTAGATCGTGATTGTTTAAGTGGCTGGGGAGGACATGTCTATGTTGTGTAAGCATACGAATTCCGATAGTAGTTTGGTCTTATGATTTTTATATGTTGTTAATTTCTGAGCCAAGTACTTGCCATAAAAGCCTCTATTGGATGTTCTAGCTTTTGCATTTATGAAAAATAGATTTGACTCAAAGGCATGATGAAAACAAATCTTGAGTCAAGGAGGTCTCACTAAGCTATTAGGCCATTATCAGCTATTGTGTCTTCTAACTGTTGCTTTTTGGCTTAATTGCAGTTTTTGCCCCTGAAGTTTAAAATTTTGCGTATTTTTTCTTTCAAATGATTTTTTTTCTTCACATTTTGTCTCCAAACTATTACAATCTAACATATTGTATCTTTCGGTCAAGTCTCTGTCAAATTATTGTAAACTTAATTGCACTTTTTGTTCTAAGTTGTACATTGACTTTATTTTTAGTTTCCCAGTCATTGTAACATTGGCAGGAAAAAGTGCAAATTTGTGTAATTTTGGGTGCACAAAGTGCAAGTAAATTAAATAGTTTGACGGAGACTCTATGGAAGGGTACAATTGCGAGATTGTGTTAGTTTAACAGCAAACTATAAGAAAAAAAAAGATTATTTGGAGGCAAAATTCACGAGATTGTTAAACTGAAGGGCCAAAGTGCTATTATAGCTTTGACAGAGAAACTTGCAGCACTCTATTTGTTACACAAAATGTTTGATTTTCACCCTCTTCTTATTTTACTTTTATGATTATTTTTCTAACTTGAAAACCAGGACATTTAAGTTTGATCCTATACCTATTCAGAATATATTATTGTGAGGGCTTATTGGTATGTTAATTTGTCTTATGCAGCACGCCAACTGAAGTTAAGGAAAGGATTCTGAAGGGAAGAATGGATTAACTTGTAAGCCACCTGGATTTTCTGTTTAGTTTGGAGCTAAAATTTACCATCCATTATCAAAGGGTACCTTGTTATCGTGGCTCTTTAGATAAATTTACCACCTGGGTTTTTACTTGTTCTATATTTAGAATATCAGTGAAAAAAAGAGAATCTTGTGTGGGGCATGTTGTGAATTAAATTCAATTATGAGTAACCTATTGGAATGTTTTCAGAGCAGACTTTCATACAAAGCATGAAACTGATACAACAAGAATTGTCTCAATTTTATCTCAAAGCCTTAAAAAGTATTTATTTTCAAAAAATTCTTTTAAAAATTCTCTGAAGAAGTAAATAAAAAAAAAAAACAATCATTTACTTGTAATATGGCAAAAATAAACGTGTTTATCTACTGCTGGGATAATGTCTCCTTCCTATTGTACAATCACGCGAAAAGAGTCCTCCCAGGGAATTTTGTTGCTTCGATAATGATAGGAATTCGAGTGACATATGTATGTTTAAATATTTTTTTTTTAAGAATTGAACAAGATCCATTTTCTATTAACCGAATTGTTTTTTGAAATAATGGTTTGGTTCAGATTTTTTTAGAATGATTCAATATTTTTTTTTTGTTTAGTATGATTATTATTTTTTATTAATTTATAGATTGGTTGTTCTCAAAAAGCCGTATTCAATTGAATCAATCTGCTTAAAAAAAATTAGTTCAAGTTAATTGAATTATTGAAAAAATTATTTTGATTTTATGTTTGACAACTAGTATATGTACAGATAAATTTTGCAAATACATTTAGTGTTTAATTTTAGATGTAAATTTTTTAGTGTGAATATTAATATTAAAAATTACACTAGATATGATTTTAAAATAATTACAAAAAATTAATAATTTTATCAAATATGATACTATTTCAAGATTAAATAATAATGTAAAAAGTCTCTATACTATGTTTGCCTTCTAATTAAATAACTGCATTTACATATCTAACTTTATCTTGATGGGGTATGTCAGTGATTAGAATATCTTGTGGAAATGATTTATTTAGTCAAAAAAATTATGTTTAATTCATTTGTACATAAAAATAGTATAAAATCTAAAAAATCAATAATTTTTTTTTAATTTTATGTGGAAATCTATGGTTAAATAATAATGTAAAAATTTCCCTATTATATCAATATATTTTAATTAAAATTTTAGTTTGAAAACAAAATAGAACAAAACTATATTACTATTTTAAAGATTAATTGCACTTTTTGTCTCTGAAAATTATATTTCACGATTTTTTTATTCAATTTCATAATCTTGTATATCTTGCCAGTAAATCAAAAAAATCATCTAAACATATTTTGTGACTTTTTTTTTGGAATAACAAAATTTATGATACTACGAAACTTTGGTGACAAAATTATTGAAAAAGAATTAGGACAAAATTATAAGATTGCAAACTTTGAAGTGTCAAAAGTCCCATATAATTAATTTAATATACATTGAAGGATTCATGAGGTAATTACCAGGCAGCAGCAATTGCTAGCTAATACCTTCAATTTTGGTACAAGGTATATTGCAACTTATGGATAATGTTTTGCTATTGCTTTGCACGTAAGCTCCCTTATCCAAAAAGAGAAAAGTTGATAAGGGCATTTTACTAGGAATAGTCAAGAATCACGAATATTGACAATACATGAGAACGGTTTCCTATTACTTGACATGCAAGTTTTGTTCATCCTCAAAGAAATCTCCAAACTTTTATGCTTTCATTCATCCCCTCAAATACCATTCTCATTTTCTTCTGTTCCCAAATCCCAACCTGTCTATAATTGTTTTGTCTAATTAGTAATTACTCTTTTTTTTTTCTTCAATGGAACGTGAAGAAGAAAAACAACCTCCCCAGAAAACCCCATTACACAATGAGCAAGTTAATCATTCTGAAATTGATCTAGAAAATAGCTTGCAAGAGCAAAGTGGGACATTCACAACTTTTGCAACATTCGAAGATGAA
Organism: Hylodesmum podocarpum; assembly: GCA_026586105.1. Taxonomy (NCBI): domain Eukaryota; kingdom Viridiplantae; phylum Streptophyta; class Magnoliopsida; order Fabales; family Fabaceae; genus Hylodesmum; species Hylodesmum podocarpum. Next base: position 27,882 of record JALJEV010000058.1, on the reverse strand, counting down.
AGTGAGAGCGATGAAAATGAGTCCTCTTTCGATGATTATGATGATGGGGATGTTGATTTTTTCTTGAGCCAAGAATTTGAAGCAGATCTTCAATTTCTTGAGAGTCAAGGAAGCAATGACAATGATGGTAGTGCCGATGACTATGATGAAGAAATGGAAGATGATGAAGAAATGGAAGAAGATGAAATTGATGTGGATGAATTGACTTATGAAGAGTTGATTGAGTTAGGAGACTTTATTGGACAAGAGAAGAGAGGTTTGTCATCACATGAAATTCGTTCATGCTTGCATTCTCACACATTCCATAGTGCTGAAAACAAGAGTGGAATTGATCGTTGTGTGATTTGTCAAGTTGAATATGAAGAAGGTGAAGCTTTGGTGGCAATTCAGTGTGAGCACCCTTATCACACTGATTGCATAAGCAAGTGGCTTCAAATTAAGAAGGTTTGCCCAATATGTAACACTGAAATTATTATTCCCAAAATGGTTAATTAAGAATAGTTGATTTTTAGATTGTAGTCAAATCTGAATTGAATGAAAATAGTTGACAAAATAAAAGCTGCACAAGCTTTTAACATTGTAAATCACAGAAAAAATTGATGTCTCAGGATATATAAAATGATTGAAAAACAAATTTTACTTTGCCATTAATTCCTTGTTTTATTTGTGAATTTTCTGGTGATATGAAGGAATTAATGTCCTCGGTCCATTTGTTTTGATTTGAGTAGAATTGACTTTGAAAGAATTGATCAGATTACTAATTTATGTTTGAGGGTAATGTTTAAAAATAAATTTAAGAATAACCAAACTGATAAATTCTCTGAAGTTATTTTAACTTTATTATTTGTAATGATTATATCGTACTTTCAAAAATATCTAATTTAAATATTTTTTTTTACAAGAAGATAGATGTGATATCTAAAAAACTTTTACAAAATTATTTATTATATGTAAAACTATCATTTATTCAAATTATTTTAAAAAAAGAAAAATTATTTTGTTACACCGCGTTTTATCCTATGAAAAACATGAATATAAATTTATCATCAATTTGTTAATAGTTATTTTAGCCTCTAAATCAGTTCTAAGAAAAATTTGAAAATATCTCATAATTGAAATCATACTATAATCATGTTAATCTTATATGAATGTATGTTATATAATATGTTAGCAAGAGAATTGTCCAATCATATATTAATTTATTTTTTAATTTCTTTTACTAATTTTAACAAAATTAGCTGAAGTTAAATTTATTAATTTAAGGATGTTTTTTAGATTATTTCTTTTAAAGGACCAAAATGAAAATTTCATCTCTCTATGTATAAAATATGCATGCATGCACTGCGCTATATATTTTTTGTGTGCTTTTTAAAAAAATTGTGTACGTATTGTGATTAACTGTTTATGTTTTAAGTTACATGAATATGCATGCTATGGACCATGTACAAATTTGTGTGCTTCTTTAAAGAATATGCATGCTATTAGAGAACAATGGAATTTGTAAAAATTTCTCCATACAGTCAGCATTGCTTTGACTATATAAGTAAATCAATACACACACACACACACACACATATATATATATATATATATATATATATATATATATATATATATATATATTCTTGACATAATACTGAAAAAACAATGGATGATATTTTTTGTATTCATCAATGCGTGAAATTAATATGGTAGAACATCTCAATCCTCATACCAGTGCAACTTTATCACTAAACTCCAAGTTGTTAGATACACATTATTTTCACATATATTATAAAGAATCATATGTTGGTGGTACACGAAAGTGAGAAGGTTCATTGCTATTTCTTTGGAGGCTGTCATGCTGCAACTTGCTAATTTAAAGGCTATGTATGCATCCTCCATCTAGAGGAATACCAAAAGCATTCTCTTTAATATTTTTTTAACACTATCTTATTATTAACTAAAATTATTATAAATTATAAATTTTTATATATTATCTTAATTTTCCACCAAAATTCATAATTTTTAATAGTTTAAGAAATAATAGAGAATATTGCTTGCATGGGTACGTAGCCTAGTCTAGTTAAACACAACATTATTGAGTAAACTAAGTACTTAATTAATAGTTAATAATGTGTGATTAGTACAAGATAATATTTGAAAATCCATAGCACGACAAAGAGACAGAAAAAGAAGGAAAATATGGCATGGATGCTAGAAGCCTAACTCGCTTTCCATGATATGTCGTTGGAATTGGAAGCTGAAAATAACATCAACCTCATGACTCTCGCTCAATACTCAATGGTGCTTACCTTAATGGAAAACTAAATTAATTAATCATATAGAACCAACCATTAAATGACAAAATGTACAGAAACCATTGAATAATATATATATTTATATGTACTAGCAATGGAGGCATTTTGATTTTATCAATGTATTAGAACAAATTCTGGCCGTTAACTTGTTTAAAGTGGGTTGGTTTGAAAAAGAGTAATTAGTGGTTTATCTTTTATTATGCCAAGTGTCAAGTGACTTAACATTTAACCCTAACACTGGATACCTGTCAAAATACATTAACATTAGATAGTGTAAATTACACATTTGAACTTGTACTTTTAAACTTTATCAAAATTACATTTGATAACCCTCTTTCTTTCTATGGTTAATTTTTAGTATTTTTTAATAATTGTTTAGTTATTATACTAATTTTGGATTTAGCTTCTGTAATATTTTTATTTATGATCATGTAATATTTAAATCTTCTGTTTCCACTTCTTATCTTTAGTTCTTCTTATAAAAATATTTACATGATTTATACTATTTAAGTAACATTAAATTTTGTGATGCTTTTTTTATGTTTTTTCTAATTATATGTATTGTCATTTTGAATTTCAGTATTATTATTATTAATGGATTAAATGATATATGAATATTTTAGGAAAGCTGTCGTGAAGAAAAAATATTATTTCATAAATAAAAGTATTACATTTTATACAAGTACTTTTATATTTATTTTTCTTATACATTTTGTTACAATATTTTTTAGTGTACGATATTTATTTATTGGTTACAATATTTTCTTATATAAGTAATTTGATTTATTTTTTTAAAATTATGTTATAATAATTTATTATAATTCAAGATTTGAATAGAACTAAACTTGATTCACAATATACAAACTAAAATACTAATTAGTCTATTAAAACTATGCCTTTTATCGTCCTTATTTAAGATATTATATTGGAGGATCTATCTTTCAAAAAGTTGAAATAGTGTTTAACATTTTATGTACATTAAGAATATTTAAATTTTTTTGTGATTGTTTCAAATAATATAAATTTCATAAATTTTAATTATTTAAAAAATATAAATATTAATATAATTTACCGAAATTAAATCTCATTTTTAAATTTATATTATAGAAGGACATCCATATCATTTTCTGAAATAGATATCCTATTTTGAGAAATAACCTCTGATTCTTATATAAAATTAATAATAAAAAACAAAAAGTGAATTAATTTTTGTATGGAGATTAAACTTTTTAAAAAGTAAATGATATCTAGACATTACTAAATTAGAAACACATCATGTGGGTCAAAGTTGAGGATTTTGTGACAGGTGGCACCCTTTTTTTTATTTATTATACTTTAAAAGTTGTGTGTTGTTTTCTGAAGTGGATTCTAGACAAAGACAAGTCCTATTTATGTCTTGCCGACTTCCTCTGATTCATTTTCTGTCAAGTTTCACATTCCATAAGCCAAGTGGAAACAACCAAACGCAACGTCTCAATTCATTTGGACACCATTGTGATTTTAACAAGATTGAAAATGTTAATAATAAAGAAACTTTAGCTAGCAATTATGATAAGTTAGTGGAGTTCATGGTGTCCGTGATTAAATATAAAATAATATATTTGTGTGAACAAATTATAATATTATATCAAAATTTGTTAGAAATTTCATGTGGAAAGACGTTATAGGGAGTAATTATCAAAATTGGTTTTGTGTAGTTAAATTATTTATGTTTTAATTTTTGTATATTATTAAAGTCATTCATTAAATAATCTTAAATTATATTATTCATTATTTAATATTTATGTTCGAAATATTTATTAGTGTGAGAGAATTGTATTAAAAGTTTCATATCACCTAAAATATAACATATTATATGTACATAAGTGAAAAATAAATTATTATTTTATAAACCTGTATAGTAGAGTTTAAATAAAAAGATAATCCATAATTTTAATAACATGGCTTGTCTTCTCATAAGATTTTATAAATATATTTTATTTTTTATTTTACATAAAATCTCTTAACTATTTTAAACAATATTATAATAATATCTTGTTATACATTAAATTCATCTTTTAATTTTTATAAAAATATTATAATGATTACTTGAAAAGGTATAACAATATTCGAAAAATACCAAGTAAATTATACTCGATTTGCTTTAATGCCGCAAATTCAAATAATATATTTCCTTAGTGAAGCTTTTAATTCGGTTTAGTTAAAGGTGCTCCCCGCTAATTATAAAGTTGCAAAACATTTATATGAAACAGAAGTTTGCAAAAAAGCCTCTTCTTGAACATGATCTGAAAAGAGAAAGTAGCTTATTAACTTTGTGTACCATGAAAAGTTTATGTTCACGTACGTTGAACTCTTGAGGAAAGTAGTGGAACTTATCCTTCATGTCTGAGATGACTAACTCGTTAGTTGGAGCCCACATGTACATAGCAGTAAATGGTTTTGATTTCAGTATAATTTTGTTATGAAAAAATATAAAAAAAGAAGAAGTAGTCTTCTAAAATGAATTGCAATTAAATGTAGACAAATAAAACATATATTTATATGGAAGCTAAAATAAAAAATTGTTATAAAATTTTAGATTTAAAAACTTAAAGATTGATGATTACATTATAAGTAAGCATTATTATTTGAATTAATTAATTAATTTGTGGTCTCTACTACCCTAATTACCGAGTTAAAGGAACTTAGTATTAGCTTTGTTGATTAACATGATAGGAATCCTGACTATCTTTACATAATTACATATTCAACATCATATCCAAACTATCTTTACATAATTACATATCACTCAATATGGTAAAAATAAAATTTGTAAACAAACAGCACAGTTTTAGATCAATGATTTTACTAAAAAAACAACAGTTTATCTTAGAATACTGAACTTCATAAAAATTTTGAATTGAAAAATCTATCAACAAATTCTGATATGTGTCAAGTATCAATGAAAGAAAATAAACAAAATATTTAAATTATATATCTTGAGCGATCATTTGATTCAACGTCATATTTATTCTTTTTTTTTTTTTTTTATTTCTGAAAATAAAAAATATATTGAAAGATTTACAACAATTTATATACCTTAAGCAACTAACTAAACTACGCCACACTTCTAATATTAAAATTTATTTCAGTTGGGGAAAATGTACTTGTTCTTTGTGGATTTGGTAACGATCTGACCTGACCTGGGTGTTATGGGAAGGTAAGGAAAGTCGAGGCAGGAATACATGCAAAGATAGAATAAGTGATGAAAAAATAAAGTTCAGTGTACTTCAATTTTATAATTAAATTTAAAATAAATACATAAAACTAATCAGCATACCCCGAGCAAAGGCACACGTGTACCATGATATTTCAAATTAAAATAATATGTGTTAATATATATGTTAATTATATTGGATCAATCAAGACACATAATTTTATTTTAACATGTATCAACAAGTCAATTCATTTATATGTATATCGTATTTTTTTTTATATTATATATATATATATTTATATTTTATAAATAATTATCTAATTAATTATGTATCTTAATTGTTTATTAAACATATTTTTAAGTTATAAAGAACTTTAATAAATATTTCATGTGTGTTTTAATTAATAAATAAGAATAAATTAGTTAATAAATATTCAAAACATTTTGTAAAGTACAGTGCTACGATTTCTAAAATTTTTATTTTATAATAAAATATTAATATTAATATAAATAACTCAAGTTGATTTCTTATCATTTAAAATATTATGAAATTAATGTGATATTTAAATAGGTAACTAGTAAAAGAAAAAACTATTAAAATTAGGTAAGGAGCAGCTAAACTCTGCCACCTGGTGGCAGAGGAACATGTCATACGAGAAAGTAAAAGAATAGATACACCGACACTTGTAGCAGCTAATGATGAGCGATGACGACCATCAAATACACCTGAAGTAAAATAATTGAGGATAAACGGACAAGGAAAGCTGTAACATCTAGTTCTAGAAAATTTAGGATTCTAAATTAAAAATTTGTTATATTATTTAAAATAATTATTAAAAAATTTAAATAGATAATAAAAATAAATTTTGATAACATTCAATTCTATTTAACATTAAAAATTTTATAATTATTCAAATTATAATGGATTTGGAGATTCTATTTTGTTAACTAAAATATGATAATTATAATATTTTATTTTTAATGATTATTTGTTATCACTTTTAAATTTTAATTTCTTCTATAGCTGTGTTTTTAAACATGAAGTTTCTGTGGAATCATTCCACATTGTCAATGACTTTTGTCAACTAGTCATATTATAATTTCGCTTAAATTCAAATCCTTTCTTACTTTTTATTTTTATCGATCTCTAATTTTAATCTTTCTCCAAATTTTATGTTATCTATATATACTGAAATTTTGTGAAATTTGCCATTCTGAATGATAATAGATAATGAAACTTTATAATATTTGATTGATTATAATTTGATATAATTTGGTAGATTTCATTTACTAAATGATAAATTTATTCTCAATAATAATTTAAGAATATTATTTTCAAAAATAGTACATCATTTATTCTCAATAATAATTTAAGGATATTATTTTCAAAAATAGTACATGATCTTGATATCAATTGGGATGAGTCGGGATAAACATTTACACGTAAAACTCTTGTAATAATATACTTAATGTTTATCTTTTCTTATTGGAAGCAAGTTATGTTTTGTGTTAAAAAAAATATATATATATAAAATTTTCTTTTAGGTTAAGAATATTTAAAGTTAATTTTTAAATCATTTTAATTCAAATAAAGGGAGAAAGATTTTATTACTTAATTCAAATTATGTTGTAAAGTTTCAGAGATAAAATAATATTTAAGGATTGTTTGTAATTGAAATATTATTTATAATAATTAGAAGTGACTTTAGAGAAGAATATTTGTAAAGTGAAATTTTAATAGATTTATTTTTAAATTTGAAGTGAATATGTATAAATTAACATTAATTTTTTAATATTGAAGTAACATTTTAGTCTTCCGTGAAAATATTTTGAACATACCGTTTATCCATATATTTGGGTAGGAAAATATTTTAAAACATAATTTAATTTTTGTTTTGTGTTTTACTCTTTAAATATTATTATTACTATATTTTTGTACCAACAAAAAACTAAATGATGCTTACTTAACCTGGTTAATAATATGCCGTCAATCTATACATAAGGGTTCTTGTCAACCTTACGATACATAATTTATAATCACAGAAGGAAGGTAGGCTTTGCGAAAAGGGGATAATGATGTAGAAGGAAGAGTGACAGTGTGATGACAAGACCATGGTACCATGATGGTGCAACACTTGTACCAGAGTTATACCATGGTGGTGCAACACTTATATCGGAGTTATACCATATTGATGAGGTTATATCAGATTATATACATGTATATCTATGAACAAAAGTATCTAAACATGCAACATGCTATATATATGGACGATACGAGACTTCCAACATATCCTCGTCCAACATTAGATAACTCTGATACCATATTAAATATTGATGGAAGGTTATCTATGGACAAAGGTACCTAAACATGAAACATGTTATATATATGGATGATATGGGACTTCTAACACATCTTCGTCCAACATCGGCTAGCTCTGATACCATATTAAATATTGATGGAAGGTTTGGGTCGGAGTTATACCATATTGATGGGGTTATACCGGATTATAACATACCATGTTAAAAAGGTGTGTTTATGAGCATGCAAGTTAAATGTGGGTTATGAACTTAACTCAACCCTACAAAACCGGCTTGTAAGATGAGAATTATTTTACACTTATATATATGCAACATGTCATATATGTGGACGATGTGCGACTTCCAATAGATTTATTACTACAAAGTAGAGACAAGCATTTGGCAAGACCATTGTGAATGGAGTGTTGGGAACGAAAGTATTGGAAAAATGAGAGTTAAGGGTAGAGAATTCGAATGTGGTAAAAATGGAAGAAATGGGTCGTAAAAGGTATTTATAGAGAAGAAGAAGCGCACAGGGTTATGGTAGAAGACAAAAAGTCTCAAGTACTAAAACATCGTGAGTGGAAGAGATGCAGCTGTTGCGTTGCAAGGCGCACGAAATACATGGGTGAAGCGCATGAGATACATGGGTGAAACGTACCAGGGAAGCCAAATCCCTATGTTTTGACATTTGGGATCCCTAAAACGTCTTGACATTTTGAATTCCAGCCACAATTAAATGGTGAATGAGTGACTGATATCATGGTTGAGCAAGCAACTAATTGAGTGGTAGCGACAACAATAGGCCTCAAGATAAGGTGTACTAATGGTTCAGCCCGACCGACAAGTGTGAGGCTACATATGACTTCAGTCAACCATACCAACCACTCTATCCTTAGCCATCTTCAAGCTTGAGACTAGGATTTTTATGAAAGAGAAAAAGAAAATACAAGAAGGAAAGGGATTGAGTTTTATCTTTACAAGATTTTTTGCAAAACAATTTTGTTTCGACTTTTCAACTTAGAAACAAATTTGAAAATGATAATCTAGTAAGTCCACGAAAAACACAATTTAAAAAAATAAGTGTTAACGAATAAAGAGATAAAAGAAATAAGTACACAAGTGTTGTGGGTATACATCAATTGTCCCATGGCGGAGGCCGGGTTAGGCCAAGTCATAGTCGACTCGTAGTGTTTGGGCTGTTACGCTCTTAAGTAGAAAGAATTGCGCCCTTACTAACAACTATAACTTTTTGTCTAGTGGTAAGCGCTCAATCCAACAACAAGAGATTTATTTTGGTTCACTGCACCTGAGTTACGCCCAGTACCTTCAACAACTCAACAATATTCTGAATTAATCTTTATTCTTTCTTTAAACTTACTCTTAGATCAAACCTAGTAAACTTATACCAAAAGTTTACAATCCAAGTATTCTTTGTCATTAAGTGATATGAACCTTAATCACACAAGGGCTATTATAGGATCTTAGGGTTAGAACCTAAATGGAAAAATTCAGAAGTGATGGATACGAAGATGATGAAAAGGTGAAGATGAAAATAATAATTGGATAGAGGAAGTACAAAGGTGTCACAAAAAGATGGTGGAAATGCCTTAAGCCTAAGCTGTTGAATCACTAAAAAACAATGAGATAATCACTCTCACATATTTAGATAAAAACAAACTCAAAATTTCTAAATTTTTTTATTGAAGAAATGGTGCCACTATATATAATAGGCTTGCCATTAATTGTTTTGGTTACATGTGAGGAAGATCAAATGACCACCTTAAATTTGATTGATGGTGGCAATAAAAGCCTAACTTGTAACAAAAAATAGCTCTTAAAAGCACATAAAAATGCATCGTATGGTTAGCCAAAGAAGCCGAAAGAAAAACCTCCAATTTGCTCTTTATTATATTCAAAACATAACTAAAAAAGGCTATAAGTGGTGTATCCCAATAAGAGAGTTGGTTGTCACTTTTACATGAAATTGAGATTTTATTTGCAAGAAGAAAAAGTTCTAAATAAACCATTCCCAAGTAGCAACTGAAGGCACCATTTTAGTTCTCCAAATCCACGATGCAATTCACCAATTTGGGCTTCCCTTTTCTAACTTGGGTCCAACTTCAAGAATTGTGGTCAACACTTGTTGTAAGGATGCTTTGCTTTTCTAGTCCTTCTCCTTGTTATTGGTCCTCCAAGTCCTTAAAGTGTCTCTTGATCCTTACCTTTAATTATATCCTTATCACTAAGCTATTCCTAACTTTCACAAATAGATAAAATCTATAGAGAAAAGATATTTCTCTAAAAAGAGGATATCCTAACTTTCACAAACATATAAAATGTCTAGAGAAAAGATAATTCTCTAAAGAGATGATATTACAAATGAAACAAAATGTTCTAAGATATAAAATATTCTAAGAGTTTTCTCTTCTCTGAAACTATTTATCCTTTTCTCTTAGTTTAGTTCTTTCTTTTTTTTTTCTCATATTTTTCTTTCTCGTGTACATGATTCTTGTCTTCACCCTTGCATGTTTTGTTGTAATAAATTGACCTTTCATATTTTCTTATAAAAGGATATTCATTGAAAAAGTTGTAATTTAGAAAAAAATTAAAAGATTCGCTAACTTCGATTGTTCATATCACACGTAACCATTTATGAGTTGCACAATTTAACTTGAGTTAAACACTACAATACTAATATTTTTTTACTATTATTTATAAGAATGTCTAAACTTTTTATAACATAAATATTAGAAGTACAAATGAAAAATACATTAGCTTATAATAATTAAACACATACATTCGGTAATTATCAAATAAAATTTATTTATAAATACATTTAAAAATTTAAATAAAAATTACTTTTCCACTATTTAAATAAAAATAATTATATTTACTATCATCAAATTGAATGATCATTTGAAAATCCTGATAAATAATTATGTATTAATTTAAGTCATTATATTAACCGTTTGATGTATTTGAACATCGTAATGATATGAGTATATTTTTCTTTTCTTAACACGTGGAGACGATGATTAAATTTTTTTTTTATCATAAAAACATTCTCATCCATTTAAAAAATAAATAAAACTTGACATAAGTTTTAATATTATATACTATCATGACCGATGAATGTCCATCTAGTACAGTCAGATTCTTCACCTAACCTATCTAACAACATTTTCACATGGTTTTAAATTATTAAAAATATTTGATAAAAATTTAACACCTATGCAACATAAATTATATATTTAGATGTTTAATATAATTTTCTTAGTTATTAAGTATAAATTGATAAATATTATATTGGATAGATTTCTAAAATAATAGAAACTAATTCATTAAATATGTAAAAGTTCTTAAAAAAAATTATTTCCTTGATAAAACATTTTGTGTATATGTAATTCCTTTTTAAGCTAGTCAATTTATTTATTGAATCAAAATAATTAAATAATATTTTCAATTTTAAGATATTAAGTATTTTATTTTCTTTTAATATATATTTTTATAAAAACATTAACAAAATAAATAAGTATATAATCGTATACATACATGTAGTACTAATATACTAACACAAGGTAGGTACGTAGTAAGAATCTAATCCCTGCATGTCAACATGCATAAACAACAGATCTAATAGAGTAGACTTTGTAATATATTCTACGAAATTTTTTATGTAAATATTTTTCCTTTGACATTTACTTATTTAATAATAACTAAGAAGAAAATGTTTAACAACTACCGAATTATATATTCAAAGACTACAGTAAATTTTAATATTGAGTACAGAGTGAAATAATTTAATTTTTAGAAAATATAAAATAATAATTTTTTTTTAAAATTATAATATTTTATTGTTTTGAAAATATATTTATTATTATGTTAATTATTAAATTATAAAAAATAAACAATTAAATAGAAAAATTCATAAATTAAAATAATAATAAATATTTTAAAATTTATTTTATTAAATCTTTTATTTTAAATGATTAAATTTTATGGTTATGATAATGTTGAAAAAAATGGTTATTTAATCTATTAATATGTTTAAATTATTGTTTTAAAAATATATAGAAAAGAAAAAAAAATAAATTTTAAAAATTTATTATCCATTTTATCTCTTATTTTCTTAACTTAACCGCAAATGATAAATCGTTCATTATTCCCAATAAATTAAAAGCATTAAAACAAAATTTTATATACTTATTTTTAGAATAAATTCCTTCTCAAAATATATATATATTATATATATATATTATTAAAAAAGAAAATGAAATGAAGACGACAAGGCTGTGGGAATCAAACCCCTGAGAAAACAGGTCTGAACCGACAGAAAGACACGGCACCAGAGTCCAAAACCAATGTCGTAAGCAGTGACTAAACCACTTCGTGTGGGTTCTTGACACGCACGCATCCCACTTCCACGTTCGACACGTGTCCATCCGCGTCACCACCCTTACCCAAACCCTACCGTTTTTTCTCCCCCTCCTCTCTATAAAAACCCCCTCTCTTCCCTACGTTCCAACTTTCAAAAGCTTCCACCACTTTCACTCCATTCATATTTTTTCTTTCTCAACAATGGCCACCACCACTGAACTTCACCTACCACCCGGTTTCAGATTCCATCCCACTGATGAAGAACTCGTTGTTCACTATCTTTGCCGCAAATGCGCCTCTCAACAAATCGCGGTTCCCATCATCGCTGAAATCGACCTCTACAAGTATGACCCATGGGACCTCCCAGGTAACTCACAATTTTTTTTTTTTTTTTAATAATAATTGAACATGAGTATGAGCGATTTTTTTATTAATATTTGATTTTAATATAAGTAATATATTTTTTTTCCTTGTTGTAAAGGAATGGCGTTGTATGGAGAGAAAGAGTGGTACTTCTTCACGCCTCGGGACAGGAAGTATCCGAACGGTTCGCGGCCGAACCGGTCTGCGGGAACCGGGTACTGGAAAGCGACCGGAGCGGATAAACCGGTTGGTAAGCCGAAACCGGTTGGGATAAAGAAAGCGTTGGTTTTTTACGCTGGAAAAGCACCCAGAGGCGAGAAAACAAACTGGATCATGCACGAGTATCGTCTCGCCGACGTGGATCGTTCCGTTCGCAAAAAGAATAGTTTGAGAGTATATACCAATATGCCCTTTCTCTCTTTAATATCATATATACACTTGGTACTTTTGAAATGACCGTTTTAGTCCCATATTTTATATCCGAACCCCACATCCTGGCTCAGCCACATGTAGTTGCGATGCAAGCGCATCGAGAAGCTTCCATTTATGATAGAGTAGATAAAGACCACTCCCACAATTTTTACTCAAAAAAATTTAATAACTAAAAATGTTTTCGCCAATCAATTATTATTTTCTACTTATAGAAATTATTCGTTCTTATCTTGATATAAGTTAGGAATATTAAAATTGAAAATTACAAATACATAAAAAATATTATGTATACATATCTTATATAATTACACATTTTGTCTTTACAAATTTGCAATCATTTAATTATTTTATTTATAATTTTCTATCACTTAACTATTTTATTTATCAATTTTTATTTCATTTTCACACACTTTCAGAATAAAAACAAAATTTTAGCGACACAAATTAAAATTGAATTTAGGTGAAAAAAAATAATTAAACCTATAATACAAAATCATATATTTTTTAACACATTTTAAAACTAACTAGAATTCATTATTAAAAATATAACCTTTAATATAATTGGATTTAACGGTTCTGATTTTGCAGCTAGATGAGTGGGTGCTGTGTCGCATTTACAACAAGAAAGGCGCAATTGAGAAGCAACCACCGAGTGAGGTGAACAAAATTGAGTCTTCCGAAATGGAAGACGAGAAGCCTGGGATTGCGACACGTGGCGGGGCTCTTCTCCCGCCAGCGGCACCACATGCAGCGGCGACGGCGACGGCGACGGCGATGGTGGCGGATTGCGTGTACTTTGATAGCTCGGACTCGGTGCCACGGCTGCACACGACGGACTCGAGCTGCTCGGATCACGTGGTGTCGCCGGAGTTCGCGAGCGAAGTGCAGAGCGAGCCTAAGAGGGGAAACAACGAGTTTGCGTATAATTACGTGGATGCCACTCTCGGGTCACAGTTTCAGAGCGGGAATCAGATGTCGCCGCTCCAGGATATCTTCATGTACCTGTCCAAGCCATTCTGAAACGGAACGACGTCGTTTGGATGTATACGGTTGTCGTTTTCGAATGTATGCTTAATGCATTTTTTTTGTGGTGGCTGCATTGCACCGAAGCACGAGACCCAATGAGGGTTCATGAGTGCGCACGTGCTTGTGCAAAGTGATTAGTCTTCAAAAGGAAAGAAGAATGTTTCGTATACGTACATGGTGGATTATGTGCCAATTAAATTGATGAAATGTTAATACATTGTGATGTATATTATTGTTCCAACGAAATTTCTAAGCTACACGAGCTTCTATTTTCTACATTATTCTCCTTTCGATGGTTGGTTTTATAATAATGGGATAACTTTATAGCTCAAGCACCCTGAAACTTAATTAGAATAGAAAGTCAATACTAGGGTCTTACTTTTTGTCTTTTTGTAACATTTAAATTTGTAGGAAATAAATATATTTCTTCAATATATTTGGTGAAGAGGAGTAAATAATAACTAGATCAAAATTATATTGAAATTCATAGGTAGCTTTTGGTAAGAGCAAATAATAACTAGATCGAAACTAATTTAGAGTAGGTGTTTAGGATCATGTTTTCAGCCTTATATTAGTGTTTAATGTGTTTAGGATCATGTTTTTGTTTAATCTTAATTCCAAAATGCATTTCGGAATTTTGGTAGCTTTTCCTTAGGCAAGCTTGACTTCAATGGGTCAGGATTTTTGGAATTTTTTTTTAAAAATTGAATATAGCTTAGCTATTTTTATCTGAGATTATTGTTTGTGGTGATTTTCATTATTGTTTGTGGTGATTTTCACTTAATTTATTATATTAGTAGTATGAAGTCTTTTATTTCTTATTTTCTTGTTCTGGAATCTTGACTTTGTTTCTGCATCGTTTTTACATCGTATCATATATTTAGAGTCATGGAGATTGTTAATTGAAAAATGAAAATTAGATCAAATTGTGCAAAGTTTAACCCATGCACAAATCTAATAGCATCTAAACCTTTATTGTATTTTATCATGGTGATTTCTAACTTCTTATAATATTTTTGGATATTTTTTTGGCCTTGACTTATTTTTTATAGTGTGATGTAGAGATCCTTAACATATGATGAAGGTACAAATCTTTCTCTCAAAACTCCTTTAAATCTTTATCAATTGATGATTCTTGATCTTTGCATCCTTTTAACTTCTACATTAGCTTGATTCCACCAAACCAAGACATAACCTTCATACTTTGAAATCTTAAATTTTCATTCTATTTTTATCAAATCTTGCTCCATCTTTACAGTGAGTCTTTCTATGGTTACAACTACTACTCCTATTATCATGGCTAGCCCTCCTTTCTCTCCTTCTCTCTTAGTTATAAGCTGCAAAGGCATAGCCTTCATCAAAATGGTTTCATCATCACTCTCTTTAGAAGACACATTAGTCCCTTTATGAAACTCCTTTCTCTCCACTTTCTCTCTAACAATGGTTTCATCATCACTCTCTTTAGAAGACACATTAGTCCCTTTATGAAACTCCTTTCTCTCCACTTCCTCTCTAACTCTCCTCTCTACTTCTTGTGCTCCCCTCTCTCACTTTTCTCTCTACTTCTTCTAGGTTTCTTCTCTCCACTTCTTCTCCATTCCTATTCTCACTTTCTTCCTTCACCATTTCCTTCACACTTTCCACTACATTGGTTTGCATTTGTGCCATCCTTTTAATTACCATTTCCATGATTCTATTTGTCCTTGGTGAGGTGAGCTTTCCATGGCTGTAAGAAATGGTTAGTACAAGAAAATAATAAAATAAGAAGATCTTCATCATTCTCTAAGTGTATCCACTCAAAACCACTTGTGTATAACACTTTGTTGACTCTTTCTCAAATGTTCTCTCTTTCCTTTTTCCACTCTAGTTCTCTTTGGTCATCTTAAGCTGAATTCTCTAATTAATTACCAAGGTCCATTGTCATTATGCAAAAGAAAACAACCCTAAGATGAACTCAAGAAAGCTAAGGAATATAAAACTCAAGACAAAACTAACGGAGTCCAAGGAGACAAGGAATACAAGCTATAAATTTGGAAGATATGGGTACTCAAAGTTAAGGAATTTAAATGTGACAAAGGCATTGTTAGGAATATGTAGTTTAATTTTAGTTAATACATAATTTTAGTCTCACATCGAATAAACGATGAGTGAGATTGCTCTCATGTGTCTATATAAACAACTCCTTGTAAAGCTTCTAAATGCAGTATAATGCACAATAAAAAAAATATATATTGTGTGCCCGTGGACGTAGGCAATTTGCCGAACCATGTTAAATTCTTGTGTCTTTTTCTCTCTTCTTTATTTCCTTATTTATTTTATTTATTGCTTTGTTCTTAACAATTGGTATCAAAGCCAATATCTTAGTATGCTCTGTGGTTGCGGCTTTTCCATATCAGAAAAGATTTGGTTTATCCTCAGGTAGAGAAGCAATGGGTGTGCTTTCTGTGTGAGCTTTCCTAAGAAAGCAACAAGAACAATAGCATTGGAAGAGAAGTGTGTGAAGTCTTCCCGTGATTACCCCAACAAGTGGTATCAGAGCCGATGGTTTGATTTGATGACCGGCTTTGATTTGTGTGCAATGATTGGAGTGTATCTAAGTGGTCAGGTGGACCTACTTTTTTGGGATCCCTTGTGTCGAAAGTCTCCCTAGTAGGTTTGGCTAGGCTGCGTGTTCTGTTGATGTGAGCTATCAGTACGACGGTACAAGAACTAGGGCATATCGACGACAATGTGAAGCTGCTCAAGAATTGTCGTGACGAGGAAACTCTATTGGCCATCATTAACAATAGGGGAGGATATTAGTAGGGGAGGAGATTTAATGACATTGGAAGAAGAGAAAAAGAGAAACAATAGGAGCTTTACAGAAGGTCCGTCGGTGGACAGGGCAGAAGGCCCGTCGGTGGACTAGGCAGAAGACCCGTCGGTGGACTGAGTAGTGGAGTGGAAGACATTACACTAGGTGGTGATGTAAATCAAACTCCAAGTGGGAGATTGTTAGGAATATGTAGTTTGATTTTAGTCAATATATAATTTTAGTCGCACATCGAGTAAACGATGATGGGGATTGCTCTCATGTGTCTATATAAACAATTCCTTGTAAAGCTTCTAAATGCAGCACAATGCACAACAAATGAAATATATATTGTGTGCCCGTGGACGTAGGCAATTTGCCGAACCACATTAAATTCTTGTGTCTTTTGTCTCTTCTTTATTTCCTTATTTGTTTTATTTATTGTTTTGTTCTTAACAGACATTACCAGGGAACAACAAAAATGATGATGGAATGTTGTAGAATAAATTCTAAATTGTGACAAATATCAAGGATTTACAAATAATAGCACATTAACATTGGATTTAGCCACCAACTTAGAGATCGATTTTATCTGCTAAGTGTCTGTGACCAATTTGTGTGTATACAAGGAACTAATCCAAACTTGAAATCATAGTGCTACATACCACATAGAATTCTTTCAGATGCTTGTGTGGATCTTCACTTGCAAGACTATGAAATTTAGGAAGTAAGTGAATTAATCCAGATTTAAGTTTAAAATCAACATCAAGTTTAGAATATTCAATGCACAAAGGTTTATAGTTCACATCAGGTGCATATAGTTCCTTAAGTGTCCTATTATCCATGTTAGCAATATGTTCAATGTTAGGTTGCACAACAAGACTAGGATGCCTAAAATGCTCAAAGTGAGGAGAATAAGTATTAGCGTGCAATATGTGGAGAACTCTGATCACTATCATTATCAATACTATACACAAAGAATGAATCAGGTTCAATAATAAGTATATGCATAGAATGCCCAATTCTATTCCTTATACTCCTACTATTGCATATTATTCTCTCTGATTCAGGATCAAAATCATGTAAATCAGTACCTCTACTTCTAGTGTTCATGCATCAAATCACAAAAATACTAATATACAACAATATTTAGTAATGTTTAGCAATGGTACTAGAATTCCAATTCAGCAGCAAAAATATGACAGAATTAACTTAAAAAACTATATCAAATGATTTTTAAAAATTAAGGGACTGTCATAGGTCAATTCTAATCCTATCGGGAACCCAAAAATGAATAGTAAAAACGTAAAAAAATTGAAAAATGGGTCTAAACGGTGGAATTTGGAACTGAGAGGGTGGTGATTAAGAACTACAACCCACCAGAATCTATCAACCTAGAAAATTTCAAGTCAATCAAAGTTAGAACGACAATTCTATAAATACCTGAAGTATCTCCCCAGGATTGAAAATTTACCAGAACAATAGAAAATAGGAGGAATTTTGAAAATCTAACACCACTTTTTCATCTCTTTAGGGTGAAAGTTTTGCTTAGAAGGCCAAATTATGTTGGGACTAGAATATGCAGTTTACGCACAAAAGGCAAAAATTCACATCAACAGGCCAAATCTAGTTAACAACGCATGAAACAACACCAATTGCATGATTTATTGAATGTAAATCTACTCTATTTTAACTCTAGAAAATTAAAATGCGTATGCACAATGAGACTAATAAAGTGATCCCCGACAACGACACCAAATTCGACAAACACCGAACATGTATGAAATAACTAAATCGGCCACAACCTTGCAGTAGTAGCGGACTAGATCGTCTCCCAACAAATTACTCTATTAATACTCATAGCCGAAATTATAAAATGCAAATTGGGGATTTATGCGTGAAAATCAATTAACATAAACTTAAAGTAACTAATGGACAAATATAACAATGATTAAAAATGCAGTAATGAATTCAATGTGGAAAAGCACCAAGCTGATCTCTGTCTGTTGTCAATTTCCCTTACTAGTCAATAAAATACGAATGCAATGTTTATGGAGCGCAATTGAAGTTGGAATCCCTGCACTTCAATGCCGAACTAGCGCTCCAAAATCTTGGAGTATTTTTGTCAAACACTTGGTGGCCTTTAAACTCAAACAATCGAATATGAGCACACAACTCGGTTTTGACTTGCTTAATTAGTTCTTTGCAACCATCATCAATTGATAATGCCAACACAACCAGAAATCCAATTAAATTCATCAATTGATTAATCAAACAGAAAATCCAACAAGCTAAAACGAAGCACTTAAACAATTGAAAATGGATAACCTAAAGAAATTGAAGAACCTATTAAGACTGAGTTTATTAGAGAATTAGTTAATCGTGCTTAAGGATTGAAAATGCAATAAACGAAATCGAAATATCAAAACGCAGCAAAGAAAAGGGAACAGATTTGCAAACTCTAGCAGAGAAGAAGAAGAGGAACAAAACAAAAATGCAAAGCAAATTTCAGAATATAAATGAAATAGTAAAAATGTGCATCAAATTTGAGTTTGCCCTATTTATAGATCTTAGGTCACGTATTAGTCACATGACCTTTAAGTGACAGAAGGCTCTCCTTCGAGTCATAGTTACAGAAAAATTAAAAGATCCAATTTTTACATAAGAGAATTTGGCCTAAATTTTCTAAGTAAATTCACTTAAAAGGCAGGAAATAGGCATCATCTTCAAGCTCTATTTATTCCTAGATGTAGTCTAAACAAGGTTTTGTTATCTCCATAATTTTGTAGCCCTTTAAATCTTCTATAAAATGACACCAAGAAAAACTCAATTAGAGTTTTGTAAGTCAAGATATGCTTATAATACTGAACCTGTATAGAGAAAAAATTAGACAGTGAATTAAACTAAAAATCATATTTTAGGCCCAATCAATCTCTATATTACGAATACCGGTAATTATTTTGAAGATATAAAAAAAACTGAATAGGAGGAAAGGGAAGTTTAGAAAGAAAGATTTTAAATTTTTGAGTAACATGTTTGAGAATCATCTAACACCTCGAAATAATTCTTATAGAGGTGTACATATGACTTGTAAATATCTTAATTTGTCACAAAATCAAAAAAATACAACTCAAACTGATCAAAATTCAGTTTTACTCATTTTTTCGCCAAAAATCACATTTAATTTTCAATAAGTTGGAACCGGAAACATAAATTTTTTCGCTACAAAACAGGTATAGATACTTATAAAAGTGTATAATAAATGATTGAAGATAATGAAAAAGAAATATATTATTTATATAAGATTTTTTTTTATTTTACTAATACATCGTTAACATTTAAACTATTGAAAATATATTTAACTATATATTTACTGATAATTATTTTAAAGATATTGATAATTATTTTAAAGATATAAGAAAAACTAAATCAGGAGAAAGGGGAGTTAATATAAATTTTTAGGTGAAATGTTTTAAAATTGTCTAACTTCATATATATATATATATATATATATATATATATATATATATGTGACTAGTAAACTTTTTAATTTGTCATTAAAAAACCAAAAGACAACTTAAATCGATTAAAATTTCCTCATTTTTACTTGTTTTTCCCTAAAATATCATATTTTTATAATTTTCAAAGTATGAGTTAGAACAGGAAACATATTTTTTCTTCACTATACAAGAGGTGTAGATAATGACAAACAAATATAATATTTATCAGTTTTTTTTTTTTTTTTTGCTAATACATCATTAACATTTAAAGTATTAAAAAATATTAAACTATATGTTTACTTGAAATTATTTTAAAGATATAAAAAAGATTGGACAGGGGGAATGGGAGTTTAGAAAAAAAAGACTTCAATTGATTGAGGTGACATGTTTAAGAAAATTCTAACACCTTGAAGTCATTCATATAGTTGCATACATATTATCTGTAACTATTTTAATTTGTCACTAGAACACAGAATGACAAGTCAAACTGATCAAAACTCCCTTTAGTTTTACTTGTTTTTGGCACCAGAAATCGCATTTCATCTGTTTTAATTTTCTGGTTTGAGTTCGAGCAGGAAACATATTTTTATTTACTCGACAAAAGTGGTATTAAAATATTATGATAAGTGATAGAGGATAGTAATAAAGAAATATACTATTTATACGTTATTTTTCTTTTGTATTTTGCTACTATATCATTAGCATTTAAACTATTAAAAAATATTAAATTATATGTTTTCCGGTAATTATTTTAAAGATATAAAAAAAGACTAAATAAAGGGAGGTGAAATGTTTTAGAATCGTCTAACAACTTGAAATGATTATCAGAGGTGAGGTGTACATATGATCCTTAAGTAGTCACTGAAACAAAAAGACAACTCAAACTGATCAAATTTTTTCAGTTTTACTTGTTTTTTTCACCAAAAATCACACTTAGTCTGTTTTAATTTTCTAGTATGAGTTGGAACAGGAAGTATAATTTTTTTTTACTACAAAAGAGGTATGAACACCTTTAAAAATTTGTGATAATTGATAGAAGATAATGTGAAAAAATATTATTAATATGAGATTTTTTATTTTGTATTTTGTTAATACATCATTAGTATTTAAACTATTAAAAAAAATATTAAACTATATGTTTATCAGTAATTATTTTAAAGATATAAGAAAAACTGAAAAAACCTTTAAAAAATATGGACGAAGGATTCCCTAGCCTAGAAGTTAGTATCATATGATATAAATATGACTAGTAGCTATTTTGAACTATAAGTAATGCACAGGAAAATGATGTAATATCAATGCTTTCACCTTTTTAATAAACATTTTCTTTGTTTTGAAAATTTTATGTATAGAATTGATAGTGAAATACCTTGAAATTTTGCTCTTCATTTAAGTGGTAAGTTGCTTGATTTAAGTTAATATATTTAAAATTTGCAAGTTGAGTGATTTAAGTTAATAAATTTAAATACATTGTTTGGATATTTTAAATAATTATTTTAAGAATTTTTTTAAATTTAGAAAATTTATAAAATAAATTAATCAATGTTTGTTATAAGTGTTATCCATTGATTTTGATAAAATTATCTTTAAAGCAAATGCTCCAGTTGTCATGCACAATTCCTCGACAAGATAGTTTTACTATTGCTCGTAGTAATGAGAATGCTCTGGTGCGAATTTTTTCCATTTGAATGATTTTGGGTTGAAATTGGTTAGAGATCCTTATTAGTCTTATTTGATATGATTAATTGTGTCATTATTTATGTGAGATTTGTAAAAGATAAAAACACAAGAAGGGGTTAAATTCTGTTAATTAAAAATTTTTCTTTTTGCGTTATGTTGTTTTCAAGAGACAGATGCAACTTGATTTTTCTTTCAACTATTGATTTTATCTTTCAAAGAGTTTAGGTTGATTAAGTTCCCAGTTAGTCTCAAGAACGAAAACAGATAAACACAATTATATTTTTATACTAGTTTGTCTTAAGCATATTACGTCCAGTTACTTAGCAACTTACTAAGTTTTCACTACCAACCGTAAAATGGTTACAAGTATTCTTTGCACCCAGCCACTTCTGGTTATACAAATATTATTTGATCCCAGCCTTCTCAGGCTAAACAACTAGGTATTCTTTGGTACGGAGCCTCCCTAGGCTAATATAAAGGTATTCTTTAAAACGCAGTCTCCTCAAGCTAAGACACCACAAAAGTGAATTTTGAAAGATGTCTAAGAAAGAAATTCTCTACGCAGAGAGGTGTTTTACAATTAAGAACAGAGCTTTAAGAGTAAAACTCCAATAGATAGCTTTTCAAGCGTAGGTTCACCAACTTGAACTGATGGTGGTTAAGTCCTTATATAGGCAAGTTCTTGAGAGATCCGTTAGACTCAGAAATAAGACCGTTGACCTTTCCTTGTAGAAGTCTTCAACGTGTGTTAGAGAACAATCATGAATTTGATGTTTTTGCACAGCGTTGACCTCTCTCCTATTTCATCATCATTTTCTTAAATCGTCTAGCCATGAGAGAAATCTCATCATCAGACGATCCGTCAGACG
Organism: Hylodesmum podocarpum; assembly: GCA_026586105.1. Taxonomy (NCBI): domain Eukaryota; kingdom Viridiplantae; phylum Streptophyta; class Magnoliopsida; order Fabales; family Fabaceae; genus Hylodesmum; species Hylodesmum podocarpum. The sequence goes on along the minus strand of JALJEV010000058.1, from coordinate 5,047 downwards.
AATCAGACTCAGTGGTGTCAGCTTTCAGAACTTTGTGCTTCTTCTTTCTTTCCTTCTTAAGAGTTTCCTCCTTCGGCATGTTGTTGACAGTCGGAAGAGCTATGGGCTCTTGAACTTTTATTGGAAGAGTTCTATAAAAAGAAAGTTTCCTCTTCGCAGAGAGGGTTTTACAATGAAGAGCAGATGTAACAGAGAGCAAATTCACAATAAGGTAGAATATTGAAGAGTGTTCGCCAACTGAACTTTGAAGAAGCGAAGTCTTTAAATAGGCAAAATCTTCAGATATTCGTTAGACACAGAAGAAAGCCGTTGAGCGTTTTCCAAACGAAGTCCAAAAAGGTGTCAGAGAGTACTTGAGTGATTGATGACATGTGCAGCGGATTTAGATAGCGTGCGTAGTACTTTTTCTGACTTGTACATAGATTTTGACAAAAAGGTGAGAACCTTTTTGAGTTGCATATGTAAGCGTGAATCCCCATACTGATCTTGGATGCTTCTAATGAGTACTTCTTAAGATTTGAAATCTTGGCGCGAGTGACTCATACTTTGCTTCACTTCTTTGGCAGAAGATAAACTTCTTAAGAGTTTTCGTCTTAGCCTATCGTTTGATGACTTTGACTTGAGACAGACGAATGACTTCAACTTTGAGGGGTCATCTTCCGTCTGTGCTCGTTGCGTCTGACTTGATGTTCCGTTTGTAGATATTCCTCTATCTTGTAATAATAAAAACTTTAGAGATGTTAATCATCTTGATCTAACACCCTTCTTGATTAGCCATTAATTATACAGGAATTTAATCATATCCATGGTTATCAAACTCTAGAGTTAACTCTTAAACTCTTAAGAGTTTGAGAGTTTACTCAGCCTCAGCGAGTTGACTCGGTCATAAACTCGTTTTTGGAGCAAACTCGCACAAACTCGTGAGTCAATTCGGTGACTCGGAGTTAACTCGCGAGTCAGACCGAGTTAAGGGAGCTACATCATATTAAAATGGTGCGTTTTGGGGCCAAACGAAAATCCTCTTTTCTTCCTCACTTTGGGTTCGTACTTTATGATTTTTTTACTTTTCTTCGTCCGGTCAAAGCCTCATTGTCGTCTTCCTCTTCCGTCTGCCTTTTTGACGTCATCAGTGTTCGTGGTTTGCTGTTTGGCTCGTTGTCAAGGCTAGTTACTGCTCTATTCTTTGTTGTTGTTATATTATTATGATTTGTGATGAATAATTTGGGTTTGGGGAATCTTTGTTTCAGTTTGGGCAACCTTCGATTTTGGAACGAGTGTTGCAAAATTCAATTATGTAAAGCTTCGATTTTGGACAACCATGGAATTTCAATTACTACTCTTTTATTATGATTTGTGCATAACAGTTTAGGTTTGGGGAACCTTTGTTTTAGTTTGGTTAACCTTTGATTTTAGAACGGTGTTTCAAAATACAATTCTGCACAGCTTCGATTTGGGGCAACCATGGACTTTCAATTGATGCTCTCTTCGTTTCTGCTCTGTTATTATGATTTGTGAAGAACAGTTTGGGTTTGAGGAACCTTTGTTTTAATTTGGGTAACCTTTGATTTTAAAACAGTGTTTCAAAAAACAATTATGCACAGCTTCGATATTGGGCAACTATGGAATTTCAATTGTTGCTCTTTTCCTTGCTGCTTTGTTATTATGATTTGTGAAGAATAATTTGAGTTTGGGAATATTTATTTCAGTTTGGGCAACCTTCGATTTCGGAATGGTGTTTCAAAATTCAATTATGCAATGCTTCGATTTTAGGCAATCATGGAATTTTAATTGTTGCTGTCTGCAGTGCACTATGATGTGTTTATAATTTAAAATTTTCAATTATGCAATTTGAGATGAAAAAGTTAAAAATTTCATTTGCACTTTGCACTATTATTATCTGTTTGATGTGAATTGTTATCTGTTTAAGTTGCTACTCTCGCACTATTTATCTGTTTCAATTGAATTATTAGTTTTAATTTTTGTTGTTGGTGTTCAGTTGCTGTTGCCGTTCAGTTGCTTGGTTTATAAATAATATTTGTTAGAAATGTTCTAGTAGTTTTTAATCACCAAATTTAGTAAATAATTAAAAGTTATTAAAAAAATTGAAAATAATACATTCAAAGCGAGTTACGTAGAAGCTGATGGTTGAAATAATGTACGGTATGAAGAATACGTTGGGAAAAATAATATATTACAAATATTAACTTCATGGGAAGTGATTTGTGAAAGTCATACAATGCATAATGTGAGATAAGAATAGACAATAATATTAATGTTGAGATTGCTGATGAGATGAATGCAGTTGCATTTGATATTGCAAATACCAAGAACGATGTTTTGTCCAAGTAATTTGGTATGTTTGTGCCATCATCGGCAGTGCGTTTCATCCAAGCCTCTGCTTTTTATCGCAAATTTTCATGCTCCAAAGAGAAAAATTGTTGAGCAGTTAGTTAGTCCTCTAGAATTTCTGAACTTTATAAACGAAGGTGGCATTATCTCTTTAACCTCCTGTCACATAAAAGATCTTCTGTAATTCTATTATGCAGGGAAATCAATCATCTCTATAATGAAAATGAAAATATTAATGATATAGAAGATAATCTTTAAGATAATGTCAGGATTAGATATAAATATTTAATAATTTATTATTTATATTTATATTTATAATTTGTAATCTGATGAATTTCATAAATTTGATTTATATCTAATATCTATTTATTTAAATTATTGATGTCTTATTATCAATAATATGATGATTTAGATTAAAATTAAAACAAACCTGTTTCTCGTCATCATAATTTCTATTTAATAATAAATATTTAATTTTAATCGAAGACATTGTCATATAAACTATTTAATCAAATAATAATGAAATAATATTAAAAATTAAAATTGATTTCATAATAACGTTAATGGAAAGCTCACTAAATCACAAAAGGACAACTTAAACTTATCAAAATTCTTTTAGTGCTACTAATTTTTTGTACCAGAAATAACTGATGAGTTAAGAATTTTGAAAACATAAGAAATACTGAATCATAGGAGAGCGACAAAAAATATTTCAAATTTTTGGTTAACATGTTTAAAAATCATCTTTAACACCTTGAAGTGATTCTTATAGAAGTGTACATGTGATCTGCATGTATTTTATATGTTATTGGCACCAGAAATCACACTTTATCTGTTTTAGTATGAGTTAGAACACGACACTTTCTTTCACTACAAACGAGATCTGGATACCTTTTAAAATCTGTGATAAGTACCAGAAGATAATGAAAGAAAAATATATTATTTATATGAGATTTTTATTAAAAATATTAAACTATATGTTCAACGTTAAGAATTTTAATAATATAAGAAAAATTGAATCATTGGAAATGAGAGTTTAAAAAGAAATATTACAAATTTAAGGATAACAAGTTCGAGAATCCTCTATCACCTTGAAGTGATCCTTACATAGCTGTGCATATGATCTATAAGTATTTTAGTTTGTCACTAAATCATATAAAGATAACTCAAATTGATAAAATTCCTTTAATTTACTATTTTTTTTACCAGAAATCACACTTCATCTGTTTTAATTTTTAAGTATGAGTTAGGACAAGAAATATATTATTTTTTACTACAAATGAGGTATAGCTACATTTAAAAGATTGTCATAAATTATAAAAGATAATGAAAAAAATATATTACTTATATGAGATTTTTTTTTTATTTTGCTAATACATCATAAGAATTTAAACTATTAAAAAAATATTAAATTATATGTTTACCGGTAGAATTTTAAAAATATAAGAACAACTGAATCAGGGGAAACAGGAGTTTATAAAAAAAAGATTTTAAATTATTGGGTAACATGTTTAAGAATCGTCTAATACCTTAAAGTAATTCTTATACAGAAATCTGATCAAAATTCCTTCTAACTGTACTCATTTTTATTACCAAAAATCATACTTCTTCTGTTTTAATTCGTTGAAACAGGAAATATATATATATATATATATATATATATATATATATATATATATATATATATATATTTTACTAAATAAAATACCTTTAAAAGTTTGTGATAAATGATGAAAAAAAATATAAAGAAATATATTATTTATATGAGATTTTTTTTTTATATTCTGCTAATACATCATTAGCATTTAAACATATAAAAAATATTAAACAATATATTTTAAAAATATAATAACTACTGAATCAGGGACATGGAAGTTTAAAAAGAAAGATCTCAAATTTTTAGGTGACATGTTTGAGAATCGTCAAACACCTTGAGTTATTCATATAGCAGTATACATATGATCGGTATGTATTTTAATTTGTTACTAAAACAAAAAAGGTCAACTCAAACTTTTACTTGTTTTTGGCACTAGAAATCACACTTTATCTGTTTTAGTTTTCAAGTATGAGTTAGAACATGACACATTTTTTTTTTTTTTTTTATTTTCACTGCAAATAAGGTAAAGGTAACTTTAAAAGTTTGTGATAAGTGATAGAAGATAATGAAAGAAAAATATATTATTTATATGAGATTTTTTTTTATATTTTGCTAATATATCATTAGATTTTAAACTATTAAAAAGTTATTAAACTATATGTTTACTGTTAAGAATTTTAAAATATAAGAAAAACTGAAAAACAAGAAGATGGAGTTTAGAAAGAAATATTTTAAATTTAAATATATGTATTTAGATATTTTAAATAATTATTTTAAGAATATTTTTGAATTTAGAAAATTTATAAAAATAATTAATCAATATTTGTTATAAATATTATAAGTTGATTTTGATAAAATTATTTTTAAAGCAAATCCTAGCATTGTCATGCACAAGTTAATTGTTAGTTGGTTCATTGTTGTAATTCTTTTCCATTCTATTCTTTTTGTTGTTTTACATATATGATTTTATGCTCGTTTATATATTATAATATGGTGCGATAAAATATTTTATTATGATGAAAAAATGCGGATGGACCGAGAGGTGACAATGATAAGGTATATTGCATTAATAAGTTAATAAGTTTATGATAATTAACTGTA